>OZ012741.1:379560540-380248040 GCA_963859935.3 Lathyrus sativus | reverse complement strand
AGCCTTGAGAAAGGATCTGTTTTTTCTCTCCCAAATCAAAACCTCGTTTTAACCTGGGGCAGGGCATCAAAGATGAGCATATTTCAAAAATTGGGTGGGCACAAATATACTTTGACCCTTTATTCCTCTGCTTTACAAATCATAAACTACCCATATATATAACCCATAAAGTCCTAATTGAAGTGAGGTTTAGTCCAAAAGTGTACTCGATGAGATAACGTTTCCTGACTCCTATGAGTTATGCTCAATTTGACGTTGGCATTATAAATTTAAATTAATATCCTAACTAGTGATTTTGTCACAAGTTATCGCGATATCTATTTTCAAAACTTCAAGACAAACATATGCGTTGCATTAACAGTTTCAGAATTGACATTTCTGACTTGCTAAGATTTGCCTGATGTCTTAGAAAGATTACATGAAGAAATCACCGATTAAAAATTTGAAGACTTTGCTGACCTGGGGAAAATTATTTCGTCCAGGAGATTTAATCCGTACAAGTTTGGATTCACCTATAACACAAGTTTGAAGACTCAATTATACCATTAATCAGGGGCAGTTATGTCGAGCTTCTGCGAATCTCTCCAAGAGTTTGAAAACAGTGGGGCATTTGGACACCATGTTTTCTGTAAAATCCTCTCAAGACGACCTTTTCTCGTGAACCATGTGACTTGGGGCATTTGAGAGTCGAAGGGGGTTTCTGACTTAGCTTCACTCATCCAACGTATTCAACAACTTTGTTAACCCAGGTTTCCCCATACGAAGTGGATATTTATTTTATCCATGGAAGTTCTCCAGGCAATGTTTGACCTGTGAAGATTTGGTTTGAGTGCCCGGAATGTTTTTCATCTCTTTTGCTAGCATACGCATATCATATAGATAGATAGCATAGCATATGCATTTTTGCATCTTTGTGTTTGCCTGTTCTGTCGCTTTGGCCGTATTTATCACCAAGTGACTGGGTGTGTCTTCTCTTTCAAGGAAAGTTGTCAGCCCTAGGCAGAAAAAGCACAATATTTCTATTTCCCCACAAAGTTCGATCCTCGTGGAGGACAGTTGTTTCAGTTAAACACCATTTGAGTTCATACCTCAATGGTCGAGTCTTGTTTGACAGCTCCTCTTCGGTTATTTCCCGAAGTGAACTTCGGTCCTTGACAGTCGCATTGGTGGATATCTCTGACTTTTGAATATGGATTAAGTGTGCATTTATTTGCACTCGACTCCACGGGAAGGGTTTTTATGAAGATAACTATTGAAGACGGATATTTTCTCCAACGGTATTATCAGATTTTCTCAACAATTTATATATGGACTGTGACATCCTCTTTATTTGAGCAACTCGTTTTGATCAGGATCTTGTTCAAAACGATAAATAACAGTTTCCTCAAGGTAATTTATCCATCCCCAGTGGATTTATCAAGATTATCAAGTCATCAAAAAGGCATTCCTCTGGAAATCTGTCAGAGAAACGCATCGAAGATATTACAAATATTTCTCTTTATTTGAGAACTTACAATGATACATATTTTACAGCTACAACAAAGATACTCCTCAAGAATGAATTCCCCAGTGAGTTCACTACATAAGTCTGACTCCACCAGATGGCATCTCTTCTGAGAAGTTTGATGAAGTTTATTGCAAAGGGTCTCTCTTTATTTGACAAGACATATTTTACAAATCAACCGGCTTATATCTCCCAGAGATCCCTGTTGAAACTTTATAATCTCTAACACATTTTGTTTTTTGGGTTATTACCTTTTCTTAGGCTATCATACATTTGATAGTAGGTAATATACCATTTCTTTTTGGTTAGATACCTTTTCTTAGGCTTCCATATGTTTGGTGGTAGATCATCTTTCCTTTGGTGTTCACCTTTTCTTAGGCTATCATATGTTTGATAGTAGGTAACACATCTTATTGTGGTCAGACGCCTCGGCTTAAGCTGCCATATGTTTGGTAGTAGGTGATCTCGACATCTTTTTGGCTATACCTCCGCTTAGGCTATCATATGTTTGATAGTAAGTAACACATCTTATTTTGGTCAGACGCCTTTTCTTAGGCTGCCATATGTTTGGTAGTAGGTGATCTTTCCTTTTGACTATTGCCTGTTCTTAGGCTATCATATGTTTGATAGTAGGTAACACATCTTCTTTTGGTCGGACACCTTTTCTTAGGCTGCCATATGTTTGGTAGTAGGTGATCTCTCCTTTTGGTTATTACCTTTTCTTAGGCTATCATACATTTGATAGTAGGTAATATACCGTCTTTTAGTCAGATACCTTAGGCTGCCAGGTTTGGTAGTAGGTCATCTTTCCTCTTCATGTTGCCTTTGCTTAGGCTATCATTGGACTGATAGTAGGTAACATGTGCTTCTTTGTTTCAACCAGATACCCTTGCTTAGCCTACCATGCGTTGGTCGAGGGTTATCTTCCGATTACCGGTTCCTCACCTTTGTTCAAGCTATTGTACTCCTGATGGTATTATTATATCTTATCTTCATTTTGGAGAATCCACAATGCTGATTGTTGCCTCTTCTCATGGAGTCTCGCGTCGTTGAGTCTGTTCTTTAGGTGGCGTGTCCAGTTATTCCTTCCCTGTGACATCTTTCCCTCACAGGACCGTCTGTCTTGCATTTCATATCATTGCATACCATATGCATTCGGTGGCTTCTTAGGGCCAAAAATTCGTGCAATGTTTGTATTTAAGTCCCTCCTATCACGTCGAGACGGAGATTTTCAATCTCCATACCACCGGATAGAAGTAACTTAAATAGGGGCATCTGTCACACCCTAATTTTTGACCTTAAGATCCCACCTCCTTGTGTGTTTTCCTTTGGGCGTGTATATGTTTATTACAACTAACCAGTTTGTGCAGGAACAATGAGGCCAAGTGTGGATGGTACTTATTCTCTCGAATAAAGCATTCCAGGGCCTGACCAGTCGTACTTGACTCCAAATTGGTCCTAGAGCTCCCGTTTGATCTGGGCTCCACTCTTAGAGCCCTTTCTCCTTCTTCTTTTTTTTGGGGCCATTCTGGGACCCTTCCTTTGAAGGCATGTTAGATGGATTGTTGGTCATCATCTCTCGGAAATCCATGAATGAGGCTATTGTTCCTTTGGCAAATTTTGTGGAGGAACTTCTACATCACGTGTCTTTATTGAAGTTCTGGTGTTGATATTATCATTGAAATCATCCATAAGATTGTATCTTGTGGTGATGAAATTAGTACAAGAATTTCTATAAAAAAACTAACAAAGGTACTGCAAGAAACAAATGCTGAAGTCAAAGAATGAAAGCCATGGTTACCTTGTAGGCATAACATGTTCAACTGCAAAAGGCATGAATGACGAGCAGCTTATTCAGCTATGTGTTTTTTCATTTGATGGTATGTCCTTGGCTTTACACAACATCATGGCGTTTAAGAGGTTTTGCTCAACATCAATCCACTCCTCTGGCACACGCCCTTTGTTCCTCTCTTAGAGAGCACTTGAAGAAACATTAACAGGATGAAGTTGATGCAAACGAAACTGAAGATCAAACCAATCTAGCCAAGTCACACCGTTTGCCATGTCTCGAAGAATTTCCAATCTCAGGTCCTCGATGTAATCCCGTTTACCTCCCAGAACTGTCAAACCTGTCAAACCAAAGGGAAGCCATAAGTCACTAATTCATCAGTCAGGCCATTGCTCCTGAACAAACTGCAGAACAAGTTAGGGAGAGGATTTGTAATACCTAAATCGGTTTTCGTCTGTTCACATCCCTTGTACGCACCATTTCAGCAGCCTGCAACCAACCCATATTATGATTCTCATGTTGTTGGCAAATATTGTGAGAAGCGAGATCCTACTCTTGCTGTTGTCGCTTACCGAAGATGGCAATGCGATGGTAAACTTGTTAATATTACTAATTCCATGTTCAAACTCCAAGCAAGATATATTGTGGAAAGGATGGATGCTGACCTCTGGGAGAAAGTTCTTGATCCTGAGAATGAGTTCAGAAGACAGTTGATTGATCAAGTGGTGTCCACTGCTTTGCTTGAAAGTGAGAGTCCTGAACAAGTTTCAGCTGTAGTGAAAGCTTTTATGACTACTGATCTTCCCCACGAGTTAATTGAGCTTCTTGAAAAGATCATGCTACAAAATTATGCTTTTAACGGAAACTTTAATCTGCAAAATTTATTGATTCTTACTGCAATAAAGGCAGACCCTTCAAGAGTTATGGACCACATAAATAGGTTGGATAACTTTGACGGACCTGCATCAAGAAGAACATAACAACATATTTAAGGACCAAACAGATTTATCACAGTTCCAAAACCGTTCAGAGCACATCCAAAGATATTGAACAAGGAGGCAAGCTAAGCAGTAGACAGGACCTTCGTGCCTCGCTTCTGAAGAAAGCCGCGACACGAGTCATATTCTTGTTGGGTATCCTTGCTATCGCTACTGCGAAAATCGAGGTGCCGGCAAAACAGAAGAGTCGCCACCTTTCGTTATTTATGTCTCAGAGCGGGAAAAGAAACGATCGAGAAAAACCTGACGAAAGGGTATAAGACAAGGTCATCGCAACCATTGTCTGGGTTCGGGAGTCGGTTACACAAGGGGAAGGTATTAGCACCCCTCACGTCCATCGTACTCGATGGGATCCATGCTTGCTGGTTTGTCTACGGGTGAAAAACAATCTATCTACGGCTACTAAGGATAAACGGAAAGAAACTGACTCGATAGAGCATCGCACTCTATGCCTACGTATTCCCTTGTGCAATGGGAAAGTCAGAGTCATCGTAGTTCGGGAAACTACAGGGAATTGGCTCGCTGAGATATCGCATCTCGTGCCTACGTACTTCCACACGGCGTGAAAGATCAGAGCTCACGTAGTTCAGGCTAACTACGTCTAGACAGGGTGTTCTCGATCACACAAGAGTGAGAGAAGGGATTGACGATATTAGCGTGCGCATTCTAGCAGTTAGGTGTTTGCTGCTCGCTCGACGGAGACTTAGGCATTACCTGTTTGCTGTAGAACGGACGTAGTATGTCGGGTTTGAAAGGTATGGGAACCTACGGGTACTAGAACTACGGTCTGGTCTCGATTGCGCTCGGGCAAGAGAAAGGGAAACATCAGTCGTCAGCGGGAAAGTCTCGATCGCACGGCAGCGAGAGAACAAAGAAGTTAGTTGTTAGTGTGCTCTCTAGGATATCGTATCCTATGCCTACATATTCTCGTCTAGCACGAGAAATCAGAGCAGCTGTAGTTCATCCAACTACAGCAAAACAGGGGAAAGGGAAAAAGGTAGCTCGCTAGGATATCGCATCCTATGCCTACGTACTCTCGTCTGGCACGAGAGATCAGGGCAAACGTAGTTCGGCGGGAAAACGAGTCTCAATTGCACAGGGCAAGAGAAAGGGTCTCAATCGCCTGAACGCGAGAGAAAAAGGGTTTCGATCGCCAGGGGGCGAGAACAAAGAGGAAGCAGGCTTACGCCTAAACGGGAAGAAACTCGGGACACACACGCACGAACCTAATACGTAAGAGCGAATGCGTCTCATGTCACCCAAAGGGTACCATACTAGACATCCTAGACGATTGAGAAGAAACTCCTCAACTGTCATTTCCTACGTATCTAACGATACATCTCACAACACTCGACGGCTGCCGGAAGACTTGAATAAGATGATGTTGAACTAAGCGGCTCCGTTGGCTCCTGACATGCACGCAAGCTCCATTCCAATCTTCTCTTCTATGGATCCTTGATGATGACGCTCGAACCAGGACCAATGTAACGCTTAGACCGTCATGGTTCGACTTATACGAGAAATCGAACTCTCAGAGGTAGCGTATTGATATCCGTGTCAAAGACAAGATAGAGAAATGATATTGGGAATCATTCTCCAATTGAATCATGCCACACGGCCAGCCAAACAATGAAATCGAAAATAAAATTGGATAGAAAAGAAAAATAGGAGAGAAAATAGGAGAAAAATCCACTAACAAAAAGAAATAAAAGTCTACTCCTAAAATTAACAATTAAATTCTACTAGAAAAATATTCTAAAGAAATAAAAAAAAATGCATATGAAAATAGCATAGAAAATTTCTATCTAAAATACTATATTATTCTATAGAAAAATCTATATTAAATCTATATTAAAAAAATATGCATGATACTATAATCCCTAAAAATAATTTCCTAAAAGAAAATAGGAAAATAAAACTAAATTATTACAAGCATTCATCCAATACAAAGGGAATTGAAAATAAATCCAAAGGGGAGGGGGTATAATCTGCAAAACTGGGTGTATGCAGTAAAAAAAACCCACTCTGGGCTTTAAGCCCACAATACATTAAATTCAGCAAAAAAAACAAAATAAAAACTAAGGGCCCGGGGTGGTGGTGCGCAGGAATTGGGGTGCATGGCCAGAAAACGTGAATTAGGCTCAGGCCCACTGCAATCAACAAAAAAAAAGAAAAAACGTGTGGACCGAGGGTGTGATGCTGAAAACGGAGGGAGTGAATCCAAAACTCGTTGGGCCTGAGGCCCAATCCCCCAATCCATTCCCTTCTCCCACTTCACACTTCAGAAAAAAATGGAACCCTAACCCTAGCTCCCTCTCGCCACCTCAGTCGCTGCTGGATATCCTCCGTCTCCCTTTCTCAATCTCCTCTAACCTTTCCTTTTCATCTTCCTTACTCACCCTCTCCGTTCAATCTCACCGGCCACCGTTGCTGATGCTCTCAACCTCACCGTCTCCTTCATTGACGTTCACTCTCTACCTTCTCCATCTTTAACTTGTTCACTACTTTCACAACAATCAAACATCCTACAAACGAACACATGTACAAAAACAAAACAAAAGAGTGAAAATTTGGAAACGGAGGAAGAGCGTTCTTGAAGGTGCAAGGGCGAAAACGATGAAGATCTTCACAGATCTTTGAAAATCTTGAAGGATCCTGGACCACTATGGATGCGCAGGTTGAACGGTTCGTGACGAGATTAACTGGAAAATCTGGAAAATACGAAGAACGGTGAAGATCGAGGAAGTTTCTTGAAGGTTGAATCTGGAGAAAAACTTTGAAGGTGATGAAAATTGTTGAAGACGAAGGTTGAAGATCTCGAATCTGGATGAAGTTGCATGGTGGAGATCCATGACTTTTGAAGGAATTGATTCGTAAATCTGAAGGTGTTAGCAGAAAATCTTGAAGGATCTTGAAGATCGTTAATAATTTCTGGTGATAATTGATGAACATTGCGTTGAATCATGTCAAGATCTGGAAATTATGAATGAACTGGTGAAGATGCATCGAATATTGAAGATTTGGAAAACGATTATGATGATGAACGATGCGTTTCTGGCAAATCTCAGGAAGATCTTGATGGATCTTGCACATTCTGGATTTCCTGGAGAAATATTGGTGGTTCTATGAAGATGATGATGAATCTGGTGGAAGAGATGATGAACATCGGTGGAGTTTGTTGAAGTTTCCGATGAGCATATGCAGATTCCGGCGAATTTTCGGCCGTGAGAACCACCGCCTGATTTCCCCGGTGGATGGAAACTGTGGTTTGCATGCGAGGAACGTGGGAGCGACACCTCAGGGGATTGCGTGGCAGGCAGAGATGAAGAGAGAGGTGAGGAACGCGTGGCGTCCATGCAGTGTTGTGAGGTGGTGGTGAGGTGGATGCACGCGTGGATGCTTATATATACGACACATGGCGCACACACTTGGATTTGGGTCCCCAAAACGTGCCATCTGGCCCACGAATTGTTTAAACTCTGAACCTGATTAAAGACTCTAAGACTCCATTTAATACCACAATTAAAACTAATGACCAAAAAACTCTATTAAATTCAGACTTAATGCTAATGATTAGACTCTAATTAAAAGTTGACTCAAAATAATGGAAACCAAAGCAGTTAATTCTGCTAATTAATTTCTAATTAACCCTAATTAGCAAAAATGATTAATATCTAATTACTCTATAAATTAATTCTAAAACTATTAAACTCTAATTAACCCTATTAAAAAATAGTAAAAGAACTATCCTATTAAAAAACCAATTAAAAAACTACTTAATTGTCTAGAAACAAATATCTATTTAACTATTTAAAAAAAAAGAATTATCTATTTAAAATTCTAGAAGAACAATTAAATCTATAAGAAAATATTTAAAAAACCTATTTAATATCTAGAAAAACTCAAATAAATCTATTAAAAACTATTAAAATCTATTTAAAAATCTAGAAAATAAAAGGGAAAATTCTAAAAATGCAGGGAAGCCAATTAAATCGATTAGAAAACAAATGCACAACTATAGCGAAATAAGCCGTAAAAAGCGGACACCGAAATGTCCTCAAAAACAACAGCGAGAGCTGAAAACACCGAGACGGGCACAAATTCTCAAAACAGCTTATTCGAACTGGCCGGAAATGCCTGAAGCGTCAGGATAGGTTGTAATCCCGATAGAATCAATCTGACTGCAAAAATGCAATGGATGCGGTATGTAAGTGCAGAATGCAAAATGAGTCGAAACATAAGCCAAATACAATAATTGGTTGGTCAAATTTTGGGGTGCAACACCTGCCAAAATGCACTAGCACGACAAAGGGTGAGACCAGATAAGCTGCAGGTGCTTACCAAGAGTACTGTAATTGAGTTTTCGAACAAGATTGCCTAAGAACTTTACCTCAATTTATGACATGGCTGCTCCACTTCGTATCACTCTCCGGTTTAGAGAAACGAACTCTCCCGTATCCCAAACCTGCCAACAGAATTGGATAAAGTTAATAATGCAACAATACAATCTTCGCGACAAAGAACACGAAAGAGGTATACCTGCTACTCACCAAGAGAAATCAATAAGCCACTTATCGATAGCGCCAACTGCCGTTTTTGAGTTACTATGGAAACATAGTTTATGGTTGGAGTAGAAGCAGCGGTTGCTTATGTTGCTGACCTAGCGAAAGATCCCGCAATACTTGTAAAAAGCTGTGACTGATATCATTGGCGGTGACAAGCCAACTGTCGGAAAATTCCTGCAGAATATCAATTATAACTACCGCATTGGATCTGGATGTGGAACTGATGGGAGCCTGCATCTCAGCTTTAACAACCAGGTTTTACCTTTCCAATTTTTGTTATATGCAATGACCTGCATTAGCACACTACCATAACTGATTAAACTCGCGAGATATAAGAAAATAATAACTTATAAACTGAGAATTATATTAAGCTCCAACCGTCGCCAACGTCCAACCGAGGCATCCTCTACCAACCAACAACCTGCATAATTGGGAATAACATCATAAGACACCAAACAGTTTGAAAGCAAAGCAATTACCTACAGGGACCACCATTCGCATAGAGCTTAAAACCATTTGTCCCCCTCTCCGCAGCCAAGCTCACAATGATAATAACCTGCAAAGAACCGAAAACCAGCAGCACAGTGTGCCCCGAGCAAATCCCTTCATGCCTTTTTAACCTCTGTCAAACATATGCCGGAATTGATGAGAGAAGTATACGATTGATAAACATATAATTCGAGTTTAAGGTTGTGGTACCTGACAACTCTCGAGCTTTCCACGTGTGTCTACCGCAAGTGCCTTGTCAAGAACCACCTAAACTGATAACATAGAGACAGGAAGCTATAATCAGTTGCTTCATTGTTTAAACTCAAGAAACAAAACCAGCAGACACCATTAAACCATCAGATAACATGAAGAAGGAAGAACTTTATCCGACATGTTGCCACAAGGATGGAAACAACATTCACCACGAGATCACGGGTGACATAATTCCCAAAATCAGAATCGGGAGCCATTCCAATTAGCCTGCAACAAACTATATTTGTTTAGTTATTTGACAAGCTAGAAAAGGAAAGATCATAACTCATTTCCATTTGGTTCCTAAACGACTCTCGGACAGGATATCCTAAAACATAAACCTTTGAAACAAAGATACAAGTGTTACCTTTACCTTCCAAAAAACGGCCCAACATGCTTCGCTCAGAATGGAAACACTGTCATCACTCTTCAATTCACATTGTCCCTTGCAACCCTATATAAGACTCCCATCAGAAAGATAAGAGGGGATGATATCAACAAAATCATAACGACACGCAACCATGCTCAGAATATACAGAAATCCCAAATTCAGAGAAACCTAAAATACGAAAAATAGAGGGAAAAAACACTTATCTTCTGTTAGAACAGAGATTGGTTCCTAATAATATCTCTATGTTTTGATGATAACTATTATGAAATTTTGTATTTAAGAATTATATACTCTAAAATTTGCTTGAGAATGTTTGCTGCAAATGTTAAAGTAAATATCACTCCAGAAGCAAATTAGATCTGAATATAAGAAATATGCAAGGCTCTGAAGCATCAGAAGCATCTCTTAGAAGATTCTGAGCGCTGCCTCAAGAAGAATCTGAAGCAGAAGCTACAGAAGAATCTGAAGCAGAAGCTACAGAAGAATCTGAAGCAAAAGCCAGAAGCATCTGAAGCAACGAAGAATTCTGTATGAAGAGTTTTCAAGCACAGTTACTTTAGAAGACTGAAAGTACTAATGCTGCCAGTACTGAGGATCTGACCCAAAACTCTGTTCTGAGCTTATACACGCTGAAAGCACACTTGCTGCAAAAACTCTGATTCAGCAAACTCTGATGAACATCAGAAGGCTCTGACCAATTTAGACTCTGATACTTCTTGCTGAAAATTGTTGAAGAAGAATTCAAAGTTATGTCCATTGGAATAACCAAACGACTATTTCCTTATTTATGCTAGACACAAGAACACAGATAAAAAGGATTTCTCTGTGCATTCTTCTTCTAGGAAAGGTCACATGATGTGAAGACAAAAAGGCTCAGACCTTTTTGGTACACTATTCTCAATGTGAAAAGCTCTTGGATCACTGTGCCTATAAAAGCAAGTCTTCATTCATCTTCTTCAGTTGACGAAACACTTGAAAAGAATTCATTAAAAAGCTCTCATACTATCCATACATTCTTGCTAAGAATTATTTCATTGTTCTTCATCTTAAGTGAAAAATCACAGTTGTGATAAAGCTTTATTAGAAGCATTTTTAACACTTATATTATTATTACATTTGATTGTAAAAGAACCTTAAGAAGATCCAGTTAGGATCAGTAGTTCTTGAGAAGACTTTGAGCAGTTGTTCTTAGTGCTTACTATTGTAATTAGTTGATTAAATAGTGGATTAAGTCCTTGTTTGAGAAAGGCAAATCACTCTAGATAGGGTGGAGTGGAGTAGTTGAGTTCAACGAACCAGGATAAAAATCATTGAGTTTTTATTTCTAAGTTTTATCTTCATACTTATTCAACCCCCCTTCTAAGTATTTTCTCACCTTCAGTTGGCATCAGAGCTCCCGTTCTGTGTGTGCTACCACTTCACAGTGACAAAAAAGAGCCAGTGAGAAAAACTTTTATATACACTTGGTTGTTACTATGGTTGATACTTCAACATCTAACATTAACAACAAATATGAAGAAAGGGACAGAATCAGCACTAAACCCCCTATGTTTGATGGGGAGAAATTTGATTATTGGAAGGACAGGATTAAAAGTTTCTTCCTTGGTTATGATGTTGATTTATGGAACTCGGTCATAGATGGGTATGTTCATCCCATTGATGGGAATGGCAAGAAAGTAGATAGATAATCTATGACAAAAGCCCAAAAGAAGGAATTTAGAAATCATCACAAGGCCAAAACAATACTGTTAAATGTAATATCTCACACTGAGTATGAAAAGATCACAAATAGAGAAACTGCATTTGACATGTTTGAGTCCTTGAAGATGACTCATGAAGGAAACCTTCAAGTAAAAGAGACCAAGGCTCTGGCGTTAATACAAAAGTATGAAGCGTTCAAGATGGAAGAATCTGAGTCTATAGAAACTATGTTCTCTAGATTCCAGATTCTTACAGCTGGTCTAAAAGTTCTAGACAAGGGCTACTCAACTGCTGATCATGTGAAGAAGATCATCAGAAGCTTGCCTATCAGATGGAGACCTATGGTCACTGCTCTGAAGCTTGCCAAGGATCTGAACAAGATCACTCTGGAAGAGCTAATCAGCTCCCTAAGGAGTCATGAAATTGAACTTGAGGAAGATGAGCCTCAAAAGAAAGGTAAGTTTATTGCCTTAAAATCTAACAAATCTGTAAAAGCTTTGCAGGTGTTAGAGGAAAGATCTGAAGAATCTTCTTCTGAAGAAGAAGATGAACTATCTTTGCTGTCCAGAAGAATCAACAGACTCTGGAAGCACAAGCAAAGGAAGTTCAAGAACTTCAGAAGACCAGATCAGCGCAAGGAGTCCTCTGGACCAAAAAGATCTAGAAAGAAGGAAGTTGTCTGCTTTGAATGTAAAGAACCTGGCCATTACAAGAGTGAATGTCCAAAGCTTCTTAAAGAAAAGCCAAAAAGGAAGTTTGACAAAAAGAAGAAGGTTCTAATGGCAACTTGGGATGACTCTGGTGAATCTGGATCCTCATCAGAATGTGAAGATGAATGCACCAACATGGCTCTAATGGCAGGCATTGAAGATCAGAATGAAGAATCATCTGGATCTGAGTCTGATTCTAAATCTGACTCAGAAGAGGCACTTTTTGATCTCACTAGGGAAGAGCTTATTAAAGTCTTATCTGAAGTCCTGAAAAATTATAATCAGATTAAGCTCAAGTGCAAGAAGCTTAAGTGCAATCTTGGCTCTGAGAATAATCTGTTAAAATCAGAAATTGCTGAGCTAAAAGAAAACAATTTAAAAATGAAAGCTGATTTTGAAATAGCTAAACAAAACTATGAATCTGAAAGTAAGTCTAAATGCAAAAACATTATAGAAGAATATGACTTTAGCTTTCAGAAATTTCTTGCTAAAATCATAGACAAAAGCATGATGGCTTCTATGATCTATGGGGTTAGCAGAAATAATAGGAAAGGAATTGGATATGAATCCTCCTCTGAAAAGGATTTAAATCCAATGCTTGTTTATAAACTTGTTATCAAGAAAACTCCCTTGTATCCTCATTCCAAGTTTGGTCATCTGAATGACATTAAACACACACGTTCTGATCAGAACGTTCCTGTGTTTAAGCCAAAAGTAAGTCAGAACAATACTGTTGTAAAAAGAAAGAAGTTTAGACCAACTTTCAAGGCAGCTAACAAAAAAGGACCCAATAAGATCTGGGTACCTAAGGATAAGATTATCCCTGTTGCAGATGTTTTTAGCAGAAAAGTCAAGACGCCAGTCATGGTACCTAGACTCTGGCTGCTCACGTCACATGACGGGAGAAAGGTTTATGTTCCAAATCCTGGAACTTAAATCTGGAGGAGAAGTGAAGTTTGGAGGGAATTAGAAGGGAAAAATCATTGGCTCTGGTACTATTGGTAATGGTAACCTTCCCTCTATATCTAATGTTCTCCTTGTAGAAGGATTAAAACATAATCTATTGTTCGTAAGTCAATTAAGTGACAATGGTTATGATATAATCTTTAATCAACAATGGTGTAAAGCTGTTAGTCAGAAGGATGGCTCAATCCTATTCAATGGAAAGAGGAAGAACAACATTTGCAAAATAAATCTTTCAGAACTTAAAGTTCAAAATGTTAAATGCCTCTTGTCTGTTAATGATGAGAAATGGGTCTGGCACAGAAGATTGGGGCATATTAATATGAGACGTATATCTCAGATTAATAAACTCAATCTGGTCAAAGGACTTCCTAAGTTGAAGTTCAACTCAGATGCTCTTTGTGAAGCATGTCAAAAGGGAAAGTTTTCAAAATCTTCCTTTAAATCTAAAAATGTTGTTTCAACCTCAAGACCATTAGAATTACTTCACATTGATCTGTTTGGACCAGTGAAAATTCCATCCATCAGAGGCAACAAGTATGGATTAGTCATTGTTGATGACTACAGCAGATGGACATGGGTAAAGTTCCTAAAACACAAGGATGAGTCACATTCTGTGTTCTTTGACTTCTGCAAACAAGTCCAGAATGAAAAAAATTTCAAAATTATAAAAGTCAGAAGTGATCATGGTGGTGAATTTGAAAACAAATATTTTGAAAAATATTTTAATGAAAATGGCATTGCTCGTGATTTTTCCTGTCCTAGAACTCCACAATAGAATGGGGTTGTAGAGAGGAAAAATAGAACTATGCAAGAAATGGCCAGAACCATGATCAATGAGACTAATCTGGCAAAGCACTTTTGGGCAGAAGCAATCAACACAGCCTGTTACATTCAGAATAGAGTGTCTGTAAGACCTCTTCTGGGGAAGACTTCTTATGAATTGTGGAGGAACAGAAAGCCCAACATTTCATATTTCCATCCTTTTGGATGTATTTGCTATATGTTGAATACTAAAGAGAATCTGAACAAGTTTGATTCTAAAGCACAGAAGTGTTTCATGCTTGGGTATTCTGAACGCTCTAAAGGCTACAGAGTATACAATAGAGAAACACAGATTGTGGAAGAATCTATTCATGTTAGATTTGATGATAAGCTTGGCATTGAAAAGCCAAAGCAGTTTGAAAGTTCTGCAGATAGAGAAGTAATTCTCACAGACTCTGAAGGCTCAGAGGCAGACAAAGCTCAAGTAAAGGAACCTGAAGCAACGCCAGATGCAATTCCTTTGACTTCTCAGATGAACAACTTAAACATTTCTGAAGAATCAACTGTTAGAGGATCATCTTCCAGAATTAAAGCCTCTCATCCAGAGGATATGATCATTAGAAAGAAGAATGACCCCATTAGAACAAGATCCTTCCTCGGATCTTCTGAAGCATCATTATTTGGGTTGGTGTCAATAATTGAACCAACTTCTGTGGATGAAGCTCTGCAAGACAATGACTGGATTATTTCCATGCAAGAAGAGCTAAATCAATTCACAAGAAATGATGTGTGTGATTTAGTTCCAAAACCAAAAGGATTCAACATAATTGGAACTAAATGGGTCTTCAGGAACAAGCTTAATGAGAAAGGAGAAGTTGAAAGAAATAAGGCAAGGCTAGTTGCTCAAGGTTACAACCATCAAGAAGGAATTGATTACACAGAGACCTATGCTCCTGTTGCAAGGTTAGAGTCTATTTGTTTACTCATTTCTTTTGCTGCACAATATAACATCACTCTATATCAAATGGATGTTAAAAGTGTCTTTCTAAATGGTATTATAGAAGAAGTTTATGTTCACCAGCCTCCTGGTTTTGAGAGTGAAAAATTTCCAGAACATGTTTTTAAACTAAAGAAATCTCTTTATGGTTTAAAACAAGCTCCCAGAGCTTGGTATGAGAGGTTAAGCAATTTTCTTCTGGAGAAAAATTTCATCAGAGGCAAAGTGGACACAACACTCTTCTGTAAAACATTTAAGAAAGATTGTTGTACCCCAAATTTTGACCCCTTAGATTCTCATTATCATTTTTAAAAGCATGATCATGAATTATCTAACCCTAAATCAGTGCAAGTTCATTATTGTCAAGTTACAGATGAATCAGGGTTTTTGCACCGACAAATTCAAAACAACCAAGGAATGATCAACCAATGATTTGGGCCAATTCAATCATAGAATGAAATCAAAGATAATATCAAAGTCAAAAGAGAAGTCAATTTGAAGAAATCATTTCAGAATCAAGAACAGTGCAGTCAGGAGGCCCCGATTAGGGTTTTTAACTAGTGAAAAGTCAACTGTGGTTTGACTTTGATGTTGGAAGATGTTTTAATGGTGGGATTGAGGTCCACGAAGTTCATATAGACTATTAAAGACTATTCAAGAAGTATCAAAGTCTCAGGATGTCCAGAATGTCAACAGGCGGCTCAATCGGCACCGATCGATCGTACGGTTGACCGAAAAGTCAACTCCTCAAATTTTGAGAATTGGAATCCAAGTTGTGAATCAAAGTTGTTCCTTATGTCATAATGGACTTGCATATCAATTTTCATGATCATTGGATCAAGGATGAGAGAGTAATCGAGAAATCGGGAAATTAGGGTTTTGAAAAGGGCTAAACCATAACTCCTTAACCACACATCCAATTGAGTTGGTTCAAATCTCATTTGGAAGCTCTTGACAAGTCCTACAAAAGTCCCATACTAGTCCACAACCAAAAAATGCATACTTTTTGAGATAGAAGCAAAAACATTCTTAGAAGGGAAAATAACTTAGAAAATTTCTAAGTTATTTTCACTTTAAAAGCTTGTGTGCAGCCAACTTTGAGGGGGTTTTTCACCTAGTTCCAATTGGAGTTTGATTTCTTGGAAAACATGAATGTTTTAGAGCTATGTGAGGGCTTTCTAAATTGTACTAGAACATCTCAAGAGGAGTTATGAGCAGAAAGTTACATGTATTCAAAGTTGGAGGTTTCACATGTTAAGTCCCACATTGGCTGAATTTTCAAAATTGATTTCTTTCACTAAACTTGCCATTTTTTTCTTGATCTAACTTGTTGTATGTGACATATAAGATGTGTGTAGCATGTTAGAACAGAAAGTTTTCATAGAAACATCATAAAATTGAAATTTTGAGCTTCATTGCCAAAGTTGAAAATGTGGACTTTTCAAAGCATGAGGTGGAAAGTGAAATCTGATCCAGCCCCTTTCCTATGGTTCCTAGCATGCTATGAGTCTGAGAAATACATCATTATGCTCCACAAGTTGGCCTTGTATCAGAACCAATGGACAAAACCCTCCAAGAGGGGTTTTTGCAAAATATCTTCAAGGTTGCTTCATGGTGAAGCAAAGTCTCTAGTAAGCACCTCAAGCCATTTTCCTATAAATAGAGACCCCCCTCACCTCATTTCCAACACATTTTCATCTGATAGAAACCAAAAAGAAGCTCTGTCATCACAACTCCCTCATCTTGCAATCAAATTCTCAAAAATCACAAAGTTCACAAAAACACCAAAAATGGTCATGAAGTGAAATTTGCTCAAAATCATTTCTACCCTTTCAAACACCCCAACAACCCTCCATACACTATCTAAATATCATATGGGAGGTGTCTAGCCCTTTGAATTGCCCAGAAACTTCAAAAATCAAAAAGTCAATTTCCTACCTAGCTTACTTTGACCAAAAGCTACAAACACCACCAAAGTGAGTTCTAAACCTTTCCTTGAGGTTGTGATCACTTAGACACCTCACAAATAACATTCCTCAGCTGTCCAAACTATTAGCAACCATTGGAGACTCTTATTTTTACATTTAGCATCATCAGTGGATTGTTACTTGAAGGTGAAGTAAGGACCAAGGCCAAGAAGTGAAGTAAGAGATCTCTGGTTTTCTCAACTAGCCTAACCTGTTTAAAAGAGTCTACAAGAGGTATGTGATTGGTCTCTATTAACTTTTTCATCATTTTCATACTTTTGGCATTTGTGTGTGAGATTTGAAGTTGTGGTTGTTGTTGATTTAACATGACATTTGTTGTTTGGTGAATATAAGTTTTCAATGAACCTTAAAGTGTATGTTGGAACTATTCTTGTATTGATTTTCATATCAATGTATTAAAAATTGTTGTTATGTTGTCAAGACAGTTTAGTGCATTCTCATATATTACTCTTGTAGCTCACTTACCATTTCTTCACAAAGATCATGCTAGAACAGTTTAGGTACCACAAAACCAGTTGGCATACTTATGTGTATATGTGTTTTCAACTTACCTTTATGCCTGATTCATTTTAATGCTGAGGTGGTCAAACATGAATCAACATTGTTATTGTCCTTACATTCATGACTTTATAAATCTATTTTGGAATTTGAGTTGGATTTTGGTATAGTCATGATGATGTACTATTTCATTACACTACTGTTGGTCTTTACATCCTAGGCAGACTTGTGTTATTTGGTTATTTGAACTATTAGGTCAGTTGGTATAGTTGTTAGGCCAATTGATGATTGGTGAGTGAGCTTTATGTGAAAACCCTAGCATCCCTCCCACTGTCAGTAGCACAACCAGTTGGCAAGACCTTTTCCATAAGAACAGTCCATAGTCTACTGCAGCTTTAGGGTGGTGGCCCTGTTTTGTTCTTGTCTTGAGAGGGAGCTTTTGATTTGAGGAAAAGAAGCCATAGCCTGTTACTCATGAAATTGCTAATATGGAAACTTTATGCTGTTGTGAGAAACACTTGATCAGTTTGTTGGCATACTGTCAAAAAACAGTTTTGGGGAAAATTGTATAATCATGTTTTTGTGATTATAATGCTATGCCTTGATTGTTGTTGGTGTGAGTGTTGCTGCTTGTTGTATCTTTTGTGACCAACATGTTTAACCTTGCTTGAACCTTATACCATGAAAAAGAATTTGGTTTTGAGTTTGTGAAGTTTTGTTAAGTATCAGCATTTGGCATTTAGTCATGTGTTTTGGAAAATCTTGGAAGCACAGTAGGCCTTTGTTCTGGAGGACTTGAGCTAGTCAATTTTTCATAGATGGATGATGAGACTGACATCTGCTATTCTTGTTTGACTGACCAAGTTTGTTTAGGATTAAGAGAAAAATTGGATCAAACCAAACTACAATATTAGCAGGAGGCAATATGTTGGACTAGTATAATTTTGAATTGGTTACATCTGTAGGTGTTTACACAGCCTAGACCTTGAGGGGATCTTGTTCTTGATGTTTGGATCAGTCGACCTTAGGATAGGACAACATGTAGTTAGGTTTTAACTGATAAGTTTGAGTTTTGACAGCTTGGTTCATTTGTTGGTAATGGGGCTGGAGCTTGAGGTCTCCTACCTCAGCTGTATTAACCAGTTTAGTTGTGGCTGCTAACAAGACACTGCCATTAAGGCCTTGCCTTGCTCTTCTCATTGTCTTGGTGTGCCTTAAGGGTGGCTGGTGGGACTGGTATAAAAGTGACCTGTCCTTGTTTTAAAGGCAAGATTGTGGGAAAAATAACATAACCCTTGGCAATGCACATCCTTTGTTTATCTTTGAGCAATGAACAACTTCAAAAAAGAAGGAAACCTTTTGCTGTCAAGGTATCATATGTTGTGTCATGAAGATGAAACTTTGGTGTTTCAGTAGGATTATAGTGAGATTGTTTCTGGGACCTGTTGTTTTTGAGCTGACATAGCACCTTAATTACAAGACCTGTCCATACCAACTTTGGGCTGTAAGAGGATCTTGAGATGTTGGATGTCACTTTGCTTACCTCAATAGTTTTGTTGGAGCTCATGAGAAGGGGCTTAAGAGTTGCCCCTAGCTATGACAGTTGGCTTGTTTTAGTGATGCTCATTAATTGTTTCAATTTAGTTTCATCAGTTTGTTATCAATGATATTGTTTATCTTGGGTTACTTAGGGCAGGGGGTAGATTCAATTAAGGTTTTAAACATCATTTGGCAATTATATGATATCATGATAATCAAGACTGTTCTTAGGTTGTCTTTGCCAAAGTTTTATACCTCATGTAGAACTTAGTTACTGTCCTAGGATGCCAAATTGTATGGTTGTTTTCAAATAAATCTTTGAATCACACATGCCGTGATAGAGTTTCTTGACCTGTTCAGTTTTGCTTAGGCATTGTTTTGCTTATCATAAGTACATGAAATGCTGTCAAAATCTGTTTAAGGTTTTGTTTTGGTGAAAATCCATTAAGCATTAAAGGATGTGTATGTTGTGCATGAGTTTATGTTTTGAATCATTTCACTGATCTGCCATTTCATTTGTTTTGTTTGTTTGTTAACTGATCCTAACATCTTGACTTTGCTCTAGATGTGAGCAAACCAAATTTCATACAAACTGCCTTGACCAAACCTCATATTGTTGGGACTGTTTTGATTCCTATTTTGGTTAACTTATTAATGCTTGCATTGTTGATAAACAAAATTGTGTTTCTACTTTGTGTTTTCAAATGAAATTCTTTTATCATGTTTTATGGTGAAAAGCTGTCATGTGATTTGTTTGCAAAGCTGACTGTCCTTAATGACACAAACACAGGTTGGTAAAATCTTGTTAAGTTTGGCTGAGGTTAAAAGTTTTATAATCTAACATTTATGCCAAGACTTGAATATCACTTTATGTTTAGCTGCTGTGGTAAGCAAGCTGTTTTGCATTTGGATTTGTTGTTCAAAATTCCAGCTACAACATTTTAAACCTATCCAGTTGTATGCTGCTTGCATTTATCATTGTTGTAATGTTGCTGTAAGTTCTAGCTTGATAGTTTGATAGTGCTTAGGTGTAACATTGAGGTCATAGCCTAATGAGGCTTTGGTCTCTAACAGGTGCTGCCATGTATCTGTTTCCAAGCTTTGAGTTTTACACAAAAGTGGTTTTAGGCCATTACCTTTTGGATTTAAAACAGAATTATCATTTTTGAGAAGCAGTGAAAAACCAATTTCATCTCTTTGAGTATCATCATGAAAAGGGCATTTAGAAAGTGAGCATATCCCTTAGTTACTTTGGAATTTATCAGTTTTGATCCATTGGTTGCAAAGTTCATTTCAAGTATCATTCTTGCATTTGACCATGCCATATTCTATTTCTGTTTGAATCAGGCTGTTTTGAGATGGTAGGAACATTACATGTTATGTCTGAATGTTGTGTGTATGCTTAGTATGGCTCAAAGATGTTTGGAATACTTGTTAAAACTGAAAATGCATTTCCTTCACATCAAGAACACCTACTATAGAATTTTTTATCTCATTAAGAATCTTGGAAAACCAACACCACCATTATACTCCTCATGAAATTCTACCCCAAATGCATATAAAGTTTGTGGAAAAATACTAAGAAATGAGAAAGTTATGGATACTTTTGCAAAATGATGGGAGGCCTCACATTTGGCCCAGCAAAACAAGAGAATACACTCTATATATTTATCATTGCGCTTTGATTAACGGATGTATGGCCGCCCCAGCGGTTGAAACTTGCGCGTGTATTGTACTTGGCATGGGTTCGATCCTTGGTGATAACCCTTGTTGCCACTTTTTTTCATTTTTCACATGAAACTTCAAAAAATCATAACTCTCTCGTTTTTTTTATCATTTTTCACCCATTTTTTTTTCATTGTGTTTGTTTTAATGTGTACTTTCATGTCATAATTTTATTTTTCATGTTTGTTTAATTTTTCACCATGATTGACTATGTGCAACTTGTCATATTGACAGTACTAACCCCAGCTGTTGCAGATGAAAGTTAAAAGGGTTCCACTTGTTTCTCTTTGTAAAAATTGATTGTTATCACACCTATACATGTTTGTCAACATGCTAGGATTTTTACTTTGAATTATTATCATGCCTATCTCATCTGTTTGTTAATTGTACTCCAGGTGCGATCTGTCGTCACAGTTTTCGTACTAATCATCCGCTTTGATTATTATCATTGCTCTTCATCTTTAATATTTTTCATTGGTTGTCACAATGATTGCTCTTGTATGACATTTATATTTTATTTTTGTCCCCAAGTGATGAAGCTTGTTAGCTTTCGTCCAGTTGCCGACAATACTGTCCCTCCAAAGGAAGGTCTGTTCACTTGACTGTCAATGTCTTGGACCAAAATCTTTGTTTTCCCTTTAACTTTGGTAAGTCATTTTAACCCTAATTAAGAAACCTCTAGACTTTGCTTGAAGTCTAAAGAAACCCACCCATACTAGGAGTGTTCTTCAACTAGAACCCTAAGAAAGAGTTCGTCAACTCTGTGTAAGAATCATCGTCATGACTTCTTACTTCCCCTTCAACTTAGATTAGGGAGTTTTGTCAAACTCCACACAAACATTGTCATGTTTGTTCCCCTTTGAACCTTGATCATCATCAAGTGTTCTTTTCCCTTGTGAGGTGAACTACGATTGCTCTGATTCTATCCTAGTCAGGATACGTAGGCAGAAGGTGCGATGCCTTTGCAAGCAAACTTAGAAAACCATTTAGGCCTTTTATTTATTTTATCTCAATTCCCAATCCTTAAACCATAGTGCACAATTCACAAACTTAGCAAGTAAATAAACAAAAGGTTCCTGTAGAGTACTACAGATATTTAGGGTGCTAATACCTTCCCTAGATATAACCAACCCCCGAATCTCTTAAGCGTTGTCGTTACATCGCGAAAAAGGTTCTTTCTTTCTTTAGACCTATCCTTTGGATAAATTAAAGATCGGTTGTAAAAGAAATAAGGTTCAAGTTAATTAATAGCTTGATATCAAATTTTCACCGTAACAAAGATCTTCTAATTTGTCAAATATATGTGGATGATATTATATTTGGATCAACCAATGTTATGCTGGGAAAGGAGTTTGCTTAATGTATGCAGGCAGAATTTGAATTGAGCATGATGGGAGAATTAAGATTCTTTCTGGGAATTCAAGTCAACCAAACTCCAGAGTGCACTTACATTCATCAGACCAAATATGTTAAAGAACTTCTGAAGAAATTTAACATGACTAATAGTAAGATGGCAAAAACTCTCATGCATCCAACTAGTACACTAGGCAAGGAAGAGGTAAGTAAGAAAGTAGATAAAAAACTCTACAGAGGTATGATAGGATCTCTTCTCTACTTAACTGCTTCTAGACCTGACATTTTGTTCAGTGTATGCTTGTGTGCAAGATTCCAATCAGATCCTAGAGAATCACACTTAGCAGTTGTTAAGAGGATTCTAAGGTATCTGAAAGGTACTTCTAATGTGGGTTTGTGTTACAGAAAATCTGATGATTTCAAATTAGTTGGATTTTGTGATGCTGATTATGCTGGAGACAGAGTGGAAAGAAAAAATACTTCTGGAAGTTGTCAATTTCTAGGAAGAAATCTAATCTCTTGGTACAACAAGAAGCAACCCACAATTGCACTATCAACTACAATGGCAGAATATATTGCTGCTGCTGGATGTAGCACGCAGATGCTCTGGATGAAAAGTCAGCTAGAAGACTATCAGATATTTGAAAGTAACATTTCTATATTCTGTGATAATACTTCTGCTATATGTTTGTCTAAAAACCCCATTTTACACTCTAAGGCAAAACATATAGAAATTAAACATCATTTCATCAGAGACTATGTTCAGAAGGGAATTATAAACTTAGCCTTTGTTGATACAGATCATCAATGGGCAGATATTTTCACAAAACCCCTTGCTGAAGATAGGTTCAAATTTATTCTGAAAAATATTGGTATGGATTTTTGTCCAGAATAATATTTATCAGAAGCAAATCTTTCAGATGTAAAATGTTTAAGACTCTGAAGTATTTCATTTGTTGCTTATTTGATTTATTTTTATTTGTGTGTATCTGAACTAACCAATCTTAGAGGATCTGAGCGTTGACTAAAGTTTCATTTCTCAAGAGAATTCAGAAGCACATGCAAGCAAACACGTGTCACTCTGAATCTGAAAAGATAGTGTGTACACTACTGAAGAGACATTTGAGGTATGGTTTGAATAGTGAAAATCTTGATTTTCCCCCCAATTTGTCAGAATCAATTAATGTTTGAAATGATTTTTATTCTCTTTCATTAATTGTCATTAAATGCTATGTGAAAACGTGCTTTGTATGTCTGTTTGAGTGCCTTAAGTGTTTTCTATAAATATCACATCTCACACCAATTTCACACTTTTCACATCACAAACAAGTTTATGCATTTTTGTTTTCTATTCTCTCTTCACAAAAAACCCTAAACCCTCGTCCAAATCATCTTCATCCTCTTCAATGGCAACTTCATCTTCTACAGCAGCTCAGTTTCAATCAACCATGACTGCAGTTACTTCTACAAATATGGGTGTGACTCCATTCACTGTACCTAAAAGGACTTTGTTAACTCCTGTTGACAAACTTGAAGTTCTATGTGAATCAATGGTGGAATTTGATTCGTTAGCTGAAAATGGGTTTGAATTTCGTTCAATAATTGATGCTCAAGGCTGGGTCAATATTTGGACCAGTTTACCCTCATCTCGTGAAAGAATTCTGGATACATGCATTTGTTTATCCAAAATTCATCTTGTCTTCTGTTCTGGGTAAGGAGATTATAATTATTGAAGATCTAATCAGGAAACTCATAGGGTATGAGGAGACTGATGGAGTATGTCATCTGCCAGCTGGGCGTGTGGACATGGAGGAAGTTTATGAGGAAGTCATCACTTCTGGACAAGCCTCTAACAAATTTAAGGATCTGAAGCCTGACTATAAAATCTGGGCAAAGATTTTTCTGGGATGCATCCATCACAGAAAATCTACCAATTCTCCAGATTACGTGAACAATGAACAACTCTACTTCATGTACTGTTTAAGTCAGAGCACTAAGGTAGATCTTCCTTACATTCTATTTATGCACTTATGGAACCATATAAATGCTTCAAGAGAATCTGTAAAGGATAAGGGTCAGAAGATCATGACATGGATTCCCTTTGGAAGGTTAATTTCAGACATTCTGACAGAGAATGGTCTGGTGACTGCTCTGTATGAAGCTGGAGTCAAGGATGAACTTGAATCCATTGTTGGAAAACCTCTGAATGCAAAGAGTCTTCAGAGACTAAAAATTGTAGAGGAACTCACATCTGCACCCAAGAAACTGAATATTTCTGAAATCAGTCAGAAGCGAATTCCAGTTGAAAAATTTCCACTGTTTGGTGCTGAAGAACCAAGGGATATAATTGTGAGATATATTGATTCATGAAAAGCAGATGGGACACCCATTCCTGCAGACATTATGAAAAGAGCAAGAGAACCAATGCTTGATGTATACAATGGGAACACAAAGAAAAGAGGTCAATCAGAGGCAGAAGAAGTTGCTGCTCAGAAGAAGCCAAAAGTTGTTGTCAAGCCACAGAAGCTGATCAAGAGAAAAGCCTATGGTGACGTTCCTTATGTTCCCACAAAGCGTATCAAGACTACAAGTACTAAAACATTTGTATCTTCTTTCTCTAAAATTGTGATAAATGAATCAACTTTTAGTTCTATTCCAAAACCCCCTCCTACTCAAAAACAATTTATCCCTGCTCCATCTCAAAAATCTGACCCATCAAAAGTTCCTTCCCCATAAAAATCATATGATCCCATTTCCACTACTCCACTTAAACCCTCTGTTACTCCATCATCTGAACCAACAACAACAACAACACCAGCAAACACAATTCCCACACCTATAACAAAATCAACAGAACAATCTGCACCACAACAACAACAAGAAAAACAACAATCAGACACATCTGAACCTATACAATCTGATCCAGTTGCATCTAATCCTATTGCATCTGAACAAGTTGTTTATGAACCACCTATCTCTGAACCACTTGTATCTGAACCTCTATCAAAACCTTCTGAGAATCAACCAGAACCAACCGATCCTCCTGAAACAAATATACCTGAGACAGAGGTTCTAAACGTTACACCTCTCAAGACTGTGTTTGAAGTATCTTCTACGTCCTGTACCCCAACCACATCCTCAAACTCATCAGAATCTGATATCCACCCAGATATTCTTTCTCCTCCCTCTCTCAGAACTTTTGAAGCTAACCAACCAGAACCACCTATTTCTTCTGAAATTCTCACTTCCAATCCCATCCTAACACCTAAGCCAAGGACATCTGAGCGTGTATCCTTTGCTTCGTGTAAACCATTTTCCTCTAACCAACTTCCCTCTGGTTTCAAATTCAAAAATTTCTACACAAGAATTGAACCATCTGACACTATCACCCCTGTTAAACCTAAACTTTCAATCATTCTACCATCTGTTCTCCAAACATATATAAAAGAACTACCAAAATTGATTTCATAAGAATCTCTTTTATCTGATAAATCTGCGTTCATTCCTTACACTTCTACCACATTTGATGTTGTTTCCTATGCATCAAATGCAAAACCATCTGTGCTGAATGCCTTAATCAGATCAAAAACTGCCATTTCATCTGATTCTCCATCCATACCCTTCTACCCTCGCCCTCTGGTCATCGTTCTAAAATTCACCATTCCACCTTCACCTCAACCCAAGCCACTCACCTTGGAAACTCTTCTGAAACCAAAAACTAGGCTGAATGTTGATCATTTATTTACATGTTTTATGAAAGAAATAAAGATGCATTTAGGCTCTGTTCAGAAGAAGTGCTTATCAACAATGGATGCAAATGAATCTGATGCTATCTGGAATAGCTTCATCAACAGATTCAATAAGGTAGCCTCAAATCTGAAGAATGTATGTTATGATGATGCGAAGCTCAGATTTGCTGAGACTACTAGAAGCTTGCTCTGGACTGTTAAAAGATCTGAACCATTACTTCTTGAAGATGTTCCTTCATCCTCTGCAGTATGTGATACATAAGTGACTATTGAGTCTGCATCTGAAGAAAACCCTCTGGCTATGACTCTTGTAGAACATCCCTCTGGATCTGTTGCTCCTGACTCTGCATCTCCTATGGAAATTGACTTTGTTCCTGCTTCAGGCTCTGCTCCACATTCTTCATCTGAGGTCAAGAAAGAAAATCCAGATCTTGAAGATAAGATTGCAGTTTTAGAAGTTGGTCAATCTGAGATTAAGTTATGGATGGCTAAGCAAGATCAGAAGTCTGAAGACATGGCTCAATGGATGTCCAAACAAGATTAGAAGAATGAAACCATGGCTAAGTGGATGTCAAAGCAAGAACAGTCCTCCTCTGAGATCACTAATCTGTTGAAGATGATTTTGTCCAAACAATCTTAGTTTATTTTTTTAATCTGATGTTTGCACATGTACTTGAATCTTATTTGATGTTTTGTATTTTTTGATCTATATGAATGAATGGCTAAGTGTTTTTCTCTACGTGATTTATTTTTTTTGTATTTCCTTTATTTGTCCTTTAAAGTTTTTTTTTTACTTTTTGATTATGACAAAAAAGGGGGAGAAAATAGATCTGACTGTTTAAATAAACTTTACCTAAATGAAACTTCTGACATATCAATTATAACTAACATAAACTCTTAGTGTTTCAGAACGCTTGATAAATCTGACATATTCTTTAAAAGAAACTCTGAGACTCCCAGATCATATTTTACTTATCAGACTCTGACTCTGAAACATGCAAGATCTAATGTTTAGAACATTCAAGCTCCAATTCTGAAAAGAATACTCAAGACAAAAAGGGAAGTTTCTATTCCTTATGAATATTCAATTCAGGGGGAGATTCATCATCTCAAGGGGAGTTATAATTACTGTCTTTTCTACTAAACAAAATTTCTGATGTTTTTTTGTCATCATCAAAAAGGGGGAGATTGTTAGAACACAGATTGGTTCCTAATAATATCTCTATGTTTTGATGATAACTATTATGAAATTTTGTATTTAAGAATTATATACTCTAAAATTTGCTTGAGAATGTTTGCTGCAAATGTTAAAGTAAATATCACTCCAGAAGCAAATTAGATATGAATATAAGAAATATGCAAGGCTCTGAAGCATCAGAAGCATCTCTTAGAAGATTCTGAGCACTACCTCTAGAAGAATCTGAAGTAGAAGCTACAGAAGAATCTGAAGCAGAAGCTACAGAAGAATTTGAAGCAGAAGCTATAGAAGAATCTGAAGCAAAATCCAGAAGCATCTGAAGCAATGAAGAATTATGTATGAAGAGTTTTCAAGCACAATTACTTCAGAAGACTCTGAAAGTACTAACGTTGCCAGTATTGAGGATCTGACCCAAAACTCTGCTCTAAACTTATACACGCTGAAAGCACACTTGCTGCAAAGACTCTGATTCAGCAAACTCTGATGAACATCAGAAGACTCTGACCAATTTAGACTTTGATACTTCTTGCTGAAAATTGTTGAAGAAGAACTCAAAGTTATGTCCGTTGGAATAACCAAACGACTATTTCCTTATTTATGCTAGACACAAGAACACAGATAAAAAAGATTTCTCTATGCATTCTTCTTCTAGGAAAGGTCACATGATGTGAAGACAAAAAGGCTCAGACCTTTTTGGTACACTATTCTCAACGTGAAAAGCTCTTGGATCATTGTGCCTATAAAAGCAAGTTTCCATTCATCTTCTTCAGTTGATGAAACACTTGAAAAGAATTCATTAAAAAGCTCACATACTATTCATACATTCTTATTAAGAATGATTTCATTGTTCTTCATCTTAAGTGAAAAATCACAGTTGTGATAAAGCTTTATTAGAAGCTTTTTTAACACTTGTATTATTATTACATTTGATTGTAAAAGAACCTTAAGAAGATCCAGTTAGGATCAGTAGTTCTTGAGAAGACTTTGAACAGTTGTTCTTAGTGCTTACTATTGTAATCAGTTGATTAAATAGTGGATTAAGTCCTTGTTTGAGAAAGGCAAATCACTCTAGATAGGGTGGACTAGAGTAGTTGAGTTCAATGAACCAGGATAAAAATCCTTGAGTTTGTATTTCTAAGTTTTATCTTCATACTTATTCAACCCCCCTTCTAAGTATTTTCTCACCTTCATCTTCATCATCTCGGCAAGCCCAAATCGCCCCCATCAACCAAAAAAAAACACCGCTGGAAATCACCCTCGCCGGAAATCGCCGTCGACGGAAATCTCCATTCTTCACGAATTCACGAAACGTCCTATCGAAGACTTCACAAGCCATGGTAAGTGTCGTTCCTGGTTTGCTTATTTTGAATTTGATGTTGTGTTAAATGTTTTGCAGAAAAGACGAAAGAAGAAACGGTGAAAGAAGGAGAATCGAGAGGGGAGAAGGAAGAGGGAGAGAACAGCGATGAAGAGGAGAGGATAGTTTGACCTAGGGTTCTATTTTCTGTTTTTTTAGTTTTATATACTGTAATTCCCTGCACACACACACACACACACACACACCATATCACCATACACCAGCACTATCGTGGCCCTCTTTTCCCTGTCTGATCTGATCAGACGATCCAGATCGCGTTCCACAATACACCCCATGATACACCCGCATACGCCTACCGCACTCGATTACACGCGCCCCTTTTTAATCCCTTAACTACTGTTTAATCATTTCTAAACCACTAATCAACTCTTTTAATTAATAATTAACGACCCTAATTTAATTAACTAACCTTTATCACCTTTTTAATATTAGCAAATCCTTTTATTAATCAACTAATTTAGTTTTAATCAACTTTTTATTTAAAATCAAGATAATGATATTTTAAACTTAATCCTTTTATTTAATCCATTAATTTAATATTAACTTTCTGTTAATCTTTTAATATACTTGTCTTTTTCAATTAATTAATAATTCTATGTGGCCTTTTTATTTATAAATAAAAACTAAATAAATCATTTTTATAAATAAAAAAACCTTTTTTTCCTCTCAATTTAAATAGCTTGTATATAATAACTAAAACTTTTTTAATAAAAAAATCTTTCTCGTAATTTAATTGGTATTTATAATAATAAAACTTTTTTCTTTAACAAGTAACTATTTATCATTTCCAACTAGCAATTTAATTTACTTATCGTCTAAACCCTTTTATAAAAATTAAATTAACTTTTTTCTTAAAATCAACCTCACCTAAGACAAAATATAACTCCTAAATAAATCCACCCTTTTTTCTCTTAAAATTAGTTCATATAAAATCAATCCACATCTAAGTTTTTTTTGCTAATAAATTAAATTAACTTTTTTCCTAAAATCAACTTCATCAATTAATTGAACCTTTTATAATTAATATAATTAAGTAACTAATTCACCCTTTAATATAGTTTTCTTATAGATTTAATCTCACCAACTAAATAACATGACATTCGCCTAAAAACAAAATCAATTCACCGTAATCAATTTCGCCTAAAATTAATCGTGCACGCTCACGCTTACACTTCACATATTCACACACACTTAGCGCTTTCATGCGTTGTGTATGTTTTTACATTTTCGCAATTAACCTTCATCGCAATTTATCCTTATTGCATCGCATTGCATTCCGTCCAAAGGAAAAACCTATACATGATTCAACAATTGTGTGTAGTGCACATCATTTGCATCATACCCCCACTTGATCCTTGATCCCATTCAAGTTGATCTTTCTAAGTTTAGATTCTACCCCATAGGAAGGATTTCTTTACAACATAGAAACAAACAATCAACTCAAAACAACAAATATTCAAACACATTAGAGAAAGATGCCAAATCATCTTAAGCGAGATAGAATCTCCACCCCACATCAATTATAATCAATACCGTATGAACTTTGCCTTAAGAGAGATAGAGGCGTACATCGTCGATCAATATCCGATTACTTGAGTCCTTCTCTTAAGACGATGCAAAGACTATTTTTCTACAATTTGTGGCGGTTAAATCTCTCTTAAAATGACAACGCATCTCTTCTCCCAAAATCAATCAACCAACTACCCTAAACCCGTAGGAACTTTGACCACAGTCAAAGCACTCCTCTAACCCTTTAGGGGAACTACAGATACTCTGATTCCACTTCCGTAAGGATATGTAGGCATAAGATGCGATATCTTATCGAGTATACTTAGAAATAAACCCCTAGGTCTTTCAACCATTAAGTAGATAAACACTTAGCAATAAACAAACATAAAACAAGAGGTTCCTGTAGAGTACTACAAAAACTTAGGATGCTAGCACCTTCCCTAAGTTTAACCAACCCCCGAACCTAAAACTCTTTAAACCTTGCATTTGCATTGCATTGTGGGAATTTCGATATTTATCCCTTCCTTTGGACAAATCAAAGTTCGGTTGCAAAATGAATTAAAGATTCAAACTAATCAATAGTTTGGTATCCGATTTTTACCGCGACAACTGTACGCTGCAAGTACTGAGGATCTGATCTCTAAACTCTGCTCTGAGTTATCTCACGCTGAAGCACACTTGCTGCAACACTCTGATACAGCAAACTCTGAAAACATCAAGACTCTGATCACTCAAGGCTTTGATGTTAATTGTTGTGAATTAGAAACTTGTTGAAGAAGAATTCAAAGTTATATCTGTTGGTTATACCAAACGACTCTTTCCTCTTTTATGCTAGACACAAGAACTTAGGTAAAAAGGATTTCTCTGAACATTCTACTTCTAGAAAAGGTCAAGTGATGTGAAGACAAAATGTTACAGCTACTTTGCAGTACACGGTCTTCAAGCTTGCAACGCCTTGGACTTCTAAGTCTATAAAAGCAAGTCTTCAACAACTTTCTTCAGTTGACGAAATTATCCAAATTCAATGAAAAGCTCTCATACAAATTATTATTCTTTGCTGAATTTATTTCATAAGTTCTTAAACTTAAGTGTAAATCATAGTTATGATACAGCTTTCTTAGAAGCATTCAAACACTTGTTTAGTTTACATTTGATTGTAAAAATTTCTTGAGAAGACCAAGTTGTGGTCAATAGTTCTTGAGAAGACTAAGAACAGTTGTTCTTAATGGTTGTTATTGTAATCAGTTTGATTATAGTGGATTAAGTCCTTGTAGAGAAAGGCAAATCACTCTTGATAGGGTGGACTGGATTAGTTGAGTTCAATGAACCAGGATAAAAATCTTTGTGTTTTTATTGCCATAATATTTTCTATATACTTATTCAACCCCCCCCCCCCCCCCCCCCTTCTAAGTATTTTCTCACCTTCAGTTGGCACCAGAGCTCCGGTTCTATGTGTGTTATCACTTCACTGTGAACAGAAAAGATCCAGTTGAGAAAACTTTAATATTTATTCTTGGTTGATATTATGGCTGAAGCTTCAACATCTAACAGCAACAACAGATATGAAGAAAGGGATAAAACCAGCATAAAACCCCCTATGTTTGATGGGGAGAAGTTTGACTATTGGAAGGACAGAATAGAGAGTTTCTTCCTTGGTTATGATGCTGATCTATGGGACTTAGTCATTGATGGTTATGTTCACCCCACTGATGGGGATGGCAAGAAAATTGATAGAAAATATATGACTGAAGCCCAGAAGAAGGAATTCAGAAATCATCACAAAGCTAGAACAATCTTATTAAATGATATATCTCATACTGAGTATGAGAAGATTACCAACAGAGAAACTGCATTTGATTTGTTTGAGTCTTTGAAGATGACACATGAAGGGAACTCACAAGTTAAAGAGACCAAGGCTCTGGAGCTGATCCAGAAGTATGAAGCCTTTAAAATGGAAGAACCTGAATCTATAGAAGTTATGTTCTCTAGATTCCAGATCCTCACAGCTGGATTAAAAGTGTTGGACAAAGGCTATTCAACTGCTGATCATGTGAAGAAGATCATAAGAAGCTTGCCTATCAGATGGAGACCTATGGTCACTGCTCTGAAGCTAGAAAAGGATTTGAACAAGATCACATTGGAAGAACTGATCAGCTCACTGAGGAGCCATGAATTGAACTTGAAAAAGACGAGCCTCAAAAGAAAGGTAAGTCAACTGCTTTAAAATCTAACAAATCTGTTAAAGCATTGCAGGTGTTAGAAGAAAGTTCTGAAGAGTCTTCTTCTGAAGAAGAAGATGAATTGTCCTTGATGTCTAGAAGAATCAACAAACTCTGGAAGCACAAACAGAGGAAGTTCAAGAACTTCAAGAAGCCAGATCAATGCAAAGAGTCCTCTGGACGCAAAAGATCTGGAAAGAAGGAGGTTGTTTGCTATGAATGCAAGGAACCTGGTCATTACAAGAATGAATGCCCAAAGCTTCAGAAGGAAAAGCCAAGAAGGAAACTTGAGCATAAGAAGAAAGTTCTGATGGCTACATGGGATGATTCAGATGCATCTGAATCTTCATCAGAGTCAGAAGAAGAATGCGCCAACATGGCACTGATGGCTGGTGTAGAAGATCAGGATGAAGGATCATCTGGATCTGAATCTGATTCTGAATCTGACTCAGAAGAGGTACTTTCTGATCTCTCTAGGGAAGAACTTATTAAAGTTTTATCAGAAGTCCTAAAAAACTATAACCAGATTAAGCTCAAATGCAAGAAGCCTAAATGCAATCTTGAATCTGAGAATAATCTGTTAAAGTCAGAAGTTGCTGAGCTCAAAGAAAACAATTTGAAAATGAAAAACAGTTTTGAAAAAGCTCAACAAGACTCTGAATCTGAAACTAAGTCAAAATGCAAAAATATTTTAGAAGAATATGACTTCAGTTTTCAGAAGTTTCTGGCTAAAAGCATAGATAGAAGCAAAATGGCTTCAATGATCTATGGAGTTAGCAGAAACAACAGGAAAGGAATTGGATATGAATCTTCCTCTGGAAAGGATTTAAATCCAATGCCTATTGATAAACTTATCATTAAGAAGACTCCCTTATATTCTCATTTTAAGTTTGGTCATCTGAATGATATTAAACACACACGTTCTGATCAGAACGTTCCTGTGTTTAAACCAAAAGTGAGTCAAAACAAAACTGTTGTAAAAAGACAGAAGTTCAGACAAACTTTTAAGGTAACTAACCCAAAAGGATCCAAAAAGATCTGGGTACCTAAGGATAAGATAATCCCTGTTGCAGATGTATTTAGCAGCAAAGTCAAGACGCCAGTCATGGTACCTGGACTCTGGCTGCTCACGTCACATGACGGGAGAAAGGTTTATGTTCCAAAGCCTGGAGCTTAAATCTGGAGGAGACGTGAAGTTTGGAGGGAATCAGAAGGGCAAGATTATTGGCTCTGGTACTATTGGCAATGGTAACCTTCCCTCTATATCTAATGTTTTACTTGTAGAAGGATTAAAGCATAATCTATTGTCCATAAGTCAATTAAGTGACAATGGTTATGACATAATCTTTAATCAAAAATGTTGCAAAGCTGTTAGTTAGAAGGATGGCTCAATCCTATTTAATGGAAAGAGGAAGAACAACATTTACAAAATCAATCTTTTTGAACTTAAAGTTCAAAATGTTAAATGCCTTATGTCTGTTAATGATGAGCAATGGGTTTGGCACAGAAGATTGGGGCATATTAATATGAGACGTATATCTCAGATTAATAAACTCAATTTGGTCAGAGGACTTCCTAAGTTGAAGTTCAACTCAGATGCTCTTTGTGAAGCATGTCAAAAAGGAAAATTTTCAAAATCTTCTTTTAAAACAAAAAATGTTGTTTCAACTTCAAGACCATTAGAGTTACTTCACATTGATCTGTTTGGACCAGTGAAAATTGCATCTATTAGAGGCAAGAAGTATGGATTAGTCATTGTTGATGACTATAGCAGATAGACATGGGTTAAATTCCTAAAACACAAGGATGAGTCACATTCTGTGTTCTTTGACTTCTGCAAACAAGTCTAAAATGAAAAAGATTTTAAAATTGTTAAAGTCAGAAGTGATCATGGTGGCGAATTTGAAAACAAATATTTTAAAAAATATTTTAATGAAAATGGCATTGCTCATGATTTCTCCTACCCTAGAACTCCACAACAGAATGGAGTTGTAGAAAGGAAAAATAGAACTTTGCAAGAAATAGCCAGAACCATGATCAACGAGACTAATCTGGCAAAGCATTTTTGGGCAGAAGCAATAAACACAACTTGTTACATTCAGAACAGAGTGTCTGTAAGACCTCTTCTGGAAAAGACTCCCTATGAATTATGGAGGAACAGAAAGCCCAACATTTCTTATTTTCATCCTTTTGGATGTATTTGTTATATGTTGAACACTAAAGAGAATCTAAACAAGTTTGACTCTAAAGCACGTAAGTGTTTCATGCTTAGCTATTCTGAACGCTCTAAAGGCTACAGAGTATACAATACTGAAACACAGATTGTGGAGGAATCTATACATGTCAGATTTGATGATAAGCTTGGCATTGAAAATCCAAAGCAGTTTGAAAGTTCTGCAGATAGAGAAGTAATTCTCACAGACTCTGAAGGCTCAGAGGCAGAAAAGGTTCAAGTGAAAGAGCCAGAAGCAACGCTAGATGCAATTCCTTTAGCTTCTCAAATGAACAACTTGAATATTTCTGAAGAATCAACTATTAGAGGATCATCTTCCAGAATCAAGGCCTCTCACCCAGAGGATGTGATCATTGGAAAGAAGGATGACCCTATTAGAACAAGATCCTACCTCAGATCATCTGAAGCATCGTTATTTGGTTTGGTGTCAGTTATTGAACCAACTTTTATGGATGAAGCTCTGCAAGACAATGACTGGATAATTGTCATGCAAGAAGATCTCAATTAGTTCACAAGAAATGACGTTTAGGATTTGGTTCCAAGACCAAAAGGATTCAACATAATTGGAATTAAATGGGTCTTCAGAAACAAGTTAAATGAAAAGGGAGAAGTTGAAAGAAATAAAGCAAGGCTTGTTGCTCAAGTTTATAGCCAGTAAGAAGGAATTGATTACACAGAGACTTATGCTCCTGTTGCCAGGTTAGAGTCTATTTGTTTACTCATTTCTTTTGCTGCACAAAATAACATCACTCTATATCAGATGGATGTTAAGAGTGCATTCTTAAATGGGATTATAGAAGAAGAAGTTTATGTTCACCAACCTCCTGGTTTTGAAAGTGATAAATTTCCAGAACATGTTTTTAAACTTAAGAAATCTCTTTATGGTTTAAAACAAGCTCCCAGAGCTTGGTATGAGAGATTAAGAAATTTTCTTCGGGAGAAAAATTTTATCAGAGGCAAAGTGGACACTGTCACTACTGCGAAAATCGGCGCCGGCTTGACAGGAGAGTCGCCACCGTGCGTTATTTATCCCTCAGAGCGGGAAAGGAAACGCTCGAAGTAAACCTTGCAAAGACGGGGAAAGGTATGGTCATCGCAACCAAAACCTGGATTCGGGAGTCGGTTACGCAAGGGGAAGGTATTAGCACCCCTCACGTCCATCGTACTCGATGGGATCCACGCTTGGTGTTTATAAGGAAAAGGGTGTGTTTATCTATCTACGCTAATGGTCAGTCTGAAAAGAAAATAAAAGGACAGGACTCGGCAGAACATACGGTGTTCTGGGCCTACGTACTCCCTCGTGCAATGGGAAAGTCAGAGTCAACGTAGTTCGACTACCTACATCTAAACGGGGGAAAGGTTGCTCGCCAGGACATCGCATCCTGTGCCTACGTACTTCCACACAGCATGGAAGATCAGAGCAAACGTAGTTCGACTAACTACGACTAAACAGGGGGTTCTCACACGGCAGTGAGAAAAATAAACTGGTTTCAAAGGTTTGGGAACCTATAACTATGATCTGGTCTCAAATGCACTCGGGCAAGAGAAAAGGGTAACGGTTAGTCGTCAGCGGGAAAGTCTCGATCGCACAGCCGCGAGAGAACAAAAGGTTAGTTGTTAGTGTGCTCGCTAGGATATCGCATCCTATGCCTACATATCCTCGTCTGGTACGAGGAATCAGAGCAGCTGTAGTTCGGCTAACTACGTCACAAGCTACTCAAAAGCTCCTACTGAAAGGAAAGGGAAAAGACACCCTAAAACTATAGCTGAAAAAGGGGAATCTACCTACTGTTATCATGCCTGGTTGACCATCCTAATGTCTATCATAACGACTCTGCAGCGGAGAAGTCAGAGCTCCTAAGGGATCATGGCAACAGGACTAAACGGCAAACAGGAAATACTGCAAAGTAAAGAAATACTGGAAATATGCATGAATGCAACAACTAAACAATCAAGGCGCAAAGGACGCAAACCACAGAGGCAAGGGAGCTCAGCTCTACCAAATACCAACAAGCAAAGCCACTCAATAACAAACAAGCAGAAGGAGGACCACCTCAACTTCTCATGCACACAAAGCCTACTTCTAAGATGCACCTACCTCAGAAATATCTATATGAATTCCTAAGTCTAATGCAGCACAACACCACACAAGTCAAACAACATAAAGAGAAGGCAAGCCAGCCTGACAAACTCCTATCTAAAACTTAAACTAAAACCCTGAGCAGGACCCCTAAACCACCCTAAAACAACCCTAATCTATCCCTGAACAAAACTCTATGCAACACCTTAAGCAAATATCTAAGCAAAACTCTAATCAAAACCCTAAGCAAGAGGAATCAATCCCAGTCTCCAAGCTTCAGAACAAGCTTACCAAAGAGAGGGAGCTAAGTAAGCAGACTCATAGTGCCTTCCTCAGGAAAGTACAAGGAGGTTACCACTCAGGAATCATATCCTATGCGGCTCGACAACTGTGATCAGTTTACGTTCCTCCTCAGGAGAAACTAAACTCACATGAAGGCTCCAGCATCATTGGATATTTGAGAAATCCTATCTGAATTAAGGGAACTAAGTGAGCAGACCCATAGGACCTTCCTCAGGAAAGTACTAGGAGGCTTCCACTTAGGAATCGTATCCCATGTGGCTCAACAACTGTGATCAGTTTACATTCCTCCTCAGGAGAAACTAAACTCACATGAAGGCTCCAACATCATTGGATACTTAAGAAATCCTAGATGAACTAGAGGAACTAAGTGAGCAGACCCATAGTGCCTTCCTCAGGAAAGTACCAGGAGGCTTCCACTTAGGAATCGTATCCCATGTGGCTCAACAACTGTGATCAGTTTACATTCCTCCTCAGGAGAAACTAAACTCACACGAAGGCTCCAACATCATTGGATACTTAAGAAAGAGGTGAGAAGGAAGAATGAAAGTCGTTCATAGTGCCTTCCTCAGGAAAGTACCATAAACTCCCTTCAAACTTCAGGATCTCGAACCTCACAAACAGAGAACAAGCTCCTAGACTAGGCCTCAATCCAATGCATCCTTGCAAGCTCCAACAGGACTTCATCCAGCCTCCATCTTCAAGAAGAAACCACAGATACTCAAACCACAAGAAACTATCTCTGAAGTTCAACCACAGTTGAACTCCAAAGTCTGAAGCCATCAAGACTTCCCCTATCCTCAAGCTCAGACAAAAAAAAATCAGAACACCCTACAAAAATTTATCAAAAATCTAGGGGAAACCTACATGGCTCTATGATCCCAAGATCAAATCTCAAAGCCTAAGTCAACTTCTAAGACTACTAAACAATCCCTAACATATGAATGGTCAGGGGTTACCGACAAGTTGTGAGGTCTCTATTCTCTAACCCTAAAACAATATTAATCAACCTCTAAAAAATCTATGAAAAATCTATGTGGAACATGCATTAGTCTAGTGCAACATACTGAAAAACCAAAGCAAAATTCATTACCGGATGAAAGAACTAAAATCAACAAGCAGACATACCCACAAACCAATTATTCGATATCAAAACAATGCAAAAAATGCAATTAAAATGAAAATGCATTATTAAGCTAATGTTTTTGTACTATAAAATTCTACATTGAATTACGAGTCTACAGAAAAAAGAATGGAATTATTTGATCGAATCTACTATTTTTTATGAATTTTCTAATAATATTCACGAACTAAAAGATATTAAAAAGTCATTTAAATGGAAAATATGCTACAAATAGCAAACAAAAATAAAATGGCATTTTTATTTTTATTTAATTTTCTAGACATTTATATGAGGTGGTAGAAAAAACAAGAAATTAAAAATCAATTATTTTCCTTTTATTATGAATTTTACAAGATGCAAGAAAATATTAAAAGAAATTAAAATTCAAACTTGGAATAAAATGGGAGGGGGGTTCAAACAGCACATGCCCCCAGTTCTAATCCTAAGTGGGCCAGAGTGGGGTGGTGCGCCTAGCAAAAGGCGCAGGCCCAAGGGAATCAGAAATCAACTAAAAAAAAAGAAAAAAAAAACGCATGGGGTGCAGAACGAGTAAGTCCTAGTTGGTTTTAATTGGGCTTACGCACAAGGGGGGTGCGTTTAGCATTAAGGGCCTAAGCCCAATCCAATCTCTCATTAATCTCACACGCAGTGGGGGGTTTAACGAGTAAACTAGGTGGTGGACCCTAGCAATCACATGCTGGGCTTAACCCAGCCCAAAACCTAATCAGAAACCCTAACCACAAAACCCATCCTCCTCTCCAATCCTCTGGTCACTGTTCACCTAAGGCAAACCCTAGCCGTTCTCTCATCTTCCTCCTCTCTGTAATTCCTCTAACAAACCCTCACCAATTCTCAAACCAGACACTATTCTCCAGTCCAAAACTAATTAACCCTAACCTAAACTCTAAACAGAACAAAAATGACATTCAAATCTTCAAATACGAACCCTAACTCAACGAAAGAAAAACAATGGAGGCGAGAGGAACGAACCTAGAGCGAAGCCACGAAGACGATGAAGTTTTTGGAACTTCTTGAAGATGCTTGAAGATCAACGGACCGGATGGTGCTTGAAGACGATCTGGAACGTTTCTAGTGACAAGACCTGGAAGATTTTGAAGAATCGCTTGAAGATCAATCTTTCTGGGAAAAACTGAAGAAGATGAAGATCGTTGAAGCGCGTGCGGACGAAGTTCTGGGAATCTTCTGAGGAAAATCTTCAAAAGATCCTTGAAGATCTTGAAGAGGGATGACGGAGGACGATGATCTTCTTGGACGGTGTTTGTTGGTTACTAGAGGTTTCTGGAAATTCCAGATGAACGATGAAGGCTGGACTTTGAAGATCGATGGAGATTTGATGATGTTCTGAAGAAATCTGGTGAATCTGGGCGAGTCTTTGAATTTTCCGGTCACGGATGAAGTTTCCGGTGACCGTTGGTGAAGGTGAACGGAGGAAGATAGGAGAAGAACGAAGGAGATTGGATGATTCTGGGTTTGCTAGGGGGTTTAGGTGGTGGCCGGAGTTGGTTGGGCTTGCCGGCGGTGAGAGTTCACCGGATTTGCATGCCCGGCGGTAGGGGTCCCGGCGAGAGCTGCGGTGAGGCCACGTGGTGAGGGTGCTGGAAGAGGGAGACTGTGCATGTGGCACACGTGGCCTGAGAGAGGGGTGGTGTGACGTGTGGCAGCAAGGAGAGAGAGAGATCAGAATGAGGTGTCAGTGCGAGGGTGATTCAGAATTGTGAGGTGGTAGGCTCCAGAAGTGGACGCGTGGCCACTTATATATTGGACACTTGGCGTGTAATTCTCTGGACTGAAAAAATGGACAAAAACACAATGGGCCTCCAAAAATCTGCTGCTGGGCCCACGAAAATGGCCACAAAACCCTAAAAAAAAACTGAAAAAAAACTGATTAATATTCAAAATGGATTAAAACCTGATTAAGTCTAATTAAAACTAATCAAAACCTAATTAACTAATTAACCTGACTAATTAATTCTAAAACTACAATTAATAAAATTCTAATAATCTCTATTTAAAAACTATTAAATTTCTATTAAAATTCTAATAAACTCTACATTATTTATTTACAACTACTAAAATTCTATAAAAAAAATAAAAGAAACATCTATATTCTTTTCTACATTATTCTAAAAACAATTAAAAACAATTTTAAAATCTATTATATTCTAAAAATGATTTAAAAACTATTAAACCAATTAAAAACCTATTTAAATTCTAAAAAAATCTATAAAGCTCTAGAAAAAGGTTTAAGCTATTTAAAAAAAGTTTAAAAATCTATTTAAATCCTAAAAATGATTAAAATGTCTATTTAAAATCCACAAAAGTCTATTAAGCCCTAAAAAAATGCAGACAAGTGCAAATGCCTAATATAAAAGATAGCTCGAGACCAGATCAAATCGAACAGTAAACCCCCGGTATCAGAAATATCCCGAAAACCACCATGCAAGCTGAAAATCACCGAGGAGCGCACAATTTCCCGAGAATAAAACCCTGATGATCTGGACTGGATCTGCCATAACTAGTAAATGAAACCCAAGTTGTAACTCTGATATCCTCTGTCTGTGCACAAATATCATGCGTCTGATTTGCGAATATGAATTTAAACCACGAGTCAGATAGGAGAATCGGTTGGTCAAATTTTAGGGTGCAACAGCTGCCCCTATTCAAGCGACTTGGACCTGAAGGGTTTGAAGAGCGTTCAGCCTTCAAACATTCAGAGGTACGAGACGGTTGAATACAAAATAAACCCGAAAATTTGCCCACCGCGAGAATATACTGTAACACTGCTTGGGGAATACACTCCAGAAAACCGAGTCCAGTCATTACGACACCAAACTGATCACTCATCTGATAAGGAACTCCTGATTTTAACGCCAATTACCTGTGATACCCTACTGATAGGCAGGAAGAGAAATATACTCACATCTCCCAACGATGGACGGGAAGTCACCCTGAATGGAGGAAAACTTCAATACTCACATCGTCTAAAGATAAACGGGAAGAAAGCCTGATCGCCATACTCACATCGTCTAAGGATAGACGGAAAGACATTCATAATCTCCATACTCACATCGTCTAAGGATAGACAGGAAGACATCCTGATCGATACTCACATCGTCTAAGGATAGACGGGAAGACACCCTTAATCTCCATACTCACATCGTCTAAGGGTAGACGGAAAGACACCCTGATTGATGAAACAAATCAATATTCACATTGTCTAAAGATAGACGGGATCATCCTGATTGATGAAACAAATCAATATTCACATCGTCTAAGGATAGACGGGATCATCCTGATTGATGAAACAAATCAATATTCACATCGTCTAAGGATAGACGGGATCATCCTGATTGATGAAACAAATCAATATTCACGTCGTCTAAGGATAGACGGGAAGAAAGCATTAATCTCCATACTCACATCGTCTAAGGGTAGACGGAAAGACATTCATAATCTCCACACTCACATCGTCTAAGGATAGACGGGAAGAAAGCCTGATCGCATACTCACATCGTCTAAGGATAGACGGGATCATCTTGATTGATGAAACAAATCAATATTCACATCATCTAAGGATAGACGGAAAGACACCTATACGCACTTCAACACCATCCATCAAATTGCAGAATCCTTTCGTCTACGGGATTTGATGGAAAGGACAATATTCTTAAAGGGGCCACATCGTCAGTATGGACCGACGGGAAGAAAACCACCTTCAAAGAGCCATGTCGTTAATAAGAATCGACAAGCAGGAACCCTCGTGAAATGTCATCTCATCCAATAAACAGAAAGAAAACCACTATCCGAAAGATTGCTTTGAAACCCCTCAACATCTAAAGGATAGACCCACGCCTCCATATGAATTGACGATAAGAAACCCGCTGAAAAATCATCTGACACTTCACATCGTCCACTGCTGGACGGAAAGAAAACCATATGCTAAAGATCCCCATTTCGAAACCCTACTGAAATCACCCGCAACTTCACATCGTCTAAGGATAGACGGAAAGAAAACCACGTTCAAACTCAAGACGTCTAATGATGGACGGAGAAATCCACTTATTGGGGGAACACATCGTCAATATGAATTGACGGGAAGAAAAGTCTGCCGATACCAGATGACCGACTGATCAAAGCATAACTGTTGTATGATCTGGAATACAAATAATCCGCTGAATCGTCTGAACACTGCTGCTGGATAAATGCCCCTGAACTGATCACAGAGTAATTCACGCGCCATATGAGGCTGGTAGAAAACCTGACTTATGCTTCGTATGCATATGCATATGCTTTAATCTTTCTAGGGCGTAATGCTCCATTCAGGATGGAAATGCTACGCATTTTGAAAATGACGTGCAAGTATGATGCAAATATGATGATGCATGCAATATGCTAATGCAGGCTCGAGCTGCCGGAGAAAGCTGGGTACAGAAAACCACTTCAGCAACATAAATGCTGAAGACGAAGCCAACTCCGCTGGGGATAAACCGGATATCACAGGATTATCCCAGCAAAATAAATGTTGGGAGAGTGAAATCAACTCCGCTGGGGATATTGGGAACTTAACCGAACACCTCGACGAAGTAATACCCTGCTGGGGAATATAACTCCGCTGTGAAATAGCAGATGTGCCGAGTATGATTGGACTTCTCTGGGGATAGCTCACCCGTACCAATGAAAAATTGGACTTTGCTGGAGAAAATAGAGGGAGTCTTCCCGCGTATTGCCGAAAATTGGATTTGGAAACTGATGCGCCAACACTGATGGGCCTCACAGTGATCGCCGACATGGATTTATGCTTTTAGGCTATCTGTGATGGGTCAGGTACAATTGACGCTGGAAAACATTCTGCCTGAATCCACAGTCTCCTGGTGGAAGAGTCAAGGGATAGTAACACGACTTCCCGATATTCGCCTCACACTCGAAAATTGGATGAATCTGCTCGAATAGCTCTGAATAACCCTGCTGAGACGGAGAAGACCAATCCTTTCGCTTCTGATATGCCCCAGCCTGCGGGACCTCTGTGGGGATAGTCCTTGAAAGGAAATCTGCAAATCTGTTCCCTGATGGCCTGATATGACATGCCCCGGTGCTCTGAACTTCGGAGAGATACTTCCCATCAAATGCTTCTAGAATAAAGAATAACTTTTGCGCTCTTAAGATGGCCTGCCCCTGATTGCAATGACTTTTGCCCCTGATTATCTGATTTAGAGTAGTGCACCTGACTACTAGATATTTGCCGAATCTCAACCTGATTGCCCCAGGATAACTAACTTTGAAAGGCTGACCTGACTGGGGGTCACAATAATAGCTTGCCCCTGCTCTTGGAATATTCGGGCGTTCTGCATTCTATTTTGACCATTTCTTCCATGGTAGAAAACTTTCCTGCTGTCAAGCGCTTACTCGCAAGTAAAACAAGTTGTTCTACGTAAAAGATGTATTAATGCAACACATATGTTAGCTTTGACATCCAATCTGTTCACTGGGAAAAGGAAAACAATTTATGGCATATAATGCACAAAACATTTATCAAGCATATCAACATCAGTACCAACATGGTAAGAGGAACCCTTTTAGGAGTCAGAACCGACGCGACCTTTACCGGAGTGTGCTTTCGAAACAACCTGCTTCAATTAGGACTTTTGAAGGTTGTAACGTGGTCAGGTTCACGGTTTTGAAAGAAAGGATAAAGGCTCAAAGTTTAGTTTAACCCACCCATTCTCCTTGATGTTCTCCCATCCTACGTTCAGCTAATTCGACCTTAGCAATCACCTCTCAGAGGCCGAAAGATAGGAATGGTAGTTCGAGAAACTTTTGGGTTTTGGAGTGACAGTCACTCATTCTTCGTCTTTGACGCCTAAGGTTACACGACTCGTACTTCATTTGAGGATTTTTCTTTTGATCCTTTTCATCTTTTTCTTTTCTTATCCCTAACTTTTGCCTGGACTGACTCCTTTTGAGTTTCTTTTGATTTTTTTTTAAGTCCAGCGGGATGCCCTCATTTTTGCCTAAGTCATTTTGCTTTTCGACTTGGCGGGCTTTTGATTCTTTTTTCTTCGCTTTCTCTTTTTTCGAACGAGTCGTGTGACGCTGGTTGTCTGACTCTTTTGGGGAATGATGTGACCGTCTCACTCTTGATTTAACCATTGCGGTTTTTTTTAGGTACGACCTCTAGAGGTGTGATTGATCCTCGAACGGACACTCCTTTTGCAATTTGGACGCTCGGTCAAATTAGCTAACACCTACCCTGCCCCAGGTTAAGATTGAGGGTTTTTCGTTTTCAGAAAGAACTCCTACTACAAGGCTCAAAGGGGTAACAAGGGATTATCTTCCTTATATCTCCGGTGTTTAGGGATTTGAAATAATGCCTGTACATCATCAGCAAGTTTTATTTCAAAAGCATACAATCGGAATTTTGCACGTCGTTCATCTTCGTCATCCTCCCCAGATTCCTCTTAACTAGGCGTTGGACGTTTGTAAAAACATTTAGTGAACACGAATGGATTTAATCAAAACGTGCATATTTATTTCATTATCATCAATTGAATGAAAACAACAAGTTTTACAAACAAGATTGCATTTTAAACAGGGAAGAAACTACAAGCGTAAAGAAATGACAAGATAAAACAAAGAAAAATGCTAGCTTCCAAGAACCGGGCTTTCACATCTGTCCTGCTGCTGAACCAGCTATCTTCACAATCAGTTATTAGAGACAATTCGATGCTGTCCTGATCTGTTTTCAACGACTCAACCAAATTATAGAGCCCCTTCCCCTCATTCAGATGATTTTGGGACCTTCTCGCCCGAAGCTGATTGCTGCACTATCAAGTAGATCCTGCACTTTGTGCTTGAAGGCCAGACAATCTTCAATGTTGTGCCCCTGTGCTCCCGAATGGAAATCACAGCGCTCCTTGATATCATACCCTGCTGGAGGCGTACCTGTCAGTGGAGCTAACTTCCTCTTCTCAACCAACTGCAATCGTAGCAACATCTGAAGAAGTTCGGCATACGGCATCGGAGGCACCTTAAATACCCTCAATGGCTTCTGATTTTGAGCTTTTCGCTGATTGGGATACTGCTGCCTTTTCCACTGTTGAGATCGTTGCTGTTGTTGCTGGTATCGGGTTGACTCTTGAACACCCTTCGTAGCAAATGCAACATCGGTTTCTTGACTTTCACTGTACTGATTAAAGCCCTCCTTATGCTTAGCCATTTTCTTTCTCAGATCTGCCCCAGGAATAGGCAACAGTTGTGGGCATGGAGATTCTGACACCATGGAGTCCAGGATACGTTTCTGACCTACTGCCGCTTTAGAAACATCTGTCATCTTAGCATCGACTGGGATAGGAGCAATACGTACAGCTACACCGCTCGGCGTGAATTCAATATCGCGCGAGTCAATCAGGTCTTGAACATTATGCTTAAAAGCATGACAACCCTCAATGTCGTGTCCGAATGCCCCAGAATGAAACTCACATTGCTTACTGGCATCGTACCCATGAGGAAGTGCTCCTGCTGGTGGTTCCAACGTTCTCTTCTCAACTAGATTAAACCTCAATAAAGTCTGCAAGAGCTCAGCATATGTTGTAGGCGGCGCCTCAAATATTCTCTTTGGCTTCCCTTCCTGAATCCTCCGTTGAGCCGGATGCATCTTTTGTTGCTGCTGCTCAGGTTCCACATGCACAGATGGCACGAGCTTCTTCACTGCGGCTTCAAATAGCTGATCATCCTCTTTCCTAAGCACATTCTTGACAACCTCCATGATCAAGCTCATTTGGGTCTTCAGCTGACTGTTTTCCTCTTTGAGTATCTTCTGCTCCAGACGCATCTCTTGCATGTCTCTCATCATCTGCCCCAACTGGCTTCGGACTTCAATCAATTCAACCTGATTTTGTTCCATATCCCTGAAGGAATTCCTACAACAAACTGGACGATGATGAAATAAGACCCACGGTTCTGATGTACCTGTTAAAGGATAATGCAGAGCAGAAAGCAAACACATATTCACGACAAGACGAAGAGAAACTCAAGCTATAAGCACACAGACGAACATCTCCCACACATGTATAACCAACAAAAGCAGCACGTGAGCACAAATGAGTACGAATACAATGACCCCAGCCAACAATCCTGGTGGTGGTCAGCAAATACTAATGCACAAAAGCTAAACGGGTTAGGCAGAGAAAACAGATGCGACACCCGACACAGAAACCTCTAGAAACATCTCCCATACCCCACTGAACTCTCTGTTTGCCAATCTTCAGAACACACACTTCCCGAAGAGTCTTCCATGTCATTAACTGACGAACCCACACAACCGGATGACGGAGAATCATTAATCTGAACAAAACCCTGGGGCGTGATGCAAATCCGGCTAGAGTCTAACAGATCTTGAACCTGGCTTCTAAGCACCTTACAATCATTTGTTGAATGCCCCTGTGCCCCAACATGGTACTCACAGCGGGCGATGGCATCAAAACCTGGAGGATACGGTGGAATCACCGGCTTAGTCTCTTTCGGCACTATCAATCCACTTTTGACCAGATCTGGCAACAACTGACTGTACGACACCGGTAGCTGAGTAAACTGCCTTTCAGGTTTCCTTGGTCTTCGTGGGGCGTGCTGACGCGATCGACGATAGGATGATCGTTGACTTGAAGTGTCTGAAAACCGATCCTGAGATGCTAGAGATTCTGATATGACGTCATTTCCTTCTTCCCACTCTTCTTGAGAACCGGCAACTGACTCATTCTTGTCAACTGGGACGTAAGGAGCATCTCGAAGCTTTCCGCTCTTGAGTCCTCTCTCAACAAGCTCTCCCATTCTCATCAGGCCCACAAAGCTTGTGCAACCGAACAATTTGTCAAAATACTGGCCTTTCAGAGTACCCAAGAAGATGTCAACCATTTCTCTTTCCGGAAGCGGTGGTTGAACACTAGCGGCTAATTCTTTCCATCTTTGCAAATACCCTCTGAACGATTCATTCTCCGCCTGAGATAATTCTTGCAGATGTACGAGACTAGGAGCCAAATCCAGGTTGTAATCGTACTGCTTCAGGAAAGCTCTGGCTAAATCCACCCATGATCGAATCTGATTATTTTCTAACTGCACATACCATCTCAAGGATGCCCCAGTCAGGCTATACTGAAAGCAATGGATCATCAATTTGTCATTTCGCACAAACGAAGTCATCCTTCGACAGAACATCATCAAATGCAGCTTCGGACAGCTATCTCCCGTGTACTTTTCGAACTTCGTCACTTTGAACTTGTAAGGCAACACCAGATCAGGAACCAAACACATGCCTACAGCATCCAGGTTAACAGCATCTTTCACTTTCAAGGCTTTTATTCCTTCTTCCAACGCTCAGAGTCTTCTATCCTTTTCAAGAGCTCTTGGATCTACCATCCCGACCATTGGAATATCTCTTCGGTAATTCATCACAGGGAAAGCAACACCTTGATTGTTAGCAGGAGGAGGACGTTCATTTTGGGCAACAAGCTGCTCATGCCGATCTCGGTTCTCATCCGTAGGCTGTACAACTTGGTCTGCCGTAAGGTTGTTCGGGAAGTCTTCCATAGAATCATACTGAGGGTGGGGCGTCATAGTAAACCCTGTCAAGGTGTTAGGAGCCTGGAAATTGCCTTCAGCCATAGCTACCAATTACCTGTAACTGACTACACTGCTTGATTCTGCTCAAATCTGCTTCAGCCCCTTGGTCGTCTTCAACACTCCACTTTTGCCTCAAACAATCCCCCGATCATCACCCTCTGGTGAAAACAAAGGCTGGATAAGTGCTCTGGCCTGCTAGAGAAATGCCATGCAATATGATTTATGCAGACAGAAATACAAAAAATGCTAACGTGCATGTGTGCATTGGAGATATTTCCCCTCCAATTCCAGTGTCAGTGGTAGCAAGACGGGATAAACCATAAAGACAATATTTAGAAAAACCCTCATATATTTATTGGAATATCAGTCTTGTCAAGACATTACACAACTATGCTCCATACAACTGATATGATAAAGGAGGATCCCGACCAACATGCCTGGTGGTGATCTCAGCATACAGAATACAAGAGAGAAATCAAGTGCGGGTACGGTTGCGGAAATCCTCAACCAGCTTCTTCGTCTCTGCGTGATCCGGTCGATAAATCAAACCTTCTATCAACTGATCCCTTTTTCTGACCGTTCCCTGGATATCTCTGACAAAGTCTTCCCAAGCCTTATCCTGAGCACCATCCCCAGGTTTGGGTCTCTTGGCGTCTGCTCTATGCTGAAAATCTTTCAAATTCTTCATGGCATCAATCAGTTTGCGCTCGGCCTCGTATCGGCGGCATGCTTCTTCTTCAAGCTCTTCAGTCTTCACTTTGACCTGTTCTTCTAACTGAGCAACCTGTGTCTTTAGCTCTTCTTCCCGTTCTTTGCGTTTGGCCATAGTGAGATCCCAGTGCTCTCTGAACTTAGCTAGCTTCGTGTAGGCCCTTTCCAGCTCCTGCTTCTTAGTAGCCAATACACTGCTAACTGAGTCTACATCTAACTCCAGACGCTTCTTGGTTTCAGTCAACTCCAATAACGTAGTCTTCAGATGTTTCAGAGTTTCGGCCTGTTGCTTAGAAAAATATCCTGTTTCAATCTTTTCATGACGAAGCTGGGAATTCTCTCTCTCTAAAGCTTCTTTAGCCTTGGCTAGCTCTTCTTTCTCCGCCATCAGCTGCTTGTATACCTGTATGTCCACAGTGGTAGGCTCCTCCACCGGAGAAGGATACACTGGCTGAACTGCAGGATAAGGCATAAGGAATTTCGTAGCTCGCTCACGAATCCATTTCACATACGGGCAAGGAACTTGAGTATCCCCTCTGCTACCTGAAGGCTTCCCTCTCTTGTGCAGGTTCTTCCAGGCTTTCTCAAGCTTGGTCAGCATCTCTTTCCCTATTGCCCCAGTGAGATACAAAGATTCCTGTATCTCCTCGGGCTTTGGCGCTCCCTGAGGTACATACCCAAATTGCCTGATCAATAAGGAAGGGTTGTAATTGACACACCCTTTCCTTCCTATTAACGGAACATTCGGGAATCCTTCGCATTTGAGTATGACCTCAACTCCGAATACCTCTTCGTTGACCCACACCACATTCTCGGCAGTCAACCCCATCAAGCGCTCGGGCCATCCTAGAGAATCAATAGAGGTGACAAAAGGTCCTGACTTAGGCATATGACTGGTGAACCACCTGCACAGGAGAGGTACACAGCAGGACACATTCCTTCCTCGCCGCTTTTCATTCTGGTAGTGAGTTGAATGGTGGATATCTCCCAGCAAGGTAGGAACTGGGTTCTTCGCATCCAAAATATAGAAAGCATCTGAGTCAACAAAATCAAGAATGTTCAGGAACAACACGATGCCATAAACACATACAGCAAGGATGACGTCAAAAACAACCCAGCCACCTTCCTTGGCATACTCCCGAGCCTTCTCCACCAAGACATCCAACGGAAATCCCCACACATCTCCTCTTCTGATCATCTTCCCTGACAGCTCAGACTCTCTTAAGTACAGGATGGCAGAAAGCTCAGCCAGATTAGGCTCAGCGTCCGTACGATAGAAAGGCATCTGCTCGCGGATAGGTATATCCAAGAGTGCAGAATACTCCTCCAGGGTAGGAGCCAAAACAAAGTCAGGAAATACGAAACACCTGAGCTCCGCATCATAAAACTGTAATAGGGTATAAATGCCGCTGATCTCGTAGGCCGATGGCTGATAAACATAGGTCAAAATCCTCCCATATATCTTTCTAAAGTCACCCATTACCCTCTTCTTAGCAATAGTAATCAACTCTAACAACAGACTGATATCTGGAGACGGGAATTTGTAGGGCAACACTCTCTTCGTGGCTTCCATGTCTTGCTAGGAAACAAACACCAGAACTGGGAGGGAAAATATGTACCTGCAATACACACACGTTAGTTGAATGCAAATGGTAATGCAATGATGCAGTATGATAAATAATGCAATCAGTGAACACAGGGGCTATGCTGTAGCCTGAAGAAGAACATCTCTGTGATCAAGAACAGAAAACCACCACAGCCACCAGAACCTCATGACACTAACTATCATCTGATACTTAAAATATCAATCCCCTGGTAAGAAAGCCATATGAACCTCGGTATCTGACGAGAAAACCATCTGATAATAGTATCAACCTCAGACAAGAAACCCATCTGATCCAAACAACACACCTGGAGATGAATCAAGAACACCGTCTGATAAAGGTACTGAATCATGGTTTCTGAAGGCCAGTTTTCCGGCAATAACCCAATCCCCCTCGCAGGTATGATAGACTTAATCCACGGACAAAGGTACGGCATCCTATGCGGTCATCAGCGTCACAGACTTTCATGAGTGACGATACGATTCCCAGAAGGAGTGGCATCATCAAGTCATGAAGAGGCCTCACTTAGCTGACTTCCAAACGATCGGTCCCCAGAGTCGACAATCCTCACGTCTGGACTCCCCTCAGATCCTCAGGACCGGAAAGGAGCACCTCTGCGAGAACCTCGTCTGAGCGCAGATTTCGTAGGGAACTGTGCCTGCTCAGCAGACAGGTTCGTCTACTACTCTCCACAACTATATCTAGGTGCATACTCAAGCCCAGGTCTGGCTTCTCACTCACAGTAACCTCCCTTGCCCACAGCAATAAACATAATAATATAATACTGAAAGTAAATGCGGAAAGGTAAAGGTACGGAAAAGTAAAGTGCAGAAAGATAAAACGCATATGCACAACACCCAACAGATAAACACCCAAGCGCTAGGATTGACTCGCGTAGGGGATGGGAAACGGTCCCAGCATAAGGGATGGGAAAAGTCCCTAGATGCTATAATTCCCCAGCAGAGTCGCCAGCTGTCGCTACTGCGAAAATCGGCGCCGGCTTGACAGGAGAGTCGCCACCGTGCGTTATTTATCCCTCAGAGCGGGAAAGGAAACGCTCGAAGTAAACCTTGCAAAGACGGGGAAAGGTATGGTCATCGCAACCAAAACCTGGATTCGGGAGTCGGTTACGCAAGGGGAAGGTATTAGCACCCCTCACGTCCATCGTACTCGATGGGATCCACGCTTGGTGTTTATAAGGAAAAGGGTGTGTTTATCTATCTACGCTAATGGTCAGTCTGAAAAGAAAATAAAAGGACAGGACTCGGCAGAACATACGGTGTTCTGGGCCTACGTACTCCCTCGTGCAATGGGAAAGTCAGAGTCAACGTAGTTCGACTACCTACATCTAAACGGGGGAAAGGTTGCTCGCCAGGACATCGCATCCTGTGCCTACGTACTTCCACACAGCATGGAAGATCAGAGCAAACGTAGTTCGACTAACTACGACTAAACAGGGGGTTCTCACACGGCAGTGAGAAAAATAAACTGGTTTCAAAGGTTTGGGAACCTATAACTATGATCTGGTCTCAAATGCACTCGGGCAAGAGAAAAGGGTAACGGTTAGTCGTCAGCGGGAAAGTCTCGATCGCACAGCCACGAGAGAACAAAAGGTTAGTTGTTAGTGTGCTCGCTAGGATATCGCATCCTATGCCTACATATCCTCGTCTGGTACGAGGAATCAGAGCAGCTGTAGTTCGGCTAACTACGTCACAAGCTACTCAAAAGCTCCTACTGAAAGGAAAGGGAAAAGACACCCTAAAACTATAGCTGAAAAAGGGGAATCTACCTACTGTTATCATGCCTGGTTGACCATCCTAATGTCTATCATAACGACTCTGCAGCGGAGAAGTCAGAGCTCCTAAGGGATCATGGCAACAGGACTAAACGGCAAACAGGAAATACTGCAAAGTAAAGAAATACTGGAAATATGCATGAATGCAACAACTAAACAATCAAGGCGCAAAGGCCGCAAACCACAGAGGCAAGGGAGCTCAGCTCTACCAAATACCAACAAGCAAAGCCACTCAATAACAAACAAGCAGAAGGAGGACCACCTCAACTTCTCATGCACACAAAGCCTACTTCTAAGATGCACCTACCTCAGAAATATCTATATGAATTCCTAAGTCTAATGCAGCACAACACCACACAAGTCAAACAACATAAAGAGAAGGCAAGCCAGCCTGACAAACTCCTATCTAAAACTTAAACTAAAATCCTGAGCAGGACCCCTAAACCACCCTAAAACAACCCTAATCTATCCCTGAACAAAACTCTATGCAACACCTTAAGCAAATATCTAAGCAAAACTCTAATCAAAACCCTAAGCAAGAGGAATCAATCCCAGTCTCCAAGCTTCAGAACAAGCTTACCAAAGAGAGGGAGCTAAGTAAGCAGACTCATAGTGCCTTCCTCAGGAAAGTACCAGGAGGTTACCACTCAGGAATCATATCCTATGCGGCTCGACAACTGTGATCAGTTTACGTTCCTCCTCAGGAGAAACTAAACTCACATGAAGGCTCCAGCATCATTGGATATTTGAGAAATCCTATCTGAATTAAGGGAACTAAGTGAGCAGACCCATAGGACCTTCCTCAGGAAAGTACTAGGAGGCTTCCACTTAGGAATCGTATCCCATGTGGCTCAACAACTGTGATCAGTTTACATTCCTCCTCAGGAGAAACTAAACTCACATTAAGGCTCCAACATCATTGGATAATTAAGAAATCCTAGATGAACTAGAGGAACTAAGTGAGCAGACCCATAGTGCCTTCCTCAGGAAAGTACCAGGAGGCTTCCACTTAGGAATCGTATCCCATGTGGCTCAACAACTGTGATCAGTTTACATTCCTCCTCAGGAGAAACTAAACTCACACGAAGGCTCCAACATCATTGGATACTTAAGAAAGAGGTGAGAAGGAAGAATGAAAGTCGTTCATAGTGCCTTCCTCAGGAAAGTACCATAAACTCCCTTCAAACTTCAGGATCTCGAACCTCACAAACAGAGAACAAGCTCCTAGACTAGGCCTCAATCCAATGCATCCTTGCAAGCTCCAACAGGACTTCATCCAGCCTCCATCTTCAAGAAGAAACCACAGATACTCAAACCACAAGAAACTATCTCTGAAGTTCAACCACAGTTGAACTCCAAAGTCTGAAGCCATCAAGACTTCCCCTATCCTCAAGCTCAGACAAAAAAAAATCAGAACACCCTACAAAAATCTATCAAAAATCTAGGGGAAACCTACATGGCTCTATGATCCCAAGATCAAATCTCAAAGCCTAAGTCAACTTCTAAGACTACTAAACAATCCCTAACATATGAATGGTCAGGGGTTACCGACAAGTTGTGAGGTCTCTATTCTCTAACCCTAAAACAATATTAATCAACCTCTAAAAAATCTATGAAAAATCTATCGGGAACATGCATTAGTCTAGTGCAACATACTGAAAAACCAAAGCAAAATTCATTACCGGATGAAAGAACTAAAATCAACAAGCAGACATACCCACAAACCAATTATTCGATATCAAAACAATGCAAAAAATGCAATTAAAATGAAAATGCATGATTAAGCTAATGTTTTTGTACTATAAAATTCTACATTGAATTACGAGTCTACAGAAAAAAGAATGGAATTATTTGATCGAATCTACTATTTTTTATGAATTTTCTAATAATATTCACGAACTAAAAGATATTAAAGTCATTTAAATGGAAAATATGCTACAAATAGCAAACAAAAATAAAATGGCATTTTTATTTTTATTTAATTTTCTAGACATTTATATGAGGTGGTAGAAAAAACAAGAAATTAAAAATCAATTATTTTCCTTTTATTATGAATTTTACAAGATGCAAGAAAATATTAAAAGAAATTAAAATTCAAACTTGGAATAAAATGGGAGGGGGGTTCAAACAGCACATGCCCCCAGTTCTAATCCTAAGTGGGCCAGAGTGGGGTGGTGCGCCTAGCAAAAGGCGCAGGCCCAAGGGAATCAGAAATCAACTAAAAAAAAAGAAAAAAAAACGCATGGGGTGCAGAACGAGTAAGTCCTAGTTGGTTTTAATTGGGCTTACGCACAAGGGGGGTGCGTTTAGCATTAAGGGCCTAAGCCCAATCCAATCTCTCATTAATCTCACACGCAGTGGGGGGTTTAACGAGTAAACTAGGTGGTGGACCCTAGCAATCACACGCTGGGCTTAACCCAGCCCAAAACCTAATCAGAAACCCTAACCACAAAACCCATCCTCCTCTCCAATCCTCTGGTCACTGTTCACCTAAGGCAAACCCTAGCCGTTCTCTCATCTTCCTCCTCTCTGCAATTCCTCTAACAAACCCTCACCAATTCTCAAACCAGACACTATTCTCCAGTCCAAAACTAATTAACCCTAACCTAAACTCTAAACAGAACAAAAATGACATTCAAATCTTCAAATACGAACCCTAACTCAACGAAAGAAAAACAATGGAGGCGAGAGGAACGAACCTGGAGCGAAGCCACGAAGACGATGAAGTTTTTGGAACTTCTTGAAGACGCTTGAAGATCAACGGACCAGATGGTGCTTGAAGACGATCTGGAACGTTTCTAGTGACGAGACCTGGAAGATTTTGAAGAATCGCTTGAAGATCAATCTTTCTGGGAAAAACTGAAGAAGATGAAGATCGTTGAAGCGCGTGCGGACGAAGTTCTGGGAATCTTCTGAGGAAAATCTTCAAAAGATCCTTGAAGATCTTGAAGAGGGATGACGGACGACGATGATCTTCTTGGACGGTGTTTGTTGGTTACTAGAGGTTTCTGGAAATTCCAGATGAACGATGAAGGCTGGACTTTGAAGATCGATGGAGATTTGATGATGTTCTGAAGAAATCTGGTGAATCTGGGCGAGTCTTTGAATTTTCCGGTCACGGATGAAGTTTCCGGTGACCGTTGGTGAAGGTGAACGGAGGAAGATAGGAGAAGAACGAAGGAGATTGGATGATTCTGGGTTTGCTGGGGGGTTTAGGTGGTGGCCGGAGTTGGTTGGGCTTGCCGGCGGTGAGAGTTCACCGGATTTGCATGCCCGGCGGTAGGGGTCCTGGCGAGAGCTGCGGTGAGGCCACGTGGTGAGGGTGCTGGCAGAGGGAGACTGTGCATGTGGCACACGTGGCCTGAGAGAGGGGTGGTGTGACGTGTGGCAGCAAGGAGAGAGAGAGATCAGAATGAGGTGTCAGTGCGAGGGTGATTCAGAATTGTGAGGTGGTAGGCTCCAGAAGTGGACGCGTGGCCACTTATATATTGGACACTTGGCGTGTAATTCTCTGGACTGAAAAAATGGACAAAAACACAATGGGCCTCCAAAAATCTGCTGCTGGGCCCAAGAAAATGGCCACAAAACCCTAAAAAAAAACTGAAAAAAAAACTGATTAATATGCAAAATGGATTAAAACCTGATTAAGTCTAATTAAAACTAATCAAAACCTAATTAACTAATTAACCTGACTAATTAATTCTAAAACTACAATTAATAAAATTCTAATAATCTCTATTTAAAAACTATTAAATTTCTATTAAAATTCTAATAAACTCTACATTATTTATTTACAACTACTAAAATTCTATAAAAAAAATAAAAGAAACATCTATATTCTTTTCTACATTATTCTAAAAACAATTAAAAACAATTTTAAAATCTATTATATTCTAAAAATGATTTAAAAACTATTAAACCAATTAAAAACCTATTTAAATTCTAAAAAAATCTATAAAGCTCTAGAAAAAGGTTTAAGCTATTTAAAAAAAGTTTAAAAATCTATTTAAATCCTAAAAATGATTAAAATGTCTATTTAAAATCCACAAAAGTCTATTAAGCCCTAAAAAAATGCAGACAAGTGCAAATGCCTAATATAAAAGATAGCTCGAGACCAGATCAAATCGAACAGTAAACCCCCGGTATCAGAAATATCCCGAAAACCACCATGCAAGCTGAAAATCACCGAGGAGCGCACAATTTCCCGAGAATAAAACCCTGATGATCTGGACTAGATCTGCCATAGCTAGTAAATGAAACCCAAGCTGTAACTCTGATATCCTCTGTCTGTGCACAAATATCATGTGTCTGATTTGCGAATATGAATTTAAACCACGAGTCAGATAGGTGAATCGGTTGGTCAAATTTTAGGGTGCAACAGACACAACTCTCTTTTGTAAAAAATTTAAGAAAGATCTGTTAATTTGTCAAATATATATGGATGATATTATATTTGGATCTACAAATGTTATGCTAGGAAAGGAGTTTACTCAATGTATGCAGGCTGAATTTGAAATGAGCATGATGGGAGAATTGAGATTCTTTCTGGGAATTCAAGTCAACCAGACTCCAGACTGCACTTACATTCATCAGACCAAACATGTAAAAGAGCTTCTGAAGAAGTTCAACATGACTGATAGTAAGATGGCAAAGACTCATATGCATCCAACAAGCACTTTTGGTAAGGAAAAGGTAAGTAAGAAAGTAGATCAGAAACTCTACAGAGGTATGATAGGATCTCTTCTCTACTTAACTGCTTCTAGACCTGACATTTTATTCAGTGTATGCTTGTGTGCAAGATTCCAATCAGATCCTAGGGAATCACACTTAACAGCTGTTAAGAGGATTCTAGGGTATCTGAAAGGTACTTCTAATGTGGGTTTGTGTTACAGAAAATCTGATGAATTTAAATTAGTTGGATTCTGTGATGCTGATTACGCTGGAGACAGAGTTGAAAGAAAAAGTACTTCTGGAAGTTGTCAATTTCTGGGAAGAAATTTAATCTCCTGGTACAGCAAGAAACAACCTACAATTGCGCTATCAACTACAAAAGTAGAATATATTGCTGCTGCTGGACGTAGCACGCAGATGCTCTGGATGAAAAGTCAGCTAGAAGACTATCAAATCTATGAGAGTAATATTTCTATATTCTGTGATAATACTTCTGTTATATACTTGTCTAAAAATCCAATTTTACACTCTAAGGCTAAGCATATAGAAATTAAACATCACTTCATCAGAGACTATGTTTAGAAGGGTATTATAAAATTAGACTTTGTTGATTCAGATCATCAATGGGCTGATATTTTCACAAAACCCCTTGCTGAAGATAGGTTCAAGTTTATTCTGAAAAATATTGGTATGGAATTTTGTCCAGAATAATATTTATCAGAAGCAACTTTCTCAGATGCAAAATGTTTAAAACTCTGAAGTATTTCACCTGTATTTCATTTAATCTCTTGAATTATTATTTCTGTGTGTATCTGAACTAACCAATCTCAGAGGACCTGAATGTTGGCTAATGTTTCATTTCTCAAAGAGTTTTCAGAAGCACATGCAAGCAAACACGTGTCACTCTGAATCTGAAAAGATGGCGTACACAATACTGAAGAGACATTTGAGGTAACGTTTGAATAGTTGATTTCTTGGTTTTCCCCCCAATTTTAAGAATTGTTAATGCTTTGAAATGATTATTTTCTTTTCATAATGTTAATTGAGAACATGCTGAATGTGTGACTTTCTGTTTGCCCTAATTTTCTTCTATAAATACCACAAATCTCACCATTTCACACTTTTCACTCTCACAAACACGTATATGCATTTATGTTTGCTCTTTAGCCTCCATCTAAACCCTAAACCTTCATCCTCTTCAACAATGGCCACTTCATCTTCAACCTCAGCTCAGTTCCAATCGTCAATGGCTGCAGTTTCGTCATCAAACATGGGTGCTACCCCTTTTAAGGAACCTGAGAGAACTCTGTTAACACCAGTTGATAAGCTTGAAGTTTTATGTGAATCAATGGTAGATTTTGACTCCTTAGCTGATAATGGTTTTGATTTACATCCTATCATTGATGCTCAAGGCTGGGTGAAGTACTTTAATAGATTGTTTGGACCAGTTTATCCATACTTAGTGAAAGAATTTTGGATTCACGCATCTGCCTACCCAAAGTTCATAATCTCTTCAGTTCTGGGAAAAGAGATTACTATCACTGAAGATCTAATCAGAAAACTCATTGGATATGAAGAAACTGATGGAGTTTCTCATCTGCCAACTGGGCATGTTGAAATGGAAGAAGTTTATACTGAAGTTATTTCATCTGGACAAGCCTCAAACAAGTTCAAGGATCTGAAACCTGATTACAAGATCTGGGCCAAGATTTTTCTGGGCTGCATCAACCACAGAAATTCCACAAACTCTCTAGATTATGTTAACAATGAACAGATTTACTTCATGTACTGTTTGAGCCAGAGTACTAAAGTGGATCTGCCACACATTCTCTTCATGCATCTGTGGAATCACATTAATGCCTCCAGAGAATCTGTCAAGACTAAGGGTCAGAAGATCAAAACTTGGATCCCTTTTAGAAGATTAATCTCAGACGTTCTGACGGAGAATGGTCTGGTAGCTTCTCTACATGAAGCTGGGGTGAAAGAAGAACTTGCTTCAATTGTTGGTAAACCCTTGAATGGGAAGAGTCTCCAAAGGCTGAGAGTTGTGGATGAACTCACAACTGCTCCTAAAAAGATGAATATTGCTGAAGTCAGTCAGAGGAGGATTCCAATAAAAGATTTTCCTATTTTTGGTGCTGAGGAACCTAAAGACGTTATTCTTACGTACATTGAGATGTGCAAGGCAGATGGAACACCTGTACCTGCTGATATTCTGCTACGTGCAAGAGACCCAGTCCCAGATGTTTATGAGGAGAATATGAAGAAAAGAAGACAGTTAGAGGTGGAAGAAGCTGCTGATCTGAAGAAACAAAAAGTTGCTGAAAAACCACAGAAGCAGATGAAAAGAAAAGCTTATGGAGAATCTCCTTATGTTCCTACCAAACGCATCAAGATAAGAGGTAATAAAAAATCCTTACCTTCTATTTCTGAAATTGCAGTAGAATTATCAACAGTTAGTTCTGTTCCTAAACCATGTTCTTCTCAAACTCAAGCCATTCCTGTACCATCTCAATCATCTGTACAACCACCTCCATCCTCAACACAAACTGCATCTGACACAACACCATTACAATTATCTGAACCAAAATAATCTGAACCTCACGTTCAAACAACAAAACCAGCAGAACCAACTCCAATACCTCAAGAACCTTCTCCACAACCTGAACCAATACCATCTGAACCCATTGTATATGAACCACCAAAATCTATACCTTCTAATCCACAACCTAATCCTCAACTAGAACAACCCAAACCTACTGAATCAAACATACCTGATTTTGAGGTTCTGGATGTCCAACCCCTCAAAATGCTGTTTGACATATCTTCCACATCCTGTCACTCATCTACCTCATCTGATTCATCTGAATCTGATGTTCATCCAGATGTAAGCTCACCTCCCTCTCTCAGAGGATATGAACCTAAACAACCAGATCCATCTATTTCATCTGATGTTGTCATTCCTAAACCCACTCCAAAACCAAAACCCAGAACATCTGAGTTTGTTTCATTTGCATCATTTAAACCACATCCCTCTGATCCCCTTCCTTCTGGTCTAAAGATTAAAAACTTTTATACCAGAATAGAACCATCTGACTCTCTCACTCCATACAAACCTAGTTCTTCAACTATTTTACCATTTGTACTTCAAACCTACTTAAAAGAACTGCCAGATATCATTCCATCAGAACCTCTGCTTTCTGATAAATATGTTTTTATCCCCTACATCTCCACTCCATTTGATGTCATTTCCTCTGCATCAAGTGTTAAACCATTTCTGTTTCACATTTCATTCAGACTCAAAACCTCTACTTCATCATCTGACCAACCATCTTTTCCTTCTTATCCTCGTCCTCTGTTTATCATTCCAACTTTCACCATACCAACTCCACCAAAACCAATCAAACCATCAACTCTGGAAGCCCTTCTTAAACCAAAACCTAGGTTAAATGTTGATATTCTATTTGCTAATTTTATGAAAGAAATAAGGATGAATTTAGGCTCTGTGAAGAAAAGATGCCTGTCAACCATGAATGTAGATGAATCTGATGCTATTTGGAATAACTTCATTTCAAGATTCAATACTGTTGCTTCAAATCTGAAGAGTGTTTGCTCTGATGATGCGAAGATCAGATTTGTTGAAACTGCCAGAACCATGTTATGGAATATGAAAAGATCTGCACCTTTGCTTCTAGAGGATGTACCTTCATCTTCTGGAGTATCTGCTACAAAAACTATTCTGGAAGAGAATCCTTTGGCTCTGACTACTGTGGACAAACTCTCTGCATCTGTGGCTCCATACTCTGCAACTCCAATGGTTATTGACTCTGTTCCTGCTCCTACATCAGAATCTGCTCCGTCTACTTCTTCTGAGATCAAGAAAGAAAACCCAGAATTAGAAGATAAGATTGTAGTACTAGAAGCTGGTCAATCTGAGATCAAGTCCTGGATGGCAAGACAAGATCAGAAGACTGAGAACATTGAAAAATGGATGTCAAAGCAAGAACAATCTTCATTTGAGATCACTCACCTTCTGAAGATGCTTCTCTCCAAACAATCCTAGATTTATGTTTTCTGTATCTGATGTTTGATGTTTGAACACTTGTATTTGAATTTCTTATCTGATGTTTTGTCTGATCTACCTAACTATTTGAATGAATGAATGAATCTGATTGCTTTCTCTATTTGATTGTATCTTTTCTCTCCATTTCCTTTATTTGTCTTTAAAAGTTTTTCTTTTTTATTATGACAAAAAGGGGGAGAAAATGAAATTCTGACTGTTCAAATAAACTTTACCTGAATGGAATTCAGATATATCAAATTATAACTAACGTGAATTTTTAGTATTTCAGAACTAATGATAAATCTGACAAAATTCGTTAAAGTAACTCTGAGATCCCCAGATTAAGTTTTAACCAATCAGGCTCTGATTCTGAAACGTTCATCCAAATCAAGCTCTAATTTTTTTTTTTGGAACAATCAGGCTCTGATCCTTAAAAGAATACTCATGCAAAAAGGGAAGTTTCTATTCTTTCTAAGTATTCAATTCAGGGGGAGTTATAATTTTATCTCTTTATTAAACAAAATTTCCTATGTTTTTGTCATCATCAGAAAGGGGGAGATTGTTAGAACACAAATTGGTTCTTAGTTATATCTCTATGTTTTGATGATAACACTTACGAAATTTTGTATTAAGAAATTATATACTCTAAATTTGTTCAAGTATTTTTGCTGCAGATATTAAATTTAATATTCTTCTGAAAGCAAAAATGGATCTGAACATTGAACTACGCAAGGCTCTGAAGCATCTCTTAGAAGACTCTGAGCGCTGCCTACAGAAGACTATGAGCGCTGTCTACAGAAGGATCTGAAGCAGAAGCTGCAGAAGCATCTGAAGCGTAGACTGAAGACTTTGTATGAAGAGTTTCAAGCACTATTTTTTAGAAGACTTTGATAGTACTGTATGCTGCAAGTACTGAGGATCTGATCTTTAAACTCTGCTCTAAGTTATCTCACGCTGAAGCACACTTGTTGTAACACTCTGATACAGCAAACTCTGAAGACATCAAGACTCTGATTACTCAAGGCTCTGATGTTAATTGTTGTGAATTAGAAACTTGTTGAAGAAGAATTCAAAGTTATATCTGTTGGTTATTCCAAATGACTCTTTCCTCTTTTATGCTAGACACAAGAACTCAGGCAAAAAGGATTTCTCTGAACGTCTACTTCTAGGAAAGGTCAAGTGATGTGAAGACAAAATGTTACAGCTACTTTGCAGTACACGGTCTTCAAGCTTGCAACGCCTTGGACTTCTAAGTCTATAAAAGTAAGTCTTCAATAACTTTCTTCAGTTGACGAAATTATCCAAATTCATTGAAAAGCTCTCATACAAATTATTATTCTTTGCTGAATTTATTTCATAAGTTCTTAAACTTAAGTGTAAATCACAGTTGTGATACAACTTTCTTAGAAGCATTCAAACACTTGTTTAGTTTACAGTTGATTGTAAAAGTTCCTTGAGAAAACCAAGTTGTGGTCAGTAGTTCTTGAGAAGACTAAGAACAGTTGTTCTTAGTGGTTGTTATTGTAATCAGTTTGATTATAGTGGATTAAGTCCTTGTAGATAAAGGCAAATCTCTCTTGATAGGGTGAACTGGATTAGTTGAGTTCAATGAACCAGGATAAAAAAATTTGTGTTTTTATTGCCATAATATTTTCTATATACTTATTCAACCCCCCCCCCCTTCTAAGTATTTTCTCACCTTCAGATTCTAGTCATGCTATAGAATACTTTTGGTACCTTAGCCTTTAAGTTAGAGCTAAATGGCTATATTCATTTGATAATAGCATGTTGCTTCATCCTACACTATTCATCCAAAACAAATCAGTTCTCCTATAAATAGAGGTCATTTTGCACCAATTCAAATACACTAAAACAATACAAAAGACTTGTTTTCTCATTCTCCCTTTTTTACTTCAAGTTTTCAAAGTTTCAAAGAGTAAACTTAGAATTTTTAAAACTAGAGATTGAACCACTCAAACAACCATCCAAACACATCATAAATCATCCCTTGAAGATGCTAAAACCTTCAAATTCATCTCAAACCACCAAAATCAGAAAGTCAACTATCAAAACCTCATATCTTTGACTTTCTGCTTTTTTTAAGCCACATCTTGATCTTGTCCATTTCAAAACCATCCAAACCTCTAAACACTCTCTAAATAACATTCTTAAATTATTCCAATCATAGTTTCTCAACTGTAACACCATTATGTAGAATTTCCATTTTTGGCCACTTTTGATAAATTTGCAAGAAGGAGTTAGATTTTGTCCTAGAGGTTTTCATTTGGTTCCAAGCATCCAAGAAACTTCTTTGAGGTGTATTAGAGGTGTCCAAAGCATTGGCTTACTTATGTAACAAGTATCTTGGATATTGACAAGTGAGCTTCACGAGGTAAGTTTCCAAAGAACTTGAACTTTAAGAAATATGCTTTGCTTTGATGTAAATTGATCATGATCATGTCATTCATGTTGTGTTTGAACCATTTTGTGACACTATTATTAATTGTATGATGATATATCATAGAACTTGCAAAACCATGTCCTTTTTAAGAATCACTATTGGTTTTTAAAATGTAGGCATTTTTGAAAAATCTAAGTCTACCACTGAATTCCTTGTGAAAAATCCTGCAAGATTGGTCTTTACATTTTTGAATTTCATGAAGTATTAAAGTTATGGTGCTTCTTGCATTTGAACCAAACCTGATTTTCTTAGTCAGCCAGGCATGGCGCCTTAGAGGATGGTTTAGGTCACACTTAGGTATTTAATTTAATGGGTGTGGTTTGATACACAGATGTATCACCACTCCAGTGGTTTAACCTGCGTACCTTGTGTCCTTTGAACCATCAGAACCGGGGTTCGAATCCACCTCGCCCTAGTTCTTTTTTATTTTACTGAATTTTTAAGTGTTTAACACATATAATAGTGTGCTTCTCTCTATTTTCAACAATGCGTGTGTATTTGGATTGGTCTTTGTTTTGACCTGCAAGCAAGCCAGGGTGGGTTCAACACCTACTTGTACCATTTCCTTATTTTTTAACACTTATTTTTCTTCAATTTCTTTACAAATTCAAACTATCATAACTTTCTCATTTTTTTTTATCATCTTAAACTCATTATTTTTTATAATTATTCATGATAATGTCTATTTTCTAGCTCTAAAAAGAAAACAACAAAAATAATTATTTTTCTCATATTTATGAATGCTTAAAGTGTATGACTTTTTAGGGTTTTCTTAAGACTTCTTTTGAATGATACATTGCCTTTTCTTGCTCACAATACATTTTTTGAACCATATGAATCTTGTGTGAACCTTAAATGAGTGTGTGAATTTGTAGATCATTTTTCTTACGTAATTTTAATGCATTTTCAAGTGAGTGTTTACATGTAAAATGAATGTTGAACTTTCAATCATGCCATGAACATTTTGCTTGATCTTTTTCCTTAACATGTTGATTCTCTTCCATGTTTATACCATTTTGATATGTACATATGTCTTTGTGTTGATTATACCATGTTTATATGCTCCTAAACACTTTATCTTGAAAATGCCTTTGTATACATGTTTGTTTGTGTGAACCTTTGTGATGTTTCCACTTTGTTTGAACCCTAATATCCATGCTTGGTTGCTATAAACTTGTCATTAACATGTTCAAAATTTTATCCATGCTTAAATTTTCAAATATCTCTTTCATAAACTCTTATCATGATAACTATATCTCTTTGAAGTGCACATCATCTTTTCAATCGATCATCAAAATCCTGGGTCTATGCTAGAGTGTAAGTCCCAACCCCTTATAATTTTTAAATCATTAAAATCTTGGGCCTCTATTAGAGTGTAATTCCCTTCCCTCTTCTCAAAAATTTCTTCAATTTCTCAAAGCTTTCAATCTTTCAAAACTCAAATCTTTACCTTTCATCAAACACAGCCTTAGTGGCATTCAACTTTTAAACTCTCTTGGGCCTCTACTTAGAGTGTAAGACCCAACACCTTTGTACATAGAATAAATCTTGGGCCTTCTCTTGGGCCTTATACAAGCATCATTTCCTCCTCTTGGGCATCATACAAGGAATCCCCCCAGCAAGGCAGCCTCTTCTTGGGCTTCATACAAGGAGACTTGGGAAGTCTCATTCAAATCCCCACAACCTTCACTTGGACTTCATACAAGGACCCTCAGACTTTTCAAAAGCATAACTCAAGTCTTAGTAATCTATATAAATGAAATATTTTAGCCTCATCATCTTGGGCTTTGTACAGGATACAAATAAATACTTTTAGCCTCATTCATCTTGGGCTTTCTAAAAGATACAAATAAAATCCCCAAAAGAGTCAGTCAAATCCTTAGTATTGAGTCAGTCTCTTCAAATTTCCTCAACAGTCACTAGCCTCCTCTCAGGCTTTTTTATGACAAATAATTTCTCCCTTCAATTAGCCTCAATCTTGGGCTTTGTACAAGACAGATAAAACTCCCTATTTGAGTCAGTTTTCAATCTTTTAGCTTCATATATTGGGCTTCAATCAAGACACATAAATCAATCTCCTCACAGATGATACTTTGAGTCATCTCTATAGGAAGACATCTCTTCTAATCACTATAATTCAAATCAAATATTAAAAACCCTTTTCTATATAAGTGATGTAAGCGACACACTTGTTGATTCAAAATCCAAGATGGAGTCTCTCTCTTATCATGGTTCAAAAACTTTTCTTTCATCTAAATGACGAAAGTGGCACACTTATCAATCCTATATCTAAGTCAAGGTCCCTCTCTTAGTATATAAAGAATTCATAAAGGAAAAAGTGGAATTTATTAAACACAATAAGTTCAAAGCTTTCTTCCCTTATGACATCATTCTTAAATGATTGTAGTGAATAGGTGAGATATCTCCCTTAAAGATGACAACTTGTCAAATCTTTCCAACACTCTTTTTAGCTTCATCATCTTGGGTTTTAAACAAGATACAAAATAAACTTTTTCCTCCCATAGATTAGGAGGAACTATGAAAGCCCTGATTTCTCAGTTTCCTTTTTGAGAATACGCAGGTATAAGATTGTGAGATCTTAGCGAGTACACTAATAAAAACCCTTAGGTCCCGATACCTTCTAAAAACAATAGAAAACCATAGAAACCCCAAACAAAACATCCCCTCAATTTTCACAAAGGAGAAACTTTACCAATTAAACCGCAGACAAACCTAAGCAAGCAAGTAATTCAACAGTAAAAATATACAATCAAGGTTCCTATAGATTACTATAGATACTCAGGGTGTTAATAGATTCCCTTAGTATAACCAACCCTCGGTTCCAGATCTCTTAGCATTTGTAGAAAAAACACTTTCGAGCAGGGTTATTTTAAGATATCTTCCTCTTCCTTTTAAGCATCATAGGATAAATATTAGAAATTAGAAAGCGGCAAAAAATGCGATGGTGGCCGCGTAACAAAAATTGGAGCCACAGAGCTTCTCTCTTAATGAATCATCGTTCATCTTCTCTTCGAGGGGAGATTCAGTTCTTCTAGAAGGTTCTTGAATCTCTATGGGGATGAATTCTTCAGTCCTGTAGGTTAATCGGAATAGGGTTTCCTCGGTGGTCGAGGTGGTGTCATTCTGTAGGCCCAGAAAAGTTGTGCAGCTCCTCGGCCCATTTTTTCATGGTCTCGCCTAATCTTCACTTTAGGCCTTGCAAGATCACTCTGTTTGCGGCTTCGGCCTACCCGCTTGTTTGGGTGCTTGACTAAAGTGAAATGTTGTTTGGTGCCTAGCTTGGTGATAAAGTCTTGGAAGTTTTTGTTTATGAACTGTGTCCCCTTATCAGTGACGATCACTTGTGGTACACCGAACCGGGCGAGTATGTTTCTCTTGTAGAAATGAAGTATGTTTTGTTTATGAACTGCGTCCCCTTTATCCACTTTGTGAAATAGTCGACACTAACTATCAGGTATTTATTCTGGTATGACCCTATAGTAAATAGTCTGATGATGTCCATTCCCCACCAGGCAAATGGCCACGGGGACGAGAGTGTTTTGAGCTCGTTGGGCGGTGCCAAGTGCATGTCCCCATGACGTTGGCATTTTTCACACTTTTTGATGTGTTCTTTCGCATCGTGCTACATGGTGGGCTAATAGTATCTTGGTCTCAGGGCCTTCTGGGCGAGGGATTTTCCTATGATGTGGTGAACATTGATTCCTTCGTGGATTTCATAAAAGATGTGGGCGACCTTGGACTCCTCGAAACATTTGAGGAGAGTTATAGAGAACCCTCACTTGTATAGCTTGTTCTCGATAAGGACGTAGGCTCAAGCTCGGTGTCTCGTCACACTAGCCTCATTTTAGTCAGGGGATAGTTGTTCTGTCGCGAGGAAGTTATAAACCGGGGTCATCTGGAAATCACGATCACCGATGGAATTCACGTCGAGAGCCGTGGACGGTTTCTCGATGCTCAGGTGGGAAAGTATCTCTTGGATGACAGATTTGTTTCTTCCCTTCTTCTTCGTGCTCCCGAGTTTCAACAAGATGTCTGCTTGGGTATTATGCTCGCTGTAACAGCCCAATTTTTATTAATTAATTATTTATATTAATTAAATGATTTATGGGAATTGTTTAATTGATGGATGATTAATTAAATGAAATTGGTAGATGTTTGAGAAGAGAAATATGATGGAAAGACTTATAAAAGGAAAAGTGGAAAGAAAAGAAAAAGATAGAAACATAAGAGAAAAGAAGAGAAAGAAGGAGAAAGAGGAGAAAAGAGAAGGCGAAGAAGGAAAAATCCGAAAAACTCAAGAACAACTCTCAAGCATCGATTTAATCAAGGTAAAGGTGTGAAATATCATGATCTATTCAATGTATGTGATTATGTATGGGTGGGTTTGGATTTGTTGGAGTTTCTACTCATTTTCCATTCTAGGGAAGAAATGGATTTAATCGGTAGAACCGAGTTTTTAACGGTTAAAAATGAGAATAAGTGATAAAGTTTAGTCGAGGGATGTTATACTAAGGCTATGGAACCGGGTTGGTGAGAATCGGTCGGTTTTTTGGGTGATTGAGTGATTTTGGACAGTTAGGGATTTCTGAGTTCGCAGGTTCGCCAGGCGAGCAGGAGCAAAGCTTCGCCAGGCGAAGCCCAGCGAGTGGGTAGTGAACCAAGTCAGTAGCCAAAGTTAGTCTTCGCTGGCGTGTTCGCCAGGCGAAGGAGTGTGCCGAAGGTTTTCCAGGCGAGTGAACAAGCGAGTGTTAGAGAACACATTCTAGTAGCTACTGACTGTCTTCGCCAACGAGTTCGCCAGGCGAATAAGGTAGCGAGCATTTGCCAGATGCCTCGCCAGGCGAAGGGCAGCGAATGTGACAGCAAATTCCATTTCTTGTGTTTTCCATCCAATGGTTATTTGTTTGGTTCAATTATGTTAATCCTTATATGATATGAATAGTCTGTGTACTATTGAGATGAGACGTGTTGTGGGTAGCCTTATGGCGTGAATTCCTAGATTGTAAAATCAATCATGAATGTAGCCTTTGATATATAGATATATGCCCATATAATGCATTGTTTAAATTGAATAAGAATGCATGATGAATTGTGATGAGGTTTGTGGCCTTTAGGCATGATATTGGGAATACATATGTGTTGTATGCGACTTTATGTGAATAATGCATGAGAACATATTGATGAATATGTGTGCATTGCTTGATAAATGTGATGATATAAAGTATGAATACTTTGATTATATGAATATGTTGTGTGTGTAATCATGTTATAATTCTTGAGTGATGAATTATTTGAATGCATGAGATTAAGATGCGAGAACGGTCTTAAGTGCATTTGGTGGTTGATTGCATATGCATCATTTAGTCAAGAGGCAATGCTTACTAGTTTCATGGAGACTAGTGACTTGTCCTAAACCTAGAAGAGTGGGTTTGAAAGCTTAGAGGACGGGCTTTTGGTGGTTATCGGTCTAGAAGAGTGGACCCGGTTTAATGTAAAAACCGAAAAATGATAACAAGAGTTGGTACCACATGGCATTGAATTACATTGAGTTGTGTTGAGTCACATGGCATAGATATCATTGTTATATGAATTATGCAAGTGTATGGTTTGTTGAATTGTGAATTATGGATGTGTGCATGATGAAATGTGCTTGATTGATTATCCATATTTGTTTATACATGTTGTGATGTATTTGAAGATTATAATGAAATATGGTGAGAAAACATGGAATATTGTATTCTATATTCATGTGTGTGTGTGTGTGTGTGTGTGTGTGTGTATATATATATATATATATATATATATATATATATATATATATATATATATATATATATATATATATATATATATATATATATATATATATATATATATATATATATATATATATATATATATATATATATATATATATATATATATATATATATATATATATATATATATATATATATATATATATATATATATATATATATATATATATATATATATATATATATATATATATATATATATATATATATATATATATATATATGCATTGATTATTATGGTAATATTTTTCACCCTTCTGCTGTTTTATAATGCTATATGAGGCATTGCAGATTAGGTTGTTGGAGATTCTTTTTGTGAAGTATAGCTTCATTCTTTTGGTTTGGTCGCTCTGATATGTAGAATCGGGTAGTTAGGCTGCATAGCATTCTTTTGTGATACATTGCGAATGTATCAGCTGATGATGTTTTTGTATAATATGCATGATATTATGAACCAAACTCGATGACATGTATTTATATGATAACATGTTTTTAAGTGATTCAATGTTTTACCCTTCCGCTTTAATTTAAATATTGAGATGTGGGTGTAAGGACGAAATTCCTCTATTTAAAAACTACCCCACTGTTGCATATCTCTATTTGAGCATGTGTTGTATGTTTTAATGGTGAATTTGTGTGACATGCTCCTTTTATACTATGATTTAATATTACTCTGATAAAAATTTTGATATGTACCTAAATGTTTCATATTCTTATTTGGGGGTATAGAAGGGGGTGTTACATTAGTGGTATCAGAGCAGGTCGGCCAGTTGGCCAAGTTGTTAACTTGTTTATTTCCCTGTGTATATATGATTGCGTGTATGACACTATCGATATTTGTTTGTTCTGATGGAGTTATGTTATTGAGATTCAGAACGATGGTTGCCGGTAGGAATGACGAAGCGATTGCGGAGGCTTTGACGAGGTTGGCTGGAGCGATTGGGCGGAATCCTCAAGCCAATGTGAATGTTGGAAATAATGTTGATGACGAATTTCGTGCTTTGGGAAGGTTCCAAAGGAATAATCCACCGATTTTCAAGGGAACCCATGAGCCTGACAAAGCACAGGTTTGGCTGAAAGCAATAGAGAAGATTTTTCGAGTTATGAATTGTTCAGATGCGCAGAGGGTGCAGTTTGGCACTCATATGCTTGAAGAAGAAGCTGAGGATTGGTGGGGTAATACTCGCCAAAGGTTTGAAGAGAATGAGATAGTGATTACTTGGGATCTTTTAAGAGAGACATTTATGGAGAAGTATTTTCCAGAAGATGTGTGTGGAAAGAAGGAAATTGAATTCCTTGAGCTGAAGCAGGGTAACTCAACGGTAGCCGAGTATGCGGTAAGATTTGAATAATTGATTAAGTTTTGTCCTCACTATAACACTGCTAATGCTGAGAGATCCAAGTGTCTTAAGTTTGTGAATGGTCTAAGACCAGAAATTAAGCAAGTTGTTGGTTATCAGGAAATTAGGCGGTTTTCTGAGTTAGTGAACAAGAGTAGGATTTATGATGAGGATAGTAGGGCTCGGTCTAGCCTCTACAAGAGTTTAAGTGATAAGAAAGGAAATGGCCAATTCCAAGGGAAGCCTTATGTGACTCCTGCAGATAAAGGGAAACAAAAAGCTGGTTACGGTAAAAAGCCGAGTGGGGGAGGAGCTTCCACTCCGGTAAGGTGTTGTAATTGTGGTGAAGCGAGACATTGTGCTCATGAGTGTAAAAGTGTTGGATTGAAGTGTTTCAAGTGTGGCAAGCCATGCCACAAAGCTCTTGAGTGCCGAAGCGGTGCGAATGTGACTTGCTACAACTGTGGTGAGCAAGGGCACATTAGTACCAAGTGTGATAAACCAAAGAAGACTCAAGGGAGAGGGAAAGTGTTTGCTCTATCTGGACCGGAGACTGCTAGTGATGATCGATTGATCTGAGGTACGTGTTTCATTAATGGTATACCTTTGATCGCTATAACTGATACTGGAGCTACGCATTCTTTTATTTCTTTAGATTGTGTTAAGAGATTGAATCTTGAGATGTCTGTTATGAGTGGAGGTGTGGTTATTGATAGTCCTGCTATGGGTTCGGTAACTACTCCGTATATGTGTTTGAATTGTCCGCTGAGTATTTTCGGTAAAGACTTCGGAGTTGATTTAGTGTGTCTTCACTTAGACCAACTTGATGTCATTCTCAGAATAAATTGGTTGGAATTCAATCGTGTTTATATTAACTGTTTTGACAAAACGGTTATTTTCCGAAACCTGATGAGGAGGGAGATTTGTTTATGACTGCTAAGTAAGTAAAGGAGTCAGTGCAAGATGGTGCGAGGGTATTTATGTTATTGGCAACTTTGAGTATTGGTGAAAGTGGAGCAATTGACACTTTACCAATTGTCCGTGATTTTCCGGAAGTATTTCCTGATGAGATAAGAGATTTACCGCTGAAACGAGAAGTGGAGTTTACGATAGACTTGTTTCCTGGAACCAGTCTGATATCGATGACTCCGTATCGTATGTTCGCAACGGAATTGAAAGAGTTGAAGAGTCAAAATGAAGATTTGCTTGATAAGAGGTTTATTCGTCCGAGTGTGTCGCCGTGGGGTGCACCAGTGTTGTTGGTTAAAAAGAAAGAAGGTTCTATGAGACTTTGTGTGGATTATAGACAACTAAACAAAGTGACCATCAAGAATAAGTATCCACTTCCGAGGATTTATGATCTGATGGATCAGTTGGTTGGTGCGAGTGTGTTTAGTAAGATAGATTTGAGATCAGGGTATCATCAGATTCGTGTGAAGGCTGGGGATATTCTGAAGACTGCTTTTAGAACGAGGTATGGACACTATAAGTATTTCGTGATGCCATTTTGTGTGACTAATGCACCAGGTGTATTTATGGAGTACATGAATAGTATTTTCCATCCTTATTTGGATAAGTTTGTGGTCGTGTTCATTGATGACATTTTGAGTTATTCGAAGAGTGAAGAGGAACATGCCGAGCATCTGAGGATTGTGTTATCTGTATTGAAAGAGAAGTAGTTTTACGCTAAACTTTCTAAGTGTGAATTTTGGTTGAAGGAAGTGAGTTTCCTTGGTAATGTGATTTCGAGTAGAGGTATTGCAGTTGATTCGTCAAAGGTTGAAGCGGTATCGCAATGGTAGACTCCGAAATCAGTTTTTGAGATTAGAAGTTTTCTTAGTTTGGCCGGTTATTATCAGAAGTTCATTGAAGGATTTGCCAAGTTATCATTGTCGTTGACTCAATTGACTAGGAAGGGTCAAGCTTTTGTCTGGGATGCAAAGTGTGAGGAAAGTTTCCAAGAGCTTAAGAGAAGATTGACTACAGCTCCTATTTTGATTTTTCCGAATCCGGAAGAACCGTTTGTTGTGTATTGTGATGCTTCTTTGATGGGTTTAGGAGGTGTGTTGATGCAAAATGTACAAGTAGTAGCTTATGCTTCGAGGCAACTCAAAGTGCATGAGAATAATTATCCGGTGCATGACTTAGAGTTGGTCGTCGTTGTATTTGTGTTGAAGCTTTGGAGACATTATTTGTACGGTTTGAGATTTGAGGTGTTTAGTGATCATAAGAGTTTGAAGTATCTCTTTGATCAGAAAGAATTGAATGCAAGGAAAAGAAGATGGTTAGAACTTCTGAAAGATTATGATTTTGAGTTGAATTACCATCCGAGAAAAGCGAATGTGGTAGCTAATGCTTTGAGTAGGAAATCATTGCATATATCGATGATGATGGTAAAAGAATTGGAATTAATTGAGCAATTTTGTGATTTGAGTTTGGTGTGTGAGAAGACTTCTTATGGAGTTAAGCTTGGTATGTTAAATCTCACTAGTGGTATTTTGAACGAGATTCGAGAAGGACAGAAATCTGATCTGAGTTTAGTGGATCGGTTGACTTTGATCAATCAAAGTCAAGGTGGTGATTTTCAGATTGATGAGAATGGTATCATGAGGTGTTGTGATAGGATTTGTATTCCTGATGTTGTTGAGCTGAAGAAGAGTATTCTTGAAGAAGGGCATCGTAGTGGATTGAGTATTCATCCGGGTGCTACTAAGATGTATCAAGATTTGAGAAAAATATTTTGGTGGCCTCGTATGAAGAAGGATATTGCCGAGTTTGTGTATTCTTGTTTGACTTGTCAGAAGTCAAAGATTAAGCATCAGAAGTCGTCAGGTTTGATGCAGCCATTGTTTATTCCTGAGTGGAAATGGGATAGCATTTCTATGGATTTTGTATCTGGTTTACCGAGGACGCCGAGTAACTTCGAGGCTATTTGGGTTATTGTGGATAGATTGACCAAGTCTGCTCACTTTATTCCTATGCGAATGGATTACCCGTTGGAGAAGTTGGCAAAGTTGTACATTGAGAGGATTGTCAGTTTGCATGGCATTCTGTCTAGTATTGTGTCAGATAGAGATCCGAGGTTTACTTCTAGATTTTGGGAAAGTTTGCAAAGTGCTTTGGGTACGAAGTTGCGGTTGAGTTCAGCTTATCATACTCAGACCGATGGTCAGACTGAGAGGATGATTCAGTCACTTGAGGATCTTTTGAGAGCATGTGTGTTGGAGCAGGGAGAAGCTTGGGATAGCTACTTGCCTTTGATTGAATTTACTTATAACAACAGTTTTCATTCGAGTATTGGTATGACACCTTTTGAGGCATTGTATGGGAGATGTTGTAGGACGCCGTTGTGTTGGTATGAGTCGGGAGAGAGTTCTGTAGTTGGACCTGAGATAGTTCAGCAGACGACTGATAAGATTAAGATGATTCAAGAGAAGGTGAGGATTTCTCAGAGTCGTCAGAAGAGTTATCATGACAAGAGGAGGAAGGCGCTTGAGTTTCAAGAGGGAGATCACGTGTTTCTCCGGGTTACTCCTATTACTGGTGTTGGTAGGGCATTGAAGTCGCGTAAGTTGACGCCGCTTTTTCTTGGTCCTTATCAGATTTTGTAGAGGATAGGTGAGGTAGCCTATCGTGTCGCTTTACCACCGTCGCTTGCTAATCTCCATGACGTGTTCCATGTATCTCAATTGAGGAAATACATCGCGGATCCGTCTCATGTAATCCAATTAGATGATGTACAGGTAAGAGATAACCTGACTGTGGAGACATCACCTATGCGGATAGAGGATCGGAAGTCGAAGCAACTTCGAGGTAAATAGATTGCTTTGGTGAAGGTCGCTTGGGGAGGACCGGCTGGTGGAAATGTGACTTGGGAACTTGAGAGCCAGATGAGGGAGTCTTATCCAAAGCTGTTTGAATCAGGTAACATTTTTGAGGACGAAAATTCTTAAAGTGGGGGAGAGTTGTAACAGCCCAATTTTTATTAATTAATTATTTATATTAATTAAATGATTTATGGGAATTATTTAATTGATGGATGATTAATTAAATTAAATTGGTAGATGTTTGAGAAGAGAAATATGATGGAAAGACTTATAAAAGGAAAAGTGGAAAGAAAAGAAAAAGATAGAAACATAAGAGAAAACAAGAGAAAGAAGAGAAAGAAGAGAAAGAAGAGAAAAGAGAAGGAGAAGAAGGAAAAATTGGAAAAGCTCAAAAACAACTCTCAAGCATCGATTTAATCAAGGTAAGGGTGCGAAATATCATCATCTATTCAATGTATGTGATTATGTATGGGTGGGTTTGGATTTGTTGGAGTTTCTACTCATTTTCCATTCTAGGGCAGAAATGGATTTAATCGGTAGAACCGAGTTTTTAACGGTTAAAAATGAGAATAAGTGGTAAAGTTTAGTCGAGGGATGTTATACTAAGGCTATGGAACCGGGTTGGTGAGAATCGATCGGTTTTTGGGGTGATTGAGTGATTTTGGACAGTTAGGGATTTCTGAGTTCGTAGGTTCGCCAAGCGAGCAGGAGCGAAGCTTCGCCAGGCGAAGCCTAGCGAGTGGGTAGCGAACCAAGTCAGTAGCAAAAGTTAGTATTCGTTGGCGTGTTCCCCAGGCGAAGGAGTGTGGCGAAGGTTCGCCAAGCGAGTGAACCAGCGAGTGTTAGCGAACACATTCTAGTAGCTACTGACTGTCTTCGCCAGCGAGTTCGCCAGGCGAATAAGGTAGCGAGCATTCGCCAGGTGCCTCGCCAGGCGAAAGGTAGCGAATGTGACAGCAAATTCCATTTCTTGTGTTTTCCATCCAATGGTTATTTGTTTGGTTCAATTATGTTAATCCTTATATGATATGAATAGTCTATGTACTATTGAGATGAGACGTGTTGTGGGTAGCCTTATGGCGTGAATTCCTAGATTGTGAAATAAATCGTGAATGTAGCCTTTGATATATAGATATATGCCCATATAATGCATTGTTTAAATTGAATAAGAATGCATGATGAATTGTGATGAGGTTTGTGGCCTTTGGGCGTGATATTGGGAATGCATATGTGTTGTATGCGACTTTATGTGAATAATGCATGAGAACATATTGATGAATATGTGTGCATTGCTTGATAAATATGATGATATAAAGTATGAGTACTTTGATTATATGAATATGTTGTGTGTGCAATCATGTTATAATTCTTGAGTGATGAATTATTTGAATGCATGAGATTAAGATGCGAGAAGGGTCTTAAGTGCATTTGGTGGTTGATAGCATACGCATCATTTAGTCAAGAGGCAATGCTTACTAGTTTCGTGGAGACTAGTGACTTGTCCCAAACCTATAAGGGTGGGTTTAAAAGCTTAGAGGACGGGCTTTTGGTGGTTATCGGTCTAGAAGAGTGGACCCGGTTTAATGTAAAAACCGAAAAATGATAACAAGAGTTGGTACCACATGGCATTGAATTGCATTGAGTTGTGTTGAGTCACATGGCATAGATATCATTATTATATGTATTATACAAGTGTATGGTTTGTTGAATTGTGAATTATGGATGTGTGCATGATGAAATGTGCTTGATTGATTATCCATATTTGTTTATACATGTTGTGATGTATTTGAAGATTATAATGAAATATGGTGAGAAAACGTGGAATATTGTATTCTATATTCATGTGTGTGTGTGTGTGTGTGTGTGTGTGTGTGTGTGTGTGTATATATATATATATATATATATATATATATATATATATATATATATATATATATATATATATATATATATATATATATATATATATATATATATATATATATATATATATATATATATATATATATATATATATATATATATATATATGTATATATATATATATATATATATATATATATATATAATTATATGCATTGATTATTATGGTAATATTTCTCACCCTTCTGCTATTTTATAATGCTCTATGAGGCATTGCAGATTAGGTTGTTGGAGATTCTTTTTGTGAAGTATAGCTTCATTCTTTTGGTCTGGTCGCTCTGATATGTAGCATCAGGTAGTTAGGCTGCATAACATTCTTTTGTGATACATTGTGACTGTATCAGCTGATGATGTTTTTGTATAATATGCATGATATTGTGAACCAAACTCGATGACATGTATTTATATGATAACATGTTTTTAAGTGATTCAATGTTTTACCCTTCCGCTTTAATTTAAATATTGAGATGTGGGTGTAAGGAAGAAGTTCCTCTATTTAAAAACTACCCCATTGTTGCATATCTTTATTTGAGCAGGTGTTGTATGTTTTAATGGTGAATTTGTGTGACATGCTCCTTTTATACTATGATTTAATATTACTCTGATGAAAATTTTGATATGTGCCTAAATGTTTCATATACTTATTTGGGGGTATAGAAGGGGGTGTTACACTCACGAGAGATGTGTCTTGCCTCAGCGGAGTCGAATTTAGTTAGTTGTTCCCAGACCAGAGCTAAGTACTTCGAGAGATTGTCATTTTTGGCTTGGTATTCCCTCAGTACTTATGAGGCGACGAGCTAGGAATCAATGAAGATCTTTACCTTTCTAGATCCCAAATTATCGAGCAAGCGCAACCCCACGAGGAAAGCTTCGTATTCGGCTTGGTTGTTTGAGGTAGGGAAGGATAGGGTGAGGGAGACCTCAATCAAGATTCCCTCCTCGTTTTCCAGGATGATTCTAGCCCCACTTCTTGTTGAACTTAATGCTCTGTCCACGAAAATGGTCCACATGTGGGATTCGTTTGTCAGGGAGGTCAGAATGATCATCTCTGCCATGAAATCAAGCAGTACTTGGGCTTTAAGGGCCTTTCTGCTCTTGTATTGAATGTCGAATTCGGAGAGTTCTAGCGACCATTTAAGCATTTTGCTGACCATGTCAGGATAACCAAGCAGTTGTTTCACGGGCTTGTCAGTTTGTACCACTATTATATGGGCTAGGAAGTAGTGTCTTAACCTCCTCGCCACGTTGATAAGGTCTAGTGCTACCTTTTTCATCTGCTGGTATCTAAGTTATGATCCTTGCATGGCCTTGCTAGTGAAGTATATAGGTTTCTGTCTGTCAGGGGTCTAACGAATGAGAGTTGCACTGATGTCCTCGGCTGCGACAGTGAGGTAGAGGTAGAGAGTCTCTCTATCGTCCAGTCGCAAAAGAATTGACAGCTGTGATAGGGCTCATTTGAGGTGGAGGAGGGCTTGTTCGCACTCCTCAATTGATTTGAATGTTGCTTCCTTGTGAGGAAGTTTGAAAAGGGGAAGTGTGTGCTGGGCGGATTTTGCTATGAAGCCAGATAGCGAGGTGAGCATCCCGTTCAGGGACTAAATCGACTTCTTCGAGTTTGGGGTTGGGAATTCGGAGAAGGCCCTGCATTTGTCCAGGTTCACTTTAATTCCTCACTTGGTTAGGTAGAAACTGAGGAACATTCCCGCTCAAACACCGAAGGTACAATTCTCCGGGTTGAATCTCATTTTGCATCGCCTCTCCTGGTCGAAGACTTTCTTAAGGTGGATCGTGTGTTCGGTTTCCTCTTGGGACTTCACGATCATGTCCTCCATGTAGACCCCGAGCATGTCCCCAATCTCACCTCAGAAGAATTTTTTCATCATTCGCTGGTAAGTAGCCCCGACATTTTTTAGGCCGAAGGGCATTACGTTGTAGTAATAGTTGCCCGACTCGATCATGAAGGTCGTGTTTTTCTTGTCCGATTTTTCCATGGGGATTTGGTTGTACCCCGAGTATGCATTCATGAATGATAACATTTTGAAACCTATAGAGTTATCGACCAATCTATCAATGTTAGGCAAAGGATAAGCGTCTTTAGGGCAAGCCCTATTAAGATCGGTATAGTTAACACACATTAGCCACTTTCCATTACATTTTTTAATGAGTACAACATTATAAAGTCAGGTTGTGTACTGGGCTTCTGAAATAAAATTTGCCTCTAAGAGGTCTTTTACAGCTAAATCAGCAGCCTCCGCTTTTTCGAGAGGCTGCCTATGCCTATGTTGTACTACGGCCCTAGCAGCGGGATCTATGGCCAGTGTGTGGCAGGAAACGTCAGGGTCCAGTCCAGGCATTTCCGCAGCGCTCCATGCGAACAAGTTGGAATTTCCTCTCAAGCAGACCTTTAGTTGCTTCCTCGCGAGGTCGAGGAGATTAGTGTCGATCTTCACGCCTTTGTTCGGTTTGCTACCGAGGAGGATGACTTCGAACTCACCGTCAAGGATGGGGCATCTTGAATGGGCAAGATCCTCGTTGACATCTGGCGTCGGGGAGGCCTATTTATTCCTCTGTTCCTTTAGGTCATCCTTGATGAAGTGGTTGTCAAGGTCGACCAAGTCGACGTGAGGCATTGGCTTCGGCTCCTCGAAGGTACTGGGTCAAGCTAACTTTCCAGGACTTCTGGATGATGCGTTAGTGGTTTGTCCCTTCGAGGCTACTTCGAAACATCTCCTTGTAGCTTTAATGTCCCCGTAGAGGGTGGCTACGAGGCATTTGCCCATGTAGTACTTTATTTTTAGATGGACAATGGATGACACGACGATCAGTTCGGCCATAGCTGGTCTTCCCAGGATGCACTGGTATAAAGAAGGCCAGTCTATGACCATGAACTAGACTTTGATCGACTTGATGGTTTTAGCTACTCCGACTGTGACGATCAGTTCGACGTATCCCCACGGCCTCGTGGTCGCATCGTTGAAACCCTGTAGATCAGAGCCTACATAGGGTGTTAAGTATGTTTCTTCTAGTTGCAAAGTGTCGCAACTGCGAAAAACAACCGGCGGAAAAAACAGAAGAGTCGCCACTTTCGTTAGTTATCCCAAAGAGAGAGAAAGGAAACAATCGCAAAAACCTAAAGAAAAAGGAAAAGACAAGGTCATCGCAACCATGTCTGGGTTCGGGAGTCGGTTACGCAAGGGGAAGGTATTAGCACCCCTCACGTCCGTCGTACTCGACGGGATCCACGCATGTGTTGTCTATCTAAAAGGGTGTGTTAAAACTATCTAGCTAAAGGCTTCAGGACAAAAGAAAAAGAAAAGAGAACTGACTTGGCAGAGCATCGCCGCTCTGTGCCTACGTACTCCCTCGTGCAATGGGAAAGTCAAAGTCAACGTAGTTCTCCTAACTACGGATAAAGAAGGGGGGAATGTTGCTCGCCGAGACATCGCGTCTCGTGCCTACATACTTTCATCTGGTACGAAAGATCAGAGTAAACGTAGTTCGGGCTAAAAGGACCACAGGTTGGTTCAAAGTTTTTTAGGCCCGGGTAGGGTTAACAGATAGTTCTAGCAGTTGGTGTATGCAGCTCGACCTTTGGAGACTTAGGCGTTACCATTTGCGGTAGAACTAAGAGTTAACAACACTCTTTTTGTGAAAATATTTTCCTTGATTAAGAACCCCAAAGGGTGGAAAAGAGTTTGAATTGTTTTTGTGTTTTTTAAGAGATGAAGTGTTTTGAATTTGATTTGCAACTCATGTCGCACTAGAGACTATGATCTAAGAACGAATGCGTCGCATATCACCCAATGGGTGTACACTAAACACTCTAGGTCCTTGAGAGGAGGACCCTCAATTACCATTTCTCAAATAGCTTAAGGCTCGTAGCGTGCTACACTTTTCATTCTTTATTAATTGTTTTATGAATGTTTGAAGATGAGAAGAGAAGAAGGAACACTAACGGGAGACTAATCAAACCTAAAAGTTATCATGCAAAGTGAACCTAAAGTTGAGTTTGAAAAGGGAACTACCTAATGTTATCATACATAGTTAGGCACCTAATGTCTATCATAACCTCAAGAGGTTAGAGGACTTATGGGGAACATGGCAAAGAAAAGCAATAGAAGAAGAAGAAGAAGAATAAGAAATGCATATGCAAATGAGAATGCAAACAAAATGCAACACATAGAATGATAATGGGAGGAAAATAGTGTGGGGCAGTAGCCACCACAGGCTCATCTCAACCAAGCATGCATATGGAAATGCAAAAAAAGAGAAGAATAAGAAGTGCATAAGAAGAACATTAGACAAACACAAGTAAACTTCACAAAGATGCACCAAAAAGTGGGATGAAATGACATAAGTCAAGCAACATCAACCACACCAATAAAATCAAACCAAATGAAAGGGAAATCAAACACCAAATCCAAGTGAGGATGGGAGACCAAATGAGGGCAGCAAGGACCCCATAATAGGTACTTAACCATAAGCATCACTTATCAAACAAAAAGAAACACCAAAAGTGTCCTCAAGGATTCATCATTCTAGGTATGCTTCAAATACCTCCAAAGGAGGGACCAAGCCACCTTAAATGACGCTCCAAGGTCATTGGACAGAAGGGAGATGAAGAGGAGAAATATCACAATCAATATCAGAGCAAGATAAAAATAAATGCAAGCAAAAGCATGAAGGAAGCAAGCATGTGTCTCATAAGAGTTCAAGTTGAAAACACAAAAAGAAAGGCATCAAATAACAAGCTATGAACAATATTTTGACCTAAAAATGTACCTACAACAAGCTCAACATGTCTAGAATGTGAAACAAAAAGAGTTGAGAGCTTATTGGATCCACAAAGGTTATTTCCAATCCAAAATAGGTCAAGCACTTGTGTGAGCTGTCCTATGGAATGACTTAACTTGTAAGTCACTTAAAAAATAGGAAAAGGGCTCAAAAAATATCAAATAAAATGCACAAAGAAGCTATACAAGTTGGAAAACAGAGGCTAAGAAATCAAGACAAATGTCCTTTCAAAGCACCATCAAAAGAATTAAATCATTTGGATGTACCACTTTGAAATGGAAAAAACAAGTGCAAAAAGAAAAAGCCCAAAAGTCAACCCAAAAGTCAACAACCAGGGGCAAAATGGTCCTCAAAAATCTCTCAACTCATGATGAACATGAGGATCTATTTTCACTCATTGAACCAAAAAGAAATGAGAGAAACAATTAAAAGAACAAACAAGATCACAATTTAATCCAATTAAAACAGATCCAATATTTAATTCATTTTTCAATTGAAAATAAAGTGAAAAAATTAAAATAAAATTTCTGAAAAAAAGTAGACATCTCAAGGTTTGTGAAAATTATTTTTGGTGAATTTTTAACCTATTGGAGCTATTTTCTTTGAATTAAATTGGAAACAGCACAAAATAGAAAAATAAAATGCAAATACTAATTAAATGCAAAAACAGTGTGGCAAATAGCAAGAAAAAGCAATGCAAAAGTGGACTGGGCCTCCCTGGGGGTGCCAAAAGTAGGCGCTGCACTAAGCCCAAACAAAATTCAGCAAAATAAAAAAAAAAACTCTAGGTAATCCTGCACAATTGGTCAAATGAGGAACAGAATAGAACCTCACTCCCATGCACATGATCAAGTGGTAATCTGATCAAGAGGTTCACAATAAGACAACACATTAATGAAAGTTTATGAGAGATTACATGAAGCAAGTCAACAATGGAACACGGTGAAGCCTAATCACAACCGTCCACACGAAAGTATGTCGATCGGACGTTGTACACGCGTCTTCTTCCTCACAAACAGCTCGCCGGCGTCGGCGTGTTGCCGGTCATCTTCCTTGGTCGTGCCAACCGCCGCGACACACACATGGCAACATAACTTCTCCGTTTTTCACCGTTTTGCACAAACTTTAGATGGAAATTCATCTCCTCGTCGCAAGGATTAAGAATCTAACCTCTATTTCCACTAACTCTCCATAGCCAAGCCAGAAAGTGAACAACAAGCAAAGTGGACCAAATTTCGAAGTCTCCAAAACTCATCCAAATTGATCCTAACATCACCTACATGTTATGTAGGTCATGGATCCACAAAAATCTAAGCAAAATACCTCACGAAATGATCTAACCGAATCAAAAAAAGTTTGGAGCTCCACACATCAAACATCACAAACGCAAACAATTATTATCCAGAAACGATCTACATCATTCAAGGATCACAATGCAACAAAAATGGCAGAGAATCATGGCATATTGAGAATGTAAGGTTGAATTCAAGTTACCTAGTGGAAAACTTCAACTGAGCCTTCAAACCTTGATGGAGCTTGCAAAATTTGATCCAGAATCACTCTATAAACTCCAATGAAGCTTTCTCAATTCACGATTTGCCTTGAAACGTCCTCAATCTACAAATTCGAAATTCAATTTTTTACCACTTTTTCAAAGTTGTTCTTGATCAATTTGGCTCCAAATTCGAATTCTGATGATTTGTGAAGGTTGGAAATGTTATATATGATGGACCTTGATCAAAATGAGGCCCAATCTCAGTCCATAAAGTCCAAATGGAATTCAAGTTTTCTCCTCATTTTTGAATATACAAGAGCACGAAAATGGCTCTTTCTTGGCTCCAAATTGCTTCAATTCAACTGTTGGGAGTGTTTGGAGTGTGAATGGCCATGATTTGGTCCTTGTTTTCAATCCAATGGTTGGAATTGAAAGTGTTGCTTCACCATGAAGAAATATTGGAAATGGCTCACTTAAACACTTTAAATTCAAATTGTAAAATTGTCAATGTTCTTGAAATGTTGTTTGCACTCAAAAAAAATGCATCCATTTGCACCAAAATGATTAAAAATGAATGAATTCACATTTTCACCTTTTAAGCTTCCTTTTATGAAAATTCCAAATATCAAAACCTCAAACCAAGCATAATTCATGACTTCTCAATGCTTGACAAAGAAAATAACACCATTTGGAGCAATTTTGATGTTGGAAAGATTTTCATTTGAAGTGTGCTAGTTGGTGAAATGGACCTATAATTTTATTACCTGTAATCTTACTTTCCCAAAATACCCCTAACTTATAAACCTCATAACTTAAGTTCTACAAATTAGATGAAAGACTTCTAGTACAATTTGGAAAGCTAAGATCAAGACCTACAACTTTCATTTTGACCAAAAGTTGAGGAGAAACATCCTTCTAGGTCAAAAATGGCTTGGAAGTTGGTTGACTTTTGTTGACCAAAATCACATCCCTCAGATGACCTGTAACTTGTCTGGACCATAACTTGAGTTCTATAAATCCAATAAAGGACTTCTAGTACTAAAATTAAATCTAAGAACATACTATACAAGCTCCATGTTGATCAAAAGTTGAGATGAAACATGTATCTTGAGATAGGTGGTCTTGCAGTCAGGCACTAAATAGGGGATTTTACCCTGAGAACCCTAATTTAGTAACTTCTCACACACTTAACCCTTGATGAATTGAACTTGACATGATGTCTCATATGTCTTAACACAACATCCCATGACCATAGATACCTTGAATTGAGTTTTAATCTCCTTCAATTGCACAGTTGACTGAGGACTAGCCAAATGAAAACCATAAGTGCATCAACTTCACCTGCAACTCTTCACACTTGGCACAAACATTTGGATGAGCTCCACAATGACCCTCAAGGCACTCAATGAGCTCTCTCAACATCTTATATCCAGCCATTAATTCACAAACCTCTGCTTATCCTGAACTGGCCTCCAAGTTAGGAGTTGACCCACATACATCCATCCTTTCTTTCATAAGACCAATGCCCACTCCTTGATGACTTGATTACCATCCAAACTTGAGTAGAACCCTTTGCTTAGGCTCAACCCTATCAGTAGACTCTTCTTGAGGTGCACAAACTCTTGATCTCATGTTCAATGCAACATGTTATGCAACGCAAATGCTAGAAAGAAATGAAATGAAACATAAACCAAGTTTAGAAAAGGTTGGGCAAATTTTGGGGTGCAACACAAAGTTTAGAACAATTGCGAATATATGATGTCGGTCGAGCTTTCCTGGTCGACCAAAATGCGGCAAACTTCAAAGTTTGACATTAGTGCCCTTACGAGTAGAGAGATGCTAAAGTTTGAAGCTCTTCTAGGGAGTTCCTCGCGGTAGAAGGAGATGGGATTCGAGCTTCCCCGACACTTGTCGAGGGTGGAGTTTTTGCTCGATCTTGAATCAATGAGTTGCTCAAACTTCCTCTTGATTGGATCTACAGTAAGTTTGTTGAAACCTCTGCCTGATATGACCATAGCTGAGGGGAAATTCTCCCATGCACTATGCGTTGTGAAGTATAGGGGGTTTTCAGTCTCATCGGGGATGTAGAAGTCATCGGGCTGAGAGATCGACATGGTAACTTGTAGGCTGGCATCGTCGTTAGAGGGTGTCTCTTCCTCCTCGACCCTCTTTGCTTCTCGGGCATCCTGTCAAGGAGCCTCTTTCCTCTTGGTGTATTTTTTCAAGTGTCCATCTCTGACGAGGATTTCAATTGTGTCCTTCAGGTGGATGCGCTCTTCAGTCACGTGCTGTCATGGGGGTGGATTAGCGGTTTGTAGTCGGTAAAGCGGTTAACCAGTCACTTGAACTCCCTTGAGTCACAGGGCTTGTCCTCCTTCCTTTTCTATCCTCCATGGCGGGTTGCCATATCGTCATGCCTCGAGACCCTAGTGCTTTCATGGTGCCTTGAGTCTCATAAATTGTTGGCAGCCTCTTTCTCCTCGTATTGGATGTAAGTCTGGACCTTGAGGAGGAGGGCATCTAGTGATGCAGGTGTTTCGATGCTAACAGCTTTGGCGAAGTCACTGCGAGGGCGCATTCCTCACTCGAGCAGGTATTTCTTCATGTCGTTATTCGTGGAGACCAGGACAACTTCACAATTGAACCTCTCGATGTAGACCCTGAGGGACTCATCATTCCCCTGTATGATTGCCTCGAGCATCGCCTTGGACTTTGGATGGCAACGGGAGACAGTGAAGTGCCTCGGAAACTACCTTCCAAGGTCCTTCCAGGAAGTGATGGACTCTTCAGCGAGGCTTTTGTACCATGTCATAGCATCCTTCCTCAAGGTCGTGGGAAATAGCTTGCACTCGATGGCGTCTCTGACGCTGTGGTAGTCGAGCAGTGCATCGATGTTCTCGAGGTGCTCATCGGGATTTGTCGTTTCGTTATATGTTCTCAGGTTCAGGGGTTTTTTCAGTCCAACGGGAAGCAGAGTATCCATGATTGCTCGAGAAAGTGGACCGCGGGAGTCGTCTTCGTCGCTCTTGAGCGGTGAGCACGGTGGAGAGTAGTTGTATTTCTCTCGCCAGGGGTTGTCATCATGGTGTAATGGAAAATCCTTTGGTCGTATTTTTTATTTTCACGGGGGTGATCGACAGTTGTCTAGTCATCCTCCGGCCTTGTTCTTCTTGATAATTGGGGAGTAGTACAATTGCGCTTCAGGGGATATGGCCTCTCTAACTGTGGGCGACGACCTGGTCATTGGGGAGATGGGTTGTGAGACTCATAACATTGGTGTCTCTGCGGGGGAGATCATTGGCGGCGGTCTCTTTCCAATGATTTGATCCTCTCGTTCTGTTGATAGATCAGTGCATTGGTCTGGTTGAGGGTTGCGGCCAGGGCTGCCATGGTCGGTTCAATATTAGCCGGCACTAGGATTGGTTAAAACTTCTTCGGCGTCTTCTCCGGAGCCTTTTGGACTTTCCTGGTCTCAACATACTGGACACCATCGTCAGAGAAGGGGGAAGCGGTTTGTCCGTCTCTCTTTATTGGAGTGATGTCCTCTAGAATCGGCATATCATTGTTGTTGTCGGCATCATGGAGGGGAGTGAATGCAGTTTCGTGACCGCTATTGTCGTGTTGTTCGGCCATGATTGGTAGGGTTTGAGGATTTTGCCTTGATCTTTGGTTTCAAGGAGAGAAAGATAGGGGAGCAAAGATTCCCACAAACGGCGTCGTTGATCTTACCTATGATCAAAAGTAAATTTGTGGCCATCAACACTTCATACTTTCCAACGACAGGTGAGGAAAACGAGAGGTATACCTACAAGGAACTCTGATGCCAAAGTAAGTTTAGAGGGAAAGAAGGTAAGTACATTAAAGAATAGAGTTCAATTGAATATCTGACCCTTCATCAGAGGATGGTATTTATAGAGGGCCCCCAGTGCTAGGCCAACGGTCTCCATTATAGGCAGATGATCAGGCCCATAATGGATAACTGCTAGGATTTCTACGTGGAGGTAGGGATGAGCAGCTCGTGCTCATCATCTCGGGTTAACTGCTCCACGTTCTCCAGAAATTAGAAGATGTGCCTGTTACAAAGGGCAGAATGTTTCCACGAGATACGTGGGATCAGTTGGCCACGTGTCCTCCGGTGAAGAGCACGTGGGAAATATGATCTCCAACGGCTATAATGGATTGGGCCCTTACGTTGAGCCTTATTTGACTTGAAGTTGGGTTTGGCTGTGCTCGGCGGTGGGTCAGTCCTTGGCCCAGTCCAAAACACAAGTTTTTATTTTATTTATTTATTTTGTTTATAATAATTTTTCAAATATTAGTAATTAACTAGTCAAATTTTTTTTTATAAGTTAAGCATAATTAATCTATATATAACTCTCTTTTTTTAAAATATATTTTTGAATAATTATAATTGATCAGCTTTATATTATTTTAACATATTTATCTTTTATTTTTAAATTTTAAATAAAATAAATTATAAAATATTTTTTAGAATTTTAATTACACACCAAATCAACATTTTATAACTCTAACCAATGATTATTTCGGTCAAAATATTAGATAATTGGATCACCATTCAGATCACATATTTTTTAACCAAGTATATATAAAAAATAAAAGATATTCACGAATATATTATATTATAAAAAATCTAAATAAATTATTGTAGAACTTTTATTTCAGTTAGATGTAAAAGATGGACTAACAGACATATAAATTTAAAATTTTGAACAATTAGATTTTCGAAGATCCACCGTCATCTTTCCAAATTATAATTCACAAATGCCACACTATAAATGGTCTTTCACTACTGACTCTTTCCAATCCATAACAAACACCAACTATAATTTTTAACATCGGGTTGTCCATAACGTGAAAAACAGACTAGCAAACATAGAAACTTAAAATTTTCAACAATCAAACTCCCATAGGTCTTCCATCACCTTCCCATATCACAATTCACAAGTGCCATACTAGAAACGGTCCTTCTCAATTGATTCTTTCGAAACCTGGACGAACGTCGACTCAAATTTCCAACATTATATCGTCCACAACATATAAAACAGAATTAAAAAAACATAAAAATTCAAAATTGTAAGCAACCAGGTTCCTGAAGGTCTACCATCACCTTCACATATCACAATTCACAAGAGTAATAGTTAAAAATTTCATTCTCAATTGACTCTTTCATGGACAAACACATACTCAAATTTTCAACATCAGATAGTATACAACATGTAAAAAGAACTAAAAATATATAAAAATTCAAAAACTTAAACAATCAGACTCCCAAAGGTTCGTTGATTTAAAATTTAAACATCGGACCATCCACAATGTGTAAATCAAACTAAAAAATATATATATTAAAAAATTTAAACAATCGAACTTCCAGAGGTCAACCATCACCTTCCCAGATCATAATTTCAAAGTGTCACACTAGAAAAGGTTCTTCTCTACTGACTCTTTCCAGCTCATGACGAACGTGAACTCAAATTTTTAACATCAAATCTTCCATAACATGTAAAATGGATTAACAAACATAGAAATTTAAAATTTTCAACAATCAAACTCCTAGAGGTCCACCATCACCATCCCATATCATAATTCACAAGTGTCACGCTATAAAGGCTCCTTCTCAACTGATTCTTTCCAACCTTGGATGAACTCCAACTCAAATTTTCAACATCATACCATCCACAATGTGTAAAATATACTAACAAACATATAGATACATAATTTTAGTCAATTAGACTCTCAGAGGTCTACCATCACCTTCTTAGATCACAATTCATAAGGGTCACAGTATAAATGTTCCTTCTTAAGTGACTCTTTTCTAGACAAACATAGACTCAAGTTTTTAACATCAGATTGTCTACAACATGTAAAACGGACTAACAAACATAAAAATTCAAAAACTTGTGCAATGGGACTCTCAAAGGTCCACCATCACCATACTAGATCAAAATTCACAAGTGTCACGCTAAAAATGGTCCTTCTTAATTAATTGTTCCAACCCTGAATGAACACCGACTCAAATTTTCAACATCAGACCGTCCATAACGTGTAAAATAGACTAACAAACATAAAAATTTAAAATTTTCAACAATCAGATTTTTGGAGGTCCACCATCACCTTCCCACATTATAACTCATAAGTGTCACACTATAAGTGTGTCATAGCCCAAATTTCCCCTTAAATCAATAAATCAATGCACTCACAAGACATTCGCATAGATAATTTTAATGCATGTATTTTATTTTTGCGCATTTCTAAAACTTTGTTAGTCATCCACGAGCGTATGATGCACTCGCAAGGTTGTATTTTTAGAGATGTGACAAAGAGTTCATTCACAAGTGACTCTTTCCAAAATAGAACAAACACTAACTAAAATTTTTAACATTGGATTATCCACAACGTGTAAAATGGACTAACAAACATAGAAATTTAAAATTTTCAACATTCAAACTCTCAGAGATCCACTGTCGCCTTCCCAGATCACAATTCATAAGTGTCACACTAGAAAGAGTCATTCACAGTTGATTCTTTCCAACCCCTTGACGAACACCGATTCAAATTTTCAACAGTATACCGTCCACAACGTGTAAAACAGACTAAGAAAAATAGAAATTTGAAATTTTAAACAATCTAACTCCTGGAGGTCTACCATCACCTTCCCAGATCATAATTTACAAGGGTCGCAGTATAAAGGTTCCTCCTCAACTGTCTCTTTCATGGACAAACATGGACTCAAATTTTCAACATCAGGCTGTCTACAACATGTAAAACGGAGTAACAAACATATAAATTCAACAAATTAAACACACGGACCCCCAAAGGTCCACCTTCACCTTACCATATCACAATTCACAAGTGTCACACTAGAAATGGTTCTTCTCAACTGACTCTTTCAACCCTGAACAAACAAAAACTCAAGTTTTCAACATTGCACCATCTACAATGTGTAAAACAAACTAACAAACATAAAAATTAAAAATTTTAAACAATCCAACTCCCAGAGGTCAACCATCACCTTCCCTTTTCACAATTTCAAAGTGTCACTCGAGAAAGAATCCTTCTATACCGACTATTTCCAGCTCTAGACAAACACCGACTCAAATTTTCAAACATAGAAATTCAAAATTTTAAACAACCGGGCGTCTGGAGGTCCATCGTCACCTTCGCAGATCACAATTCACAAGTGTCACACTATAAATGGTCATTCTCAACTGACTCTTTCTAATTCAGGATGAACCCTGACATGATTTTTCAACATCAAATCGTCCACAATTTATAAAACGGACTAAAAATCAATGAAATTTAAAAATTTAAACAATCAGTCTCCCAGAGGTCCACCATCGCCTTCTTAGATCCCAATTTCAAGTGTTACGCTAGAAATGATCATTCTCTACTAACTCTTTTCAAATTTGGACGAACACCGACTTAAACTTTCAACATCGAACCATCCATAACTTGTAATAGTATTTTTTTGTCTAATTAAATAGTTTGTTCTAAATAATAATATTTTATTATTTCTATATAAATAAATAGATTGATAGTTTCTTTTCATATTTTTTAAAATAATTATAATAATTTTAAAAAAATTAAACTTATAATTTTGATAATAGGTGACAAGGATAATTTTTTATAAAAAACAATTATAAATCTATTATTGTATTTGAGAAAAATATGAATTCAACAATATTTATTCTTTTTTTAGATCAATTTATAATATTTACTTGATTATGCATGTATATTAGTGATAATTTTGACTTTGTAATTTCAAAATATACCGTTCAATTTTGACTTTACAATTATTAATAATAAATTTTACTTTATTTATTTATTTAAAAAAATAGAGTCAATCGATCTAACTTGATTGATTAAATATTTGAATAAATATGAAATTGAAATTGACTTATATAAATTTGGGTCAAAGTCTCAAATTTATTTTTAATTAAATTAAACTCTTAACAAAAAATAATAAATTTAAAGATAATGTAATTTATATATATATATATATATATATATATATATATATATATATATATATATATATATATATATATATATATATATATATATATATATATATATATATATATATATATATATATATATATATATATATATATATATATATATATATATATATATATATATATATATATATATATATATATATATATATATATATATATATATATATATATATATAGTTTATTTTATAAAAAAATTTAGATACATTTAGAAATATCAAAAATAAAATCTTTATAAATTTGTTATAAAAAAAATGACATTAATTTAAAAGTTTTAAGTGGAGTAACATACATGAATGTGTAGGATCTAAATTGTGGAATGAATATTCAATTTTATTATTAATAATATAATGAAGTGGATATATGGACCTTTCAATAGTTGATAATTTGAGTAAAATTACCCGATTTTTTAAACGGTGGATAAGAATTTGCCTTTAGAAGAAACATATCAAATTCAAGTCATTAATGACTTACATCTCATAATAAATATTAGTTAGTTATAGGTTTGTTAGGTGAGTTATTATTTTCTTTATCCTATTTATGTGTAGAAGTCGTATTGTATTTTCATTTTGATAAGAAAGTTTAATGAAAATGAATAGATATTCAAACATATTGGTGATCCTGTGTTTTATTTCAAATTTGCTCATCTCTTTACAGAAACCAATAGAGTTAGACTTAACACCGAAGACAGCACAAGCTTTAGTTGAGGGAGATGGTGGTAGTTACTACATTTGGTTAAGTTCTGAAGTCCAAGTTTTGGCTGAAACAAATGTTGGTGCTGGTCAGCTTGTTCTTCAGCCACGAGGGTTTGCTCTTCCTCATTTTGCAGATTCATCTAAAGTTGCTTATGTTCTTGAAGGTTAGATAATTACTAATTATTAATTATTTTATTTTCTCTCTCTTTCTAACCGGTGATAATATTCATTAGATTAGATTAGTTTTATCTGCGATCTGACAGTGTGTAAGCTTTTAATTTAAATATAGAAGACAACAAAATATATGACAGTGTGTGTAAGCTTTTTATTTCACGCTATAGCAAACCTAAGTAAGCTAAGACAACAAAATATACACCATTAAAATGATAGCAACACCACCATATATCAGAAGTTGGAGAAAATGTCACATCTCAAATAGTTAATAAATGATTCAAAAATCGTTTTCTCTTGGTAAACAAATATGGATCTCTTTCACTTTAAATCCCAATTTAAAGAGCTTGGGAAGTCTAAAAAAAGAGTGAGCCCTACCTAGAGATCCTTCTAGAAGGTGTTAAAAAGACTGAATACCATTTTTATTATATTAAGGCTAACCATAAAATAATTACGAGATGCTCAGTTTTAGAATTAATGAGGAACACACTTTTGCATCCGGTAGAGGGAGAGCAAAAGTTAATATACCGACCCCTAAGGATGAGGAAATAACTTGTACATCATATTTGACCAATAAGATAGCAATGTTAGACATGTTCATAGTCTTATGATTTTTATTGATATAGGAATAAAAAATGGAACTTGAAACTAATCTCTATGAGTCGATAACTCATAACCTTGTTTCTTTAAAATCCATATCCAAATATAATTATGAGAATCAAAGCGGAAGTGTACCTGAGTTTTCCATTAGAAATCGTTGAAGGTTATCGGGCATTTGATCTTTCAATTGTAGAGTTCCTTATGGCTCCTTGAATCTCCTCTGATGGGGATGAAGAGAGAATTTTTCTTATGAGTCATCTTTTCTAATCTCCCTTCAAATGGGGACCATGACCCCTATAAATAATCTTAGGGTTATTTCTTAGTTTTCAATATTCTAATTTGATCTCTCATCAAATTAGATATTGACTTATGGTATCTACACAATAATCTCATATTTCATGACATTTATACTTTTAGGCACATCCTTAATATTAATTAGACCACTGTAATTTTGGCTAATTAAATAATGGCTCTAACACATGCAATATTACATTTGTGAACCGATTATTCTAACAATCTTCCACTAGTCACATGTGTTAGACTTTATGAGCTCAAAATTTGTCATTATATTCTTTAAGTATATCCAAAGTATCTTGTTTATTAGTCATGTCAGTATACAAAACCAAAGTGATTTTCGTTATATCAATCATAATTAAACCCTTAAATGATCATTAATAGTGACACAACTAAATGACATAGATCCACCATGAAATGTGCAACATGAAAATCACATGAAGTTGATTTGTATATGTCAATTTTCAACTGGTCATACTTTACTTTAGTGAGATCATTCAATAACTTTATTGTACACAATGTAAACTAATGAACATCAAACTTTATTAGTTGGAAAATATCCAAAATCATAGTATGCATACATAATACCAAACACAAAACATAAAATTTATAATCGACTAACTCTCACTAAACCAAAGACTCCTCTAACGATAAAACACTCATGCCGGCAGTGTGCTCGTGAAAGACCTTAGGTGAAAGACCTTTTGTAAGAGGATATGCTATCATGGAGTTTGTCCCCAAGTGTTCTATGCAAATTTATACCATTTCCTTAACAACTAAGAACTTGATGTCAATATGTTTTTAGTTGGTCGAGCTCCTATTATTGTTAGAATACAGGACGACTGATTTGTTGTCACAGTATAACTTAAGTGGCCTTTCAATTTCTTCCATAATTCGCAGCCTAGTGACAAGATTCCTCAGCCAAATACCATGGTTGGATGCCTCATAACATGTTACATACTCTGCTGCTATAGTGGATGAAGCCGTAAGAGTTTACTTATCACTGTGCCAAGAAATTGCAACATCAGCCAACATGTAGATATAGCCTGAAATGGATCTTTTATTGTCTTGGCATCCAGCAAAATCCGAGCCAGAGTATCCAGTGATCTCTAACTGGTCTAACCTCCTATATGTGAGCATATAGTCTTTTGTTCTCTTTAAATACCACATAACCTTTTTGGCGACTTTCCAATGATTCATTCCTGGATCGCTCAAATATATGCCTAACATCCCAACTATGAACGCAATATTTGGACGCGTACACACTTGAGCATACATCAGAATCCCTACAGTTGACGCGTAAGGAATCTTTTGCATTTCTTAAATTTCTAAGTTTCCTTTTGGAAACTGACTGAGCCTGAATGTGTCTCCCTTAGCAATTGGAGTATTCCCTGGTTTACATTCTTGCATGTCAAACATTTTAAGTACGTTTTCGATGTAGCTCCTTTGTGATAATCCTAGAATACCTCGAGATGCTCTCAATGTATTTGAATTCCTAATACAAAGGAGACGTTACCAAGATCTTTCATTTCAAATGTTCATGATAGAAATTTCTTGGTTTCGTGCGTCATGCCTATCTCATTGGCGGCAAGAAATGTGTCATCAACATATAGGACCAGGAAAATGTACTTTCCCCCACTGAATTTGTGATGCACACAATCTTCAACAACATTCACCATAAAACCAAATGAGAGAATTACTTCATGAAACTTGTGGTACCACTGACGAGATGCATGTTTTAGTCCATATATGGATTTTGTTAATTTGAAAACCATATTCTTTGAGTTTTCCTGCACAAAGTTTTTTGGTTGCACCATATAGAGCGTTTCATCAATGTTGACATTGAGGAAAGTCGTCTTGACATTTATTTGATGGAGTTCCAAATTATAATGTGCAACAAGATCCACGATTGTCCTAAAAGAGTCTTTCGATGAAACCGGAGAGAAAATCTCTTTAAAGTCAACCCCTTCCTTTTGGGTATAACCCTTAGCCACAAGACGAACCTTATACCTCTCCACATTACCATTAGAATCATGTTTGGTCTTAACAATCCATTTGGAATCAATGGATTTCACACTTTCTAGTAATGGGATAAGTTCTCAAACTTTATTGTCTTGCATGAACTTATACTCCTCCTTCATTGCTTCAATCCACTTTTCTGAGTTGGAATCCTGCATGGCTTGACGGAAGTTAATTGGATAATCTTTCATCATACCATTATTTTTCTCATATTTTTGGAGAAAGACTATGTAATCATATTTTTCTCATTATTTTATAAGTAACACATGCTCGTGAGGATTTTGAATTTGTTGTTTGTGAATTACCAAATCATCTTTGTGAATTACCAAAACAATATTATATCAATCAAAACACCCATATAATATTACAATTATTTTTAAGACAAATAAAATATATCATAGATAAAAAGGCGACTAAAAGTTTAAGAATAATACTTTTTTTTTAATTTAACTTGTTCAATTCAGTTTATTAATTCCTCCTTTTCAATATAATATGGAGAACTATTCAACATTTGATGGGAGCATCAACCCACACAATTTAACTCCTAGAAGAGAACTAACATTACGGGCTCAACAAATATTAGTCATTATTAAACAATATTTCATATTGTGTATCTATAACATATATTATATAAAAGAAATTCTCATTTTATAATTGATTCACTAATTTTTAATCTACTTATTTCTAAGTTAAAAAGTATAGTCATCGATTTTTAATTTTGTTTATATAACTATTCATCAGAAAAGTTGGAACTCAATTTTATTTATGTCTCAAGTTGAATAATCAACTTACAAGTCACTTGGTTATTATTAGGCTAAATTACCATTTTTGACCCCTTTATATTCTACTTAGGAAATGAGTCTCTTCATTAAATTTTTAAACACTTTTAATCCTCCTTCCTAATTTTTAATTTTAAAATATTGATGTGTAAGTTTTTTTAATATGTGGCACATAATTTAATGTGAGTGTGAATTATTAAATTTCATATGATTAAACTAAAAATTTAAATGATATTTATACCCTTACTCAAATTAAATAATTTATTAAAAAAAAAGTAAAACTCAACTACAAAACTATTAGTAAGAAATAACAAAAACAAAAACTATAATACAAAATTTAATAATAATTGTTAATTAAAAATAAGAAATCAAATAAAAAAAGATAAAGAAAAAAAAATACATTTTTTTCTTCCTTCTCATATTGGTTTTATCGAGAATTTATGGTGTATTTGGTGTGGGATTTGGGATCACTATTGAATTGTTTCTTTGGATGAAGAGGTTATTGTCACTCTTCCATCTCCATCTGCAGAGAGCGAAGATGATGATGATACAGATTTGTGGTCTTCAACAAAATCTAATTTACTAATTTAACATTAAAAGATATTTTATTGTTAGAAATAACAATCAGCAAAATATTAGAGATAATTTTGTCTTGTGATTTCATCACCATCATGTGAATTGTGTTATAATTATTGGAATTAAACTCAAACTTTGAGTAATACTGAACCAATCTTGATGAACGAGATTCAATCACACCGATCAAATTTCTTCTTGTTCTTTACTCTTTACTCGAGTGATTCAATCGAACTTGGTCGTAAGATTGTATCGTTACACAATGGTGATAAAAACAAAAAAAATGAATTGGGAAGAAGAAGAAGTTTAAGATTTTCACGAAATAGGGAAGACGAGGAATTTCTGCATAGTAACTCTCTGCTCACAAAACTGCAATTTTATTCTAGTGAATCACTTTACAATAATAGGGTTACTCTCTATTTATAGATTTAACTTGCTTTCTCCTTAAGTAAAGCTCAAAAACAAAAGCCCAAGATACCTAATTCTTCTAACACTACAAAATGAAGTTTTAGACAAAATTCATGTTGAGGCTAACTCCTTGACATTTCGACAACTAGGTATTTCGACAACAATATGCTTCGACACCATGAATTACATTCTTAACACACCACATAATTCATTGTGTCTAAGTTATCTACATTCATCATAGACCTTAACTTCTTGAACACTTCGACTTGCACTCCCTTAGTCATGATATCTGCAATCTGATTTGCAGTTCTGCAGTGTTCTAAGTCCATCTTCCCATCTGTTACCTACTCGAGAAGATAATGGAACCTCATTTTAATGTGCTTGCTTCATCCATGCACTATCAGATATTCACCAGGATGATAGCAGATATGTTATCGATCTTCATGGTAATTGCTCCATGATTCTTCCATGTAATCTCTTCGACCAAATTCACCATCCATATTGCTTGACATGCATAAAGAGAAGCAACTATGCATTCTGCTTCACATGATGATAGTGGAGCTACTGGTTTCTTTCTTGAACTCCAAACAACTAATGCACCACCTAACATAAACACATAGCCAGTTGTGGATTTTCTATCCTCATCATCACTACACCAACTCTAGTCGATGTATCCCAATAATTTGCATTATTTTCCTTCATTAGTTGCAGAAAATAAAACTCCATAGTCGAGAGTTCCTTTCAGATAACTTAGTATCCTCTTCGTTGCTGCTAGGTGTGATACCTTTGGCTTCTGCATGAATATACTCATCATACCTACATTGTATGCTAGATCAGACCTTATGTGCCAAAGGTATCGAAGTGGTCAAATGAGTCTTTTGTACATGTACTGAGTTAGATCGACATCATCTTCATTTGTGTCTTTCGACGATTGCATTATGGGCTCAGTTGGAGTCAAAGTTGCGTTGTAATTCTGCATCTCAAATCTCTTGATTATTTCGCCTGCATATCTTCTTTGGTGCATCTTAAAACTTCTACCACTCTTGTAGAATTCAATTCCAAGAAAATACGAGAGATTTCCTAAGTATGACATTTCAAACTCATCACTTAAGTCTTGTTTGAAATCTTCGATCTCCTTCTTGTAACTTCCTGTTATTAACAACCCATCGACATAGAGACATAGTATAAGCAATTTATTATTGCTTCTTCTTATATATACTCCATGCTCAGTTGAGCACTTCACAAATTCCTTCTTCCTTAGATATCTACCTATCTTCTTATTCCAATCTCTTGGAGCTTTCTTAAGTCTATACAGGGCTTTATGTAGCCTGTGCGCCGTTCTTTCTTCACCTTTCTTCATAAACCCAGTTGGTTGTGCAACATAAACTTATTCATCTAAGGGACCATTTAGAAATGAACATTTCACATTCATCTGACATATGTGCCAATTGTTCATGTTTGTTTGACCAACAACCAGCCTGATTGTTTCGATTCTAGAAACAGATGCAAAAACTTTGTCAAAGTCAATTTCTTCTTTCTGAAGAAATCCTTTCACCACAAGTTTCTCCTTGTGTCAAGTTACTTCTCCTTTGGGATTCAACTTCACCTTGTATACCCACTTACGTCGATTTCCATTTTGTCTTGAGGCAATTCGACAAGTGGCAAAGTATTGTTGACTTTGATGGACTTCAGTTCCTCATTCATTGCTTTCGCTCACTTCGAATACTTCAATGCCTCAGCTTTATTGACTAGTTTGACATCTACATAGAGAGCATAGTGTACCAACTCATCTTTATCATCGACCACATCATCTGATGTAATGACACATTCTTGCAACCTTGCAGCCATGTGTCTTGTTCTTTGAGGTCTGTTTGTGCTTGCTTGACCTCTGACTTCTTCCTGTTGAACTTCTCTTTCTACTTCACTTGCTGGTTCTTCACATAATATTCTCACAGAATCCTTCTTTTCATTTTCAGCCCAATCACATTTGTTAAGCTCATCTATGACCGCGTCTCTACTGATCACTACTTGCTTGTTCACTGGATCGAACAACTTGTATCCTCTAGTCGAATGGTATCCTATTAGGATCATCTGACTCAACTTGTCATCAAACTTTCTTCTCAACTAATATAACACATGCCTATGTGCCATAGATCCAAATACCTTCAGATGACTCAAGTTAGGCTTGACACCAGACCGATATTCTTCTGGTGTAATTCCTTCTAGCCTTTTTGTCGAACATCTATTCAAAATACATGTTGCAGTCGACCCAGCTTCTCCCCATAATTCTTCTGGTAAATGCTTTCTTTTCCACATATTTCTCACCATATTCATGATGATTTTATTCTTCCTTTTTGCAATTCCATTATATTGTGGAGTTTAGGGTGACACCACCTCATGCACAATCTCTTCTTTCTCACATGATGTGTCGAAGTCTTTCTACACATATTCTGCGCCAGCATCACTCCTCAGAATCTTAAGTTTTCGACCACTTTGTCTTTTGACCATATATTTAAACTTGGCAAATACCTCGATCACTTCACTTTTATTCCTGGTCATGTAAGTCCATAATTTTTTTACTGAAATCATCTATGAATGTGACAAAGTATCTGTTACCTCCAATTGAGTCCTCTTGGATAGGTCCACATACATCAGAGTATATGACTTCAAGAAATGCCTTCGACTTGCTTCTTGCATCCTTGCTGAAGTTGTTCTTGTGCTTCTTCTTCTGAGCACATTCTTCACATACTTCATTTGGAATGTTGATTTTTGGTAACCCTGAAACTATATTTCTTATTTTCAGATCTCTGATGTCTTTGAAATTGAAATGACCAAGTCTATAGTGTCATATCCTTTCATCCCTGCTAGTTGCAGTTGCAAGGCACTTGTGCTCCATCATATTAAGTTCAATATTGAAGGTTCTATTTTAAGACATGAGAGTCTTCAAGACTAACCTTCCGCCTGAGTCGAGAACTCTCATCATCTTGTCTTCGATCAACACCATATAGTTCTTTTTGACTAACTGCCCTTTGCTGAGCAAATTGCTTTTCATGCCTACTATGTACAATACATTGGAAGTTACTGACCTCTTGCCATCTTTAGTCATAATCAGAACATCACCAATGCCTTCAGCTGCTAGAGTATTGTCATTTGCAAATTTCACCATGTTCTTCATTGAGAGTTTTATATTGACAAACTAATCCTTCCTACTAGTCATGTGTGATGAGCATCCTGAGTCCAAGTAATATTGGTCTTGGAATCTTTCTTCATCTCTTGTTGTGACCATCAACAATATCTCTTCTTCTTCATGCTTTTCAAACTTTGAATCATTATCTCGATTCTTTTGTTTTTCAAGATAATCACTAGAGTAGTGACCATACTCCTGACAATTGAAACATTAAATATGACTTTTGTCAGGTTTTTGACCACCACCTCTTCCTCTACTTGATGCACCACCTCTTTGGTTGCTTTGGTATGAGGACTTTCTCTAATTTGACTAGTCTCCTTCTTGTTGACTTTGACTAGTTGAATTGTTGTAGTCTCCTCTACTTTTGTTGTCGAACCACTTCCCTTTTCCTTTCTTTTCTCTTCCTAATTGCGCTTGCAAAGCCACATCACTCTTCGACTTGATTGCAGATCTTTCAGTCATTCTTTATTCATGAGATTCAAGTGTCCCCTAAAGTTTTTCCTTTTTCAATGTTGATAAAAACTTTGACTCTTCTATGGCTACTACCACGTGGTCGAACTTTGGATTCAATGACCTCAAGATCTTTGCAACAACTGATCTTGATGTCAACACTTCTCCATATACCTTAATTTGATTCACCAGTTTTTTAACCCTGGTGAAAAAATATGTTATGCTTTCATTATCTTCCATCTGAAGCAATTCATATGTTCTTTTGTAACTTCGCCTCTTTCACCTTCTCCGCACCTCCAAATGATTTCTCCAAGATTTTCCATGCTTTTTTTGTTGATTCTGCATTGTTAACCTTTTTGAAATTGTCTGGATCAACATATTGATGAATTATAAAAAGAGCTTTATAATCTTTCTTCTTCAATTCTTTGTATGCGTCTTTTTCTTGATTCGACGCGCTTTCTGCAAGTGTTGTTACTCTTTCCTTCACAAGATCCCAAAGATCTTGACAACATAAAACTACCTTCATCTATTTACACCAATTCTCATAATTTTGACCCTTCGAAATTGGGAGACTTACCGAAAAATGTCCATTTGCATGATTCATCGTCATTCCTATCGTGTTTAGCTTCCCACGAATTCCTCAGCCAGTACTCTAGATACCAGATGTTGGAATTAAACTCAAACATTGAGTAATACCTAATTAATCTTGATGAACAAAATTCAACAACATCGATCAAATTCCCTCTTGTTCTTACCTCTTCACTCGAGTGAATCAACCAACCTTGGTTTCAAAATTTTATCATTACACAATGGTGATGAAAAAAAAATTGAATTGGGAAGAAGAAGTTTAAGGTTGTCACAAAATAGGAAAAAAGAGGAATTTCTGCAAAGTAACTATGCTCTCAAAACTGCAATTTTATTCCAGTGAATCACTTTACGGTAATAGGGTTACTCCCTATTTATAGATTTAGCTTGCTTGCTCCCTAAGTAAAGTCGAAAAACAAAATACCTAATTATGCTAAAAACTACAAAATTAAGTTTAAGACAAAATTCATGTCGAGTCTAACTCCTCGACATTTCTACAATTTGGTGTTTCAACAGCAACATGCTTCGACACCATGAATTACATTATTAACAATAATTATTATTTAAGAAGAAAAAATGAATATTTAGGTTTTAAATAAATTTACATTAAACAAATATAGTTCAATATATACAAAATATATTTAATAAATTTAGAATAAACAAATATATTTTAATGACATGGAAAATATGATTAACCAGTTCGTAGTGAATGTGTCATGTTATTTGTATCACCAATTAAAAAAACTATGGCACATCATTTTTTTTAATTAAAAATGAGAAAAGTATTGATTACGTAAATGAAGTAAAATGAAGATATCAAAACTCTAATGTAACCTTATATATATATATATATATATATATATATATATATATATATATATATATATATATATATATATATATATATATATATATATATATATATATATATATATATATATATATATATATATATATATATATATATATATATATATATATATATATATATATATATATATATATATATATATATATATATATATATATATATATATATATATATATATATATATATATATATATATATATATATATATATATATATATATATATATATATATATATATATATATATATATATATATATATATATATATATATATATATATATATATATATATATATATATATATATATATATATATATATATATATATATATATATATATATATATATATATATATATATATATATATATATATATATATATATATATATATATATATATATATATATATATATATATATATATATATATATATATATATATATATATATATATATATATATATATATATATATATATATATATATATATATATATATATATATATATATATATATATATATATATATATATATATATATATTAAATCTTATATCATTAATGTATTGTTGAGAAAATAAAATAAAAAATTATATACCCTAACAAAAGAATTTTTTTTCATAAAATATAATATATTATTACATTTTTTTTATTAACTTGTTCATTAATTTTTCAGCTCGTAATTCAACATTATATAGTCTCCCATCACTTTTAAATCTTAAAGTGCATTTAAAAAAGATTTCCAATAGAATACTATTATCTTAATCACATTGTGGTATTTTTTGAAAATATATTTTTATTTGAATTCAATCTTTTGGAAATACATATGAAGTTTTATAAAATGGAAGACTATATAATATTGAATTTAAAAATAAATAAGAAATTAAAATTGAGAATCTAATAAAAATACTATTGAACTAAATTTTCTCAAATGCAGGAACTAATGGTGTAGTTGGAATGGTGCTCCCCAAAACTGGAAAAGAAGTTGTTTTGAAACTTAAGCAAGGAGATGTTATACCTATACCTATTGGAGCTATTTCATGGTGGTTCAATGATGGTCAATCAAATCTTAATATTATATTTTTTGGTGAAACCTCAACCGCTTATGTTCCAGGACAATTTACTTATTTTTTTCTAACTGGTCTTCAAGGACTTTTAGGAAATTTTTCTACTAAACTAATAAGCAAAGTATACAATTTTAATAAAGATGAGGTGACCAAGTTAACACAAAGTCAAAAGGGAGTTGTGATAATCAAGTTAGAGAAAGGCCAACCAATGCCTAAACCACAATTAGACCTAACTAAAGATTTTGTTTACGACATTGATACTAAAGTCCCAGAAACAGAGGTCCATAATGGGGGATTAGTGACAACCTTAACTGAGAAAGATTTTCTTTTTATTAAGGATGTGGGATTGAGTGTGATTAGAGTGAAACTTGAACCTAATGCTATTAAGGCACCATCAAACCTAAATACTCCTGGGATTCAGTTAATTTACATTGCTAGAGGAAGTGGAAATTTTGAAATTGTGGGTTTGAATGGAAAACGTGTATTGGATTCTGAAGTTAAGGCTGGTCATTTGATTGTTGTGCCACATTTTTTTGTAGTCGCTCAAATTGCAGGTAATGAAGGGATGGAGAGTTATTCTATTGTGACAACAACCAAGTAAGTTGTTTTTAAAGTTCTTAAAAAAATATATTTGTGTGATTACAGACTACACACATTCACGCAATCAAGGGATTAATGATTGTCTGATAAAAAATTGTAAATATATTACAGGCCTTTATTTGAAGAATTAGCCGGCAAGACATCAATCTGGGGAGCCTTATCACCTTTGGTGCAACAAGTGTCTTTAAATGTGGATTCTAAGTTTCAAAAGCTTTTTATATCTAAGGCCACGGAAAACACAAATATCATTCCTCCTACTATTTAGTTTGATTTGTTTTATCATAATAAGTTATTTATGTGTGCTTTTTAATGAGTTTGTTTTGTTTGAATGATAATAATGTATTTATCAGTGTTTTATAATTATAATGTATGTTATTAGTTCATTTGACATCAATGATCATCTACGTGTAATATATTAAATCAGAGTCATGGATTCTTGCATCAACACTTTATTGTCCATAGGGGTGGCAAAACGAACCGTCCGCCAAAAAAGGAGCGGGGGCGGACGTGCTTGCCAAGGTGGTGGGTTGGCGGGCGGCAGACTTGCTTGCATTTTTTTATTGTATTTTTTTTCTTTTTTTTAAGAAATTAAAAGGCTCTTTTTTTACATTACAATAAGTAATCATCAAACCAACAAATTAAAATTATAAATGGCAAAAGACTAAAACCATCAAGTATTAACCTTCCAACAAAAAATAGAACCTTCAACAAGTATTCACCTAAAATAGAAGTAGAACCATTAACAAGTATTAAATTTCAACCAACCAAAATAAATTTTAAGTTAAACCATTAACTTTTAACCATCAAGCAACCATAGTTTAAGTTCAACCAACCAAAACCATAATAAATATTAAGTACAACATCAAAGTTTAAGTTCAACCAACCAAAACCATAATAACATTGTATAACAAAACAAGAGTGGAACATTCTAAAATTTAAATCCTAATCATCAAGGTCAAAAATATTAGATGCACTCTTAGAACAAATTGGACCCACTTTTTCATCTTCATTGCCATCACCATGTCCATCTACATTACAAAACAATGATATAAATTCAATGGTTAGTAAAAAAATATATATATTGAAAATATAGTAGATACTATATTTATACTAAAAATAATTACTATCATAAAAGGCATGCAACCAACTACGGGAACAAAGCAATGCTTTAACATCTTTTAGACAATAGCCAATTTCTATACTTGTTAAGCACTCTAGAACCAATAGTAAAGGAAGATTCAGATGCAACAATGGTAATATGAATGCTTAATAAGTCTCGAGCATTACTGAAACTTCGGGAAATTTTGTCTAGTGTTCTTCCACCATTGTAGTAAAATCTAAATGTTCTGTGTAATCAAGATCCAAAGTCAGCTCTTCCAAATACATGTCAAGCTGACTTTGATTATTTATTTTAGTCATACTAGATTGTTGTCTATTCAATCTAATGTTCTAAAATTATGACAATTGAATAATAACATAAAGTTAAACGAAAGCAAATCATGATTTTATATTATTTAGAAGAAACCATTTAGTAAATCATGAACAAAAAACTTACATCAAATAGGCATGACTCAGTTTACATAGTTGAAGAGGTAGTATGAGGAGTACTTGAAGCATTGGAAAAAGAAATAGAATATTCTGCAAACAGCTTGTATAACTTCAACTTTATGTTTTCCAACTTCAATTCCTAATTTAGTTGATCAATCACTTTATAAAAATATCCAAATGAGTCTAACTCATTCTTGGATCTAATATAGGCCCAAATTTAAGAACACCGCTATACTCTCACAACATTAACCTTGGCAGTATTTCTAGTGATAGGAATGTAATCAGGACTCAAGTACCGAAGCCAAGTTATAAGCTCTTCAAACTCAACAAATTTTAAAGAAATGTCCCTCGGGCTCTAGTATTCTAAGGGAAATGATTTCTCCTTGGTTGGCTTTTCTAATTCTGATTTTGCGGGTTGCAAATCAGATAGGAAAAGTACTGGTGGCACATGTCATCTATTTTCCAACTCTTTAGTAAGTTGGCATAGCAAAAAGCAGGTTTTGATAGCTTTGTCAATCGCCGAAGCGGAATACGTTGCGACCGGCAGTTGTTGCACTCAAGTCTTATGACTTAAGCAACAATTGTTCGACTTTAACCTAAAACTTGAGTGTGTTCCAATTTTTTGTGATAACACGAGTGCTATTAACCTAACCAAGAATCATGTGCTACATTCACGCACCAAGCATAACGAAATACGACACCACTTCCTTAGGGATCACGTGGAGAAGGGAGACGTGGTGTTTGAGCATGTTGACACTAAAAATCAACTTGCGGATATCTTTACAAAACCACTCGCTACAGAGCCTTTCTTCACATCTGGAGGGAACTTGGTGTTCTTGACATTTCGGATCGTGTTTAGAAAATATCTCTTGCATGCTATATATATATATATATATATATATCTATAACTATATGTGCTTTGTTCATCTTTTACCTAACAAATGAAGATGTTTAGAGCCATACGTGAGGGCATTAGCTAACAATTGGAGCTGAGGTAATATCTTTCCTTAATTAGAAACTCTCGCAATTCCCTTGTTCATACAATGAAATGTATCAAATTATGTGGTATTATTATCGTGTATTCCATGATTACGCTTATTTCATCCTTTTGTATGTTTGAAATATGATTAGGATTGATATTTATGTATCATTGTATGCTAAATTGAACAAATTTGATGATTTTTGTTGTTTTTGTCTGCATAAGTCAACCTATACAGGGTTGCGGTCGACTCACAAAAGTGACTTTTTTCATGCCTGAGAAGTAGGTATGCTCAGGTCGACCCTACGGTCGACGCATACCCCAATAATTTCCAACTTGCATTTTTTCCACACAGTACGCGTCGACACATGACTCTTCCGGTCGACGCATCGCGCGAAATCTCTAAAACATTATTGATGAACTATTCATTTTCCACCATTTTCAATGCAATTTAAATCATTTCGTCTATTCAAAATAATCATCATTAAACATTTGCATTGAGCATTGCAACCTACATCAAGGATATCTATCTTCCTCTCCTCTTCACAAAACCACATTCAAAACCTAGCCTCTACATAAAAGGGTAAAGTCATTATCTTCTCTCCATCTTCAAGAGTAATTCTCTCATAAAAAATTCCTCTTCTCCATTCAAGAAACCAACAATGTCTACCAGAAGGATCACCGACAAGAGAACCACCAGAGCATCATCTTCTCAAGCAGGTCCATCAACAGGAAACTTACCGGTAACTGTTGTATCTCTATTACCCCCTGAGTTTTCGGAAATTTATGAAAAGAATGTCAGCAAATGATATGTGTTTAAGCAACATGCTTACTACCAGAAGGTTGTTGAACATATGCACATTCCGTAAGTGATTGATCTTCTTGATGCTCAAGGTTTCAACAACTTTTTAGAGTGTGATATTAAGTACAATTAAGATCTTGTGAAAATCTTCTACACTGGGATTCAAGAAAATTTCAAGGGTTTGAGTTCAACACAAAACTGGGAAATACAAAGGTCTGTATGAACGACTTGGTCTGGAAAACTCTGTTTGACATGTCACTGGTATCTGCTGAGCCAATTATTAAGGCCACGGATTCTCGTACTGTCATAGGCTACGGGTTCAAAGAAGCTTTGTGTAGAAGCATACTTCAATCTCAAGGTTTTGATGATGTCAACAAGACTTAAGCTCATTCCATGTTTGCAAAAAGTCAAGCTTTCAAATTGATCAAGATACTTACACTATATACCTGTGGGGGTATATGTACTAAGAAGCTGCTTGCACTATATACCCGTGGGGGTATATACACTGAAGATAAAACTATAAGCTTCTCTATTCTGAACTCTTCTCAAAAAGCAAGAGGTGCAAGCATATCATCAATGGAATGTTGTCGTGCAAATCAAGCTTCATGTGCAAATGATCGTACAACTTTCAAGACTTGGACACAAGGCTTTGGTATATTAAAATTCACTCTTTTAATTGATATACAAGTGTTCAAATAGTCTATCATATCAACATATTGCATTTGCATATTTTAAAATAATTTGGAATTGGTATAACACTTTTAAACTTAAATATTTTTCTGAGTTTTAACAGTGTTAACCGATTAACCATATAGGTTAATCGGTTAACGGTCTCAAGTTTTAAATTCTCAGGACTAACGTTCAAGTGTTAACCGATTAACCTATATGGTTAACCGATTAACACTGAACGAATTTTGAAAAATTGTTTCTTTCCAAATTCAAATCTTGTTTAGTTGTTATACCTTTTCATTATTTGATTCATACACATTTATACCTTTTTGAAATGGTGTTTTGACTCATATAAATTCTGAATATTTCAAATTGAAAAACACCTCCAATAATTTTCAAAATAATCATTCAATCAAATTCACTATTTTCAAATACTTTCAAATACTTTCAAATATTTCAAAAAGTGTTCATACTGTTCATACCATTTCATATCCAGAATTTTTGAACACTTGTATTGATATTGAAAAGTGAATTTTGATCAAAAGGAGAAGATCAATCATTGTATTGATATTATTATTATATCACTCTCAAATCAAAGAATTACAGAATTGTTTCTATTGTGACTTGTGATCCAGGATTGTTGGACACAAGGGTTAGTGCTTGCAAGAGGATTGTTCTTGCACACTAGTTGTTGAATAGTTGTTAGATAGTAGGCCTCACCGGTTGATGGTGTGATAGATTGTACATTCTAAAACTGTAGTGGAAAATCTCTTTCATGTGGAAAGGGGAGTGGAGTACCTTAGGATTGTGAAGGGAACCACTATAAATCTCTGTGTCCATTTTCATTCTGTTTTTTACTGCTTTCATCATCAAGATCATAACCAAGTAAAACTCAAGAATCTCGAAAAACCGGAAAAAGTTTCTAAAAGCCTAATTCACCCCCCCCCCCCCCCCCATCTTAGGCATACTCTGAACTTACAATTGGCATCAGAGCAGTTTAAGGTAACCCTGTTCCTAACGATTCAGTATGGCTTCTGCTAGCACCAACCCGGCTTTCAAAGACGGTGGAAGTAGTAATAAACCACCACTATTTTCTGGAGAATATTTCAATTTTTGGAAAATCAGAATGAAGGCGCATCTTGAAGCCCAAGGAGAAGGTATATGGGAAGCAATCGAAGAAGGACCACACAATTCAGTAAATATGGTCAATGGTGTTGGAACCGCAAAGTTGAAAAGCACGTATGATGAAGACGATAAGAAAAAGATTCTTAATGAGAAGAAAGCAATCAACATACTCCAAAGCGCTCTCAGTATGGACGAATTCTTCCGTGTATCACAATGTAAATCGGCAAAGGAGATTTGGGACACCTTAGTGGAAACGCATGAAGGAACCGCCGAAGTAAAAAGATCAAGGCTTAACACGTTAAGTCAAGAATATGAGATGTTCCGTATGCAGCTCGGTGAATCCATTGTTGCCTTACAAAAGAGATTCGTTCATCTAACAAATCACTTGATTGCTCTCGGGAAGACCTTCACCAATGATGATCTCAACCTGAAAGTCCTAAGATCCTTAACAAGAGAATGACAACCAAAAGTGACCGCTATTTCGGAAAAGAAGAGTCTCTCAACGATAACATCCGCATCCTTATTTGACAAACTTCAAGAGCGCGAATTAAAACTTGGAAGGCTCGAGAAGCACGAAAGTCTAGAAAAGAAGTCCAAAGGAATTGCCTTGAAGATTGACACAAAGGATGACAAAGACGACGAGACTTCCGAAGATGAAAATTTCATGCTTCTTGTAAAGAAGCTTGGTAAGTTTTTTAATAATAATAATAATAATTCCTCTTTTCCTAAAAAGAATAGACATTTCAAGAAAAAGTATGCTTCCACATCAAATCAATAAGTCACATGTTACGAATGTGGGAAACAAGGTCACATAAAGCCGGATTGCCCGAAACTTGCAAAGAAAGGAGGATTCAAAGGCAAGAAGAATTTCAAGAATAAAAAGGCTTATGTTGCTTGGGACGATAATGAGATAAGTTCATCATCGGAATCGAAAAGCGATGAATGTGCAAATATGGCTCTTATGGCGTCACATCACTCCGATGAAGAAATTGATGAGGTTAGTAGCAATTTTTCAATTTATGACAATGATGCACAAGAAGTCATAGATGAACTTCTAAAAGAATGCAAGACTTTGTATAAAAGCATCTCATCCCAAAAGAAAATAATTTCATTTTTAGAAGAACAAAATACTGCTTTTATAAAAAATATTGAAAATGAAAAACAAAAATTGGTTGATGAAAAACAAAGTCTTGTATGCAAAAATTGTGAATCCTTATCTTTTCAAATTTTTCAACTTAAAAGAGTTTTAGAAAGATACGAAAAAGGTCAAATTGGCTTGGAGGAAATTCTTAGGCACCAAAGATATCCTAATGATAAAAGTGGATTAGGATATTCTAAGTTTTCAAAACTGTTGCGGTGGAAATAGGATATCAAACTATTAATTAGTTTGAATCACAATTCTTAATTCACAACCGCTCTTTGATTTATCCGAAGGAAAAGGTCAAAACAGGGAAAACCTATTTTTGCATCGTAAACATAATGCGGGGAGAGACCTAGGTAAGGGGTTGGCTAAATTTAGGAAAGGTACTAGCACCCTAAACTTCTGTAGTACTCTACAGGAACCTTTTGTTTATTGTATGCTTTTCATTTTATTATCTGCTTTAAGTATATATATTGAGCTAAGGGATAGAGTGACCTAAAGACCTAAGGGTTAGTCCTAAGTTTACTCGGAAAGACGTCGCATCTTGTGTCTACGTATCCTGGATAGGGAATGGAGTCAGAGTAATCGTAGTTCCCCTCGAAAGGGAGGTTAGAAACGTCTTGACTATGGTCAAGGTTTCAATGGGGAATAAACGTATCTTAAGGACACGCTTACGTGGAGTCTTTGAAACTCCTATTTCTATGTTGAATTTGTTAATTGAAAATTTAGGGTTGAAATTGGGGATTCCACGGCGGGAAACCCTAAATAGAGTACGGCGAATCTTTGACCTAATGCTAGGGTAAAGGGCATTTTCGTCCACGGCGGGACACCTAGGCTATTAGGGTTTTTGAAACGGTCAAAAATTAGGGTTATTGACTCGGCGGTCAAACGGCTAGACCTAATTCATTCGGAGGGATTCTAACGGCTAAACGTGCAAAATACGGCAAATTATTATACGGCAAGATTAAAGTGCGGAAAGTAAATAAAACGGTAAAGAAAGTGTCGCGACGATCACTCGCGTAAATTACAAATCCCCAAAAAATGCAAAATAAAATAAACCGCGACCATGGCCTCGCGTAAATTACATCCATGGAACAAAATAAACTGAATAAATATTAATAGGAATTTAAGGATAATCTGAGGAGAGAAACAGAGAACATTAGTGAAAAGTTAGACAGAATTCAATGGCAAATAACAAAATAGTGAAAAAGAAAAAATTACGAATTTGGACATTGTTATTGTTCTTAATACTTTTTGAAAAAAAGATCTTAATCTTAAATTTTGAAAAAAAGAAAAAAAAGGCGAATTTTAATGTTAATATCAAAAGGTTTTTAATTTTCATTATATTTATAAAAAAAATAGTTAGTGTTAATTATAAAAAAGAAATTCTTTTAATTTTAATTATAAAAAAGTCAATTGTGGCCAATAATGTTAAAGGTTTTTTTGGTTTTTCATTTTTAAAAGAAATCTTTAGTTTTTTCTATTTTAAAGAGAGTTTTAATCCATATTAAAAAAATAATTTAATTCGTATTTTAAAAGGTTTTAAATTATATATATATATATATATATATATATATATATATATATATATATATATATATATATATATATATATATATATATATATATATATATATATATATATATATATATATATATATATATATATATATATATATATATTTTAAAAAGTTTTAAGTTATATTTCTTTTAAAAAAAGAAAAAAAAATTGAATTATATTTAAAAGAAGCAGAGTTTTAATTAAAAAGTTAGGATAACAAACATGATCTGACCTGATCAGGAGGGGATCACGGTATGGCCACGTGCTACTGGACGGCTACCTGTTCACCGGGGTGAGAAAGAGGAGGGGGGTGTACCTGCAAGACACTCCGATGCCAAAGTAAGAAGTTGGGCAGAGTGGAAGCAATAGTACAGAAAAAGGGGCAAGAAGAGTTACCTGACCCTCTTGAGGAAGAGGGTATTTATAGCGAGACCCCAGCGCTGGGCCAACGGTCATTTGAGGTGGGCTGGATGACCAGGCCCAACCCTAATGACTGCTAGGGCTTACGTGGCGTAGTGAAGACCAGGACGTGGTCTTCGTCCTAGTTCAACCGCTCCTAGATCTCCGGAAAGTGGGTTGACCTGCTCTTTCGGAGGTGGGCGGTTGGCCGGTGACGTGTCCTCGCGGAGGGGAGCACGTGGAGAACGTGCGCCGAGCACGTTATTCTCCCCGCGGAGGGGAGCCCGGGCGGTTCCCCGGAGCGCGTTATTCTCCCCGCCGAAGAGAGGAGCCAAGGGTCGCGCTTTGGTGAGCCGGGGACGGTTCTGCCCGTCCGGTGTGGTGGACGACAAAAGGTTGTGGAGACGTAGCTTGTGTTCGGCGGCTTGCCCTGCTCGTCTCGAGGGGAGCACGTGCCTGGCGTGCCCGGTTCGCTTGTTGGGCCGCACGCGGTATTGGGCCTGCCGAGGTTGGGCCCATACCGGAACAGGAGCCCCCCAAGTCGAAGCTCTGGGGAGAGAGCGAGGACTTAAGGTCGTCGCATCTGGAGCGGGCACTCGCACGAAGATCTCCGGTCGTCGGCAGAGCGGGGAGGAGGCAGGTGAGGGGACGCGACTGTCAGGTTGCCGCCACGTGTCTTGCGTTAAGCGGTCGTAGGGGCGGCTACCCTATGTCACTAATGAGCCTAGGGTCGCTTCGAGTCCCGCGCCGGGTTATAAATATGGAGGTCCCCGCTCATTCTGTTACTTTTCTCTCTGCTAAGCTTTATCGTCTCTGCTCGTCCGCCGCTTACCGCCGATCGCCGCCGTACCGTTGATCTTTTCTTCTGTCCGCCGCCGTTACAAGTGAGTTCCTCTTTTCCCTCCCTTTTTATTTCCGTCGTTTAATTGGAACGTGTGGTCGGGGCGTGATGAACGCCTCGAGGAGGGACGCGAGTTCCGCCGTGTCTGGCGAGTTTTCTGATGAATGTCCCGGGGAGGGTAGGCTGGTTCCGATGAATGCCCCGAGGACGGGAGCTTTTTCTGATGAATGCCCCGAGGACGGGGGCTTTCTCCGATGAATGCCCCGGGGAGAAGTACCTTCTCCGATGGCCGTCCCGAGAGGGGGCGAGGGGTCGGTCTTTGATCCCCGAGGAGGGTAGACGGGGAGCGAGTGTCTGCTCGTCGCTTCCCGGCTTTTGTCGCCCTTTCACTTGACTTGCGGTGGAAGGGTGGATTTGATCCTGGCTATCGAATTCACCGTTGTCCTCTGCTTTCAGGTGTAGATGTCGGCTCTGGTGCCGGGGATAATGGTCGAAGACAATGAACCTGAGGTTCCGGAGTATGATGACGAGCGTATTGCCCCGTCCGAGGAGTGGGCGGCCGAGGAGCCGCTTTCTACCCCTTCTTGCTTTGTGGCCGACGCGTCCGACGTGTACGCCACGGTCGAGGACACGCCCATAGGAGAGCCACAGCACTGGCAGGTGTACCGGCCAAAAGAACATCACCGCATCTGCTCGCGATATGGGCGGCGGATGTTCCCGATGCATGAATTCTACTTTAAAGAAGCTTGGCTCCGGTTACCATTTTCCGCCTTCCATCTGGGGCTTTTTGACTGGCTGCGTCTTGCCCCGTCCCAGCTGCACCCCAATGCTTTTGCCTTCATCCGGGCTTTCGAGGTGGTGTGTTTCTACCTCTCGGTGGAGCCGACGGTGCCGTTATTCTTCCGTATCTTCCATCTGCAGCGGCAGACGGTGCACGGCCGCCACGGATGGGTCTCCTTCAAGCAATCGACAAAAATTTTCAAAGCGTATAGCGATTTTGTCAAAGACTTCAAAAACCGGTTCTACCTCGTCAAGCCGATCACGCAGCACGGCTCGGACACTCTCTTCGACGAGGGCGAGCGAACGGTAGATGGCCAGCGGTTCCGCGCGTGGCTTCCTAAGATACATCTGCTGTGGACCGCGGAGCATTTCAGTCGAGGGACGGATAGGTATATCGTCCGGGCGGGGACCCTCGAGGAGAAGGACATGGCCGCCTATTTGAAAATAATTGCCTTTGTGCGGTCTCTCCCTCCGTCGAAGCTGGTGACGCTCGACGGTCGGTATATCCTTGACGCTCAGGGGAACGTACGCACCAAGAAGCGTTTGATAAATACTAAGACTTTGCTCGGTTGTGCGACCGGGGCGGCCGCTCTGGATTACCTAGGTAGGAATGTTCGTTTCCCTCCCGTGGTCGGGGTTTTTGATCGTCGCTAACTCTTTTCTTTATTTTTGCAGCGAACATGTCTTCCGTCGAGGAGCGGGTGAAGCAGTTGCGCGCCACTAGGAATGCCGCGGCCCCAAGGACGAGGGTGAGCCAGCTGGTCGGACAGGAGGTCGCGACGCCGGGGGGGCAAACTTCGTCCTCTTCGCCTCAAGAGAGCCAATCTCGTGTGTCTCAAGGAGCGTCGAAGAGGCAGAGGTCCGAGGAGCCTCGAGTGGTGGATCTGACGGTCGGCGCCGTCGAGGAAGGTTATGTCGTCCCTCCCTGCCACCAGCATCCGGGATATTTTCATGGTGCCCGTTCTCCCACTGTTTCCGCCGGGGAGGTGAAGGCTGTTCATCAGGCCGACCGAGAGACCCGTCGACGTGTCCTGGCTGAGGACTTGGCCGCAATGATGCGGACGTTCACGACGGCTCTAGTGCTGAACGAGGAGGGCTGCTCTGCTGCTGAGCTATCCAAACTGCAAGGGGATCTCACTTTCACGCAGTCGCGGTTGGCCAAGCTCACTGAGGAGTTGGAGAAGAGCCAGAAGGACGTTGCCGAGCAGCGGAAACGGGCAGAGGGCGCTGAGGGGAAGGTGGCTTCGCTGGAGGAAAAGCTGGGGACAGCAACGGCCGAGGTGCAGGCGCTGAAGGTTCGCACGGAGGTTTTGGACAGCGCTGTTCGTCCGGCCGAGGACGAGACTGACGGGGATCGACGGCTAATCACCCGTGCTGACCTGATCGCTCGTATCCGGGTGTTGGAGAGCGATTGTCTGGAGGCTGTTGAGGTCGGGTTCAAGAACGCCGTCGAGCAGATTCAGGTCGCCAACCCTGGTGTCGTGCTGGCCGTGGACGGGATAGGGCCGTACCACGAGATTGTTGATTGGAAGGTGATCGACCCCTATCTTATTATCCCCGAGGAGGAACCCGTGGCTGCTGACCAGGCGGACGAGGAAGCATAGGTTGCCGGGCCTGCGTGCTCGTTGTTTTTGTGGCCTGCGTGCCGATGTTTGTTATCTCCTTTCTTTGGGCCTGCGTGCTCTGTATTTGTACCATTGACTACTGGGCTGGTGCCCGCTTTTGTTTAATATATTTATCGTGGATTTTCTAAGTGTGCGCTCGTTATTTGCATGTCGTTTTATGCTCGTTTTTCGTATTTGTTTGAATGCCTCTGATGTGTATGACATTTCTTGTAAATTTTCTAAGTGTGCGCTCGGTGTGTTTAGCTCGACAATTTGCTACCGGTAGTGCAGGGAACTGGTCGGTTTGGCCGGCGACGTAGCCGGGCCGTTTCGGGGGTAGTTCTCCCCGGGGCGTGGACGGCCCATCGTGAGCTGGGTGTCCTGCCTCTTTTGGTACGACGGCGGGGGGCCTCGGTCGAGGTATTCCCTGCCGAGCAAGGCCTTCTGCCCGCGCACACGAGAGGCAGGGCTTGCTTTTCTTTGGTCGCTGGTGGACGCGGGGGTGTGCGGTGGTACCATGTCGCCCCCCCTAGTGGTCGGGACGATGGGTCGTCGCGGGCAATGTTTTAACTGTAGTACCGCTTAAGTTTCGCGGCGTTCCATGGTCGAGCTAGTTGTTCACCGTGTAGGTTTTCGAGGTAATAGGCCTCGTGCTCCGTTTTGTCTCGGACTCGGTACGGGCCTTCCCAGTTCGCAGCCAGTTTGCCCTCGTGGGAGTCTTTCTGGTTTCTGCGTAGAACTAAGTCGCCTGTTTGAAAATCGCGTTTTATGACTTTGCTGTTATGGCGAAGTGTGACTTGTTGCTTCAGCCGGGCTTCCCGGAGAGCTGCTCCTGAGCGGATTTCTTTGACGAGGTCGAGCTCTTCTCGGAGGGAGCCGTCGTTGTCGTCGGTGTCCAGGGGAGCTTCTGTTCGTCTGGACGGTTCGCGGATTTCGACCGGTATCACAGCCTCGGTTTCGTACGTGAGGCGAAATGGGGTTTCCCCCGTGGTTGAGTGGGGGGGTAGTACGGTATACCCAGAGGACGCTGTGGAGTTCTTCGACCCATGCTCGTTTGGCGTCGCCGAGTCGTCGTCTGAGTCCTCTAAGTATAACTCTGTTCGCCGACTCCGCATGGCCGTTTGTCTGAGGATGTTCGACCGAGGCGAAGTGATGTTTGGTTCCGAGTTTGGTGACGAAGTCGCGGAAGTTTTTGTCTGTGAATTGTGTGCCGTTGTCGGTGACAATGGCGAGTGGTACCCCGAATCTGGCGAGGATGTTGCGTTTGTAGAATCGGAGTATGTTATGGGCGGTGATTTTGGCTGGTATCACAGCCTCGGTTCCGTACGTGAGGCGAAATGGGGTTTCCCCCGTGGTTGAGTGGGGGGTAGTACGGTATGCCCAGAGGACGCTGTGGAGTTCTTCGACCCATGCTCGTTTGGCGTCGCCGAGTCGTCGTCTGAGTCCTCTGACGGCGCCACTGATCTGACCTGATCAGGAGGGGATCACGGTATAGCCACGTGCTACTGGACGGCTACCGTCGGACGTGCCGTTCCTGTCTGCTTCCCGTTGGTGGCGACGTTGAGTGCAAGGTCGTGCGGAGTGTCATCGCGGCGTGGGCTAGCCATGATCGTGGAGGTTTGGTGAAACTTTTGGTTTTCTGCTCGGAGTAACGGGGAAGTTTCAGTCCCCACAGTCGGCGCCACTGATCTGACCTGATCAGGAGGGGATCACGGTATGGCCACGTGCTACTGGACGGCTACCTGTTCACCGGGATGAGAAAGAGGAGGGGGGTGTACCTGCAAGACACTCCGATGCCAAAGTAAGAAGTTGGGCAGAGTGGAAGCAATAGTACAGAAAAAGGGGCAAGAAGAGTTACCTGACCCTCTTGAGGAAGAGGGTATTTATAGCGAGACCCCAGCGCTGGGCCAACGGTCATTTGAGGTGGGCTGGATGACCAGGCCCAACCCTAATGACTGCTAGGGCTTACGTGGCGTAGTGAAGACCAGGACGTGGTCTTCGCCCTAGTTCAACCGCTCCTAGATCTCCGGAAAGTGGATTGACCTGCTCTTTCGGAGGTGGGCAGTTGGCCGGGGACGTGTCCCCGCGGAGGGGAGCACGTTATTCTCCCCGCGGAGGGGAGCCCGGGCGGTTCCCCGGAGCGCGTTATTCTCCCCGCCGAAGAGAGGAGCCAAGGGCCGCGCTTTGGTGAGCAGGGGACGGTTCTGCCCGTCCAGTGTGGTGGACGACAAAAGGTTGTGGAGACGTAGCTTGTGTTCGGCGGCTTGCCCTGCTCGTCTCGAGGGGAGCACGTGCCTGGCGTGCCCGGTTCGCTTGTTGGGCCGCACGCGGTATTGGGCCTGCCGAGGTTGGGCCCATACCGGAACAAAACATAATAGTAATAAATAAAATAAAAATAAGAAAAAGAAGTTGGATTTTAACTTTAAAAGCTTTTTAGTTTTAATTTTGCAAAAAAAAAGAATTTTATTCTTAAATTTTAAAAAGGGATTTAGTTTTATATTCAAAAAAAAATGTTTTGGTTTTTAAATTTAAAAGAAATCTCTTTAGTTTAAAAAGTGTTTTAGTTTAATTTAAAAAAATGTTTTTGTTATTTTATTTTTAAAAAGGGTTATATTAATTTATAAAAAGAGTTAAATGAATAAAAGAAGGTTATTATTATTATTTATTTTTAAGAAAATATTAAGAAAATGAAAAATTACTATTTACAGTTTTTATATTTTTATTATAATTATCAAACAAAAACCATGAGATTTCATAAATTCATACCTTTCGGCCGATAGGCGGTGATGAAATTTGATGGAGGTATTGATGCTCGTACTCTGGCGATGATGAAGCTATCTTCCCTATTCTGATAAATCGTGAGAACGACCGCCGTTTTTCTCGTTTGTCTCCTTTTTCCTTTTATCAAATGCAACTCAGGTTTATATAGGTAACAAATTAGGGTTAACTCTAACCTAATGCCCACTTTAAAGCCCAACTTAAATAATTAGTCAAAACTAAAAAAAAAAAAACTAAAACAAACTTAAAAGAATAAAATCTTTTCTAATATTTTTAATTTTATGATTTTTGGATGTTTTTATGAATAATATGGAAAAAAGTGAAAAAATAATATTTTTTAAAAAACAATTTAAATAAAATACGAAAATAATAATTAAATAATAAAAAAACTATTTTTGTTATTTTTTTTATGAAAATAGAAAAGTTAGAATAAAAATAAAAGAAACAAAAAAAAAAGTGAAGAAGGTGGGATTCAAACTCTCAACCTCTCACACTCACAACTCCTTACACAGGGTCTCTTCCCAATTGTGCTATTTTATTCATTCAAAATAAAGTGGCACTAGAAACCCTGTAAACTAAAAGAGCGCGCCACATGATATTTTCTTGCAACAATCAAACAACCGCACCACCCGTTAGTGGTTAGTTTAAACGCAATGCACAATGAAATAGGATGCAAGATGAAACGACTAATCTTAAGGCAAAATTTGGGGTATTACAGTTGCCCCTATTTAAATAGCTTCATCGGATGATTTGAGCGACGAAAGCTCGAGAAATCATGGGGGAGGGATTTAAATATAAATAACCGAAAATTTTGCCCTTAGATGCAGTGATATGCAATGCTATGGACAAAACGGAAATAAACTATAATGCTGACAATGCCATGAATTTAGTATGGTGCGTATGATGGAATGGTAAATGCAGAGATGCAGACAACACGACGACACCGGGGAAAGACGCGACGAACCACACTGGGGAATACGACGCACTGGGTGACAGCACGACCCTGGGGGAATTCTAACGATGATGGTCAACTGGTGCTAGCATGACCAATTTTCACCTTTAGAAAGGAAAGGTAAGAGTGAGATCCTCAATGGAGATGGCACCGATGAGACGGCCTCCACTGGGGAAAATCTAGGAGTAATTATTCAACAGGTTCAGGCGTGACCGGCTGATATTCTAGAGTAAAAAATAAAACTGGATCTGCACAACTGTAGGATCGATTAACAAGATGTTGAAGCATTGAGAAAAGAATAACATTCGAGCTTCTGGAAACTCTCCCTCGTGATAGGATCAGACGAAATTTAGGAATCCGTAGAAAATATACAGGGTAAAACCGACTGTATGCCAAAATAAATGGACTTTAATGGGAAATGCCTTGATAAGCCTCTCGAGAGAGAATAGCCACTTATCGTTGGAAGGGACTTATATGCCAAACTGGATAAGCTCTCAAATAAAGAGGTTGTTGAAGGAAAATTGCGATCTAAACGCAGCGGAAAACAAAAATTTCCTTTAGTGATCCTTACGAATGAGCATGGTCAGTGATAGAATCTTTACCTCTTTGTGGCGATTCAGATCTTTGATGCAGTGATCACAAGCGTTGATGAAGTGCAACGCCTCTACTCAGTCCACACGAACAGCTTCCGGTCACAGTGCTAGCTGCTTACGAACGAAATTATTTGAGTGAGAAAAGAGAATCAAAAACGAAATTGCATCAAGTGAAAGCTTCATCACAAGGGTTCCTTTTATAGACTCTCTTGTGGGTTGCGGGCTAAAAACCCAATTCACATGATCCATAATAATATTATATATTATTATAATAACTATTATTATAATAAATATATTTATTTTATTATTATTTTATAACCATTATAAAATAACAATAATTATTATTATATTATCCGAATTTCTATTTTTTCACTTAAGTGCACCGTACCTTACGGTGTTCCTTTGATTTCTCTATCTCTCATCAAACTGTCCTTATGTGTGTGACCCTGTAGGATTTCGTAACGTTGGTAATTATATTAAATTATATATTTAACATAATAAACAGTAAGCGGTATCTAGCAACACATCACTGCTACCCAAGTCACGAAAATGTCATGTGATCTGACAAAACCTTTTTCGTGATAATATATGTTTGTACAATTACCCTTTTGCCCCTATGTCTATATTGAACACAAGGCATACACTGTGTCATCCTTGTCCAATTCAATATTGGGCCCTTAGACATTTCTCCTGTTATGCAGGATTGGCAAATTCCATCTAGGACACTCATGTCCCTCAGCATGCTTCGTGGAGTGCCCATCAACTGTCTTTATGATCATCCAGTTACGGATAATGTTTGATCAGCAATAAAGCACCCGACTCTACATCTAGGGTCCATAGTGGTTTCAGGTCGAAGGGTGGTAATACACCATTATCACCATGAGAATAACTTATGACACTTTGCATAACATACTATGTAGTATTCTCATAGCGGGTCAATCCGGTATAAATATTACTCCTAATATTTATACCTATGTCAAGACTTGATAACTCTTTATCCATGATCCATGAGATGTGATCATCAGTCTATCTTCATAATAGTCTCAATGCTTTTAATGTTATCCCACTTTGCAATAAAGCTTGACTACGGATATTTTAAGAATAATGTCTTTATGTTTAATGGGATCTCATGATTAAGTCACACTTAACATTTCATTAAACAAACTAACTATTATAGGGACTTTATTATTCTGAAAGACAAACATAATAAAGAAATGCCTTTTATTATTAAACGAATAATCCGATACAAGTACCAAAAAGTATTGGCCTCTAGGGCTTACACCAACAATCTCCCACTAGCACTAGTGCCAATTAGGCATACCCTTAATATCCATAGATCTAGTATGACCATCATGCTTCTGTTGCGCAAGAGGCTTTGTTAATGGGTCAGCGATATTGTCAAGTGTAGGTACTCTGCATATCTTCACATCTCCCCGATCGATTATCTCTCGAATGAGGTGATAACGCCTAAGTATGTGTTTGGATCGTTGGTGAGATCTAGGCTCCTTAGCTTGTGCGATAGCACCATTGTTATCACAATATAAACCAATGGGATCCACAATGCTAGGGACTATGCCAAGTTCACTAATGAACTTCTTGATCCAAACAGCTTCCTTTGCTGCATTTGAGGCAGCAATATACTCGGCCTCAGTTGTAGAATCAGCAACTGTTTCTTGCTTTGAACTTTTCCAGCTCACAGCGCCACCATTGAGACAGAACACATAACCAGATTGTGATCTAAAATCATCCTTATTTGTCTGGAAGCTAGCATCAGTGTAACCAATTACATCAAGCTCTTCCTGACCTCCATATATCAAGAATGAATCCTTAGTCCTTCTCAAGTACTTAAGAATATTCTTGACAGCTACCCAGTGAGCATCACCGGGATCAGATTGGTACCTACTCGTTGCACTTAATGCATACGAGACATCTGGTCAAGTACATAACATGGCATACATGATAGATCCTATTGCAGATGCATATGGAATCTTATTCATGCGATCCCTTTCTTCCTTAGTTGAAGGGGATTGTGTTTTTGATAAACACAGACCATGTTGCATAGGTATGAATCCTTTCTTGGAATCATGCATATTAAAGCGTCTCAACACTTTATCTATGTATGTACTCTGACTTAGGCCAAGCAGTTTTTGTGATCTATCTCTATAGATCCTAATTCCTAATATATAGGCTGCTTCACCTAGGTCTTTCATAGAAAAACAATTCCCTAACCAAGTCTTCACTTGTTGCAAGGTAGGGACATCGTTTCCAATGAGTAATATGTCATCTACATATAATACCAGAAACACGATCATGCTCCCACTAACCTTCTTGTAGACACAAGGTTCATCTTCATTTTTGATGAATCCATATTGTTTTACTGTTTCATCAAAACGAAGATTCCAGCTTCTGGAAGCTTGCTTCAATCCATAGATTGATCGCTGTAACTTGCATATCTTTTGGGCATCTTGTGGTATGTCAAATCCTTCAGGTTGTGTCATGTACACATCCTCAAGAAGATTCCCATTAAGGAAAGCAGTTTTGACATCCATCTGCCATATTTCATAATCATGATATGCAGCGATGGCAAGTAAAATCCGAACAGATTTAAGCATTGCAACTGGTGAAAAGGTTTCATCATAGTCAACCCCATGAATTTGTTTATAGCCTTTTGCAACCAGTCTTGCTTTATAGGTATGTACCTTACCATCCATGTCAGTCTTCTTCTTGAAGACCCACTTGCATCCTATAGGGTTAACTCCTATAGGAGGTTCTACCAAGGTCCAAACCTGGTTTGTGTACATGGAATCCATTTCAGATTTCATGGCTTCTAGCCACTTCTCAGACTCAGGACCAGTTATGGCCTCTTTGTAGGTCACAGGCTCATCTTGATCCATGAGTAATACATCACCCTGATCACTTATGAGATATCCATATCTCTCAGGTTGGTGACGTATCCTGCTTGACCTACGCTGGTCTTGTTCTACTTGAGCAGGTTGCTCTTCCACAACTACTTGTGTTTCCCGCTCTAGTTCCTCCATAGGTGTTTCAATGTTTTGTGATTCTTGAATTTCTTCAAGCTCTATTTTCCTCCCACTGTTTCCTTTGGAAATAAAATCCCTTTCCAGAAAGACTCCAGTTCGAGCGACAAACACTTTGCCCTCAAAAGGATTGTAGAAGTAATATCCTCTTGTTTCTTTAGGATACCCCACAAATAAGCATTTGTCAGATTTGGGCTCAAGCTTGGTTGAAATTTGTCGTTTGACGTAAACTTCGCAACCCCAAATCTTCATGTAAGACATATGTGGTTTCTTACCACTCCATATCTCATATGGTGTCTTATCAACCTTTTTGGATGGAACACGGTTAAGTGTGTAAGCTGCTGTTAATAATGCATGTCCCCAAAAGGAGTTTGGAAGATCGACGTGACTCATCATGGATCAGACCATGTCTAACAAGGTTCGATTTCTTCTCTCAGATACACCATTCCATTGTGGTGTTCCAGGAGGAGTAAGTTGGGATAGAATCCCATACTCTTTTAGATGGTCATCAAATTCTAGGCTTAAATATTCACCGCCTCGATCTGATCGAAGAACTTTAATATTCTTACCTAGTTGGTTTTGTACTTCATTCTTGAATTCCTTGAACTTTTCAAAGGACTCAGATTTGTGTTTCATTAAATACACATATCCGTATCTACTGAAGTCATCAGTAAAAGTGATGAAGTACTGAAAACCTCCTCTGGCTGGTATGTTCAGTGGTCCACATACATCAGTATGTATGAGTGCCAAAAGATCATTAGCCCTTTCACCTTTTCCTGTGAATGGGGACTTTGTCATCTTTCCAATTAAACAAGATCTGCATGTCTCATATGATTCATAATCAAAAGAGTCCAAGAGTCCATCTTTATGGAGTTTGGAAATGCGTTTCTCATTTATGTGGCCTAATCGACAGTGCCAAAGGTAAGTTGGATACAACTCATTAGGTTTCAACCTTTTAGTATTAATGTTATAAATTGGCATTTCAAGATCAAGGACATATAGTCCATTATTCATTTTTGCAGTAGCATAGAATATATCATTCAAATAAATGGAGCAACAATTGTTCCTTATTATGAATGAAAAACCAAACTTGTCCAAACAAGAAACGGAAATAATATTCCTGCTAATTGCAGGTACATAATAACAGTTCTCTAACTGAATTATTAAACCACTAGGTAAAGTTAAAACATAAGTTCCTACAGCTAAAGCAGCAACCTTTGCTCCATTGCCAACTCGTAGGTCAACTTCACCTTTTGCCAAATCTCTACTCCTTTTTAGCCCATGCACATTAGTACAAATGTGAGAACCGCATCCAGTATCTAATACCCATGATGCAGAAGTAGATAAATTAATTTCAATAACAAAAATACCTGAATTTGAAGTCTCTACTCCATTATTCTTATCTTCCAGGTACTTTGGGCAATTTCTCTTCCAATGTCCGGTCTTACCGCAATGGAAGCAAGTGCCCTCCTTTGCTATTCCTCCACTAGGCTTCAAAACAGGAGGAGTGGGTTTGGGTTTGGCAACTTCCTTGCCTTTCCCTCTACCACCCTGTTTGATGGGCCTCTTGTTCTGTTTCTTTCCATTACTGACCATCAGAATGGATTTCCCTTTTGTCTTCATATTCTGCTCAGCAGTTCTCAACATGCCTAGCAGTTCTGGAAGACTTTTGTCCAAGTCATTCATATTGAAATTCAGGACAAACTGACTGAAGCTCTCTGGCAACGATTGCAAGATCAGATCAATCGCAAGTTCTTTTCCAAGGGGAAACCCTAATCTGTCAAGGTTCTCCACATACCCAATCATCTTGAGTACATGGGGACTTACAGGGGCTCCCTCAGCTAACTTGTTGTTAAAAAGGGACTTTGAAACCTGAAACCCCTCATTTCTTGCTTGCTCTTGATAAAGCGTTTTCAGATGTCCGATCATATCGAACGCAGACATGTTCTCGTGTTGCTTTTGCAACTCAGAGTTCATGGTAGCAAGCATGAGGCAAGCGGTTTCATTGGCATCATCGAAATGCTTCTTATAAGCATCTCTTTCTGCCTTTGGTGCAGAACTAGGAGGTTCCTCCTCAGGAACTGGTGTCTCCAAGACATACAGCTTCTTATCGTGCTTGAGGACAATCCTCAGATTACGGTGCCAATCCAGGAAATTTGTCCCAGACAATTTTTCCTTATCTAGGATGGATCGCAAAATATTGTTCGATGTGTTTGTTGTCATGGTAATCTACAAGAGAAATATGAAAATATAAGTATCATTAAAACAACATATTTAATTAGGCCTTTAATCAAATATGCTCCCACTATTTTATTCAAAACAAATGACCCTCATCATTTGATTCGGAAAATCCCGTTGGAAGACTTTCTAGTGGGTCGAGATCCATGTTTCACTTTGTTTTAAGTCAGCGTTAGGCTGATTACACAAAACTAAGTTATTTAGGTAGGAACTCCTTCCAATTGTATCTCATACAACTCTCGAATATTTTCAATTGGGTGAATAACTCCTTATTCTTATCCATCACATGAATCATTCCCAATTCTTGCTTCTAAACATATATAATCTTATTATAATTTGTTTAGTTAAGTTTGACCCATTGTTTTAGCAATTGGATATTACAATTATCCCATCACACCTTACTAATATAGAACATGCACCTCGCGTAGGCGAAACCTACAATGCTCGATACTAGTCTTGATGAGTGCTAAAAATTGGAAAGCATAAACTTAATATTTAATTTTGAGGGAATTTGTTATTAGTTTGATCTCACCGGCTTAACATGCAAAACGTCTCTCACATGCATCAACATACAATTACATGCATCAACATACATATAAAAAAAAGATACAATTATGGCCCCTAACGCAATTGTTCTCTCAAGCCAATGAGAGAACCTAAGCTAACCTAATAACGATCTAAGCTTCTCCAAGCATGATCTCCAAGGTTATCCTCCTTTAATATTGAATACTTCCTTTTTTTTTTCATAACATAATATTACATTACATATAAGAAAACTCGTTTTACATACGAGGGAGTGAGATGAGAAAAGAAGTTACATAAAGAGATTGAGAGAGAGGCACGACACGCAGGCCGTATTCAAAAATCCCAAAACAATAATAAAGGAAAAACTAAGGCCATAACTGATCACCACAAATAAATAATAATAAACACACTTTATTATTAGTTTAAAATTCCGATAATTAAATAAACTAAATTAAATTTCGGCTGATTGATCACACTTTGCAGACTTAGCCGGGGGTTCCGCTGCCCGGTCAGCGGACGGTGGTTCCATGCTCGTTTGGCGTCGCCGAGTCGTCGTCTGAGTCCTCTGACGGCGCCACTGATCTGACCTGATCAGGAGGGGATCACGGTATGGCCACGTGCTACTGGACGACTACCGTCGTACGTGTCGTTCCTGTCTGCTTCCCGTTGGTGGCGACGTTGAGTGCAAGGTCGTGCGGAGTGTCATCGCGGCGTGGGCTAGCCATGATCGTGGAGGTTTGGTGAAACTTTTGGTTTTCTGCTCGGAGTAACGGGGAAGTTTCAGTCCCCACAGTCGGCGCCACTGATCTGACCTGATCAGGAGGGGATCACGATATGGCCACATGCTACTGGACGGCTACCTGTTCACCGGGATGAGAAAGAGGAGGGGGGGTGTACCTGCAAGACACTCCGATGCCAAAGTAAGAAGTTGGGCAGAGTGGAAGCAATAGTACAGAAAAAGGGGCAAGAAGAGTTACCTGACCCTCTTGAGGAAGAGGGTATTTATAGCGAGACCCCAGCGCTGGGCCAACGGTCATTTGAGGTGGACTGGATGACCAGGCCCAACCCTAATGACTGCTAGGGCTTACGTGGCGTAGTGAAGACCAGGACGTGGTCTTCGCCCTAGTTCAACCGCTCCTAGATCTCCGGAAAGTGGATTGACCTGCTCTTTCGGAGGTGGGCAGTTGGCCGGGGACGTGTCCCCGCGGAGGGGAGCATGTGGAGAACGTGCGCCGAACACGTTATTCTCCCCGCGGAGGGGAGCCCGGGCGGTTCCCCGGAGCGCGTTATTCTCCCCGCCGAAGAGAGGAGCCAAGGGCCGCGCTTTGGTGAGCCGGGGACGGTTCTGCCCGTCCGGTGTGGTGGACGACAAAAGGTTGTGGAGACGTAGCTTGTGTTCGGCGGCTTGCCCTGCTCGTCTCGAGGGGAGCACGTGCCTGGCGTGCCCGGTTCGCTTGTTGGGCCGCACGCGGTATTGGGCCTGCCGAGGTTGGGCCCATACCGGAACAAAACATAATAGTAATAAATAAAATAAAAATAAGAAAAAGAAGTTGGATTTTAACTTTAAAAGCTTTTTAGTTTTAATTTTGCAAAAAAAAAGAATTTTATTCTTAAATTTTAAAAAGGGATTTAGTTTTATATTCAAAAAAAAATGTTTTGGTTTTTAAATTTAAAAGAAATCTCTTTAGTTTAAAAAGTGTTTTAGTTTAATTTAAAAAAATGTTTTTGTTATTTTATTTTTAAAAAGGGTTATATTAATTTATAAAAAGAGTTAAATGAATAAAAGAAGGTTATTATTATTATTTATTTTTAAGAAAATATTAAGAAAATGAAAAATTACTATTTACAGTTTTTATATTTTTATTATAATTATCAAACAAAAACCATGAGATTTCATAAATTCATACCTTTCGGCCGATAGGCGGTGATGAAATTTGATGGAGGTATTGATGCTCGTACTCTGGCGATGATGAAGCTATCTTCCCTATTCTGATAAATCGTGAGAACGGCCGCCGTTTTTCTCGTTTGTCTCCTTTTTCCTTTTATCAAATGCAACTCAGGTTTATATAGGTAACAAATTAGGGTTAACTCTAACCTAATGCCCACTTTAAAGCCCAACTTAAATAATTAGTCAAAACTAAAAAAAAAAAACTAAAACAAACTTAAAAGAATAAAATCTTTTCTAATATTTTTAATTTTATGATTTTTGGATGTTTTTATGAATAATATGGAAAAAAGTGAAAAAATAATATTTTTTAAAAAACAATTTAAATAAAATACGAAAATAATAATTAAATAATAAAAAAACTATTTTTGTTATTTTTTTTTATGAAAATAGAAAAGTTAGAATAAAAATAAAAGAAACAAAACAAAAAGTGAAGAAGGTGGGATTCAAACTCTCAACCTCTCACACTCACAACTCCTTACACAGGGTCTCTTCCCAATTGTGCTATTTTATTCATTCAAAATAAAGTGGCACTAGAAACCCTGTAAACTAAAAGAGCGCGCCACATGATATTTTCTTGCAACAATCAAACAACCGCACCACCCGTTAGTGGTTAGTTTAAACGCAATGCACAATGAAATAGGATGCAAGATGAAACGACTAATCTTAAGGCAAAATTTGGGGTATTACAGTTGCCCCTATTTAAATAGCTTCATCGGATGATTTGAGCGACGAAAGCTCGAGAAATCATGGGGGAGGGATTTAAATATAAATAACCGAAAATTTTGCCCTTAGATGCAGTGATATGCAATGCTATGGACAAAACGGAAATAAACTATAATGCTGACAATGCCATGAATTTAGTATGGTGCGTATGATGGAATGGTAAATGCAGAGATGCAGACAACACGACGACACCGGGGAAAGACGCGACGAACCACACTGGGGAATACGACGCACTGGGTGACAGCACGACCCTGGGGGAATTCTAACGATGATGGTCAACTGGTGCTAGCATGACCAATTTTCACCTTTAGAAAGGAAAGGTAAGAGTGAGATCCTCAATGGAGATGGCACCGATGAGACGGCCTCCACTGGGGAAAATCTAGGAGTAATTATTCAACAGGTTCAGGCGTGACCGGCTGATATTCTAGAGTAAAAAATAAAACTGGATCTGCACAACTGTAGGATCGATTAACAAGATGTTGAAGCATTGAGAAAAGAATAACATTCGAGCTTCTGGAAACTCTCCCTCGTGATAGGATCAGACGAAATTTAGGAATCCGTAGAAAATATACAGGGTAAAACCGACTGTATGCCAAAATAAATGGACTTTAATGGGAAATGCCTTGATAAGCCTCTCGAGAGAGAATAGCCACTTATCGTTGGAAGGGACTTATATGCCAAACTGGATAAGCTCTCAAATAAAGAGGTTGTTGAAGGAAAATTGCGATCTAAACGCAGCGGAAAACAAAAATTTCCTTTAGTGATCCTTACGAATGAGCATGGTCAGTGATAGAATCGTTACCTCTTTGTGGCGATTCAGATCTTTGATGCAGCGATCAAAAGCGTTGATGAAGTGCAACGCCTCTACTCAGTCCACACGAACAGCTTCCGGTCACAGTGCTAGCTGCTTACGAACGGAATTATTTGAGTGAGAAAAGAGAATCAAAAACGAAATTGCATCAAGTGAAAGCTTCATCACAAGGGTTCCTTTTATAGACTCTCTTGTGGGTTGCGGGCTAAAAACCCAATTCACATGATCCATAATAATATTATATATTATTATAATAACTATTATTATAATAAATATATTTATTTTATTATTATTTTATAACCATTATAAAATAACAATAATTATTATTATATTATCCGAATTTCTATTTTTTCACTTAAGTGCACCGTACCTTACGGTGTTCCTTTGATTTCTCTATCTCTCATCAAACTGTCCTTATGTGTGTGACCCTGTAGGATTTCGTAACGTTGGTAATTATATTAAATTATATATTTAACATAATAAACAGTAAGCGGTATCTAGCAACACATTACTGCTACCCAAGTCACGAAAATGTCATGTGATCTGACAAAACCTTTTTCGTGATAATATATGTTTGTACAATTACCCTTTTGCCCCTATGTCTATATTGAACACAAGGCATACACTGTGTCATCCTTGTCCAGTTCAATATTGGGCCCTTAGACATTTCTCCTGTTATGCAGGATTGGCAAATTCCATCTAGGACACTCATGTCCCTCAGCATGCTTCGTGGAGTGCCCATCAACTGTCTTTATGATCATCCAGTTACGGATAATGTTTGATCAGCAATAAAGCACCCGACTCTACATCTAGGGTCCATAGTGGTTTCAGGTCGAAGGGTGGTAATACACCATTATCACCATGAGAATAACTTATGACACTTTGCATAACATACTATGTAGTATTCTCATAGCGGGTCAATCCGGTATAAATATTACTCCTAATATTTATACCTATGTCAAGACTTGATAACTCTTTATCCATGATCCATGAGATGTGATCATCAGTCTATCTTCATAATAGTCTCAATGCTTTTAATGTTATCCCACTTTGCAATAAAGCTTGACTACGGATATTTTAAGAATAATGTCTTTATGTTTAATGGGATCTCATGATTAAGTCACACTTAACATTTCATTAAACAAACTAACTATTCTAGGGACTTTATTATTCTGAAAGACAAACATAATAAAGAAATGCCTTTTATTATTAAACGAATAATCCGATACAAGTACCAAAAAGTATTGGCCTCTAGGGCTTACACCAACAGTTGTTGCTTATCTAATTAATAAACCTCCTCATATCTAAGGTCGACGCCTTGGACATATGATTCAGGTTCTTCTTTTACTAAAGGGTAAACTGAACTTCCTCATACTTCAAGATCCACACTCTCCTGAATATGATTCTGCTCCTTCTTTTACTAAAGGGTAAACTGAACTTCCTCATACTTCAAGATTCACACTCTCCTGAATATGATTCTGCTCCTTCTTTTACTAAAGGGTAAACTGAACTTCCTCATACTTCAAGATTCACACTCTCCTGAATATGATTCCGCTCAAACCTCCCTTTTCTTCAAAATGATATGGGAAATGGAAACCAAACTGCTCGTTGGAGATGGCCATTTGCTGCAAGTCATAACGAAGATAGCATAAGCTTCTCGGGCGAGAAATGCCGCTTATTTGCAAGAGTGGCAATAATAAGCTTCTCGGGTGAGAACTGCTTGTAGAGGTGGTAACAGGTAATGTAAATTATAAAGAAAGTTATGATGATGGCAAACATCTAGATCATTGAGTGATAGTAGGTAACATAAATTGTAAAGAAGGTCGTGATGATGGCAAACATCTAGATCACTGTAATGTAAATTGCCAAGAATGTTGTAATGATGGCAAACATCTAGATCACTGTAATGTAATAATGAGCTCTTTGTATGAGAAGATCAATTGTATAGTGTATTGTAAAGTGTAAGGTAGGTGATAAGCTCCTCGGCTGGGAACTGTTGCTTGTCTATTGTGCAATGTAGTGATAAGCTTCTCGGGCGAGAACTGTCGCATATCTGCAAAGGATTGTAAATGTTTTTCTTGAAAGATAGCGCAAAATAAATGCATGTCCAGGTAGGTTCGACGACCGACATGACTGAAATTCGATCTAGAATTGGGCTAGAAAGAACTGACAAACAAAACTCCATTGAGGAAAAGGACTCGGATGGGGACTACCTTATCCTAACGCGGAAAGGTAACGGAAATAACCATCGTCAACGAGGGTTGAACTCTATGGGGAAACTGGAAACAAGTAGGTATTTTATGCTTAGGGTTGGCGATCTACTTGGAGAGAGCAAACAAACCCATTTACTCGGCGGTAACGACAGGGATGACGACAAATAGCAAGCATGCAAATGCTAATGCGTATGCCAACGTGTATACTAATATGTATGTTCATGAAACTGTCATGCAATGAGTATGCCATGCTTATGCTTATGTTTATGCTGACAAAACAGATGGGAGAGGAGACATGAGATAAAATAAACATCCAGACAAGAATACCCGGCGGCCTCTGCAACAGTACATCTATCGAGAATAGGAAAAGTTAATGGTAGAACCAAATCTGGCTTTAAAGTTCTAACTTCCCTAGGGAGAAAATTTCATAACTTCCATATGGGGATAGGATACGACTTCACTGGAGAGTACGATGTCACGACTTCAATTGGGGATCCATGACCTCTGCACGAGGATATGATGTCATGACTTCACGGGAGGGATTGCTATCATGAACCGTAATCAGCCAAAGAACTCTTGGGATCAGAGATTTTCGGGGATAAAATAAATATCCGCTTCGTGGGGAAGATGTGGAATTAGGCAACTTCATGGAGATAATGTAGCAACTTCCTGGGAATAATACCTCGGCTTCCTGGGGAAAAGGTATGTCCGACTGGGGATAAAGTATATCAAACTTCCCTAGAGAGTTCATCGGACTTACTAGGGAGAAATTAACAAACATTCGTGAGGACAGTATCTTGACTTCTTGGGGAAAACCTGGCACTCTTGGGGAATATTCTTGAGGAAAGTAAGGCAATTCCACTGAGGAACATGTGATCCTACCGAGAATGGGTCTTGAAGACTGTATATCACTTGAAGGATACCGAAGATGTCTCTACAGTCTTAAGAGTCACTGGGGATTTGTCGGGTGGATCCCAAAAGTGTTGTCAGCTTAAAGTCTCGCTGGAGACTATCACTAGGAAGATGCTGGTAAAATCTCTGTTGTCTTGGAGATTATTGGCTCGGTCCAAAGTGTTGTCAGCTTATAGTCTCGTTGGGGACTGTGTCGGCTTAAAGTCTCTCTAAGGACTGCTCTGAGGCAATGGTTGATGAGATTTATTGGGGAATGAAGACCACCGGGAGTAAGATCCATCGGGTGCATGAAAATGTCGTGAAACAAGCTAGTTTTGATCTTAATGGACTTCGGGATAGTCGCCATTTTGAAAAACAATATGCCCTAGAGTACATGTTGTATGAGAGATTTATCTCGAGAGGATTTTACAGAGAACATAGGGTTCGATTGCCCCATTTTTTTCAAACTCTTGGAGAGATTTGTCAGATCTCGACGTAACTAGCACGGATTAACCATGTTACGACTGAGTCTACAAGAACAGCTCTTAAGTACGTCATGCTCGCATCAGTAAGTGAGTTGGAAATCACCTGCCCCTATTTAACAGAATCTTCAAGTTCCATTGTGGATGTACGTATGTAAGTTTCTATGATATCAAGCACAATCAACACGCGTGAAATGCTATCCTGAAACTATCAATGCAACAACATTTGTCTTGAAAAAAATTTTGTTTTCATTTTGAAAAAAGATATCGCTATAACTCGCGACCGAAGTCGCGTAGCTAGGATATGAATTTAACTTGTAATGCCAACGGTAAATTGAGCGTAGCTCGTAGGAGTCAGGAAACGTTATCTTGTCGAGTATGCTTCCAAAAGAATTCCTACTTCAATTAGGTCTTTTAAAGGTTGTATCGTGGCTCGGTTCACGGTTTAAGAAACAAAGGATAAAGGCTCAAAATGTTATTTGCACCTACCCATTCTTCATGATGTTCTCCAATCCTATTCAGTTAACGAGATACGAGCACTCATATCTCAATCGGATTTGATATGGTCGAGGACTTACCAAGGCTTTGGACATGGCCGTCACTCACCTAGTTTCTTTTGGCGATGAGTCACACGACTTTGTTCTTTATCGGGAATTCTTTATGGTAATCCTTTGTTTTTATTATATTTTTTCATTCCCTAATTTTTGCCTGGACGACGTCTTTTGGATTTGACTTTGGAGTCCAGCGGGATGCCCCAGTTTTGCCTAAGTCTCCTTCATAGGTTTTGACTTAGCGGACTGTATGTATAATTTTTTTGTTGACTAAGTCGTGTGACTCTTTTGAAGGTTCGTGACTGCCCCACTCTTTAGTAGTAGAGGGATAGTCATTGACTTCTAAACTTCCTAAGATGTTAAGGATAGAATGGATCCTCGAAGGTTCGCTCCTCCTTTTTGAGAGTCTGAGCGCTCGATCAATTTAGCTGAAAAACTACCCTGCCCAAGGTTAAAGTAAAGGGTTTTAATTTGGAAAAGAAAAAACTCCTACTTCAAGGCTCAAAGGGGTTAAAGAGGGGTTATCATCCTTATATCTCCATTGTTTGGGATTTGAAACAATGCCTTACATCATCAGCAGGTTTCAATTGAAAGCATACGACAAGAGATTTGATGTTTTTGGTTCATCATCCTCCTCCCAATTCTCTATCAAAGCGAGATCGGGTATAGTTGGCATTATAAGTTTATGAAAAAATATTTTTAATGAGTGAAACGAATGGATTAATTCAAGACAAACATTATGCATTAATTATTCCAAAATAAACAAGTTCGTACATGCTAATTATACTTAATCAAAGAAAATAAAACATATAAAGAACAACATGAGCTGTCTCAAAGCCCTTCAAAATATGTTTATGAAGTCTTTGCATCTGAGACCTGCATGGTAGTGGTTTCCTCTAGCGGAGCCTCACTGGAAGGAGTCGTCTTGCTTGCCCCAGCTACGTCTGTCATTACTTCATTATCGGTCTTCAAATTTTCACTCAGAATAACTCTCCCAGATTCTCTGTTGATCGGGGTCGCATCATCTTGAGGATTACTGAAATGAAAAGGACTAGGCATCTGAAGAACTACTGGCTTCGGCTGATTCACCGTATGCGTCACTGGCTGAGATCTGTTGAAAACAGGCTTTGTAGAGCTTGATTCTGGCCCCTAGGACGCCCTGAGAGGAGTCTTGACTTTCGGCTGAGGATCGTCAAAAGACAAGACCTTCTTTTCTAGCAAATCTCTGACAATATTCTTAAGCGCGTAACATCCTTCCAAATCGTGACCAGGCGCATCCTCATGAAATAAACAATGAGCGGTGGCGTTGTAATTGATAGGTACCGGATTGGGAGGTGGACCCAAAGTTCGGGTAACAACCAGACCTTGTTGCACTAAGAAAGGATACAACTCAGTGAACGTCATTGGGATCGGAGGACAAGGCTTATATGGTCACCTATTTTGACGAGGTATCGTCTCCTCTAATGGTTGGCACACGGGAGCGTTGGGCACTCGTTGACAGTTGACAGGAGCTTGTGCAGGATGATAAACCGGATGCTGATAGACCGAAGCCGGTTGCACAGGCTGATATGTAGAAAATTGCTGACTAAAAGGAGGTGCAACAATAACTACATAGGGTTGTGGAGCATACTGAACTGGATAACCTTAAACATAATTCTGCTGAGGTTCCCAAGGTTGATGAGTAGCCATCGAGCGATTCCTCAGATGTGTAGGTCCTTTATGGTGGTCAACGCTCGGAGTTTTGTACTTCGGAGGAGTAACTCGTCGAACTGGTTGAGAAACAGTAGGATTCACTAAACTGGATTGACGATTCTGAGGAGGTATGTTCTCGACAGTAACAGCTAGTTGAGGATCCACAACAGTATCGGTAATTTCAGAAACAACGGTAGGTTGATTATCCATCTTCACCTTAAGGGCTTGCAACATCTCCATAATCTGCCCCACACTTCCTCGAAGATCTTCGAGTTCATGGCTGACACGGTCGATCTCTTGAGCTTGTTCTTCCATCCTTTTTCGAGCTTGGGCTCTAGTGTTGTACTGATGCGGAGGACCCAGGGTGACGAAACTGGAAGGTGAGAAAACCGAGTATGAGAAACCGGGAGACACATGGAATGCAAAAATATGATGCTAAAATGCAAAATGATTTCATGGAATTCACAAATTTACGAATATTGCAGAATAACAAAGAAATTTTATTTATTAATTGAAAATGAATTACAAATAAGTATCCTTAAAAGTCTCGGCATAATAGCTAAATAAAAGCTAATAATGACCCTAAGGAAGCTTCTTGTTCTGCCCCTTGCTCTACTCTTCTAGCTGGGCCTTTTTGAGGATGAGCCTATCTTCAAAAGGTAAATCGAGAGTTAGAGGAAAATAAATCCTTCATCAAAACCAAGCAAGGGTACGTTGGAAAAGTCTTCACAGTTGTTAGTGATTAGTGTCCTTGATGTCAGATAACTTCGAGCATATGGCTTTAGCAACAGTCTTGTCCTTTAGGGTCTTTCTACAAGAAAGGGAACGAAGACTCCTTCAGAATAGGTAACCCCACCAATTGAGAGTACTCTTCTAGGGTAGGTAAGAGCTGGTACTCGAGGGATGTAAGGAAAAGATAATTTGGATCCTAGAACTGTAACAAAGTCGAAAGGAAACCTTCATCTACTTGAGGTTTCAACAAAAATAACGGCCTTTTATACTTATTTCTGGATCCTTTGTTGATCTTGAACCAAAGCTCCTGGCTTCCTTAGGTCATCTCACGTAAGTCCTTTAAAAGAATATCTCAAAGTTTTTTTTTTGTAATCCATGGTATCCTGCAATATTCATAAATAAAATTTGAATTCCATGACATGTGATGCAATGTGATGTCTTATGGATGCAATGCATATATACAAAGTCCTAGGTTAAAGGTATATGCAAGGAGTTAGGGTCTACCCATCCCAATAGGTATGTACTAAGGTTAGTTGTACCTGCAGAACAAGGGTTCTAAAGCGGTGCCCAAAGTCATCAATCCATCTTTCGGATATTATCAATTTCCCGATTAACTCGGTGGTTAATAATATTCTCAAGAGAATCTCTTTTGAGTGTAGTATCGCGTAGCAACTATTTTGGGATTACTCCCTCATAGTTCCCGCACTACGTCCTAGATAAGGCCAAAGTGGTGTTAAGGTACTACGGTCCCCAGTATCACAGACTCCAATCGACAATAGTAAAAGTTTTCACGATTACTCGTTCAACCGAACCATTTTCGAAAGAGTCTCAACGGAGCGGTGATTCTCAAGTCAGCTTGGTCGGGATTCCACTCCCTATAAGCCTCGTCGAATATATCACCTTCCTATAATAATGTCACTCAAGTTCGGGTGTAGGACTTATCTCACAACAAAGATACCCCAAGAAAGGTACAATATATACAGATAATGAAATAAAATAGAAATATCATACAATAAACAAAATAGGGGCAACCCTTAAAAATTAGGAGGGTCCCCAGTGAACTTGCTATTTTCTGTTGCAGTGGAAATAGGATATAAAACTATTAATTAGTTTGAATCACAATTCTTAATTCACAACCGCTCTTTGATTTATCCGAAGGAAAAGGTCAAAAGAGGGAAAACCTATTTTTGAATCGTAAACACAATGCGGGGAGAGACCTAGGTAAGGGGTTGGTTAAATTTAGGGAAGGTACTAGCACCCTAAACTTCTGTAGTACTCTACAGGAACCTTTTGTTTATTGTATGCTTTTCATTTTATTATCTGCTTTAAGTATATATATTGAGCTAAGGGATAGAGTGACCTAAAGACCTAAGGGTTAGTCCTAAGTTTACTCGGCAAGATGTCGCATCTTGTGCCTACGTATCCTGGATAGGGAATGGAATCAGAGTAATCGTAGTTCCCCTTGAAAGGGAGGTTAGAAACGTCTTGACTATGGTCAAGGTTTCAATGGGGAATAAACGTATCTTAAGAACACGCTTACGTGGAGTCTTTGAAACTCCTATTTCTATGTTGAATTTGTTAATTGAAAATTTAGGGTTGAAATTGGGGATTCCATGACGGGAAACCCTAAACAGAGTACGACGACTCTTTGACCTAATGCTAGGGTAAAGGGCATTTTCGTCCACGGCGGGACACCTAGGCTATTAGGGTTTTTGAAACGGTAAAAAATTAGGGTTATTGACTCGGCGGTCAAGCGGCTAGACCTAATTCCTTCAGAGGGATTCTAACGGCTAAATGTGCAAAATACGGCAAATTATTATACGGCAAGATTAAAGTGCGGAAAGTAAATAAAACGGTAAAGAAAGCGTCGCGACGATCACTCGCGAAAATTACAAATCCCCAAAAAATGCAAAATAAAATAAACTGTGACCATGGCCTCGCGTAAATTACATCCATGGAACAAAATAAACTGAATAAATATTAATCGGAATTTAAGGATAATCTGAGGAGAGAAACAGAGAACATTAGTGAAAAGTTAGACGGAATTCAATGGCAAATAACAAAATAGTGAAAAAGAAAAAATTACGAATTTGGACATTGTTATTGTTCTTAATACTTTTTGAAAAAAAGATCTTAATCTTAATTTTTGAAAAAAAGAAAAAAAAAGACGAATTTTAATGTTAATATCAAAAGGTTTTTAGTTTTCATTATATTTAAAAAAAAAATAGTTAGTGTTAATTATAAAAAAGAAATTCTTTTAATTTTAATTAAAAAAAGTTAATTGTGGCCAATAATGTTAAAGGTTTTTTTGGTTTTTCATTTTTAAAAGAAATCTTTAGTTTTTTCTATTTTAAAGAGAGTTTTAATCCATATTAAAAAAATAATTTAATTCGTATTTTAAAAGGTTTTAAATTATATATATATATATATTTTTTAAAAAGTTTTAAGTTATATTTTTTTTAAGAAAAGAAAAAAAATTTGAATTATATTTAAAGGAAGCAGAGTTTTAATTAAAAAGTTAGGATAACAAACATAATAGTAATAAATAAAATAAAAATAAGAAAAAGAAGTTGGATTTTAACTTTAAAAGCTTTTTAGTTTTAATTTTGCAAAAAAAAAGAATTCTATTCTTAAATTTTAAAAAGGGATTTAGTTTTATATTCAAAAAAAATGTTTTGGTTTTTAAATTTAAAAGAAATCTCTTTAGTTTAAAAAGTGTTTTAGTTTAATTTAAAAAATGTTTTTGTTATTTTATTTTTAAAAAGGGTTATATTAATTTATAAAAAGAGTTAAATGAATAAAAGAAGGTTATTAGTATTATTTATTTTTAAGGGAATATTAAGAAAAGGAAAATTTATTATTTACAGTTTTTATATTTTTATTATAATTACCAAACAAAAATCATGAGATTTCATAAACTCATACCTTTCGGCCGATTGGCGGTGATGAAATTTGATGGAGGTATTGATGCTCGTCCTCTGGCGATGATGAAGCTATCTTCCCTCTTCTGATAAATCGTGAGAACGGCCGTCGTTTTTCTCTTTTGTCTCCTTTTTCCTTTTATCAAATGCAACTCATGTTTATATAGGTAACAAATTAAGGTTAACTCTAACTTAATGCCCACTTTAAAGCCCAACTTAAATAATTAGTCAAAGCTAAAAAAAAAAAACTAAAACAAACTTAAAAGAATAAAAAAATTTCTAATATTTTTAATTTTATGATTTTTGGATGTTTTTATGATTAATATGGAAAAAAGTGAAAAAAATAATATTAAGAAACACATGGTTAATTCCTTAATTCAGTAAGCATGGTATAAGAAGAGTATCCACCACTTATTTTTATGCAAATCACTCTATGAATGTAGAAGAATCGGTGGTGGTTGTCTAATAGATAGAGCAAGAAAGCTAGGAGCAGCAAGGGCAGTGATTGGCGAATCTATAGTTTCTGGTTCCTCTCTTTCTCTAAAGGTTTTGAAAATGCAATCCTACAAGTACTGTTTCAGCAAGTAAGATTTTGATCCCCAACGACAAGCGAACGGGCATTTTCGGGGACTAGCCCGCTTCCCATTACTCAAGCAAGAGGGAAATTCCGAGCACATAATTAAATTAAGGGAGCCATGGAAAGGTGACTGAAACACCAGAAACGGCGACTACCCGAGCTAATGATAGAGGCAAGAAGACTTTCCGGCCAAGTCCCATTAATTGATCATAACGATATCGTGGAAATGCTGCGCGGACCCATATATATAGAAACAGAAACAGAATCACCTTGATACTAAACCAGATCGAGCCCGGGAATCGTGTGCCAAAGTCAAACGGTTGTTCTTCCTTCCCCGCTCCCTATTTTTCTACATATGCGGTGGCGGGCGGAGCACTCGATATGACTGGCGGCGGGTTACCAGAGAAGAGGGGACAACTTATTTCTCCCTTGCCTTGCTCCATTTTCCTTTTATGATTTTAAGTAGCAAGCCACTCCACTACTGGTACAGAGGCCAGAAGTTTGCTTCCTCCATATGTTCAGGCAAAGAACATCTAGAAGCTAGCTTTTGTCTTGTAAGCTACCATGCCTAATAATAATAATAATATAATTCAATTTTGCTTACCAAAGCAAAGTGGTATTACTAAAAAAAAGTAAATAAGCAACCAGTTCCGTTCCAAGTGACATGACTTTTCACTATTCCTTATTCCTTTCCAGAGAAGCCCATCCAGCCCAGCGGATCCATTGTTTATGCGGCAGTGCGATGCTGCTGAAAAACGTAAGCCCTTAGGTATAGGTTGGGGAAAACTCCAAAAAAGGGCCTTATTCTTCCTTATATTAAATATAAGTTTTAGAAAGGGGCATCCCTACCCCCTAAATTACAAGCTAGCGCGCAAAGGCTTTTCAGCCGTTGTTGCTTTTTTTTGTGATCCCCCGCTTCAGTTTGCGTTTTTCGGATAGCCGGGATCCGACGTTGATTTCCTATTTATTTAAATGTCAGCTCCATGTTTTGGGCGGCCCATCTGGTTAGTTCAGCTATCATGCTGGAAGCCCCTGCGGTTGTTCGGCTGCGTACTCCCCGTTTGCGTATCTCATCACACTCCCAAAGCATCTTTTTTTTTCATATTTCTTCCGGTCGGCTTCGTGCAGATAGATGTTTGCCGGGGGAGATTGGTGCTCCTGAGGTATGCCCTTCCGGTGGGTTGTTATATTTTCTGTCTATTCCATCCAGTTCCCGCACTGCGTCAGAAAATCTTCGTCTTCGATCTCTCTTCGCAACGCAATAAAGAAAGAAGTCTAACAGTTTCTCTCGGCATCTGTCTTTTAAGTCATTGATCTCATATCTATAAGCAGGGGGGTCTGCATTCACTATTAAGCCTACGCCCGTCCATTCCTTTCAAGCTTTATCCCGCCCTTAGACTCGTTACGCTTAACGCCCACTTACTTAAAGACTCGTTGGCTCCGCGCTCTATTCGGTCGGAACCCGGTTTGAGAACCTTCTCTCATAGATTCCTTTCACCAAGTCATCGCCAACAATCAGCTCTTATCCCTTGGTGTGGTGTCAAAGGACGAGTTCCTTTCTTGTCTTGCCCAAAAACTTGATTTTCATTGGAGAAAGACTCTCCCGCGGCAAGGTTTTACACATAGGGCCAGCTGCTTTCTTTATCTCGCTTGCCGTTAGTCTGTCTAGCGCCTTTCTTTCGGTTGGGGTCCGTCCCGAGGCTTAGACCGCTTGGGTTCTATTTTTCTCGAAGGCAGTCAACGTGTCAGCCATTCCTCTCCCATTAGACTTGTAAATCCTTTGCTCTTTTTCTTTCTCTCCCTCTACTTTATTTGACAGGGGCGGATAATACCACTCTATCAATAACAAGAATACAGTAGCAATTCAGTTTAAAATGGTTTGAGCTTGGAAGCAACCTAATATATATCGATAGGCTAAAACAGACTGCTATTGGCTGCTTTGCCTATCTATTCTATTATGGCCGGCTTGGAGACATCAGAGGAAGACCGTCATTTCTATCCGGGTACGATCATAGCTTCATTCGTTAAACCTTGGGGTGGGGATAACCATTAGCATTGAGGTCAATCACCACACCACCTCTATCCTATCATACGACATTACATGACGCGAGAGTGCATGGTCAACACATACCTACCTAAAGCGCCTACGTTCCGCTTGCAGCCAATACAAGCACAACCTAACTTGCACGAGATTCAACAACCGAAACTACAGGTAGTCCCGAGGGGACGGCATCCTCCTATAATAGTTAGCAGTACTGAACAAGCGAGTCATAGGTCGGGGGAAAGAAAACGTCTTAAAAAAAAAGAAAAAAAAAGGACATCGCTCTAATCCTTGAGAACTTCCTTGATGATTTAGCAATTGAGAGACGGTTGCGACAAGTAAGAAAGTGGGCCACCCGGGAACTGGAAGATAAAAAGAGTTCCTTTTGGCTTATATAATAATCTTTTTATAAATAATTATTTTGAAAAAGGTGGCTAACACTAATATGCCTATCCACTACTATGGTGGTCATCATCGCTATGGCATGCACTGTGGCATGTTCTATGGTGCCTAGCCTATGCTGTTGGCCAACTACAGATCGATAGTGAGATTCTGATGCTATGCAGTTACGGATGCTCGTAATAGATATTATGATCTTCGTTATCGGGAGTAAGATCCAGAACTAACTTCAAGTAGGGATCCTAGTGCTAGTTATCGGGGTTCTGTCTTTCGTGATCGTTAGGAAGAGTCGGATGCTAGTGATCTATATTTTGATGTTTGGGATCGAAAGATTCTGATGTTCGTAAGCGAGACCCAGATCCTCCAGTAGCACCAGCAACAGCAAATAAGCTACCACCTGATCTTGACCCTGACAGAACGGAATTCAAAGTTGAAGAAAAGTAATGGTTGAAGAACCTCGTCTCACATCTCTTCCTGGCCAAGGTGGGAAATAAGAAGGTGGGATTCGAACTCTCAACCTCTCACACTCACAACTCCTTACACAGGGTCTCTTGCCAATTGTGCTATTTTATTCATTCAAAATAAAGTGGTACTAGAAACTCTGTAAACTAAAAGAGTGCGCCACATGATATTTTCTTGCAACAATCAAACAACTGCACCACCCGTTAGTGGTTAGTTTAAACGCAATGCACAATGAAATGGGATGCAAGATGAAACGACTAATCTTAGGGCAAAATTTGGGGTATTACACAAACCAAGCATAAATAAAACCAATTTTGTGAAAGCAAGTGAACAAGTTGTTAAAGAAAAGGCAAACAATTCTAAAACTATGCATCAAAGTCATAAAAAGAAAATAATTGTGAAGAAAAAGAAGTATGTTCCTAGATATAAAAGTCATTTTCAACCTACTTGTTTTTATGGAATTAAAGGTCATACACCTAATACTTGCTATGTGTGCAACATTGATGTTTCTAAAGGGCATTATGTGTGGGTTGAAAAGGGTACTAACTATCAAGGACCCAAAGCAATTTGGGTACCTAACAATACTTGATTTTATGTTGTAGGTATGCTTGAAGACAACTTCTAATCAATGGTATCTTGATAGCGGTTGTTTGAAGCATATAACAAATTTTCAAGTCTATCATTAAAGGTCAAAGGATACGTTACTTATGGTGATGATAATAAAGGAAAAATTCTTGGAGTTGGAACCATTGGTGCACCTCCATGTACAATCATCAAAGACGTCCTTTATGTGGAATGCCTTAAACACAACATATTTAGCATAAGTCAATTGTGTGACAAAGGGTTCCGAATCAACTTCACAAAGGATGAATGTTTGATAGAACATGAAGTCACCCATGACATCTTGCTAAAAGGTAAAAGATTTAATAATATTTTTATGATCTCTTTTAATGACTCATCCTTGAAGGTAAAATGTCTAATGGCGAACAACAACGAGGCGTGGCTATGGCATAAAAAGTTTGCTCATATTCACATGGAGCATTTAAACAAGTTGATAAAGCATAATCTAGTTGTTGGTCTTCCGAAGATAAAATTCATCAAGGATAAGTTATGCGACGCATGTCAAAAGGGGAAACAGATCAAGACAACTTTCAAATCCAAGCAAGTAGTTTCTACATCAAGACCACTTCAATTGTTGCACATGGATCTTTTTGGTCCATCGAGAACGAAAAGCTTTGGAGGTAACTTTTATGCTTTAGTTATTGTTGATGATTTCTCTCGATACACATGGACATTGTTTTTAGTGCAGAAAAATGATGCTTTCAAAGCATTCAAGAAGTATGCAAAGCAAATTCAAAACGAGAAGTCACTCCCCATAGCCTCCATAAGAAGCGATCATGGTGGAGAGTTCTAAAATTCAGATTTTGAAGATTTTTGCGAAGATCATGGAATTTCTCACAACTTTTTCGCACCAAGGACTCCTCAACAAAACGGTGTCGTAGAACGGAAGAATAGGTCACTGGTGGAGCTTGTTAGAACAATGCTTAGCGACTCAAATCTTCCTAAGTATTTTTGGGCGGAGGCGGTTAGCACGGCGTGCTTCGTAAGCAACCGTGTCAATATTCGACCAATTCTCAAGAAGACTTTGTATGAGCTATTCAAGGGTAGGAAACCAAACATAGCATTTTTCCACATATTCGGATGCAAATGTTTTGTTCTCAATAACAATAAGGACAATCTCGGTAAGTTTGATGAGAAGTCTGACGAAGGTATATTTCTTGGTTACTCTCTTTCTAGTAGAACTTTTAGAATTTTTAATAAAAGAACTCTTACTATTGAAGAATCCATTCATGTTTCTTTTGATGAGACTAACCCCTCGAAAGAGGATAATATTATTGTGGATGATGATGATGATATAGTAGGTTCTTTTCAACAACAAGAAGAGACTTCAAAGGATCAAGCAATACCACAAGAAGATGTCACTCAAATCACTGAAGAACATCAAGATCTTCTGAAGGAATGGAGAACTCATAGAGATCACCCAATAGATAAAGTTATTGGTGATATCAGCCAAGGCGTTGCAACTCGACTTAATCTTAAGGATGCTTGTCTCAACATGTCTTTTGTGTCTCAAATTGAACCAACCAAGATTGATGAAGCCTTAGGCGACGACCAATGGATTGTAGCGATGTAAGAAGAACTCAATCAATTCGAAAGGAATCAAGTTTGGAGTCTTGTACCAAGACCAGACCATAAGCACATCATAGGAACGAGATGGGTGTTCAAGAACAAACTTGACGGGAATGGGATCATAGTTCGTAACAAAGCAAGATTGGTCGCACAAGGCTACAACCAGGAGGACGGAATTGATTTTGATGAAACGTTTGCTCCGGTAGCACGGTTAGAAACAATTAGATTATTACTTGCTTACGCATGTTCTATGAATTTTCAGTTGTTCCAGATGGATGTCAAAAGCGCTTTCGTGAATGGATACGTCAATAAAGAAGTCTATGTCAAACAACCTCCGGGTTTTGAAGACTTCAAGAATCCCTCGCATGTTTACAAACTGAAAAAGGAACTCTACGGATTAAAACAAGCACCAAGAGCATGGTATGACCGCCTTAGCAATATCTTATGTGAAAAGGGATTTACAAAAGGAAAGGTTGACAAGACGCTGTTCATAAAGAAGATCAAGGGTAACACCTTATTGGTTCAAGTCTATTTCGACGACATCATCTTCGGATCAACAAACAAAGAGCTTTGCGAAGAAATTTCACTTATGATGCAAGGAGAATTCGAGATGTCCATGATGGGAAAACTGAACTATTTCCTTGGACTACAAATCAAGCAAACAAAGGATGGTATCTTCATCAAACAATACAAGTATTGCAAGGAATTGTTGAAAAGATTCGATATGGATAGTTGCAAGGTGATGTCCACTCCTATGGGATCCGGAACGTACGTTGATCAAGATGAATTCGGTACTCCAATTGATATCTCAAAGTATCGAGGTATGATCGGTTCATTATTATATTTGACGGCAAGTCGTCCTGACATTATGTTTAGCGTTTGTTTGTGTGCATGCTTTCAAGCAAGTCTGAAGGAATCACATATCACCGCCGTGAAGAGAATTATAAAGTATCTCAAAGGGACAACGAACGTCGGATTATGGTATCCAAAAGGTAGTACTTATTCTTTAATTGGTTATTCTGACGCTGATTATGCAGGATGTAAGACCGATAGAAAAAGCACAAGTGGTACATGTCACATTCTCGGGAATGCACTAGTGTCATGGGCCTGCAAGAAGCAAGTGTGTGTGGCACTCAGTACAACCGAAGCGGAATATATTGCAGCAGGAAGTTGTTGTGCACAAATTCTGTGGCTCAAGCAACAACTCCTCGATTATAGTGTAGATCTCGATTGCATTCCTCTTCGATGTGATAACACAAGTGCCATCAATATCACAAAGAACCCGGTCATGCATTCAAGGATAAAGAATATAGATATCCGACATCACTTCCTTCGAGATCACATACTTAATGGAGATGTAGATGTTACTTTCGTTGATACACACAATCAAATCGTCGACATCTTCACCAAACCATTGGTGAAAGAACCGTTCTTCAAAATTCGACAAGAACTTGAGATTCTCGATGAAGGTGCATAATATATGTTTTCAAACCTTGTTGCATTCTGTTTTTTTTATTATCTATGTATTTGATACTATGTTTTTGTTTCTAGACTTTGATTTTGTTTAAGTTTTTAGTTTCTTTTATTTTGTTATGTACTCAGACAATATTTCCTGCATTTTTTTTCAATTGCTGCATTTTGTTTTCAATATGCCTTACTTGATTACTTATTACTTGATTATATGTTGTCATATATTCCGATATCTCTTATTTTGGTTTGAAAGCTCCTTCCTTTTTGCTAATGACAAAGGGGGAGAAGAGCTTGGTTTTTCTAATATCTCTCTGTGCAGAATTTTGCCTCTGTTTAGATAGGGGGAGTTGCTGGACATAGGGGGAGAAGCAAGCCTAGAACGAAAAAGATATCGCACAGACTCATTTGATTGTCATCATAAAAAAGGGGGAGAATGTAGAAGCATACTTCAATCTCAAGGTTTTGATGATGTCAACAAGACTTAAGCTCATTCCATATTTGCAAAAAGTCAAGCTTTCAAATTAATTAAGATACTTACACTATATACCCGTGGGGGTATATGTACTAAGAAGTTGCTTGCACTATATACCCGTGGGGGTATATACACTGAAGATAAAACCATAAGCTTCTCTATTCTGAACTCTTCTCAAAAAGCAAGAGGTGCAAGCATATCATCAATGGAATGTTGTCGTGCAAATCAAGCTTCATGTGCAAATGATCGTACAACTTTCAAGACTTGGACACAAGGCTTTGGTATATCAAAATTCACTCTTTTAATTGATATACAAGTGTTCAAATAGTCTATCATATCAACATATTGCATTTGCATATTTTAAAATAATTTGGAATTGGTATAACACTTTTAAACTTAAGTATTTTTCTGAGTTTTAACAGTGTTAACCGATTAACCATATAGGTTAATCGGTTAACGGTCTCAAGTTTTAAATTCTCAGGACTAACGTTCAAGTGTTAACTGATTAACCTATATGGTTAACCGATTAACACTGAACGAATTTTGAAAAATTGTTTCTTTCCAAATTCAAATCTTGTTTAGTTGTTATACCTTTTCATTATTTGATTCATACACATTTATACCTTTTTGAAATGGTGTTTTGACTCATATAAATTCTGAATATTTCAAATTGAAAAACACCTCCAATAATTTTCAAAATAATCATTCAATCAAATTCACTATTTTTCAAATACTTTCAAATATTTCAAAAAGTGTTCATACTGTTCATACCATTTCATATCCAGAATTTTTGAACACTTGTATTGATATTGAAAAGTGAATTTTGATCAAAAGGAGAAGATCAATCATTGTATTGATATTATTATTATATCACTCTCAAATCAAAGAATTACAGAATTGTTTCTATTGTGACTTGTGATTCAGGATTGTTGGACACAAGGGTTAGTGCTTGCAAGAGGATTGTTCTTGCACACTAGTTGTTGAATAGTTGTTAGATAGTAGGCCTCACCGGTTGATGGTGTGATAGATTGTACATTCTAAAACTATAGTGGAAAATCTCTTTCATGTGGAAATGGGAGTGGAGTACCTTAGGATTGTGAAGGGAACCACTATAAATCTCTGTGTCCATTTTCATTCTGCTTTTTACTGCTTTCATCATCAAGATCATAACCAAGTAAAATTCAAGAATCTCGAAAAACCGGAAAAAGTTTCTAAAAGCCTAATTCACCCCCCCCCCCCCCTCTTAGGCATACTCTGAACTTACACTTTGAACTCCATGTTGAAGAAATCATATGTTGATGATATTGTGGCAAGCGACCTCTTGCCAAAGACGGTCTCAACGGGAAAATTAAAACTAGTGGATAGAATATTACAATAGATTGTACGCACATTCTACGGCCCAAGAAAGGCGACTATTCTCGTGTGGATCAAGTTGAGGTACACTTGATCTATATTCTGAAGAAAAATATCAAAATCAGTTGGCCTCACTACATCGCAAGTAAGATTTATTTGCTGAAGGATTCTGGTAGAGGGACCGCTCTCTCATACGGGTCCTTTATCCAAGAAATTCTCAACAACGCCAACATTACAGTTCAAGGCATCCCTTAGAAATCACTGACCTCAGATCAAGAGTTTTGTCAAAAGACTCTTACCATGATGGAATACAATTGGGACCAAACTGAAATCCATTATCGCTTCATTGGCAAGGCGACTACCTCCCGGTTGGAAGAATCAAATGAAAGTGATGACCAGAACGAAGAAGCAGAAGAACAGGTAGGTGGACATCCTATGGAGACTGATGACCAATATGATAGTGGGTGGCTAAACCAATCACCTCACTTGGATCATGAGGATGACCAAGGGTGGGGTGCCTGGCAACATACAGGTTGGACATCGTTAGGTGCAAACTACATGCCACAACAGAATTGGGATCATCAAGACACTCTTGACTGGAGCTATGAGCCTAAACCATCCCCGCATCCACAACAACATACCGATGAACTCCTCGACATGATGAAGACTATGCAGCTTGAGAAACGTTCGTTCATGACTGCCCAGGATGAGCAGTTCGCTCAATTGCAAAGCCAATTTCAAGCTCAACCGAAAACTTTAATGCGTTTTCATAAGGTGTTATGAGGATGATAGATGGGATGGTTGAAACATCAGCATGTCAACATAGGGCTCTTACCACTAGCTTCAACACACTCAATAGAGCGGTCTTGGAGTACACAGAACAAGCTGATGCACAACTGCCTCCGGAGTATCCCTCTCGAGGACGTGGCCATCATTTTAGGGGGAGGAGACCCTGAAGATGTCTTGCATACTTCATTTTGCATCCTATCTCATTATTTTTTCATTATTTTTGTTGTTGAATGGTTTATATACTTATTTGTGTCTCAAGACATGTTTATTATTCATGACTGAAATAACAAATCTTATTGTTGTTCTATTATGCGTTGCTCTATTTATCCAATTTATGAAATTTCATTAACTACATTGTATGTGAATGTCTGTTAATGTATAACCTGTTGCGAGTGTCTGGAACTTGCTTATCTCTTTACTTTTATACAATTCATTGACAGGTTGTTTCTTTCTTTTTGAAGTTGTCAAAGGGGAAGAAGCGTATCAAGCAGAAACAAAAACATCACAGGTGAAGACTTAGTATTCATGCAGAAGGGTGTGTATGGACGAAGGAATCAAGCAAGGGGGAAGATGAGGTTGATGAATCATACATCAAGGTTCTATTGTTTTTCCATCATAAAAAATGGGGGAGTATGTGAGGGCAATCCTCATAGGTAGCTGCGTTCATTTCGATGATGTCAAAACTCAGCATTATAGAAAAATGTATGTTGGACGTTGTCATCATGTCACATTTGCATGTCTTGTCCCTCATAAGTCAAAAACATGATTGTTGCATATAGAGATGGCCAAATCTATGTTTCATATAGGGTTGGTATAGCTAGTCAAGCTTACCATGCTATAGAGTTCATCAAAAGTGTCTTAATGCATGAAAATAGGCATTTTTACCTATTTCGGGGCTTTGAGTCGACCCAAAGCTAGCTCCGGTCGACTCATACAAAGATTTTTTTTATGAACTACTTTCAAGAGGGCTCGCGTCGACCCTCTAGTCGACTCATCCTGTGACCATTTGTATTTGCCTAAATTTGCATGCTTTGCGTTGATGCATGACATGCTCCAGTCGACACATGGTTCTGTTTTTTGCACAATCAGGTATACGGGTAAGCTCAGGTCGACTGCTCACTGTTGTTCAGTCAAATTCTGTTATGTAAAACAGTTTTGGGTGTTTGTTATATTTGTTAAGTCAGTTATGTCTTGTATATAAAGTGATTTGTGTTATTCCTTTCACATCAACTAAGAAAATAAGAAAAGTGAAATTTATGTGTCGATTTGTTCTCATCATCTTCATCCTCTTCATAGCATTTCATAATAACTACACATAATCATTTTTGTTGTGCATTGTGCATGTTCGAGGTGATAACATCCAAAGCCTAAGATTGGTGTAATCTGGTTTGGATTGAGTAATCGGCAGGTTTTTCTTGAATAAAATCGTTAGGGTTTTGTCCTCCAAGAATCTTGGATTTTGGGGGGGTTTTGCATGAACCGGTCCATCACAAATTCAGCCGAGCGCAGGTAATCGAAGAGCGGGAGGTTATGTCGGTTTAGTAGCGGTAAACAAAGGATTGTGAGTGAAAGATTCGTGTTCGACACGTGGGTGACTAAAATCAGTCGGGCCAGATTTGAAGACCGTGGGGTTGTTTAAAGAGAGTGTCGTAGTCGGAGATTTACTCACCGCGTTCGAAGGACTTGATTCAACTTGAATTAAGGGGCAAGAAGAAATAGGCTCTACAACAACAAATTGTGTTTGATTGTTTGATCTCTATTTGCTTCTTGTATAAACATTGACCAACATGTTATATCTATCTATATACAGGTCTCAATTCTTTTGTTAGAATTGAGGGCAGACGTACCCCGAGCGAGGACGACAGAGGAACTGCCTCAAAAAATCGTTGTGTTTTTTCTTTACGTTTATATTGCTAAAATTCTGAGTTTTTAGTGCAAACGATTGTGTCAATCAAATTCTGATTTGAGTTGTGCTAAACTATTTTTTAAGCTAGTTACAATCATTAATTGTAATAGAAAACTTGAGCACTCTACTCTCAAAATAGATTTCACTTGTAGTGCCTTGCACTCTAAGTGTTTGATCAATTGTGTAAACTAAAAACAATTGTGTTATCTTTTCAAACTGTTTATATTTTAAAGGCACTGGAACTAGTCACACCTTATAGTAAACAAAATCTTATTGAAATGTGATTAAAGTAGTGATTCTAAAATCTCGTTTATCGAATTCCATAGGCTTTACGCATATCTGGTTTTTTCTGGTAACCATTCGTTTTAGACGAATATAGTTCCTCGAGCGCTTCCGCCTTAAACATTTTTAAAAAACCAATCTTTGGTAGCGCCGACTCTGTTTTAAACAAGCGATCTATTCAACCCCTCCTTCTAGATCTGCGCCATTGTCTAACAAAAAGTTCCTGTAAAGTACTACAGATGTATAGGATGTGAAATACCTACCCTAGGCATAACCAACCCCCGATCCCCGAATCTTTAGCATTGTTACATCGCGCAAAAGGTTTTTCTTTCTTTAACCTTTCCTTTGGATAAATCAAAACTCGGTGGTGAATTTCAATGAATTAAGATTCAAGTTAATCAATAGCTTGACATATGATTCTCACTGCAACACATTGATATAATATACCCACAATCATCATACAAACCCTTATATAATAGGAACCCCACTCTTACCTTAGAGTTCTTGTAAAAGCTCTTCAACAATGGAGTTCTCCTTTTCCCCCTTGAGCCCTAGCCTTCTTTTTTCACTTTTCTCTGATTGTCACATTCTGACCACTTCTCTCTAATTCCCCTTTTCTTATTTTATTACATTATTATGATTATTACTAATACTAACTAATACTAATTTTCATCAAATATTTAATTTTATAATATTCATCTTATATTATTTAATTAAATAATTATTAACTAATATCACTAATTAGTTTTTACTCTCACCACCCCCTCTACAATATTACTCACACAACTCCAACACCTTAAAGTTTACTCTTAAGATCACTATTCCACATTAAAGGGTATCCCGAACACACCAAAATCACCAATCAACACATAAAATTACACCATATCATATAATTTAATTATGAAAAATAAATTAAATAAACCGGAGCATTACAACAATTGAATTTCACTTCTGTCCAATTTGATTAGGATAAAAAAATTTAACGTAAAACTGAATGATTTGAATCAATCTTGTAAAATGTCAAATTTTCAAATTTTCAAAAGCATTTTGAAATTTTACTATTGAATCAACTTTGACAAAAAAAACACAAAAAAATTACATTTCCCTAACATATGTTATTGATCAAAGAACATTTAGATCAAGATCAAATCTAATCAAAATTTTATGCATGCTAAAAACGAATCAATTCAAACTTAATTTCAAAAAATATAATCATGAAGGAAACTCAACGAATCGAAATAAAAGTAATAAAACAAACAACAAAATAATTAAATATAGAAGCTCCCATGAGTAAAATAAGAACATACAACTACTTCATTCTCTTTACGTCACCGATCTTCAATTTCATACTAGAGTATCACAATAAAAAATCGATGATTTACAAAAAAAAAATATATATATATATATATATATATATATATATATATATATATATATATATATATATATATATATATATATATATATATATATATATATATATATATATATATATATATATATATATATATATATATATATATATATATATATATATATATATATATATATATATATATATATATATATATATATATATATATATATATATATATATATATATATATATATATATATATATATATACATATTCATAATTATTTTTTCATATTAAATAATTTCAATTTTTAATATATTACTAGTTTATTTAATTATATCTACTTAATCTCTAAATTTAAGATATTTCGAATTTCATTTATAATAAATATACATAAGAAGAATATGGTATTATCTTTTTATTATTTTATACCTTTTTTTGGGTCACATACTAAGTAGTAGTAAAAAGAAAGTGTCAAGGTATTGATTTATAGCACTTGCTAATAAATAAGAATCTGTGTCTGGCTGCATAGGGAGAAGAATTGCTGGCATGAGCTTGCACATAAGCGAAGAAACAATAAAAAAAGTTAGAGAGAGAAAGAGGAGCGAGAGTGAACAAGAGCTACACACAACACAATAATAGGAGAGACAGCTTCAAAGTACAATACAAGGTTGTAATCACCTCTGTCTTTTCTTCTCTTTCTCGTCAATCCTAATTATTATTTAATTTATTTTATTTTTTATTTTTCCAAAAAATTAGCACCGTTATTTTCTCTCTAAAATCTCCATGTTCCTTTACTCTTGAACTTTGGAGGAGATCCACTTCTCTCTCCCACTTCTCTCTCACACCATCTTTCAATTTTCACGCAGAAAAAAACAACACCATTTTCGTTACAATTCTTTCATTTTCATGGCTGCTCCACCGGCAAGGGCTCGTGCCGATTACGATTACCTCATTAAGCTTCTCTTGATCGGCGATAGCGGTAAATATATTAATATTATTGTTTCATTTGACCTTGTTTTTTAGTTTAGATTTGTTTTACATTATGAACATGTTGTTTTGCATGTGATCCGGTCATAATTTGTTTAGCCATTTGGTCAAGGGTTCAATCTTTTAGGAGGTGTCAACCTGTCTCGAGTTATTAGTCTCTGCAGTTGCGTTCCAGATACTTTTTTTTATGAGTATCTGGATGATTGTGTTTCTTTTGTGTGAAACATACCTGGATTTATCATTAGTACAAACTTATTATTTGTTCTTTTTGCAGGTGTTGGAAAGAGTTGTCTTCTTTTGCGGTTTTCTGATGGGTCTTTCACAACCAGTTTCATCACGACTATAGGGTATGATTTTACGGTTTAGTAGTAAAACTGCAGAGTTTTGTTTGCCGAGGTTTCTTTATCGCTATGCGTGTACCTTTTCAATGCAGCATTGATTTTAAGATAAGAACCATTGAGCTTGATGGCAAACGGATCAAGCTCCAAATCTGGGATACTGCGGGGCAGGAGCGGTTTCGGACAATTACAACCGGTAAGGTTTATGATCGTCGCATAATGATACACGTTTGACTGTTGGCATTTGGATTGTAGCACTTACTGTCCTTTTGTAAAATCTTTGTTTTTTGCAGCGTACTATCGCGGTGCTATGGGGATATTGCTAGTCTATGATGTTACAGATGAAGCATCGTTTAACAGTAATGAATTCTCCTTGATGTTGCTTTAGTTTGAATTATATTGATTTGTGCAAAACTTAAAATGTAATTTTCCATTGGGATATTCACTTTGCTTATGATAATTTCAGATATCAGGAATTGGATTCGCAACATTGAGCAACATGCTTCCGATAATGTTAACAAAATACTGGTCGGGAACAAAGCAGACATGGACGAAAGCAAAAGGGTATGCAAACTTTGTTGGCAATGTTTAATGATGCTTTATGTTATTTCTCTCTTGCCTCTTCCGTTTTCTCCCCCTTGCTGTGCTCCTTAACAAACCCTCAGGGTCCTCTCTTCCTATTCGCGAGCGAAGTTACATGACTAAATCTAAAAGCACAGAGGCCTGAAAAAGCAAACTATACAATTGTCAAATGTACTCCGATAATGGTTTATGCCAATTTACTTATAGGTTGAATTGCATCATTGAGGATGTTAAAGAAAACATGTTACTGTTAGAGAAGTGAAGATTTTTGTTGACTGAAGAGGGTTGAATTCTGATCTAATGTCATCAATTTAGTCCCTAACGCATCTCTCTCAAAATTAACCGCTAAAGTATATAACATAATTAGTCTTTAAAGTATATAATATCAGTCAATTTAGTCCCAACTATGAAGATGTTAGAGATTAAATTGACGGATTTTCATATACTTCAGAGATTATTTATTAATTTTCTAATACGATATAGACTAAATTGTAGAAAGAGTGACAAACACGGTGTTGGGAGAGTTGGCAACATGATTCTCTCCAAAAAAGAACCTGAGTTCCATTCTTCGAGTCGCCTATTTGGGAGGTAGTCCAGCCCTGTTAAAAAAAAAGACAAACCAGATATCCCGCCGTCAGACTCAGAGACTAGTTTGATTGAGGGATTAAGCTGTAGGAAATGGATACCTCGTGGTGCTTACTTTAAGATCAAAGATGTTAATTCGGCGAGTTAGCAACACATTTTTTTATGAAGAAAGTGATATTTTATGGACTAATTTGTTGGTCTATTACATCAATTAATCGTAAATCTGCAAGACCCCTTTTCCAAATCTTTGTATGAATGTATTCGTGTAAGATTTGTGAATTTGCGATATTTACTTTCGCCTTTCTTTTTAGGCTGTGCCAACGTCCAAAGGCCAAGCACTGGCAGATGAATATGGAATCAAATTCTTCGAAACTGTAAGTGATTTATGACTCGAAAAATGTGAAAACTTGGTTAAGTTCTATGTTGCCATCCATGCTCATAAAAAGTGCTCCATTGCAGAGTGCAAAGACAAATCTAAATGTGGAGGAAGTTTTCTTTTCCATAGCAAGAGACATAAAACAAAGGCTTGCCGACACTGACAACAAGGCAGAGGTAGTGCTATCTTATTCTTAACATCTTTCACCGGTTCCATGTCCCCGATTCCGACGAGTCGGTTGAACGAATAACGTGATATTTTGTTATTGCAGCCGACAACAATCAAAATCAACCAAGACTCAGCAGCAGGAGCTGGACAGGCTGCACAAAAGTCAGCTTGTTGTGGTTGAAAATACATTTTACAAGGTGGTGGTGGGAACATTATTGAAGAAGAAATTACTTGTATGATAATATCATGATGGTGACTTGTGGTTAACGATTTGATTGTGTCATTATTTATTAATTCTGTGCTTGATAAGTAGTTTTGGACTTATATATATTGAATCCAAAAAACTGAATGTGATTGTGGTGAATGAATGTCTAACTAACTACCTATGTTTGGTTGGGATTGGGACGCAACTGTTTGATAGTACACGTTTCAAAATTGTCTTATTTCAACTTGATTTAAAATACTATTATTGGTAATGAGAGGAATAGTCACAAAACTGAATATTATTAGATATATTTATGTTTTTTCTAAAATCTGCTTTGACTGATCTTTTTATTTAATATTGGATCAAATTGCATATATTAATTTTAGATTAAATTACAATTTTTAGTTCATTCACAATTAATTTCAATCTTGATTTTTAGATTAAAAACCCACATGGATGAAATTAAATGCAAAAATAAAATAATCTTGATGAGTTTTTCCCAAATCTGTTGCGTTCTGTGTCATTGTTTCTTCTTCATCCCTTATGTAATAGAAATACTTCAATAGTTCTTGGATAGAAATAGTGAAGCAAGAGAAAAACAAAAACAAGATACAAATGACAACAGGGGAACAAGAAAGAAAGGGAAACGAAAGTTGGAAGGTGAAATAGTGTTGTAAAGGTTTAATGACAAAGGCTGTCAAATGTTTTTGCTTCCTTCATTTTGTTCTCGGTTGGTTTATGTTGTTCTTGTCTTGGTGTTGGTGGTTTTGTTTTTGGTTTGGTGTTAGTTCAAATTTTATCCTAGATTAGGCAGGCCACGTAGTTGCAGAATAAGGTTGTCAAGAAAGGTTGAACAAGGAGAAGAATGTTTGGAGAAAGAATTGAATGAGTTTCATATATGAAATTTAGGATACTTAATTTTATTTTTTAATTATTTATTTAACTTATTCTTTTTCAATGTTATTTTTTAACTAATGAGAAGTCATTCATCAAACCACATGTGTATTTTTATACATTGTTCCGCATCTTATATTATTTGCAACATCATTAAAAACATACACATCTTTACTATATTTTTTTAATATTATAAACAGAGACCAAATAATAAGAAATTTTATTGAATAATTAATGTATTAATTAATTTAAAAAATTAACTTTCTCATATAATATATTACATATATCAATTATTTTCATTAGTTTTTAAAAATTAAAAGTAATCTACTATTAATTTTACACCGTCATCCAATTATAACATTCTGCTATTTTATATCAGTATTTTAAAATTAAACATATAAGTGATATATGTCCATGATTAATTGACCATTTAAATATTTTACAGTATATATATTTTTTCTCTAGTTTTTATTATTTTTTTTAATAATATTTCATACTTTAAGAGAAAATATGCACTGACAAATTAAAAGAAAATATGCACTAACAAATTAAAATAACTTTAGACCATCATACGTGCATCCTTCCCAATCCTATTGATATTTAAAACAATTTGAATGATTTGGCAAATCAATAATTTTTTATTAGACGATCATGTAAAAAAATTTTACAGTGTTAGACTCATACTTTAATTCAATTTAATTTTAACTATTTCATGTTTCAAAAATAATCAATTATCATCATTCTTAATTGTTCATTTTTAGCATGCTATATTTTCATCAAACATATACATATATATTTTTATAATATTACTATTTTATTTATACATTTGTAATTTAAATATTCAAAAACTAATTCAAATTAAATTACATTTAATTAGCCTAGACTGGTTTTGATTATCTTTTATAATATTACTATTTTATTTATACATTTGTAATTTAAATATTCAAAAACTAATTCAAATTAAATTACATTTAATTAGACTAGACTGGTTTTGATTATCTTTTATACGAGTCATCTGGTTCTCCAAAAATGAACAAACCCCCAAGCAAACAAAAACTATCAATGATCCTCTCAAGAATCCATCAACCCATAAAGAATTAAAACAATATTCTTTTATATCTGACGCACAGGTAAACAGAAACTATTTATGATCCTTTCAAAAACAAACGCCCACACAAACAGAAACTATCTATGATCCTCTCAAGAATCCATCAACCCATAAGGAATATTAAAATATTCAAGTGCATTTTCCTTTTGTATTTGAATACAAATAAAAAAGTTACAGGACACTTCACAGAAGTCCAATTCCCCGAAATTATTAAGTTTTGCTCCTTCAATCACCCAAGAACATCAGCTTTCTTGAAACTATTCTCGGCGATTTTACCAGTGAAAGCACCTAATCCCCAATGACTTGGACAAAGTTACATGAAGTTTCCAATCTTTTAAGCAAAACCACTAAGTTACACGATGCACCAATGGCCACTGAGCTAATCAAAGATACAAGAAAAATACTGAAAACTGATGTATCTTGCTATTCACACTAGAACTAGAACCTAACCTATGTTAAGTTTGCACAAAGGTGGTGGAGACTTAGAGGTTGCGTCTTTCATTTCCATAAATACGCTGAAGCTCACGTGTTGCTGCTTGAAATGATTCTGAAGACCATTTACAAGAGAGTTAAAAAATGGTATTAGTGACATGCCTAACAATAAAACACGTCCTTTATGTTACAGAAGTTAGTTAGTTTTTGTTTAAAGTGGACGGGTCAGGGATTTCTTTACCTTTCCAAATGCGGAATGCCTTCTGATTAATTGGTGCGCCGAAAATAGTTTGAATTGTGTCAAACAACGAACTCTCTGGGGAATTCCTCAATTCCTGTACTATTTGATATATTGTCTTCCCATTCTCAAAATAAATATGATTGTTTGGATGTTTTGTTTTGCAACCGGCATGCCTTTCAAACTCATAAGCATTCAGACCCTAATAATATAAAGCATCAATCAATAAGTAATCTATAGGTTTAAAGAAATTTAAAAACCATTATTAAGGTGTCGGGTCAGAGTGTATACCAAGGAATTACTAACCTTAGAATAGTTGCATGACTGACACCCACAAAGATAGGTAGAGCCTTTTATAATACCACGAAGTTCCTTCATTCACAAAGGAATATAGCTTATAAAGTAGCATTTCAAACTATTTGAAGTAATCAACAACAAAGACCAAACCTTACCTCCCGCGCCACCGAGACATACTTCACAGGAACACCATCAAGCATACCAGTAGATATCAAGCTCCTGACATTAGTAGGGAAGGTGTTTGGAGATTCTTTCCTTTTGATATCTTGTTTATTCTTGGTCACAGATTCAGGCTTTATTGTTGCCACCGAAGGAGTACTTTCAGCTACACCGGAATTTGATGCATCCAACTCTTTCTCATGAACTGTTGCTGACACATGAACTGATGATTGATTATATAATTGTTCATAGTCTGTAGTAGCCCTGCCCATAGAGATAGCTCCCCGTTCATCCAGGAACCCTCCAAAAGAAATTATATTTTTGTCCTCTTTATTATAGGATTCACCAATTGATAGGACAGTGTTATCTACTTTGCCAAAGGGGGTACCAAACGATCTTATATGGGCATCCCCTCTGCTATAGGTGAGTCCCAGTAAAGCGACATTGCCATCCTTGTCAAAGGCTTGCCCTGTTGACCCAGATCTCATCTCAATTTCCCCATTATAGGCTTGATGTAGATCATCCTTACTCTGCCTATCAAAATCATGCCCCTCTGGAGCTTGTACAATGTCGAAATCCTTAACTTGATTTACTTTGACTTTCTTGATTCCCCCAAAAGTCATACATGGTTCAGAATCTTCAGCAGAATGAGATATAGACAAGCCAAAAGATGCATCATCTCCATAATGATTGGAGATCATCTTTGATCTCATATTAGAATCATCAGCAGAAACATAAGTATTCTTTTCAGAGAAATTGACAGGCCTAGTTTCAGATCCAAATAACCGATCAATAAATTGGTTTGGGACTGAACTGAAATTGTGATTGTTCTCCCACGGAGTAAAATTAACATTTGAAAATCCTGAACTAGATCTTTCATTTGCATCTTCTATTGCTTGCTTCTTGTTTGGCAAAAAATCCCCTTCAGTTGCATCAATTAACCATTGATGAGGTCGTTTTGGTTCAGTTTTGGAAGGATTATCAAATACTGGCTCTCTGTCACTAACATGTCCAGATCCTTTGACCGTCCAGAATCCCTTATTTTGTAAAGACTGCAGGAAAAATAAAATAAAGCAACAATGCATCATAAACATCTGTACATCTAAAATAAATTTTGTTTATTTATTTATTTATTTCATTCAATCAATCCAACTGGAATACGATAAAGAAGACTACTTTTAAAAATGGCAAAATGGTACTATAAGTTTCCCAACATGGCAGAAAATAGGGGGAGAGGGCGGCCTGTTATTGCATTGTATAAAATGCAAGGGTAGGGGGGATTTATTATAATTAAACCATTGTGTGAATTTCACAAGTGATTCCTTTTAATAGGTAATTGGGTTATCTTAGGCAATGATAAGTTAATTATGGTAGTACCATGTGTTATAGCCCTACTAGTATTGATAGGTGAAGTTCTTAATGATTGGTCCTTCAAGTTCCATAATGCCCTATGAGCTATAGAAGAAGGGCTTGGTAAGTACAACAATTGGGATAAAACTCGTTTTTTGGTCATATATTATTCTAATGATTTTCCAGATTTCCTTGGGTTTCCAGTCTCACAACATAATGAATCCCAATTGTATAGTAGAATGCTACCTAGCCTCCCCAACCCCTTTTCTTTACTCTTCCATGCTTCTATTACATGTCAACTGGTATTACAACTTTGCTTATTCACCCTTGGCATGGATGAAGTACTCTTTTTCATGGACTAATGTGGTTGATGCAAGAGCATATGATGAAAACTTGATAATGTCTACCAAAGGAAATAGGACCGTGACAATCTAAATGATTGAAAAAGAAACAGAAAAGAAGATAAACTTAAGTTTGGGTTGTGTCGCTCAACTAGGTTTATAACAAGTTGCTAAGAATCTCATCAACTAAACAATAAGTCTAAAAACGGGATTAAAATGGTCTATACCTCCTACAGTTTATTTATCCCTCAAGTTTGAGCCTCCTAATCAATTAAGTAATTCACATGCTTCCTAACTAGCTCATTTAGAAGTAGCTTTTGATGTAAGACCTTTTATCACAAACCATTTTCCTTTAAGCCCCTATTTTAATTGTATATCTAGCAGAAGCATGGTTTATTCATGGTTCAGAGTATATATTTTATCTAACTACACAAAGCTTGTCATACCCTTTATTATATGCATTTGGCTCCTCTAAAGTGAAAGGTTCAATTTGGAAGAAAAAGTGAATGACACCAACTATTAATCAGAAAAATCAAGGGATTGGATTCTAACAAATCTAGAGTTGGATCTACATCTACATGTACTTTATCATATTACCAACCATTGAACTCTCAATAATCCTAACGATAAGATAGTTAAATACCATTTGCTTCAACTCTTGCAGGTGAAAAATATTCCTGAAAAATCCACTATAGATTTGTTGACTTCAAGTGATAACTTTCTTTTTCCAAAGAGATTCCTAACAAACAACTCCTGCAACAACAAAACAACAGAAATAAAATAAAAAAGAGAATGAATGTATCCAGCAATGGAATTGAATTCACCAAACAAAACCCTAGAAACTCAATTCAAATAAAAACAAAATTCAACATTACATTAGCCAATATTTGAGCTCAAGGATTGCGAGCATGAGGTTACCTTGGAAAATGGTAGGAAAAAAATTGATAGCGGAAACTACGGGAAGGTTTAACGATCTGCACCCTCAGCGATGGTCGGAACCCTAGCCGGAAGATATTTACGACGGCGGTGAAGTCAGAACCCTATTGAATGTGTGAGGAGCACTCGATCTTTTCCTCATCTAGGCGATGATAGGATGAAACTGAATAGAGCAAATCTCGTGGTTGGGTTTCTCGATGACGCACACGTGTGTTTATTGAATAAATCTGGACTCTTGGTTTTGTGTAAGAGTTTTATAGACATCTTAATGGTTGGCATTGGCGAAACTACGTGAGGATCGAGGAGAATTGTCCACAAAAATTGAATTTTTATTTTGATAAAAAAATGTTTAAAGGAGTTCGATCGTCCCTTATTCAAATTTTAATATTTGTTAAATTTGAATTTTTTTTTTTTTTTGAAATAAAAGAACTTTATTACCAAAACAAGAAAGCATAGCCGATCCAAATAGGATCCAATAGATAATCACATAACCAAAACTAAATTGACAAACCTAATTTATGCATTAAGTGCTCTGATTTACATGATTGATAACTGTCATACCCTAAATTTGTCATACTATCTCACTCTCTTCTACCGAGTATTTGTGTGGATTGAAGATCTTTCTCTAGGGGATCATCTGACCTCTGGCCATGATCTTTTAGAGTTTGATTATAAAAATCTTGTGTGTATCCATTGTGGTCATGATCTCTGGCAAGTTGTGTCGAATTCAATAGGAGATAAGAGAAGAGATGTGTCCTCATTCTCATAGTTATTTTGGGCCATGTTTTCAAAGATTAGTACTGAAGTCATGCGCTAAGTAAGCTAAGTTTTGGCTAAGATTTGTCAAGATATCTCAGGATATGGTTGGCTTCAAGATCAATTTGTGGCAAGTTATGATTACGAGCGGTTGTAAATTATGATTATGCGTTTTTCAAGACATAACCTATTTGTATTCAAGTTTTATTCTCTTATGGGTCATGGGTATATATGTTCAAGGCAAGTGGTTTTGTTCCAAGGAACAATGGGAGTCATAGTGAGAAGTTAGTATTAAATGTGATCATACATTTTTGAGGCGCTACCAATTAGTTCTCAAAAGCATTAGTTTCGGGACATGTTTTCAAGACACTAGGAGTTTCCAAATCCTTTTAAAAGTGAGAAACAAAGGATGTCAAAAGATTTGTATCCAAAGCCAAGTCATATGGTTAAACTTGCTTCAAGTTATTTCATGACATGGTTTAATTTGTTCCAAGACCGCCTTAGGTTATATGATCAATTTAGCCAAATCATGATTCAAATTGTTTCAATTTCGGTTTAAGCCATAAGATTCAAATTAACCTAAGCCTTGATTCAAGATTGGCAAGCCATTAGAAACTTTCAGGGCAAATTACAAGTGGTTTCAAGCTATGAGTAAATTTGTGCTAAATGTCTTCTAAGTCACACCATTTCATTTGCAAGCTATTGAAAATGTCAAGTTAAAAGCCATAATTGCAAGGAAAGTTCAAAAGTCATGCATGAATGTATTGTTTTCAAACAATATTAAGAAGATTCCAAGATATGGCCAAAAAAGGTCCCAAGGCTATTGAATTCGCATTACTTTTGTGGGTGCCTAGCCATTAAACTAATCGTCATCAAGCAGCGTTTGGATTTTTTACAAGTCGTGGAGGTCATGGAGCTAAGGGTGTGATACACAACAACAGCAATGAACCATAATTCATATGTGTAGCACCCCAAAATTTGCCTCATCGTTTCTTGATTTACTGGTTTATGTTTCTTTATATTATGCATTTTCGTATATCATAACATTGGTTCTTAAGACATGGGATCAAGGTATTTCTGTTACTCAAGGCTCCCTTTTGTTGTCAGAGTTTAAACAGCGAGCATCAGAGGCTCCACCATTTATTTTGCCCAGCGATCGAGCGGTCGATTTTATTTTATTCAGCAGGTTATTTTCAGCTCAGGATATGGCGCACAAGTTATCTTAGGCATTCTCACAATTATAATATCCAAAGGCAAGTTTCGAAGGCTTAACAGAGCTTAGAACATGTGGCAACAGGTGATTATGCAGGATTCCCTCTATTTGGCGCCAAATTGGACATTTTTTGAACGTGGTAACCGCTTACCACATATGGATAATCAGTTACCCTGGGCGAAATTTGCCAAATTTTCAAATTTTCAGCATTGCAAGTTTTTTAATCATTTTCAACCATTGATTTCACATGATCATCATTGGAAGGATCTAGAATTGTTTCAATTTTCACCATTTCCCTCCAAATTTCAAACACTTCATTCCTAATTTTACTCCTAATTTCCATTACAAATACTAATCCACATTCCAAACCATATTTTGATTCCAAACCTAGAGCTTATTTAAGTGAATTTGATCCAAACCTCACACAATTACCTTTATTTTCAGATTTTCACTCTCATTTTTCATCTCAATTTCAGAATTTGCTCCCAAATTCTCTCAACTTTCTCTCAACCTTTTCACTCCTAAAACCTCCATTAAAGCTCTTTTCACTTGAGTTCATTGATTCTTCATCGGAATCCTTGAATTCTAGAGTTAAACCTCCATCATTCATCTCTATTATCTTCAATTCATCATTCAATTTTCGTTTAGATTTGGATCTGAATTTGGAAGCTAGATTGGAAGTGCTTTTTTGGATCATTTTTGCTTGATCTTGCTTGTTCTTCATTTCTACCATAAGGAAGCTCTTGGATCTTGAATAATCTATGGGTTTCTAGCTTGGATCTGTTAATTTCAAGTGAATCAACACTTACCAAAGCAAATCTCAGCTTTAAAGGTTGGTAATTCTAGATCTAATTCAGTTTTGAACTTATTTGCATAATCACAATGTAGATCCATGACTTTTGATGCATTTTGATCCATTTGGATGGTTTGGATCTTTGTCATTTGTGATCTCAATGTTTGATTGTGTTTACATAATGCTTGATCACTGATTCTTGATGATAAATTCGTGCTTAATTGATCACATGTTCATATGAGTGATTGGATAAGTTATTTGGTGCTGAAAATTGATTTTGGAGGCTGATTTTCTGTTATTGATTCAGTGGTAATCGGTTACCACATATGGGTAACCGATTACCCTTCATTAATTTCATGTTCCAGGCTGTTTTTACAACAGGTAACCGGTTACTTGATTACAGTAACTGATTACCACTGAATAAAGTGCCTTGTTTTTGCATGCTTCTTACTTGTTTGGGCTCGTTTTCACATATAAACTTTGTGGATTGATATGATGCATTTATGTGGATTGCTTTTGACATATTTCATCGTCCTCGAACGTTTGATCTTGATTCTTCGACATGTGATGTCCGGTTTCCATTTAGAATGCATAACATGCTCATGTGATTCCCCTGATGAATGATCATATGCTTTGATTGCTTGCGCCGTGTTAATTGATTATCATTATTGATTGTCTTGCCGGATGTGTGATTCATGTTTGCATTTGTTTCCGGTTCCGCTTTGTTGCACGCTTGTTTGATCGTTTGATCGTCCAATTTGAATTGAAAAGCATGCTGATCTTGTTGACTTCTTGCTGATGCAATGTTGTTGATCAATTAGGTTTGATTGATGAAGCACGTTCATATTTGCATGATATCTATCCATGATTGGTGTTTGCTCTTGATTAATTGCATTCATGCTTACTTGCTGCCCAACTTTCCACAGTTGTGGTTGTTTTGAATTATGCATGTTGTCTTTGCCTGCTTACTTGCCTGCTGTCTGCCTTTTTACACCTATTTTTATGCTGAAACATGTGTTGTTATAGGCTGTCTTGCTTGTGTGCTGGATTTTTATCGATGTTTTGTGCAGGAGGCACTGTTGTAGCTGCTGTTTTTGCCTTGCTTTCTTGCTTTTTTCTTTGTCTTTGCATGCTCCCATAAGATTCTTATTCCAATTTAATTTTTTATTAAATTTGGAGTAGGATAGACAATAGGATTGCAATTCAAGCATGATAACATTAGGCTAGTCCCTTTTAACCTCAACCTTAGATCCATCTTTTGTATGCTAACATTAGGATAGAATCTCTCTTCGCATCCCAACTTTAAGACCATTTTGCATGACAACGTTAGGGTCGAGTTTCCCTTAGACCTTCCGTGCGTCTCTTTTCTCATCTCAAAATGATTCTAATTCATCTAATAAAGATGATGAACTTTGTATGCTATGAGCCTTAAGCACATGGGAAGTGATGAGTGAGGGGTCTTCTCTCGCTTGTCTAGAGTGTTTAGTGTTCGTCCCGTCTGGGGGCGATATGCGACACATTCGTTCCTATGTCATACTCTTTAGTGCAACGTGAATCTCAAACAAACTAATTCACTTCACTAAAACTCACAAAAAAAAGTCAAACCTTTTATCCTTCGGGATTTGTGTTTCAAACTCATTTTCAAAAAAGAGTATGTTACTTTTTCATTCTACCGCAAACAGACATTGACCCTATCTGCTGGAATGGGAACTTAACGTCGCTCATAAAAAACACTTAACCAACATGTGGTTTCATTACCCGAACTACGTTTGCTCTGATTTCTAATACCATATGAGGATACGTAGGCATAAGACGGCGATGTCTTGGCGAGCAACCTTCCGCCATCACCCGTAGTTTTCCGAACTACGTTGACTCTGACTTTCCCATGGCACGAGGGAATACATAGGCATATCGCAGCGATGTCCTATCAAGTCTCTTTTTTTCTCTTTTGTTCTCGTTTGTGTTTAGTAGTAGCTTATAGATAAACACACCCTTTGATTAGACAACAAGCATGGATCCCGTTGAGTACAACGAACGTGAGGGGTGCTAATACCTTCCCCTTGCATACCCGACTCCCGAACCCAAGATTTGGTTGCGATGACCTTGTCTTTTCCTGTTCTTCAGATTTTCTTCGATCATTTTCTTTCCCTCTCTTTGGGATAAATAACATTCAGTGGCGACTCTTTTGTTTTCCGTCGAGTGTTTTTCGCAGTTGCGATAGCTGGCGACTCTACTGGGGACTATCCGGTTCCCTATGCGAGTCAATCCCAGCGCTTATCTGTTTTGCGTCTTTGGGTGTTTACTTTTGTGCAGTTATTTGCTTTTATGTATATTATCTATTGTATATTATTGCATTTTCATTTTATTGTTATCATATTATGTTGTTGTTGTTGTTGTGTTGTTGGGTGGGTTATTCCATGAGAGATAAGCCTAATACCTAGGCTTGAGTATACACACATGATTAGTATGGAGAGTAGTGGGAGCTTGTATGGTGTCTGGCCATGCAATAGCTCGTGCCAAATTCACGTCCAGATGAGGTTTTTCTTTGGAGATACTTTATTTTGTGCGTCAGGTGCAGTTGAGGGAGTATTGACTTAGAAAAACTAATGACTCTGGAGACCGTTTATTGGGAAGTCAGTTGAAACCTCCTTGATTGACCATGATGCCAAACCAGAAATGGTGAACGTATTATTATTTCTCGACCTGAGAGTCTGTAATACTGATGACTTGTATAGGATGCCGTATCGTTCAAGACTAGAACTCACATGTGAAAGGGATGAGTTTTGCAGGAAACTTTGACTTTCAACCAACTCGGTTTTCTGGTTTTCTTGTTCGAGCGGAATTTTAATCCTGAGTACTCCGATTTTCTATTGTCTCAGTATCATGGTTTTCTGGATTTATTATTGGAGCGGAGCTCTGGTTGTATTCAGTCAACAGCATAACAACAATGTCTGAGCATTGGATACCTTGATCTTATGTTTGCATCTGCATAATCATCCTGCATTTAACATTGCATGTCTGTGTGTTTTACAGGTTCTCGTCTCTCCTTTGATTCTGGTATTGTCTTATGTAGAGATGGAAGTAGACAGAAAGAGGAACGTTGTATACAAGTTTCCGACACTGGAGTTGGGACCTTTATTTGGTCTGATTTATGTGGCTAATCCTGGCGTCATTGATACCTTCAGGAAATATTATGGGAGAATTCTGAATCTTGTCCATAAGATCACGAGTTATAATCATGGAGTTATTCATACCCTACTACAATTTTATGATCCACCGCTGCGATGTTTCACTTTCTCGTATTATGTGTTGGTTCCGACTTTGGAGGAGTTCGCTTTCATCTTAGGAGTTTCGGTCCAAGATGAAGCGCCTTTCTTTTGTTCAGAGGAAGAACCCGATCTTGAGAAGTTGGCAGTCACTCTTTATTTGATCACCTCTGAGTTGGGTGATCATGTCATCGGCAGGAACAAATTTTCTAGCTTTACTTTATCTTTCTTGGTGGATAAAGACCAGAAATATGCGGAAGAGGGTTGTTGGGTGGTCTTCAGTGCTATCTTGGCTATGTGCGTCTATGGCATTGTGTTGTTTCCTAACATACCGGACTTTGTTGATTTTGATGCCTTCTTCGCTTCCAAGAACCCTGTGCCTACCCTCCTAGGAGATTTGTATCATTTAGTACACTACAAGAATGAGAAGAGAAGAGTAAATATGTTTTCTTGTTGTGCACCACTTTTCCACAAGTGGTTTGTCGATCTTCTTCCTTGTTCTAGAGCTTTTGTGGATTCAAGGAATTCATCTGAATGGTCCAAAAGACTCATGGGTCTAAAAGAAAAGGATATCGCCTGGTTCAACCGAGATCAGCTTGGTCATGATCTCATCTTTAGTTGTGGTAGTTTCTCCAATGTGCCTTTGATATGGAGGAAATGGGGAATCAACTACAATCCTTCTCTTGTTGTTAGACAGTTTGGTTATGCTTTAAGGGGACCTCCGAAGGACGAAGAAGTGCAGGAATCTCTGTACTTCACCGGTGTAGCTGACTCTGGTATTCAGGCCATATTCATTGATGCGTGGAGTAAAATCCACAAGAGGGGTAAGCTTTCCTTAGGGAAGAGTGACTGTAGAGCCTATGATCCATATGTGGAGTGGATTCGAAACAAGGTTGAGAAGATATTGTTGTCTTTCTTTGTTGAGGAACCTTTATACCCCTTAGTCATTGAACAACCTACAACAATCGACATCCTGAGATATAACAAGCTTTGGGCAGAGAAGGAAGAGCTGCACAAAGAGAATGAAGAGTTAAAATAGGAGATCAGTCAGTTGAAGCATGATAAAGGTGAAGTTGTTTACTTGGCCAAGACGAAGTCAGAATCATTGACCAAGCTGGAGAAAGAGCTAGCTGAGCAGATCAGGCTACGAGAGTGGATCGGTCAAGATCTGAAGAGCGCCTGCAGCATTTTGAAGCATAAGAAGGAGGATTTAGACAGAGCGTATATGGAGATATCCAAATTCAACGAGCAATGGAATGCTACTTTGATCTCCAACAAGAACAAAGAAGACCAACTTCGTACTCAGATTGATAAGCTGAAGGCACAACTCAAGGTTAAGGAGAAAGAAGTAATGGTAGAATCATCATGTAAGTACACAATTTAGCAGAAACTCCATGAGACTTTATCAACGCTTGAGGAGCTCAAGATTCGAGCAGATGTGAAGAAACCCAGGTTGGAAGATGCCTTCGACGAGGATGCTTGGGGAGACTATTACATTGTCTCTAGGATGTGATACGCAGAAGGGACATCCTCATCAGAGAATTGGTTGTCAGACTAGACCATCCAGATACGAAGACGATGCTTAAAGAGGCTCAAACCTGGAGAAAAGAGCATGATTGCTATGGAGGATTATATTCTGATATGTCATAGTAGTTTCCTTTCTTTTGTATCTTGATCATCATCAGATCTGTTGGATGAGATCAATACCTTTTTGTATTCAGATCTTTCTCATTTGTTGTTATGTATTGTCTCAGTTTTAATTGATATGTGAGAAGATTTTTGTGGTGTTCTTATCCATCTCTGATGTTCTTGTTTTCTAAAACTGGAATCAAGGGGGAGATCTCCCTGTAAATACATAGAAATGTTTTCATTTTGCATATTGTATTTTCATTTTCATCGCAGGTGTCTGCAGTGGCCTTTTGTTCTTATCACTTCTTGGTTTTCTTTAGTAACGGGATTGAGGAGTTCAGTTTTAACAGATATCCAACTCGAGGGAATCAGCAAAAAGTAATGGATCAAGTTCAGGCTGAATTACAGGAAGTCAGAGCTTGCATGGCCCATTTTATGGAGCTGATACAGAATGTGAAGGTGAGAAAATACTTAGAAGGGGGGGTTGAATAAGTATGAAGATAAAACTTAGAATCAAAACTCAAGTATTTTTATCCTGGTTCGTTGAACTCAACTACTCCAGTCCACCCTATCTAGAGTGATTTGCCTTTCTCAAACAAGGACTTAATCCACTATTTAATCAACTGATTACAATAGTAACCACTAAGAACAACTGTTCAAAGTCTTCTCAAGAACTACTGATCCCAACTGGATCTTCTTAAGGAACTATTACAATAAAATGTAAGATTAATACAAGTGTATGAATGCTTCTAACAAGCTTTATCACAATAGTGATTTTTCACTTGATGTTAAGAACAAAAGAATAAACTCAACAATAAGAATATTTTATGAGAGCTTGTAAGAGTTTCTTTTTGAGATTCGTTGGTTGTAGATCACTACTGAAGAAGATGATGAAAACTTGGTTTTATATGCACAATAGTCCACAAAGTCTTGACATTGGAGGCTGTGTACTGAAAAGGCCTGAACCTTTTTGTCTTTACATCACATGACCTTTCCTGGAAGTAGAATGCACAGAGAAATGCTTTTGGTCTGTGTTCTAGTGTCAAGCATGAAAGAGGAAAGAGTCGTTGAGCTAAATCAAAGGATATTACTTTGAATTCTTCTTCAATAATTATTTCTTTTCAGCAGGGTAACCATCAGATCTTGCATGATCAGAGTCTTGGATTCCCATCAGATTTTGCTGAATCAGAGTAAGGCAGCAAGTGTGCTTTAGCGTGTAGTTCTTTCAGAGCAGAGTTTTATGAATCAGATCCTCAGTACATGCAGCGTGTAGTACTCTCAGAGTCTTCTGAAAAACTGAGCTTCTTAACTCTCATACAAAGTTCTTTAATGCTTCAGAGTCTTCAGATCTTATTAGAGTCTTCTGCTTCAGATTCTTCTGCAGCTTCTGCTTCAGATTCTTCTGTAGCTTCTGCTTCAGATTCTTCTATAAGATGATTCTGACTCTTCAGAGCCTTCCATAGTTCTATGTTCAGATTAATTTGCTCTTGGATATATATATATATATATATATATATATATATATATATATATATATATATATATATATATATATATATATATATATATATATATATATATATATATATATATATATATATATATATATATATATATATATATATATATATATATATATATATATATATATATATATATATATATATATATATATATATATATATATATATATATATATATATATATATATATATATATATATATATATATATATATATATATATATATATATATATATATATATATATATATATATATATACTTTAATTATCTGCAGCAAATATTCATGAACCAATTTTAGAGTATATAATTCTTTAATACAAAATTTCATAAGAGTTATCATCAAAACATAGAGATATTACTAAGAAACAATCTGTGTTCTTACAATCTCCCCCTTTTTGATGATGACAAAACATGAGAAATTTTGTTCAATAAAAAAAACAATAATTATAACTCCCCCTGAGATTAAGAATCTCCCCCTGAAATTAATATTCTAAGGAAAGGAATACTTCCCTTTTTGCTTGAGTGTATTTCAGAATCAGAGTTTGATGACTTCTTTTCAAACACAGAGTCTGGTTAATCAGAGTCTGATGACTTCTTTCAAACACAGAGTCTGGTTTTGCGTTTAGACTCAGAGTACAATTTGCTTCAAGAATCAGAGTCTGGTTGGATAATTCTCAGGATAACTTCAATGAATTTATTTTGTCAGATGAGACAATAGAATCTGAAAGACTTAAATTCAAAGATAGTTAATAATATGTCTGGATTTTGTTTTAGTATTTGCTTATGGATTGAACAATCAGATTCTTTTTCTCCCCCTTTTTGTCATAATCAAAAAGATGTGTAAAGACAGAAAAAATAATAGAAGAAAAACAAAGCAAACAATTTCATTCATTCAGATGGTTCACATAATAGATGATAACAAAAAAACAAGAGAAAACAGATTCAAAACAACAGTGTAAAAACATGAAAAGAAACTAGGGTTGACGAAATGCAATCAGGGTCAGAAGATCTGTGATCTTTGTAGTAGACTCTTCTTGTTTGGCCATCCAAGTCTTAATCTCTTCAGTGGTTTGTTCTTGTTTGATCATCCAGGACTTGATTTCCTTAACCTCTTTTACAAGTTCTGAATTGTCAGCCTTTACTTCAGGCGCAGATGCATCAATGTCCATATCAGATGCAACATCTTCAGATGGAGAGTCTTCAGCAGGAGCAGCTTCTAGAAGCAGCACTGGTGGTTTGGGAATACTCATCAGAGTTTGTCTTACCAACTCAGCAAACTTTGCCTTAGCAGCTTCAGCACAGACTGTCTTGAGATGAGAGACCACCACGTTGATCTTAGAGATAAATTTATCCCAAGCAGCTTCAGACTTAACAGGGTCTATACTGAACAAACACTCTTTTTCCACACGTGCAATCCCCATACGAACTTCCTTTTTGAAATTATCAAACAGTTTTTCAACATCTGATCTAGGGTTGGGGTAAAGAAATTCCTCAAGAGTCACTTTCTCAGCAGATTCAGAGTTTGGCTGAGGTTGTTCACAAGTGGTGTTAGGAGGTGTTGGATCAGATGATGGTTGTTCAGATGGTTGAGGTTCGAATGGTTGAGGTTCAGATTGTTGAGGTTCAGATGGTTGTGGTATGGTGAGTTGAGGTGTAGGGGTTGGTGAAATTTCAGCTTCAGAGGATGAATTTTGAAAATCTGAGAGGTTGAAATTTGAACGAAGTGCAAGTCTACGATTTATTTGGTCAGGTGCTGATAGATCAGAAAATGCAGGTTTGAGTGGATCAGGAATGTGTAAACAAGAGGGGGATGGAACTTCTGATTCAAAATCAGATGATTCAGTGGAGTGGCATGAGGTGGATGACAAGACAACCATGGTTGCAAGTGGTTCCAGATCAAGAATGTCATCTGATGGTTCTGGAACAGGTAATGGTTGTTCTACTATAGAGGGATGTTCAGATGGTGTTGTTTAGGGAGGTTCAGATGAAATGGGTTGAGATTGATGTTCTGGTGATTGTTGTTGTTGTTCTGGTTGTGTTTGTTGTTGTTGTTGTTGAGGTTCTGGTTGCTGTTGTTGTTGAGGTTCTGGTTGAGATGGTTCTTGTTGTTGATGTTCTGGTTGGATTTTTGTTTGAGGTGGTTCAGATGGAGTTTGTACAGAAGATGGTTGTGAAAGTGTAGTTTGAGATGAAGGGGGTTCAGATGTATGAATTCCAGTACATATGATTGTGGACTAGAAGGTGATGGAGGAGGTGAAGGTAATGGAGATTGAATGGTTGGAGTTGGATCAGATGTTAATACCTGCTTGATAGTTTCTCTTATGTCTCCCAGACTAGCTTCTGGAGGAGTAGGTTTCACTTTCTTTACCTTCTGAGGCTTAGCAGCAGCTTCATAGGCTTTTCTCTTTGGCTGAGCCTCAGATCCTTCTTCAGCAATCTTCTTTGAGCGTCTTTCTCTAACAGGATTGGGCAAAACTTCTCCTTCCTTCTGGACGATATTCACAGGCAGAGGAATACCTTCTCTTAAACATTCAGCAATGAATGTCAGAATGATGTGCCTAGGTTCATCAGCAGTGAACATTGGAAAATCTTCAACAGGAATCCTTCTGTTGCTTACATCCTTAGTAGCAATTTTCTTGGGTTTGCTGGCAAGCTCTGTGATGACCTTCATCCTCTTCAGAGTATTGCCATTGATGACAGAACCTATGACATATGACAGATCCTCTGTCAATCCAGTATCATACAGATATTTCACAAGACCATTCTCTGTTAGAATGTCTGATATCAGCCTACCCATAGGAATCCAATTACTAACTTTTCCAGCTTTGGCTCTTACATCTTCTCTTGTTTCCTTTACATGATTCAGAAGGTGACTAAACAGAAGATAAGGCAAGTCCACCTTCTTTCCCTTGCTCATACAGAACATAAAGTATAGTTGTTCAGCACTGACATAATCTGGGGAATTTGACGATTTTCTGTGAAAGATGGAACTCATGAAAATCTTGGCCCAGATCCTGTAGACCGACTTCAGTTCCCTTACTTTGTTAGTTGGTGCCCCAGAAATAGTAACTTCTTGAAACACATCTGTAAGATCCACACGAGCAGATTGTAGACTGGTTTCACCATCAGTTTCAGAGTATCCAATAAGTTGTCTGATCAGCTTCTCAGTAATCACAATCTCCTTTCCAAGGACAGAAGAATGGATGAACTTAGGGCACACCTGAGCATGTATCCAGAATTCTTTCACCAAAGTTGGATAAACAGGACCCATAAGCCTGTCAAAATACTTTGTCCAACTCTGAGTTTGAATGGTTGAAGAAAGATTAAACCCATTTTCTTCAATGGACTCAAGGTCTATGAAGTATTCACTCAGAACTTCCAGTTCTATGGTTGGAGTGAGAAGAGTTCTTACAGGTTCTTTGTAAGCTTCAGCATTAGGAGCAGAAACAACAATGGTTGATTGCATCTGAGCAGATGTTGATGAAGAAGATGACATTGATGTTCTTGAGTAAGAGGTTTTAGGTTTATGGTTTAGATGGAGAGCAAAGAGACGACAGAAATGCATAAAAGGATGCATAAAAGGTTCGTGAGGTGAAAAGTGTGAAATGGTGTGATTTGTGATATTTATAGATAAAATCAGATACACAAACAGTCACATAGGCACGCTTCACATATCATTAAATGAAAAAGTAAAAACATCATTGCACAGCAATTATGATTCTAACAGATGGGGGGAAAATCAAGAAAAATCAGATTTTCAAAGCAGTACTTCAAATGTTAATTCAGTAAAGTGTACTCTACCTTTTCAGTTTCTGAGCTACACGTGTTTGCTTGCATGTGCCTCTGAAATCTCTTGAGAAATGAAACGTTAAACAACATTCAGATCCTCTGAGCATTGTTAGTTCAGATTTACACAAGTAAAATAATTCAAGAAAATGAATAAATTAACAGATGAAATACTTCAGAGCATTAAACATTTTGCATCTGAGAAGTTTGCCTCTGATAAATATTATTCTGGACAAAAATCCATACTAATATTTTTCAGAATAAACTTGAACCTATCTTCAGCAAGGGTTTTTGTAAAAATATCAGCCCATTGATGATCTGAATCAACAAAAGCTAAGTTTATAATACCCTTCTGAACATAGTCTCTGATGAAATGATGTTTAATTTCTATATGTTTTGCCTTAGAGTGTAAAATTGGATTTTTAGACAAACATATAGCAGAAGTATTATCACAGAAGATAGATAGATTACTTTCAAAGATATGATAGTCCTCTAACTGACTCTTCATCCAGAGCATCTGCGTGCTACATCCAGCAGCAGCAATGTATTCTGCCTCTGTTGTAGAAAGTGCAATTGTGGGTTGCTTCTTGCTGTACCATAAGATCAGATGACTTCCAAGGAACTGACAGCTTCCAAAAGTACTTTTACGCTCTACTCTGTCTCCAGCATAGTCAGCATCACAGAATCCAACTAATGTATATTTATCAGATCTTCTGTAACACAAACCCATGTTAGTAGTACCTTTCAGATACCTTAGAATCCTCTTAACAACAGTTAAGTGAGATTCTCTAGGATCTGATTGGAATCTTGCACATAAACATACACTGAACAGAATGTCAGGTCTAGAAGCAGTTAAGTAGATAAGAGATCCTATCTTACCTCTATAGAGTTTCTGATCTACTTTCTTACTTACCTCTTCCTTGCCTAGTGTACTAGTTGGATGCATGGGAGTCTTTGCCATCTTACTATCAGTCATGTTAAATTTCTTCAGAAGTTCTTTAACATATTTGGTCTGATGAATGTAAGTGCACTCTGGAGTTTGGTTGACTTGAATTCCCAGAAAGAATTTCAATTCTCCCATCATGCTCATTTCAAATTCTGCCTGCATACATTGAGCAAACTCCTTTCCCAGCATAGTATTGGTAGATCCAAATATAATATCATCCACATATATTTGACATATTAGAAGATCTTTCTTAAATGTTTTACAAAAGAGTGTTGTGTCCACTTTGCCTCTGATGAAAATTTTCTCCAGAAGAAAATTACTTAACCTCTCATACCAAGCTCTGGGAGCTTGTTTTAAACCATACAGAGATTTCTTTAGTTTGAAAACATGTTCTGGAAATTTTTCACTCTCAAAACCAGGAGGCTGGTGAACATAAACTTCTTCTTCTATAATACCATTAAGAAATGCACTTTTAACATCCATCTGATATAGAGTGATGTTATTCTGTGCAGCAAATGAAATAAGAAGACGTATAGATTCTAACCTTGCCACTGGAGCATAAGTTTCAGTGTAATCAATACCTTCTTGTTGACTGTACCCTTGAGCAACAAGCCTTGCCTTATTTCTTTCAACTTCTCCTTTCTCATTAAGCTTATTTCTGAAGACCTACTTAGTTCCAATTATGTTGAATCCTTTTGGTCTTGGAACTAAGTCCCACACATCATTTCTAGTGAACTGACTTAGATCTTCTTGCATGGCAATAATCCAGTCATTGTCTTGCAGAGCTTCATCCACAGTGGTTGGTTCAATTACTGACACCAATCCAAATAATGATGCTTCAAAGGATCTGAGGAAGGATCTTGTTCTGATAGGGTCATCCTTCTTTCCAATGATCACATTCTCTGGATGAGAAGCTTTGATTCTGGAAGATGATCCTCTAATAGTTGATTCTTCATAAATGTTTAAGTTGTTCACCTGAGAAGTCAAAGGAATTGCATCTGGCGTTGCTTCTGGTTCCTTCACTTGAGCTTTGTCTGCCTCTGATCCTTCAGAGTCTGTGAAGACTACTTCTCTATCTGCAGAATTTTCAAACTGCTTTGGCTTTTTAATGCCAAACTTATTATCAAATCTAACATGTATAGATTCTTCCACAATCTGTGTTTCAGTATTGTATACTTTGTAGCCTTTAGAGCGTTTAGAATATCCAAGCATGAAACACTTCTGTGCTTTAGAATCAAACTTGCTAAGATTCTCTTTAGTGTTCAACATATAACAAATACATCCAAAAGGATGAAAATAAGCAATGTTGGGCTTTTTGTTCCTCCACAATTCATAGGGAGTCTTTTCCAGAAGAGGTCTTACAGACACTCTGTTCTGAATGTAACATGCTGTGTTGATTGCTTCTGCCCAAAAGTGCTTTGCCAGATTAGTCTCATTGATCATGGTTCTGGCCATTTCTTGCAGAGTTCTATTTTTCCTCTCTACAACTCCATTCTGTTGTGGAGTTCTAGGACAGGAAAAATCATGAGCAATGCCATTTTCATTAAAATATTTTTCAAAATATTTGTTTTCAAATTCACCACCATGATCACTTCTGACTTTTATAATTTTGAAATCTTTTTCATTCTGGACTTGTTTGCAGAAGTCAAAGAACACAGAATGTGACTCATCCTTGTGTTTTAAGAACTTTACCCATGTTCATCTACTATAGTCATCAACAATGACTAATCCGTACTTCTTGCCTCTGATGGATGCAATTTTCACTGGTCCAAACAGATCAATATGAAGTAATTATAATGGTCTGGAAGTAGAAACAACATTTTTTGATTTAAAAGATGATTTTGAAAACTTCCCTTTTTGACATGCTTCACAAAGAGCATCTGAGGTGAACTTCAACTTAGGAAGTCCTCTGACAAGATTAAGTTTATTAATCTGAGATATACGTCTCATATTAATATGCTCTAATCTTCTGTGCCAGACCCATTGCTCCTCATTAACAGACAAGAGGCATTTAACATTCTGAACCTTAAGTTCTGAAAGATTTATTTTATAAATGTTGTTCTTCCTCTTTCCACTAAATAGGATTGAGCCATCCTTTTAACTAATAGCTTTACAACATTTTTGATTAAAGACTATGTCATAACCATTGTCACTTAATTGACTTATGGACAATAGATTATGCTTTAATCCTTCTACAAGTAAAACATTAATAATAGAGGGAAGGTTACCATTTCCAATAGTGCCAGATCCAATGATCTTGCCCTTCTGATTCCCTCTAAATTTCACGTCACCTCCAGATCTAAGCTCCAGACTTTGGAACATAGACCTTTCTCCCGTCATATGTCGCGAGCATCCAGAGTCCAGGTACCATGACTAGCGTCCTGACCTTACTGCTAAGAACATCTGCAACAGGAATTATTTTACTCTTAGGTACCCAGATCTTCTTGGGTCCTTTTGGGTTAGTTGTTCTGAAGGTTCGTCTAAACTTCTGTTTTTCAACATAGGGTTTATTCTGACTAGCCTTAGATTTAAACACATGAATGTTCTTTTCAGAACGAGTGTGTTCAATATCATTCAAGTGACCAAATTTAAAATTGGAATATAAAGGAGTCTTCTTGATGATAATTTTATCAACATGTTTTGGATTTAAATCAGAGGAAGATTTATATCCAATTCCTTTTCTGTTATTTCTGCTAACTCCATAGATCATAGAAGCCATTTTGCTTCTGTCTATGCTTTTAGCAAGAAACTTCTGAAAGCTGTAGTCATACTTTTCCAAAATATTTTTGCATTCAGACTCAGTTTCAGAATCAGAGTCTTGTTGAGCTAATTCAAAATCATTTTTCATTTTTACGTTCTTTTCATTTAGCTCAGCCACTTCTGATTTGAGAATATTATTCTCAGATACAAGATTGCTTTGACGCTCCTTGTATTTGAGCTTAATATTATTATAGCTCTTCAGAACCTCTGATAACACTTTGATAAGTTCATCTTTAGTGAGTTTAGCCATTACCTCTTCAGCGTCAAAGTCAGATTCAGAACCTGAAATTCCTTCCTCCTGATCTTCTATGTCTGTCATCAATGCTACATTGACACATTCTTCTTCTGCCTCAGATTCAGAGTCAGATGTATCTGAATCATCCCAGGTTGCCATTAGAACCTTCTTCTTCTTATCAAATTTTCTTTTAGGCTTTTCTTTCAGAAGCTTTGGACAATCATTTTTGTAATTCCCAGGTTCTTTACATTCGTAGCAAACAACCTCCTTTTTGCCAGATCTTCTGTGTCCAGAAGATTCCTTTCTTTGGTCAAGTTTCTTGAAGTTTCTAAACTTCTTTCCTTTATGCTTCCAGAGTTTGTTTATTCTTCTGGACAATATGGATAATTCATCTTCATCTTCAGATGAGGATTCTTCAGAACTTTCCTCTATTACCTGCAACATTTTAGCAGATTTATTAGATTTTAAGGCAATTGACTTACCTTTATTTTGAGGCGCATCTTCCTCAACTTCAATTTCATGGCTCCTTAGTGAGCTGATTAGTTCCTCCAAGGAAATCTGGTTCAGATCTTTAGCCATTTTCAGCGCAGTCACCATAGGTCTCTATCTGGTAGGTAAGCTTCTGATGATCTTCTTCATGTGATCAGCAGTAGAGTAACCTTTATCCAGAACCTTTAGTCCAGCTGTAAGTATTTGAAATTTGGAGAACATGGCTTCAACAGATTCAGCTTCTTCCATCTTGAAAGCTTCATACTTCTGAATTAGAGCCAGAGCCTTTGTTTCCTTGACTTGAGAGTTTCCCTCATGAGTCATTTTCAAGGACTCAAACATGTCAAATGCAGTTTCTCTATTTGTGATCTTTTCATACTCAGTGTGAGATATTGCATTTAACAATATTGTTCTAGCCTTGTGGTGATTTCTAAATTCCTTTTTTTGGACTTCTGTCATAGATTTTCTATCTACTTTCTTGCCATTCCCATCAATGGGATGAACATATCCATCTATGACCAAATCCCATAAATCAGCATCATAACCCAGGAAAAAACTTTCAATCATGTCTTTCCATTAATCAAATTTCTCCTCATCAAACATAGGGGGTTTAGTACTGATTCTGTCTCTTTCTTCATACTTGTTAGATGTTGAAACATCAACCATTATAAACAACCAAATAAGTATCAAAGTTTTTCTCACTGGATCTTTTCTGTCACCGCGAAGTGGTAGCACACACAGAACCGAAGCTCTGATGCCAATTGAAGGTGAGAAAATACTTAGAAGGGGGGTTGAATAAGTATGAAGATAAAACTTAGAATCAAAACTCAAGTATTTTTATCCTGGTTCGTTGAACTCAACTACTCCAGTCCACCCTATCTAGAGTGATTTGCCTTTCTCAAACAAGGACTTAATCCATTATTTAATCAACTGATTACAATAGTAACCACTAAGAACAACTGTTCAAAGTCTTCTCAAGAACTACTGATCCCAACTGGATCTTCTTAAGGAACTATTACAATAAAATGTAAGATTAATACAAGTGTATGAATGCTTCTAACAAGCTTTATCACAACAGTGATTTTTCACTTAATGTTAAGAACAAAAGAATAAACTCAGCAATAAGAATATTTTATGAGAGCTTGTAAGAGTTTCTTTTTGAGATTCGTTGGTTGTAGATCACTACTGAAGAAGATGATGAAGACTTGGTTTTGTATGCACAGTAGTCCACAAAGTCTTGACATTGGAGGCTATGTACTGAAAAGGCCTGAACCTTTTTGTCTTTACATCACATGACCTTTCCTGGAAGTAGAATGCACAGAGAAATGCTTTTGGTCTGTGTTCCAGTGTCAAGCATGAAAGAGGAAAGAGTCGTTGAGCTAAATCAAAGGATATTACTTTGAATTCTTCTTCAATAATTATTTCTTTTCAGCAGGGTAACCATCAGACCTTGCATGATCAGAGTCTTGGATTCCCATCAGATTTTGCTGAATCAGAGTAAGGCAGCAAGTGTGCTTTAGCGTGTAGTTCTTTCAGAGCAGAGTTTTATGAATCAGATCCTCAGTACATGCAGCGTGTAGTACTCTCAGAGTCTTCTGAAAAACTGAGCTTCTTAACTCTCATACAAAGTTCTTTAATGCTTCAGAGTCTTCAGATCTTATTAGAGTCTTCTGCTTCAAATTCTTCTATAGCTTTTGCTTCAGATCCTTCTGTAGCTTCTGCTTCAGATTCTTCTGTAGACAACACTCAGATTCTTCTATAAGATGATTCTGACTCTTCAGAGCCTTCCATAGTTCTATGTTCATATTAATTTGCTCTTGGATATATATATATATATATATATATATATATATATATATATATATATATATATATATATATATATATATATATATATATATATATATATATATATATATATATATATATATATATATATATATATATATATATATATATATATATATATATATATATATATATATATATATATATATATATATATATATATATATATATATATATATATATATATATATATATATATATATATATATATATATATATATATATATATATATATATATATATATATATATATATATATATATATATATATATATATATATATATACACTTTAATTATCTACAACAAATATTCATGAACCAATTTTAGAGTATATAATTCTTTAATACAAAATTTCATAAGAGTTATCATCAAAACATAGAGATATTACTAAGAAACAATCTGTGTTCTTACAGAATGTTGCCAGTGGACAAGAACAATTGAGAACTATGGTTCAACCGTTGATAGCACGTGTTGACGAAGAGGGCATTTTTCATGGAGGATATAGTGTTATTCCTCCACCGGTTGGTGGATCTGTTCCATAAGGTATTCCTACTGTTGTCTTACCTCCTGGCAGAGGTGCTGTGAATGAAATTGGTAATGTTGCTGGTGGGAGTGTGTGCATTATGCACGAGTCTGCTGGTCCACATTGGGAAGATCACCAGGATGACGTCTTTTCCATAAAGGATATGGAGGCTGGTTTGCCAACTGAAGCTGACAGGAGGTTTAAATTGATTGAGGAGAAGATGAAGTCTTTCGAGAATCAGAATTCTCTGGGTCTCGATATGTCAGATATTGGTCTAGTTCCTGGGGTCAGGATTCCCCCCCAAGTTTAAGGTACCAGATTTCGACAAGTACAAAGGGACAACCTGTCCTAGAGTATACATCCGAGCGTATTTCAGAAAAATGTTTGTGTACTCTGATGATGAAAAGCTGTTAATGCATTTTTTCCAAGACAATCTGACAGAAGTGTATTTGGAATGGTATATGGGGTTAGAGATAACTCATATCCACAGCTGGAAAGAATTGGTCGAGGCCTTTATTCGTCATTATCAGTTTAATAGTGATCTGGCACCGAACATGGTACAATTGCAGAGTTTGTCGCAGAAGAATACTGAGAGCTTCAAGGAGTACGCCTAGAGATGGTGGGATTTGTCAGCGAGGGTGCAACCTCCTATGGTGGAAAGAGAATTGATCGACATGTTCATGGCTTCACTAACTGGTGTGTATTTTGAGAAGTTGATAGGCTGTATGTCTATGGGATTTTCTGATCTGGTAATGGCTGGTGAAAGGGTCAAAAATGGGATTAAGTCTGGAAAGATTCCAAATGGTGGTGGGTCATATTCGGGAGGAGCAAAGAAACCATATTCAGTGAAACCTAAGAGGAGGGAAGGAGATGCAAATGCTATTTCTCACAAGGGTAAAGGTAGAGCGTAGTCTCGTTATCATCAACAAGTTGCTACTGTGGCTATTCCGATTGCACCTCAACAACAAGTTAACGCACCACGACCTTATGCTACTAGACCAAGAATGGCTGACAGGCAGTTTGAGACTCCTCCAATGCCGTATTCTCAGTTGTTACAACATCTGTTACAGTTGCAACTGGTTCAGAAGAGGACTTTGGCACCTCTTACTGGTACACCTCCATCCGATTATGATGTGAATACCAGATCCGATTTTCATTCAGGCTCCCCGGGCCATAATATTGATAATTGTAAAGCCTTCAAGCACAAAGTTCAGGACTTGCTTGACTTAAAGGCTATCAACTTCACCAACAAGGGGCCTAATGTGAATCAAAACTCGATGCCGAATCATGGGGTGGCAAAAGCTAATGTTATTATTGATGGAGAAAAGTTGAACATGATAATTGATGTTGGGGATTTGAAGACTTCGTTGAGTTTCGTGAAGGCTAATTTGTTGAAGAAGGGAGTGTTTCCGGGGTGTTCTATTGACTGCTCTGAATGTGAAATACAACCTGAGGGTTGTGATCTTTTGGAGAAAGGTATCCAGAGAATGATTAATGACATTTATCTGCAATTTGACAGGGTTGTAAGAGAAGACGTTGAGGATAAAGTGAGTAATGATGGAAGCGAAGTTGCTACAATCTCAATTCCATACCGGACAATCAATATCTCAGCGCTTGCTAAGCCAGCTCGGGTTATCATTACTGTTCCTGGACCTGTGCCGTACGAGAGCACTAAAGCCATCCCATGGAACTATGGGACAGAGGTGTTCTGTAATGGGCAGATACAAGAATTGAAAGGATCTTCATGCGGGGGTTCTTTGGTTGAGAATATAGTTGGTGCCGGCGGTATCACTAGAAGTGGCAGGATCTTTTCCCCACCAGCAGTTAATACTGATAGGAATGAAAAGGGGAAGGGTAAGGCAGTGATTGAGGAGAACATCCAACAACAGGTTGGTAATGATGATTTTTTGAAAGATGTGGAGGAATTTATGAGAATTCGAAAAATTGACTACAAGATTGTGGATCACTTAAATCAGACTCCTTCGAAGATTTCTATTATATCATTATTGTTGTGTTCAGAGGCTCACCGCAACGCTTTATTGAAAATCTTAAATTCAACACATGTACCCCAAGAAATTTATGTTAATCAGTTTGAAGGGGTAGTAGCTCATGTAAACGCTGGTAATGGTTTGGGTTTTACGGACCTGGATTTGACTCCTGCCCAGAGGAACCATAACCATGCTTTACACATATCAATAAAGCGTAGAGGGTCCTTGCTGTCGCATGTCTTGGTTGATACAGGATCGTCCGTCAATGTACTACTGAAGAAGGCATTGATGAAATTAGATACTCAAGGTTTGATATGCACGCTAAGTGATTTGGTTGTGAGGGCTTTCGATGGATCTAAAAGATCAGTGTTTGGGGAGATCATCATGCCTATTCAAGTTGGGCCAGAGATTTTCGATGCAACTTTTTACATTATGGATATCCAGCCAGCATACAACTATTTGCTTGGTCGACCTTGGATACACACTACGGGAGCAGTTACTTCAACGTTGCATCAGAAGCTGAAATATATGATGGAAGTGAAAGTTGTTATAGTATACGGTGAAAAGGATCCATGGTTAGCCATTTGTCATCCTTCAAGTATGTAGAAGTGGATGAAGAGATCCACGAAACACTCTGCTAGGCATTTGAAACAGTTCAGATTTGGGAGAAGCTTCTTGTAGAAGCTAAAAGCCCAGAGGTTTCCATGTTATCGTTCAAGGAAGCTCGTGCTATCGTAGAATCCGGTTCTTCTCAGAAGTGGGGCCAAGTTCTTAATGTTCCTGTCAAACAGGACAAGTTCAACTTGGGATACAACCCTCTAGTTCTTCTCAAGAAATTCCGAGATACAGGGGACCTGTTCAATTCACCAACGGTTGTGTGATATTTGACATGATTAATGCCATTGAAGATGACGAAGATGACAGTGATTGCGATATGGATGCCTGGATTCGTCCATGTACTCCTGGCCAAAAGCTGTGTAATCAGACTACTGAAGAAATCATTCATGTTACTACTGCAGAGTAATGTTCATTGTTTTGATTATGTTCAGTCTACATTCTTCCCAAGGCGTAGTGACCCAACCTGTGGGGCCCTTTTGTTATTTGCATTTTATCATAAATAAAGGACGTTTTCGCATTCAAATATTGTGATCCCTATTTTTCTTGTTTTGTTTCTTGCATTATATTAAACAGAAAAATGGTAATGTGTTATATTTTTTGCATTGCATAATAAACATAAACATCATCATGCAGGTCTTTTCTATCAGATACCATCGATTCAAATTCAGCTATGGTTTCGTATGACTTTGATAATCCCATTTATCAAACTGAAGAAGAGACTGATGAAGACTGTGAACTATTAGAAGAGTTAGTCAGACTTCTCAAGCAGGAGGAAAAGGTCATTGTGCCTCATCAGGAGGATATTGAAGTTATCAATCTGGGTACCAAAGACGACAAGAAAGAGGTTAGAATTGGGGATGCATTGGAAGACAGTATCAAGAGAAGATTGGTTGAAATGCTCCATGAGTATAAAGATATCTTTGCTTGGTCTTACCAAGATATGCCTGGGCTGGATACAAATATTATGGTACACCGATTGCCTCTCCAAGAAGAATGTCCGCCAGTCAAGCAGAAGTTGAGACGGACGAGACCTAACATGGCAGTCAAGATCAAAGAAGAAGTTTAGAAGCAGCTGAATGCTGGTTTTCTTGCTGTCACGAATTACCCTCTGTGGGTCGCTAACATTGTTCCTGTGCCTAAGAAATATGGTAAGGTCAGGATGTGTGTTGATTACAGAGATCTAAATAGAGCGAGCCTAAAAGACGATTTCTCGCTCCCCCACATTGATGTGTTGGTTGATAACACCGTTCAATATTCTGTGTTTTCTTTCATGGATGGCTTCTTTGGGTATAACCAAATCAAGATGGCCCCAGAGGATATGGAGAAAACTACTTTCATTACACCATGGGGGAATTTCTGCTATAAGGTGATGCCCTTTGGATTGAAGAATGCCGGGGAAACTTATCAGCAGGCGATGATGACTCTCTTTCATGATATGATTCATCATGAGATCGAGGTATATGTTGATGGCATGATTACAAAGTCACAAACGAAGGAATGACATCTGGTCAATCTTCTGAAATTGTTTGAAAGGTTAAGGAAGTTCAAGCTGAGGCTGAATCCTAACAAGTGCACCTTCGGGGTAAGATCTGGAAAGCTACTGGGGCTCATTGTCAATGAAAGGGGTATTGAGGTAGATCCTGCCAAACTAAAAGCTATACAAGAAATGCTTGAGCCGAGGACGGAAAAAGAGGTTTGTGGTTTCCTGGGGAGATTGAACTACATTTCAAGGTTCATATCTCATCTTACAGCCACTTGTGAACCAATTTTCAAATTGTTAAGAAAAGATCAAACAGTCAGGTGGAATGAAAATTTCCAAAAGGTGTTTGAAAGAATAAATGAGTATCTACAGGAACCTCAAATACTCATGCCTCTAGTTGTAGGGAGACCTCTGATCATGTATTTTACGGTTCTTGAGAATTTAATGGAATGTGTGCTCGATCAACAGGACGAGACAGATAGAAAAGAACACGCCATCTACTACCTGAGTAAGAAATTCACCGATTGTGAGTCGAGATACACAATGCTAGAGAAAACATGTTATGCACTCGCTTGGGCTGCTAAGCGTTTGAGGCAGTACATGTTAAACCGTATAACCCTATTGATTTTGAAGATGGATCCGATCAAGTATGTCTTTGAAAAACAAGCACTCTCCGGAAGGATTTCCCTATGGCAAATGGTTTTAACAGAGTATGATATTTAGTACGTTTCCCAAAAAGCCATAAAGGGAAGTGTTCTGTCGAAATATCTTGCTGAACAGTCCATTAAGGATTATCAGCCGATGAAGTTTGATTTTCCAGACGAAGACGTCATGTTTTTTAAGATGAAAGATTGCGATGAGCCTTTACCTGGTGAGTGTCTTGAGATTGGATCTCAGTGGAAACTGGTTTTCAACTGTGCTGTTAATTCATATGGTAATGGAATCGAGGCAATCATTACAACTCGTCACGATTCCCACATACCGTTCACTGCCCGATTGACATTTGCCTGCACCAATAATGAAGCGTGCATTATGGGCTTAGAAGAAGCTATCAATTTGAGAATCAAAAATCTTGATGTATATGGCGATTCAACGCTGGTCGTCAATCAAATCAAAGGAGAATGGGAAACTCGTCAGGCCAACCTAGTGCCTTATATGAACTATGCACAAAGACTGTTGCCATTCTTTAATAGAGTCGAGTTTCATCATGTGCCTATGGCTGAGAATCAGATGGAGGACGCCTTGGCCACGTTATCATTTATGTACAAAGTGAATTTCTGGAATGAAGCTCCAACTATCACCATCATGCGTCTTGATAGACCAACCTTCGTGTTTGCAATTGAGAAGGTATTAGATGGAAAGCCTTGGTATTTTGATATCAAGAATTTTTTCAAGACTCAAGAGTACCCATTTGGGGCATCCAGCAAAGATAGGAAGACTCTAACGAGGTTAGCCAGTAACTTCTATCTGAACAAGGATGGTATGCTATACAGGAGAAACTTTGACATGGTCTTGTTGAATTGTGTTGATGAACATGAAGCAAACATGTTGATGGATGAAGTCCATGAGGGTTCTTTTGGTACTCATGCCGATGGACATTTCATGGCCAAAAAATTATTGAGAGTTGGGTATTATTGGATGATATGGAATCTGATTGCTTCAAATACGCCAGAAAATACCATAAATGCCAGATTTATGTTGATAAGGTGTGTGTGCCATCGACCCCTCTGAATGTGTTAACATCTCCTTGGCCCTTTGCTATGTGGGGCATCAATATGACTGGGAAGATTGAGCCGACTGCTTCTAATGGGCATCACTTCATTCTGGTTTTTGTTGACTACTTTACAAAATGGGTAGAAGCAAATTCTTTTGCCAATGTCACGAAACAGGTGGTCGCCCAATTCATAAAGAAGGATATCATTTGTCGTTATGGAATTCCGAAGAGAATAATTACCGATAATGGTTCAAATTTGAACAAGATACTTAAGTATAATTCAAGATACTTAAGTATAATTGGAAGTTTTAAGTCATGTTTGGCAAGTCATGGTTAGAGTTTTTCTTAAGTCATGTGGATATATAGCAGATCTTGTTAAGATTATTATCAAAATGTGTGAGAAATATCTTAGATCGTGGATTATTGACACTTGACATTAGGTTGCTAAAATAACTTTTCAAAATGGAAAGGCATGATGGCATGACGTAATCCTTTTTTAACCATGCATATCTGGCCCAATTGAAAACAATACTACTTGTCTAGCTAAGCCATATTCACGTCTATGGAGCAATATCAGGCTGAAGTCATAATTCACAATAGAGTAAAAGATCACAAGTTTTTTTTACAAGTCAAGTAAAGATTAGATGATGACCCTTGGTCCAAATTACTTCAGAATAATCTAAAGGCCAAGAAAACAAAGTACAGACATGAAAAAAACTACTTACAAGGTCGCAGACAATTCAAACTAAAACAACCCATGTACGGTTCATAAAGTTTCAAACTGCACAAAAGAAATTAAGTCCATTGATGCTAGGGATAGCTACATGATTCGAGGGATAGGATTTTAAAAAACAAGAATAAGAAGAAGTACCAAAATAGTGATATAATTCGAATATGACAAAGTGGTAATTGAAGAATCATCTCCGTGGTTCTTTCACCCCACTCACTGGCGTAAAACCGGGGAGTTGGATAGGCCTTGCTAACGGATTTGTGACGTCTACATCCTAAATTCCACATGAAAGCAATTCTGGAATCCTCCCTATAAATACGTTCATTGAAGACCTGAAAAGAGAGACAATTACATTACTATTATGCTAAAAAAATACTCCCCTAACCCATTAATCACCAAAGCTCAAAAAACCTTAAGAGTTACTTAGGTTCAATATCAGAACTTGAGCTTACTTTGAGCTAGACCTAAGGTTAACAGGCATTCGCAGAGGATTCACATGGAGAGGATTCAGAGAAGAGGAAGTAGAAACAAACTAAAGTACGCAGACAAAAAAAACGCTCAGAAACGTACCTTGGAGGTTGACCGAAATACCTCGTCGGAGCTTCAAAACTCCGGCGAGGCCATTGTCTCTTTTACTCTGAATATTTTCAACCTGATTCTTTGATGCTTGATACATGCCATAACTTTGATATTTGTTCTAAACCTAGGGTTTTAACTTGGTACTTTGTTTAGGTATACGAATTTGGTTGCTTCTTGGACTGATTAGTTGTCAATTTGGGTTTAGAATGGTTATTGGAGCGTTTTTATGTTGGTAGCTTGTAATCTGAGTTCGTTTTGCTAAGATATGGGTATTAAAGTTTTGATTGAAAGAGATAGCAGAGAGCGATTGTGAGAGAGAATAGAGGATATAGAGAAACTTGGCCGAGTTTTTAGAGAGAGGGTAGCTCGATATCAGAAGAGAGGTTAACATGCACTAGACCTAAGAGTTACTCAGGTTTTTAGAGAGAGGTTAACAGGCGCTAGACCTAAGAGTTACTCAGGTTTTTAGAGAGAGGTTAACAGGCGCTAGACCTAAGAGTTACTCAGGTTCAATATCAGAACTTTGAGCTTACTTTGTAAAAGAGAACCTTTAGCGATTGTGAAAGAGATATCACTATTTTACTTGCCTTATGTGCATTAATATATTTAATTTATTTTGAGGATTGAAATTGAAATAGATCTGAGATAGAGGCAAAGGGGATTATCCTTCGGTTTTTTTGGGAATAGGCACTAGTTATTATTAATTTTAATGTATTTCAATTTTCATTGCCATAAATAAGTTTAGTCATAGCTCTTTTAGATGCAGTTGTTACTATGTTGTTTTTGAAAACATCAAAGGGCTAGTGGGAGAGGCGGAATACATATGGGTTTTAAAGCATGCTTTCAATACCATCTTTAATGCTAGTTCATTAGTCTTTTGATGTACTGTTTTTAGCTGCCACCTTGCAATAATTGTGGACACGCCATACTCCCATTTTCTTCCATTTCCATTAAGTCGCGTGTTTCCTTTCCTTAGAGTTTGAGGAGTTATGGGCTTTTTGGGCCATATCCATACAAATCCAAATTTGTTTGGGACATAGCAGATCCTGTGGCCTTTGGGCCTACGTGGACTTACCTCATATGGCCTATTTGAGTTAATCATGTTAGAAAATATAATTAATAGTAGAGAAAAAACATTGTTTATTTAGTTTATAATTAAATATTTGATTTTATGATTAATTATACTTTTGTCTCTAAATTATATAATTATTATTTTGTGATAGTTAGATAAAATTAGGTTTTTTTTCAATCCCTATTAAATATTCTTATCCTAATTCTTTTTTTTAACACTAAAATGCTTTCCTAATTATCTTCATATTTAAATAAATGTAGTGGGTTCTTGGGGTCTAGCACTCCTTGGATTCTTGAATGATCGCTCTTGAAGCGCACGCCTTGGGTTGTGATCGTTTCGTTTTTTGTTTCTAAGAAATAATTAAAATACTTAAAATAATTAAAACATTTAACTTAATTAAAATACTTAACCTTTAGAAATATTTTCTTAATTGAATTAAAATTATAATTTATCCTAATTAATATTTCTAGACATTTTCTTATTTAAATCAATGAAGGTAGTGGGTTCTTGGGAACTAGCACTCCTTGAATCCTTTCAACAAACGCTCTTGAGGCGCACGCTTTGCATTGTATTCGTTTCGTCTTTCATTTTTAAGGTGTTTAATCCTCCAATCCTTTTAATGACATTTAATTCTTTTCAAAACTTTTATTCACCTCCAGAAAACCCTAATTCAAGTAAAACACTTAACCTAACTTTTTTCAAAATATTTTCTTAATTAATAATGGAGATTTTGAATTCTTAAGGTCTAGAACCTATTGGGTTCTCGAAAAATTGCTCTTGAGGCGCACACCTTTGGTTGTGATCCTTTCGTCTTTCATTTCTAAAACACTCAACCCGATTAAAACGCGTCTAAACAAAATACTCTAATCATATTCAAATCCTTTCTTAATTAAATTTACGAAAGAACTGAGTTCTTGGAGTCTCGCACTCCTTGGATTCTTGTGACCGCTCTTGGGGCGCACGCCTTGGGCTGTGGGTTGTTCGATCTTTAATTCTTAAAACACTTGCCCTAATTATTTAGACAAAGTCGTTCATTGTTCAACAAACACGACTTTATAATTAATTGAATGAAAAAGGTGTTGTTGGGATCTAGCGTTCCAATAATGCCCCGATTAATTGGTTGCGAGGCTGACGTCTAGTTTATCGAATAATCGTCATTCTCCCTTAAAATACTTACCAATCAAACCTTATTCTCTCGCTCCCGTGCAATCGAAACCCTAAAACCTATTCAAATCAAAACTCTTTTCTCAATTCAAGTCCTAATACACTATAATCTATTCAAACAACTTTTTGCAAAGAACATTATTTAGTCCCTTCTTCTGTGCATATAAACTCGTGTTTTAGCCTCCCATAGCGAGCAGACAAGCCAATGTTTAGCAGTTAGAATGCGACACAAACACTCGTTTTCTTAAAAAACACAAACCAACCAACCGTAGTCGTCCGAACTATGGTTGCTCTGACTTCCTCATTGCACTATGAGGGTACATAGGCATAGGATTGCAAGATCCTAGCGAGCTGCCTCTGCCTTTTTACCTCAAACCTTCTACCGTAGTCCCACGAACTACGACGCTCTGACTTTCCCATTGCACGAGGGAATACGTAGGCACAAGGGCCCAAATCCTTGGCGAACACCCTAATAAAAGCCACCAATTTTCCCCTTAGAAGCGAATCCTTAGAAGATAACAAACAACCTAGCTAACTTTTCTCTCAAATTGAATCAAGAGGTTCCCATTAAGTACAACAAACGTAGAGGGTGTTAATACCTTTCCTCTTGTGTAATCGACTCCCGAACCTAGAATTTAGTTGTGATGACCATTTTCTGATTGCTTTAAAGGTTTTATCGATATTTTCCTATTCCTTTCTTGGAACGAATAAAGTTTAATGTTGACTCTGTTCGAACGTTTTTTCCGCGTCCATCGTGAGGATCATATTTTTCGAGGTACGATGGTAACATGTCTATGCATAGCACATATATTCATTACATTATACCTAATAGTTTCTTCAATGCCAATTTTAGTGCTCTGCTGTAGGAAAATCTCCGCATTCATGTCCCTTTAAATGGTGTAAACAATCTTTGTTATGGAAAATTTCAAAAGCTTCCTTCTCTAACCCTTTTATTTGGTCTTAAGGATAATTGAAGTTTTTTCATTGCTCTAATTTATAGGGTTCCTGAAATAACCAATCCAGCTCAATATGTTTTTCCAAACATTCCTAGTGTTATGGACTGGTCCAATGGCTAGGCATGGCCCAATCCACTTCTGCTCTCTGAATGACCCAATTGCCTAAGTCCACCCAAATTGGGGGGAGCATTTACCTTTCTGCCCCTTCAACAGGGAAGGATGACCAATTTACCCTTGGTCACAACGCTTCTCCTCGGCAGTCCTTGTCCGTCACGTACGTTTCACCATTCAGAAATAGCCAAGACGTTTGTGCCCGTAACTGTGCCCCTTCCTGCAACAACGACTAGTTATGGGCACCTTTGCCTGTTCCAACGACTAGTTTTGGCAGTTACATATTCTTCGGGAAACAATTATCTCGCCCCGAAAATTGGAACCAATGGCCAAGCGCTAAGGGCACTATAAAAACCCTCTCACTTGATAGGGTTAGGTATCCAATATTCACCCTAATATACTCATATTTTGTACTTGCTCTCTCTTGCTCGATTCTTACTTTACCATCGGAGTGCCTTGCAGGTACACCCCCTCATCCTCTCTCACTCCCAACACCACAGGCATTTTTCTCTAGCCCACTCCAAGTTCTGATCAGCCGTCAAGATCAGTGGCGTCATCTGTGAGAACTTGTTATCCTCGTCTTTTCTCCCTTCGTAGACACGAGACCAAAATAGTTTTTTAAAATCCTGATCATGGCCAGTCGTGACAACACTCTTAATGCTTGCAACTTTGCTTTCCTTCCTGTCAGTAAGACTGATGCTAACGGAGCAACCACCTTTCATGGCGGCAACATCTTCTGACAAAGAGACGGAGCCACTACTTCTCCATCTCCTATTCGCCCAGATGACAACGAGGTCCCACTCGTCCCAGAGCACCTGCTAGTTCTAGTTCTGCCCAGTGCTGATCCGTCCATGGCAGACCTCCACGAGGTTCTCAACAAGATCAACCTCATAATCCTCAATCAGAGCGTGAGGATTAGAGCCTTAGAAGAATCCAATCATCCAAGATCTCCTTCACCGAGGAAATAACGTCAACAACTATGGAGTCCTCCTCCACGACGCGAAAGAAATCGTCGGACACATCAGGAGCCAGAAATCCATACCGTCAAAAAGCGCGATCACATTTCTCCTTGAAACCAGCATTCACCACAACACAAGAGGACTAGAAGAGATCACCGAGCAGAATCCCTACATTCGCCTCCGCCCAGATCCAAGGGTCGAACATGAACCTCGTCTCCTTGTCGAGACTGCTATCCTACATACAGACTAGACACCCGCTTCCCGTCTTGGACCAACAGCAACAGTGATGACGAGCTTCGCGACCCTTTATCCCAGGAGATCATGGCCATGCGCCTGCCGAAGAGACTAGAGAAACCCCCTTCTCTAGGCACATACGATTGTATAATGGACCCCGATGAGCACATCAAAAATATCGATGCGCTACTCGATTACCGTGGAGTCTGGGGCACCATCAAATGTAGGTTATTCCCGACCACACTCAGGAAGGGGCCGATGACCTGGTACAAAAGACTCTCCAACGATTACATCACCTCATGGAGGCAACTGAGGAGAATGTTCTCCCGACACTTCATGGTTTTCCGCCGCCATCCAAATACCAAAGCCTCCCTTGAGACCATCATTCAAGGGAGAGATGAACCCCTGCGAGCCTACATTGAAAGGTTAAATAAGTAGCCGTCTAGATCTCTACGACCGATGACATGAAAAAGTTTCTACTTGAAGACGAGCTCCATCCCCGCAATGAATTTGCTAAAGCTGTGGGCATCCAGCCCCCGACAATGCTGGACACTTTCCTCCTCAAGGCACAAGCGTACATTCAGTACAAAGAGAAGGAGGTCACCGGTTTTTCCAGAGATTTGAGGCACCAGGAGAATGCCTAATCCTCCAGGTTCGATGAGCCCTCGACATCTTGTCGAGGAGAAAGAAGGCGTGAAGACCGTCCCCGAGAGCCCCAGGACAAAAAAGGGCCCTCCGACCGGTTCCATGAGTACACTCCCCTAACAATTTCAAGGGAAAAGATCCTTTCTGAGTACGCCAACTTAGAGTTCTGCCAGGCAGAGGTCTGGTTCCCGAAGCAGATACAATCTAAATAAAACACTGACAAGTTAAAATATTGTCGACTCCACAAGAGCCACGACCATATGACCGAAGATTGCATCCACTTGAAAGATGTCATTGAAATACTCATCAGGGACGGACATTTGAAGCAGTTCGACAAACGGAAGGAGGCTCCTTGGCAAGATGCCCAGGAATCGAAGAAGGTAGATGAAGAGGTACCTTCCTCCGAGGAAGCCAGCCTTCAGGTCACTATGAGCATCTCGCGGCCAGAAGATTTCTACATCCACGAGGGGTTCAGCGCCCCTCCATATTTCGCTGCACACAGCCCGTAGGAGACTTTCCCCTCCGCCATGGTCATCTCCGGAAGGGGCTTCAACAAAGTCACAATAGGGTCCTTCAAGAGAAAATTCGAGCACCTTATCAACAACAGCTCGAACTGGAACTCCACACTCGATATGGTCTGGGGAGAGTCTGTTCCCATTTGCTTCTACCGTGAGAAGCTCCTCGATGGAACCCCCAATGTCAGCATACCTCTGCTCGTAAGGGCCTAGATGGCAAATTTTGACGTCCGACGAATCCTCATCGACCAAGGAAGCTCAGTTGATGTTATGTATTCCCAAATGTTTTCTACCCTCCAGTTGGACGAATCATATTTGGCACCCTACGTAGGCTCTGATCTGTAGGGTTTCAATGGGCCGGTGATGAAGCTCTGGGTTTATGTAGAGCTGATTGTAACTTTCGGGTCCTCTGAAACGTCCAAGTCAATCAAGGTCCAATTCCTGGTCATCGATTGCCCGTCGTTATACCAGTTCATCTTCGACCGGCCAAGTCTGGCCGAATTAGTGGTTGTACCCTCAACAGTGCACTTGAAGATGAAATACTATACTTCGAAGGATCTCATGGCGACTCTACACAGAGACATTGATGCCGCAGGGAGATTTTTTGAAGCAGCCTCCAAGGGGATAAATACCATCGGTGCCAGGCCGAAGACCCCCAGCCACACTTCTCTGCCCAACAGCATCGAAGAGACGAAGTCGCTGCCCCGCGTCGACTTCATCGACCTTGGAATCTATTTCTCCTAAGACGGTCAGAAGATTCAGAAGGCAAAGGGGAAGGAGATCCAGCCATCCTCGAGCAGCCCCTCTAGTAGCGGCGACACTATCCATCTGATGTGCACAATTCTGGATGGAGAGTTTGAACTTGTCGTCCTCGGCGACGACCCCCAGCAGGGAGTGAAGATTGGGACTGGTCTCCTCGAGCTAGCAAATAAATAACTAATAGCTTGCCTCCAAGATGTTGCACCCCAAAATTTGCCTAACCTTTTTTCTGTACATAGCTTGTGTTTAATTGCATTCATTCTAGCATTATCATCTGCATTGCATTGACATGCATGCAGGAGATCAAGAGGTAGGTGTTGCACCCTAAAATTTGCTCAACTTATTTCACTTGGTTTATGTCTCATAGCTTTAGCATTTGCATATTAGGTCATGTACATAATTCATTCATCTGCATAGCATAGCAGGGGCAAGCCCTCCAGCAAGGGACCAAATGCAATTCTTATCTCTATGAGCATATCAAGGGGTTATTATTCAAATTCAATCTTAGCCAAGTCATCAGAAAGAAATTGAAATCTGAAAAGTTAGTGGACCAAGCAGTGGATCTATCTCCTATCTTGAGGGTATTTGAAGATCATCAAAGAAGTTGTGAGTCATGAATTGAGGCCATGGAGGGTATATAGACATCATGGGAGACCTAGAGGGTCACTTTGAAAGTGAGACAAGTCATTGATGTGATTGCAAGAGATACAATTGAAGACAGTTAACTAGGGTTTCATCTGGGTCCACCCTGGGTCAACCCTAGGTCAAATGCTTGATTGAAGGGCATCAAGGCCTGTTTGAAAGATGTGGGATGCCTCATTTGATATGGGGATATGGATGTGGTGTTGTGCCAAGGAGAAATCAAAAGAAATCAAGAAGAAGAGAAGTTTCTGAATTAGGGTTTCTGTGTAAAATCCCCTAGTTTAAGGCAAACTTCCAAGCAAGATAATTCAAAATGAAAGCTTCAAATGGATCCTTGGCCAACATGAAACGTTTAGAGGATCTCAAGACATTTAATTTTAGTGGTGGAAGGCATCAAGAAGATTTATAGAACTCAAGTTATGGTTCTTGCAAGTTACAGGTCATCTGAGGACACTGAAATTTGTCTGTGAAAGTTACTTGACTTCCAAGCAACTTTTACCCCTCAAGGAGCTTTCAAATGGATTTCTGGCCAACATAAGAGTTGTTCCTCATGATCTTAGATTTCTAGAAAGATAGGGTATGCCTTCATATGATTTGTAGAACTCTACTTATGACCTTGGCAAGCCAGGGGTATTTTGGGAAAGTGGAATTACAGGTCATTTCAAGCATATGCCCAAAACTCCTATTTCCAAATTTCAAATGAAGAAATGTTCAACATCAAACTTGCTCCAAATGACATTTTGAGCCTAGAAAAGTATGTGTGGCAAGTTGGAAATGCATGGAACTTAGACTTGCAAAATTGACCAATATTAAAGGGAAAAATACCTTTTTAAATGACCAAAATTGTGATTTTTTGATACCAAAGTAAAACCAAGCACATGACCAACCATTTTGAAGGGAAATTGCATTTTAAGATCATTGGAAATATTAGTTTTTTGGTTTGAAGTCAATAAATTGGAGTTATTATAAGTTGCTTGTAAAAGAAGATACATTTGCCAAATCAAGCTAGGACCAAGGTGCAAGGCAAGGGATGGTTTCTACACTCTCTAATTGTCATGAAAGGAGAAATTCAAGAGATTTTGAGGGGCTGCAACAAGGCAATGCAGAGTGGATTTTTCAATTTGGCCATTTTCATTTTCTCATGCAATGATATGAGTAACTTCTCATGGGATTAATCTAGCATCTTCCAGAACTTTCCATCCTCCCCTATATAAACCCTCGAGCTGATTCAATGCAGGGTTGGTGCTTCATTTGGTTGAAATCTCAGAATTCACTTTCATTCCCTCTTTTGCAAATCACACAAAAACTCTCTCAATTCTTCATCATTCTTCAAAGTTATTGATTCTACCATACTCCATATTCATCATAGATCACATTGCTAGCAAGATCTGGTTGAATTGAAGCCATAATTGTGTGCTGCGAATTTCACTTTCAAATTGCAAGAAGAGTTGGTTATGGCAATCCAAGGTGTTTAAGCAAGAACAAGTGCATACAAAATCAAGATCCTGGTCCATTGATTGCTACTGGAGCATTGCTGAACTTGAAGTGGAGATTTCATCCATCTGTTTTCAATTTTACACCAGGTTGGTATTTCTATCGAATTGGCCTGAATTAGGTAGTATGATGTAGATTTGTTAGGTTAGACATGACTTAGGAGGTTAGATGATTAATCCAGGAGGTTTTGGTGCGAATTGATGAAGGTTGACATTTGAGCACACCAACTGTTTGGACTTAGAACTTTGTTAATATGGAGTGTTAATATGCATGCTATAGCTTAGGTTGATCAGCACTAGGTGATGAACGTGTTGAGACCAAGAAACTGGAAAAATAAGAAGTTGGAGGTTTGAGCATCCATGGAAGTTGCACTATCGGGTTTGGTTTTTTAGGGCATGTTAGTGCAAACCAGAACCATAGTTGTGTTCAGGGGAAGAAATGGAACACCTTTGCTCTTGGAAGTTTTTGATTTGGTGTTAAAATGAAGGAGAACGAGGGAGAGAAAGTGAGTACGTGAAGCTTCATGTTCATGGATATTTTCTGCAAACCCTAAGTCTTGAGGTTGAAGACACATGACATGCGTTGGATCAAGTCTTAGACGTTGACTGGAGTTATGATCGCACGACTGTGATTTAAAAGAAAAATGAGAGGGAAGATAGTATGTTGATACGCTGCGTTTCATTAACGCTGTCTGGGCTTGATGAATTGCATTGCTTTCCACACCCCCGTGAGCGAGGCCCAAATTGAAATGAACTGTACTTAGCTGCTATTTGCACCGCGTCCTCGTTTTTTCTTTTCGGTTTATTTTTTTTTGTTTTCTGAATAACCAAGCTGGGCCCAAGCGCTATGCTATGCGCACCCCCATGCTGGGCCCAAATATGAATGCTAACTGAATTTTATTCCTATTCATACCCCTCATCATTTTTTATATTAAATTCACTCCAAATTTTCTTAATCTTCAAAAATTTATAAAAAATTGAAAAAACATTATTTTTTAATGAGACCTTTTTTCCCATTTTATATTTTCTGTCAAGAAAAATATGAAAACATAAAATTGTCATTTTACTTCATTTTCATATTTTTTTGCATATTTTTACATTTAATAGCTTTTTTTAATTCTTTTGGTTTATGCTACTATTTGTTGAATTTAGTTTAGGAGCTTCCTTTAGGATTTCCACCCCATTCTTTTTAGTATAACTAGATATGGATATTAGGTGCCCCCCTGATTTTTATACTATTTTTTAGGATTTATTTTAGGTAGTTTAGTTAGAAACTATTAGGATAGTCAATTAGGGTTGTGAATATAACATAGGTATAACAAAACAAATTTCTTTTTGGGGTTTTTAGGACAAATTAGAAGATGAGACTATAGGGGTATTATGGGTAAGTGATAGATCCCTTAGAAAATGTTAGACTTCCCCCTATTATATTAATACTATTAGTATATTCTTGTAATTGATTGGTTGTGTGGTGTGCCCTCTCTAGGGTTATTTGCTTGACTGTGTGGGGTATTGGGCCTGCTTGGGGTTTGGGTTTGAGCTGAAGACTTTGTTGATGAAGCCATTGAAGACCAAAGGAGTGAAGATCAAGTTCCAGAGCTGTAGTTTGCTTGCAGCTGTTGAAGATTATAGGAACTAGGAGCTAGGTAGAGCTCCAGAATAGAAACTTGATTCACAAACATGGAAGGTCTTGTTTGCCTCCATCCCTCTCTATGATGCAGAGTCTCTCTAGGACACTCACCCCCTTCCTTTGTAAGGCTTGGTGACAGTGTCTAAGAGATAGAACTCTTGAGAGAAACATTCTGCATGTTGTTAACAGTCTGTTTGCCACCTTTGATGGTCAACTAACTGTTTAACATTCCAGTTCATCCTCCTAATTGTTCCTCATCTTGGAGAGTGAGACTTGAAGAAAAGCCCTGAAAGATTGAAGATGGAGACCTTGCTTGAAGGCTGTGAAGATGAAGATTGATGCTTGCTTGAAGCTTGTAGATGGTTGAAGATGACTTGAAGACAGATGTTGATGAAGATTGTTGTTTGCTGTTTATAATTTTTGATGTATTGTTTGAATTTCCCTGACTGTATTATTTGCCATTTAATCTGTTAGGTTGAAAGCGAATTTTGTTCGCTTTTGCCTGTTGTTTTCTAGGTTCGAGGTTGAGCGGGACTCCCTTGCCTCGCTTGTATTGTTGCATTCATGCATATTTTACTGTTTTATTATATCTGTTGCTTCTATTTCCGTTTATCCCCTTAGGATCTCTGTTTCTCTCTGCGCAAGAGAGAAACATGATAGACATTAGGTCTTAACCCATGCATGATAACATTAGGTTAGTATGATTCCCTCGTCAACCATAGGTTAGAGTTCTGTCTCTTCTTTCTCAAAACAAACAGAAAAACACAATAAATCTTTCAAACACAATAAAAGACACGTCTTCCGTAAAAGAATGTGAACTCATCAAAACGTCAATTTTTGTCCGCTTGGACTGCTAATCAGAAAAACCCTTTTTTAGAAGGAGATAAAAACAACCAAGACAGACTTGTGTCGTACGTAGCCCGAACTACGTTTGCTCTGATCTTTCATGCTGTATGAAAGTACGTAGGCATAGGATGCGATATCCTAGCGAGCAACCTTCCCCTCCTTTCCAGTAGGTAGGTGAACTACGTTGACTCTGATTTCTCGTTCCAGATGGGAATACATAGGCATAAAGTGCGACACTTTGCCGAGTCATTTTATTTTCTTTTAACCCCAGACCTGTAGAATAGATAGAATAACAATCCGTACCAGAAAACAAGCGTGGATCCCGTCGAGTACGACGAACGTGAGGGGTGCTAATACCTTCCCCTTGCGTAACCGACTCCCGAATCCAGGATTTGGTTGCGATGACCATTCCTTTCCCCGTTTTGCGGTAGGTTTACTTCGAGCGTTTCCTTTCCCTCCTTTGGGACAAATAACGGACGGTGGCGACTCTTCTGTTCAGCCGGCGCCGATTTTCGCAGTAGCGACAGTAGGACTACCAACAAAGAGCTACACAAGATTATGAAGCTATCTAAGAGTCTTCATTCAAGTATTCAAGGGTTGATATCCTCATCAAAGAAGTCAAAGATTCTCAAAGAAGTGGTTTAAGCCAAATGTGTATGCCTCCTAACTTGAAGGATGTGGGAAGGTCATCAGATGATTCTAAACCCATGGAGTTGGAATTGAAGCCTTGAGAGAGCTCATGAGAAGTGTTGAAAGTCACTTTGAAACCTAGACAGGTCAAAATGCAAAGGATATGAAGCTATAACCAAGATTGGTGCAATTAGGGTTTCATCTGGTCAACCCTAGGTCAACAGATGATTTGAAGATGATTGAGACCTAATTTCAAGGCCATGTGATCATGGATTGATGTATTAATATGCCCAAGGGATGATTTCAAGGTAAAATCATCATGAATCAAGAGTGTGAGAAGTTTCTAGGCTAGGGTTTCTAAGCTTGACAGTGTAAAATCCCCTGGTTTAGTGCCTAATTTCAAGACCACATAACTCAAGATGGGATGTTCACCTCACCTTGACCCCAACATGATTGTTGTATAGCATTATCAAAAGTTTAATTTGAGTACTAGAAGTCCTTGATATGGTATATAGAACTCAAGTTATGAGTCAGACAAGTTACAGGTCATCAGATGAATGTGAATTTGGAGCTTGAAAGTCAACCAACTTGCATGACACTTTGGTCCTAGAAACATGATTCTCATGAACTTTTAGCCAACATTAGTGTTGTCCTTATCTTCTTAGCTTTCTAGAAAGTACTAGAAGTCCATGATTGGATTTGTAGAACTCAAGTTACAAGCTTTGCAAGACAAGGCTATTTTGGGAATTTGAGATTATATGCCATTTTTTATTATGGGTCAATTTCATCAACTTACACATCTCCAATGGACTTTTATTCAACTTGAAAGTTGTTCAAAATGGTGTTATTTGTCAAACCATGACCCAAGAATTCATTGATATGGATTAAGTTGAGAAGTGAATGAAGAAATTCTCATGGAGGAAGCATTAAAAGGCATTAAAGGAGAAAATTCTAAAATAATTCATTTTGGTGCAAAACATTACAAGTTTATGCATTTTTTGAAGGTAAATGGCATTTTGAGTGAATTGGCATTTGTAGAATTTTAAGATGAAGTTTGTGTCATGATCAAATTCAAAGTTTCTTAAGAATGAAGTAACATGATCAATCCACACCATTGATTGGATTCAAGGAACAAATCCTGGCCCTTCATCATCACTAACACGCCAGCTATGGATTTGAGCTAGATTGAAGCTAAAACAGAGGTGAAATCATGCTCTGTCATGAAGGAATTTTGAAGGAAAATTGGAAAAGTGAAATTGGATTTGCAAGCAAGTTGGGCCCCCATTCTCAGCCCAGAACAGTTCTATATATTCCCATGATTGAGTTCAGAGCAAGTTTGGTGATGGAATGAGCTTGGAAAGGTAAGAAGAAGTCACAAAAAGTTAGTTACAAGTGAAAATCGAATTTCACCATTGAAGGGATTTCTGGAGAAATTGAGAGTTGAGAAAGCTTCTACCATCATCAAGGATTGATTCTGCGTGGTTTTGGATAAAGATTAGAGGTTGTAGCATCTTCTGTTGAAGCTCAAACCAGGTTTTCTTCTTTTCATAATGATACTCTATTGGTGATGAATTAGTGTAAATGTTGCATGTGGTTAGGTAGAATTTGAACCATAGATGGATTTAGGTTTGGTTTGGAGCCATTGGTGAAGTTTCTTGATCATGGATGAAATCTTTAAGGATTTAGTTTAGGCTATATCTTGATGGATATCACATTTTATTAGTGGATTCCTGATCAGTGATAAGTGTAGAAGAGATCTGTATGCTTTTTTTAGAGTTTGGTGATGATTTGCATAAGTGGGTATTTTCTGTTCACGATCGTATATGTTTATTCTTTGAGAAAATGGAAAAAAGAAGATTATAATGATGATCCTTATGAGGAGACGAGTGAATCTGGATAATTTGGTGAAGTTTGGTGTTACCTGATGATTTGGCCACCGTGAACTTTCCGGAGAAGACGGCCGGAGTCTTCTCCAGCCGCCCTAAATTTCCCCCCTTCAAGTTTGCAGTTCAAACGAAGAAGATGATGGATGAACCGTTGGATGAATCTGATTTAGTGGACTTAGTAAGCAGATCAAAGGCTCGTGATTGAGTTTTGAGGATTGTTGACCTTGACTGCTGATGTGGCAAGCTGTAAGACATTGGATTGTTATACTTTTAGCATGGACGTTCCTGATTAGAGACTACCGTGTGTTGAAGTCAATGGAGAGCACGGGATTAATCCATGAAACGATTCGTTTCATTAAAAGGCCTCTGAGCTACGTGGCACGCGCCTTTACCCTTAGATGCATAAACTGGTCCACTGATCTGACGGTCACATTTTATTCTCAGCTTTTTAAATTCTTTTATTTCTTTTAATTCATTTTTGATTTTCTTTTAATGTTTTAATTATTTTTAGTTCATAGAAAATAGAAATAATTGTCATAAAAATATAAAAAAATCATGATTGATCTTTGGCTTGTCCCTGATTTTTGAATGCAATTTGTTTGAGTTTCTGATAAAATTTCCATTTATTGTCTATTTTTCCATTTTAATTAGTTGATTAAAAATGTAAAAATGATGGATTTTCTTTATGATTTTTGTACTATCTCATATTTTAGAATTGAGTTCTGATTTTTTGCATTTGTTATCTAGATATCTTGATAGAGTTGTAGGATTTTTCTTGCATTTTTTAGATTCAATTAGGTATAGTTTTGAAGCACATCTTTAGAGCCTTTTCCTTTTGAATCACCCATAACATACATCTTAGTTTAGCTTTCTGTTAGTGCCCTTAGGCATAGAGCTTTGACTGGAAACTTTAACCATAGATTCTTAACACATTTAGGATAATCTAGGATTTTTCTTAGGATATTTAGAATTGATTTCCTATTGTCCCCATATTTTACAAGTTGATGATGTTTAGGTGATCCTAATCTAGCTTTCCTCTTAGTTTAGACTTAAAGGTGAACCTTTAGCTAACTTTAGGCTTTTAATTGCTCCTTGATAGGATCAAGCTTAGGTTGAGACCTACTAAGAACCTAGATTAGGCCTTGATAGAGCCTTTAATCCCGTTTAGTTTAGGTGATCCTTAACTAATCCTTAGGGTTCCTCCTGAAGCCTCTTAGGAATTTGAATCTCCCATGAATGATAGAGTGTCATGGTGGATGCCTTTGGCATACATCATGCTTCCCTTCATTTCAATCTCCCGTGAATGGTAGAGTGTCATGGTAGATGCCTTTGGCATACACCATGCTTCCCTTCATTTCAATCTCCCACGAATGGTAGAGTGTCATAGTGGATGCCTTTGGCATACACCATGCTTCCCTTCATTTCAATCTCCCATGAATGGTAGAGTGTCATGGTGGATGCCTTTGGCATACACCATGCTTCCCTTCATTTCAATCTCCCATGAATGGTAGAGTGTCATGGTGGATGCCTTTGGCATACACCATGCTTCCCTTCATTTCTAATCTTCTATGAATGGTTGAATATCATGGTGGATACCTTTGGTATACACCATGTATCACCTCATTTCTTGATTATCCATGATTGGTTGAACATCATGGTGGATACCTTTGGTATACACCATGCATCCCATCATCAATTCCATTCTTTAGGATAGATGCCTTGTTTGATTAATTGTGGAATGAATTCCTTATTTGTCACAATTCCTTTCCTTTTTTCATGATTGAGTTGTGTGTTGCATTAGGGTAGCTCATGTTTAGGGTAGTATAAGTGTAGGTGCATGACTGTATTAAGAGGTTGAGTGGGTCTCCCTTTGCTTGCTTGCATTAAGGGTTGAGGTGATCCTCCCCTTGCCTGCTGTTGCACCCTAAAATTTGCTCAACCTTATTCACTTGGTTTATGTTTCAATATCATTAGCATTTGCATATAGAGTCATGTACATAGCCTAACCATCTGCATAGCATAAGCATAGCAAAGTCATACAACAGGGGGACCAATCATTATTCTCATCTCTAGAGGCCTATCAAGAGGTTATTATCTTAATTCCATCTCATTCAAGTCATCAGAAAAGAATTTGAGAGCAGAGAGTTCAGCAGATCAAGCCCTGGGTCTATCTTCTATCTGAGGGTATCTGAGGGTCAACAAGGGGGTTGTGAGTTGTGAATAGAAGGCATGGAGAGCATCTAGACATCTTGGAGGACTTAGAAAGTCATGTAAAGAAGGAGACAAGTTATTGGTGTGACCACAAGTATTTCAGTTGAAGACAGTCAACTAGGGTTTCATCTGGGTCAACCCTGGGTCAACTCTAGGTCAATTGATTGATTTAAGGGCATTCAGGTCTATTGAAGGGATGTGGGGTTCATAATTTGACAGGGAGAACAAGGATATGTTGTTATGCTAAGAAGAATTCAAGAGAAATCAAGGAGAAGAGGAGTCTCTAAATTAGGGTTTCTGTGTAAAATCCCCTAGTTTAGGTCAAATTTCCAAGCAAGATAAGTCAAAATGCAAGCTTCAAATGGCTTCTTGGCCAACATGAAACTTGTAGAGGATCTCAATACCTTTAATTTGAGTGGTGGAAGACATCAAGGAGATTTATAGAACTCAAGTTATGGTCCTTGCAAGTTACAGGTCATCTGAAGTATCTGAAATTTTGTCTGTGAAAGTGACTTGACTTCCAAGCAACTTCTACCCCTCAAGGAGATTTCAAATGAATTTCTGGTCAACATAGGAATTGTTCCTCATTGTCTTAGATTTCTAGAATGGTATGGTATGCCTTCATATTATGTGTGGAACTCAACTTATGGTCTTGGCAAGCAAAGGGTATTTTGGTCATTTGTCAGTTATAGGCCATTTTTAAGCAAAGGCCATATCTCCTATTTCCAAGCCTCAAATGAAAAAACTCAAAACATGAAAGTTGTTCAAAATGTGATTTTAAGTCAAGAAAGAAGGCCATGTAAGTTTGGAAATGCTTGTAACTCATGCTTGTAGAAATGACCTAAAAAAGGCATAAATTTAATACATGAAATGTCCATTTTTGGGAATTTTATACTACATGATCAAAGTGGGGCAAGTGACATATCATTTTGACTAGAAAACATATTTTGTGATCATTGGCATTATTAGATTTTGGATTTGAGGTCATAATTTGGGACTTGCCATGGATTGCTTATAATTCAAGTTACACATCCAACTCACATAAGGGATTAACACACAAGCTTGCAAGGCTTTTCAACATGTTCAAAATACCATTTGGGGAGATTTTCAATTGATAATCATGGGCTGTAACAAGGAGAACTTGGACTGAACTATGCATAGCATGAAATGAAAAAGTCATGACATGAGAAACTCAATTTCTCATAAGAAGAGTCCAGTTGGTTCTAGATGATTCTAACACCATCTATATATGGATTGGAGTGTGCTCAGATGCAGGGGTTAGAGAGAATTGCTGCAGAAAGAGAGATTGAAATCCAAGTTCTTCCATAGCAAGTCATTCTCCAATTCTTCATTTCTTCTCCATTCTGTTCAATTTCTTGATCTGGTTCAGTTCTATTATCATCATTGAAGGTGTGGCAATCAAAATCAGAGGGAATTCAAGGCCAAATCGTGTTCTGTATCTTGAGTTTGGCAGCTTGCAGCTTCAGATCCATTTCCAAGATTCAGAGCTTTTCAACCTTCCTTTTTGCATACAGAAGCTAGAGGATGGATCACTGAATGATTCTGGAGGAATTCAGGCATTGATTTGAAGAATTCTACCATCTGTGTATCTCATTTCACCAGGTTTGTAAATTTCTTCGTGCACCTTAATTTAAGTAGAATTGATTAGAATTAGTAGGTTAGAATGGTTAGAAATCATTAGGGGAAGCTTTCTGGAAAGTTAGAGATGATTTAGTGATGATTTTGTTAGAGGCACCATTTCTGTGTGGACCAAGAACTCCCTCGATATTGAATGATAATCTTAGTTCTTTAGGGGGAAATGATCTAGGTGAAGAGAGGAACATGCTTGTGCCATCAATTTTGAAGATAGTGAGAATCAGTTCTTGATCTTTTCTTGGAGGCAGCTATCGGGTTTAGGGTTAGAGGAGATTTCAGTTAGGTGTGACACCATGGTTGGATTCCTGGTAAGTTTTGGAGTGGATTTGGTTTTTATATGTTGACGTTTCATGGAGAATCGAGGGAGTTAGGGTATGAAGCAGTTGGGGTGTTCATCCATGGAGTTCCCTCCAAGCCCTGAACCAAGGAGGAAGACGATATTTTCACCCTCAGATCACCTTTTGACCAGTTGACTGACTTTGGATCCAACGACTGAGATTTAAACTTCGTTTGTGAGGGAAAGCTGAGCTAAGACCAAACGCTGCGTTTCACTAATTGGGGGGTTGGGCTCAGAGCGCTATCCACACCCCCCATGTTATCAGGCCCAATCCTTTGAACGTGCTTTTCTGCTTTTCTCACCCCCTCCATTTTATTTCATTCTATTTTCTTCTTATTTTCCTTAATTTTTTATGCATCTTCTAAAATTCATAATAAATAGATAAAAAATCATTTTTAATTCATTCTTTTTACATTATTTTCTTTAGGATGTCTAGAAAATTCTAAAAAATAAAAATTGCATTTTATTTTTTATTTGATATTTTTCCCATATTTTCTAAATAAATGACATTTTAAATAGCTTCATTTCATGCATGATTTTATTAATTTTTGTTCTATTAGATACTTTCATATTTTTTGTTCATTCTTTTTAGGTTGTTTAGTTTAGACATTGAACTTGTAGATTCAATTTAGTTCCCATTTTTAGAAGTTAAATTTAGGTGCTTAGTGTAGGTTTGAACAAACATGAACAAATTAGGGTTTTTAGGTGATGACTTAGGAAGTTTGATTCTTTCCCTTAGGACTTAGGGTTTAACTAAATTAGTTAGGGGACTATAGGGGCTATGGGTAGTTATTAGATCCCCTTAGAAAAGTCAGGACTCCCCTACTGCTATTAATACTCTGTGTATGTCTGATTGACTGGTGTGGTGTGCCCTCTGGGATTATTGATTTGTCTGTGTGGGTATTGGGGTTGTGTGGGGACTTGGGAGAGCTGAAGACTTGAGGAGATGAAGATCATTGGAGATCCAGAGATTGAAGTTCAACTTCCAGAGTTGAAGAGAAGATTCTTGCTAGCAGATGCTGAGGAGACTAGGGTTTAGGAGCTAGGCAGAGCTCTAGGTTAGAAAGTTTGTTTCTCAAACATGGATTGCCTTGTCTGCATCCATTCTTCTCTGGGATTCAGAGTCTCTCTAAGACACTCACCCCCTTCCTTTGGAAGGCTTGGTGATAGTGTCTAAGAGATAGAACTCTTGAGAGAAAAGGTCTTTTGTGTTAGAAGCAGTCTGTTCACCACCCTTGGTAGTCAACTGATTGCTTAACACCCAATTCACTCTTGTGACTAATCCCTCATCCTGGAGGTTTGAGCTTGAAGAAAAGCCATTGCAGATAGAAGACTGATGATCAAAGCCCTTGCCTGAAGGTCATGAAGATGGAGAATGATGCTTGTTGAAGCCTGTAACTGATTGGAGATTACTTGAAGCCATATGTTGATTCAGAGCTGCTGATGCTGTTTCTTTTGCTGTTGTATTTCATTTCTGATGTATTGATTGGTTTTCCTGACTGTATTGTTTGCTGTTTACCCTGTGGGGTTGAAAGTGAAGCCTGTTCACTTTCGCCTATTGTTTTCTAGGTTCGAGGTTGAGTGGGACTCCCTTGCCTCGCTTGTACTGTTGCATCCATGCATTTTACCGCTTTATTATATCTGTTATGGTTTCTGTTTCCGTTTATTCCCGTAGGATCTCTGTTTCTCTCTGCGCAAGAGAGGAGCATGATAGACACTAGGTCTTAACCCATGCATGATAACATTAGGATAGTTTGATTCCCTTCGCAACCGTAGGTTAGAGTTCTGTCTCTTTCTTTCTCAAAACAAACAGAAAAATACATAAAGATTCCAAACACAATAAAAGACACTTCTTTCGTAAAAGAATGTGAACTCATCAAAACGTCATTTTTGTCCGCTTGGACCGCTAATCAGAAAACCTTTTTTCAGAAAGAATAAAATCAACCAAGACAAGCTTGTGTCTTCCGTGGCCCGAACTACGTTTGCTCTGATCTTTCATGCTGTATGAAAGTACGTAGGCATAGGATGCGATATCCTAGCGAGCAACCTTCCCCTCCTTTCCCGTAGGTAGGCGAACTACGTTGACTCTGATTTCTCGTTCCAGGCGGGAATACGTAGGCATAAAGTGCGATACTTTGCCGAGTCATTTTTATTTTCATTTTATTTTCTTTTTAACCCTCGACCCTTAGTTTAGATAGAATAACAATCCATACCCGAAAACAAGCGTGGATCCCGTCGAGTACGACGGACGTGAGGGGTGCTAATACCTTCCCCTTGCGTAACCGACTCCCGAACCCAGGTTTTGGTTGCGACGACCATACATTTCCCGTGTTGTGCGAGGTTTACTATGAGCGTTTCCTTTCCCTCCCGTGGGATAAATAACGCACGGTGGCGACTCTTCTGTTCAGCCGGTGTCGATTTTCGCAGTAGCGACAGCTGGCGACTCTGCTGGGGATCCAACGTCCCCTGGCTGCTAAGGACTGCGATGGTTCTTATGCATTTGGGATCCAACGTCCCTTGAGAGAGTCAATCCTAACGCTTGTTTTCCCGTCGAGGATGTTGTATGGAGTTATTTTATATTTCTAACCTTGTATTTTCAGCTTTATATATTGATTATTGTTGCTGTATGTTGGGGTGTGACGGGTGTTCTGATATTGAGAGATAAGCCGGACCTGGGCTTGAGTGCACCTAGAATTAGAGTAGAAATTAGTGGGCGCCCGCTTGCTTTGCTTGCTTCGGTGTCCCATGAAATCTACACTCAGACGAGGTTCCTCTGGTTGGCCTCCTGCCCCTTCCTTTGGTTGGCGTGGGTTGCTGGTTAGTTGGATTGTCGACTCTGGGGACCGATCATTTGGAAGTTGGCTAAGTGAGGCCTCTTCAGGGATTGATGATGCCACTCCTTCTGGGAATCGTATCATCAACCCTGAAAGTCTGTGACGCCGACGACCGCATAGGATGCCGTACCTTGTGCCAGTTATAGGGCCACCCACCTGTGAGGGGATTCAGGGTTATGCAGGTAACTAGACCTTCAGACCACCGGTTTGTTGATCAGGATCTTGGATATTTATGGAGGGTTCTAAGGTCTGTCAGAGACCAGTTGGTGTGTTCCGAGGTCTGTCAGAGACTATTTGGAGATGTGTTCTGAGGTCTGTCAGAGACCAGTGGGGGATATGATCTGAGGTCTGCCAGAGACCATTCAGGTTATGATTATGGGGTCTATCAGAGACCAATATTGGAGCTTTGTTTGAGGTATATCTGAGACCAGGGCTTGAGGACTTCTGGATGGTCTATCTGAGACCTTTCTTGATTGGGTTCAGGCTATTCAGCTACAGCTTTGGTCCCTGTTGCATGTTACTTGCATTACATCACTGCATATCCATTACCATTTGCATTTCACTAACGTGTGTCTGTGCTGCAGGCGCATTTGCATTTCCCTAGTTCTAGTACCCAGACTTCTGAGTGTTTGATCATGACTAGCTTAAGGAGAACGGTTGCTTACAAATTGCCTACGCCTGATATTGTTCCTCTACTTGGGTTGATCTCTCTTGCTGATGAGGGTGTTCGTAGGAGCTTCCAGATGAGCTATGGTAGACTACTGAGATTGGTGTGCAAACCTACAGAGGTAGAGTTAGATGGGCTGTATGCTTTGATGCAATTCTACGACCCTGCTTTGAGGTGCTTTACGTTCTCTGACTTTGTTATGGGACCAACCCTGGAGGAATACGCTGAGTATGTTGAGCTGCCCGTGCAGAACCAGGTTCCATTCATTCATTATGACGCCAAGCCCAAGCCGGAGGATTTGGCAAAAGCCTTGCATATTGATGCTTCTGAACTTGTGACTACTGTCTCCCGTGGAGTTCCAGGCTTCTCACTCCAATTCTTAGTTGGTAAAGCCCAAGAGTATGCCAAGAGCGGGTGCTGGGTTGCTTTCAATGCTGTGTTGGCCTTGTGCATTTATGGCATAGTACTGTTCCCCAATATACCGGATTTTGTGGACTTCGACGCCTTCTACTTGTTTGCCGCTGGTAATCCTGTACCTACCTTACTCAGAGATCTCTATCACTCACTGCATTACAAGAATGAGAAGGGAAGAGGGAAGAATGTTCATCTGTGTGTACCCTTGTTGAGTAGGTGGTTTGAGAGTCACCTTCCTAAGAGAAGATCTGTTGCAGAGACTACAGTCCCAGCTGGTTGGCCAGAGCGCCTGATGAGGCTATCGTCGGAAGATATGGAGTGGTTTGATCGAGACCTGTTGGGATCTGAGCTCATCTTCAGTTGTTCTGGGTACCCTAATGTGCCGTTGATAGGAAGAAAATGGTGTATCAATTACAACCCTTCTCTATTCATTCGCCAGTTCGGATATGCACTGAAGAATCCACCTCAGGAGGAAGAAGTACAGGAATCTCTGTACTTCACGGGTGATTTGAAGGGAGAATTACTAGCCAAGCTGCAGCATGCCTGGACGCGTATTAACCGCAAGGGGAAACCACTGTTAGGTAAGAACGATTGCCAGGCCTATGCACCTTACAGGGTTTGGATCCAGGAAAGAGCAAGTCAGTTATTAATGCCATTTCCAGATGTACCAATCCTTGTTCCTATTCCGGTAGCGGAGCCAACTACTGTTTCTAGGGAAGTCTACGAGCAAGTTGTGAAGGAAAAGGAAGCCTTGATGAAGATCAACGAAGGGTTAGAGCAAGAGCTAGCTCAAGTACGCAGTGAGAAAAACAAGGCCGTATATGCTTTCCAACAACAGATCGAGCTGTTAAACAGGTTAGGGGCTGAGTTGACCGAGGAAAAGAAAAAGCGTGAACGTCTGGGGCAAGAGTTCAGAAGCTCCCATGACATGCTGGAAGCCAAAAAGAAAGCGCTTGACGCGGCACATCGAGAAATCTCCTCTTGCAACAAGACTTGGAATGCTACACTCACCAACAATAAGAAGAGGGAAGGTAAGTTGAAGCAGCAAATTTCCGACCTCGAAGAGAAGTTGAAGTCTAGCATCAAGAAGTGTGAGGAAGAAGTAATGACCCGGTATAGTGTCCAGCATGCCCTGAACAAGGCAATCAAATCCAGAGATGAAGCGGTATCTCAGAAACGAAAGTCAGAGGATTGCTTCGGAGAGGCAACATGGGAAGAAACTGCTGAAGACGTACGCCGTGTCCTTAAGAGGAGAAACCAGCTTGTTGAAGGGCTGGATCGACCAAGCCATCCGGAGACCAAGAAGTTGATAGAAGAGTACCAGACTTTTGGGAGGATTTGATCATTTCATGTAGTAACTTGTATGCTTTACCTGCATAGTGCTGACCATCACCAGGATTGTTGGTTGAGGTCATGCCCTCTTTGTACTCTCAGTGACTTTGTACTCTGGGCTTATTGATTTTCCCTGCAATATATGAGGCTTTCTATGATTCAGCTCTGATATTCCTATTGTCAACACTATCACTGCACCGGCACCTTCACACTAGAACTGGGGGAATGAACTTCCCTAATGCACAGACACATTGCATTGCATTCATATTGCATTACAGGTAATCTTTGAATAGTGTCTTATTCCCTGCTTTTACCAGGTACTTAACAGGATTGCAGATCAACATCCGCACCGCTATTCTACCCGCTCCAATTGTCGAAAAATCATGGACCAAATGCAGAACGAGATGCAAGATGTGCGCGAGAAGCTCGCTCTCTTCATGCAGACCATGGAAGCTATAGCAAAAGGGCAGGAGAATTTGCAGGCCATGGTCCAGCCTCTGTTGGCCCGAAACGCTGGTCATGGTAATGAAGATCATCAGTCTGTACGGGTCGATACTGTTCATGGAGACGGCACTCCCACGCCAGTGGCTCCGCCTGTAATCAATACACCTGCCGCTAATGTCAACAACACTACCACTGCTGCAAATGGCAACGTCGGAGTGGGAAATGAGACTGCTGTCCATAATGTTGGGCTGGGTGATGTCAATTTGGGAGATAATCTAGGAGGCAATGGCTTTGTCAATACTGGATTCGGAATCAACGATCAGGGATTCGATAACACTGGGAAGTATGGCTTTAATGCTCAAGGCTTTGGGCAAGATGGTTATGGTATGGTCAATCAGGGTTACGGAGGCTTTGGAAACGGAAACGGCACCGGATTTATGGCTTTTGGTCCTGCTGGAGGTGTTCAAGGGTACGGCAACAGAGGCCGAGGTCCGGGGATGAATCAGATCAGGGCTGGACGTAATAATGGATACGATGGGTACGGGGCTGGAAATGGTATGTGGCAAGAAGATCAGCAGGAAGACGCCTTCTCCGGAGGAGGTTTTGAAGGGCCGATGGATGATTCCCAAAAGATTAGAATGCTGGAAGAGCAGATGAAGGGAGTCTTAAATCAAAGTGCTGTGGGATTGGACATGGCAACCATGGGTCTGGTACCTGGTTTGAGGGTGCCAATTAAATTCAAAGCTCCTGCGTTCGATAAGTATAAAGGAGACACATGTCCGAAAGTACATGTACGAGCTTATTACAGAAAGATGTCTGCATACTCCACTGATGAAAGAATGCTAATGCATTTCTTTCAGGATAGTCTATCGGGCCCTTCCCTAGAGTGGTACATGGGGTTGGAGCCAACTGATATCAAGACATGGAAGCAATTGGCGGAGGCGTTCGTAGCTCACTACAAGTATAACAGCGACTTGGCGCCCAATCGGGTCCAATTGGCGGGACTGTCGCAGAAGAAGGGGGAGAGCTTTAAAGAGTACGCGCAAAGGTGGCGCGATATGGCTGCCAGGGTCCGTCCTCCTGTAGAAGATAAGGAAATGAATGACATGTTTGTCGGCACATTCACAGGGCTGTTTCATGACATGCTGTTTCACACGTCTCTGGCCAGTTTTTCAGACCTGATTCTAATGGGAGAAAAGATTGAACGTAACATTAAGCAAGGAAAGTTCCAAGTCGAGGAATCAACTGCATCTGGCAGTAATAGGAAAGCTTATGGTGGGCGCCGTCAGGGCGAGGCAAGCGCAGTATTTGGAGGCCGAGGCCGGGGCCGAGGCAGGGGACGAGGTCAATATCGTCAGCCGCAGCAGGTGGCGAGTGTTACTATCCCGTATCAACAACCACCACTCCAGCAACAACAACCGGTTCAGCAACAGCCAATGCCACAGCAGCAGCAGCCTCAGCAGGGGGCACAGCAAGCTCAACGAAGATTCCAGGGTAGTAAACCGAGAAGAGTGTTTGAGAAGCCTCCCTCAACATATGCCGATTTGTTGCAGACATTGTTGGGATTGAATCTGGTAGAGAAAAGAACTCTGGCACCAATAACGGGAGCTCCCCCGTTCGGCTACGATGCAAATAGACACTGCGAGTTTCATTCTGGAGCCCCGGGTCACGATATAGAAGGTTGCCATGCTTTTAAGCACGTTGTGCAGGATCTTTTAGACAACAAGACTATCAATTTCGGAACGGCAGGTCCGAATATAGTCCAGAAACCCATGCCCAATCATGGGGCTAACGCCATTCTGACTGAGGAGGGTCTGAATCTTATTATGAATGTTGAAGATTTAAAGACGCCGCTGAGCGAGATAAAGAGCCGACTGTTACAAGGAGGTGTTTATCCAGGATGTAACGAGTATTGCTTAGACTGTTGGACCCTAGCTGGGGGGTGTGAGGATTTGAAGAAAGGCATTCAGGCTTTAGTTGATGAGGGTATATTGCAGTTTGATCGAGCGGCAACTGACGAGCCTGCAGGAGCAGTAGTGGACAATCGGAGTGATGTGGCCACGGTAACGATTCCTCGGAAGACGATCACTATTGCAGCACCAGCTCAGCGACCACCGATCACCATAACTAAGGTCGGGCCAATCCCGTACGAGAACACGAAAGCAGTCCCATGGTCATACGGGTTGGAAGTATATTGTGACGGGATAAAAATTGATGTTAACAAGCAGCCAGCGGAGATTGTGGATAATGTTGTTGGTTCAGGAGGCATGACGAGGAGTGGCAGGATCTTTATATCTCCTGAAGTGGAGGCTGAAAGACTAGCGAAAGGAAAAGGGAAAGTGGTTGAAAATGTTCCAGTGCAAGCAAGTGAAAAAGAAGCAGCATCGAAGGATGTAGAAGAGTTCATGCGCTTGATTCGAAAAAGTGATTACAAGATTGTGGAGCATCTGCAGCAGACACCGTCTAAAATATCTATCCTATCATTGCTGTTGTGTTCGGAAGCTCACAGAAATGCTTTGCTGAAAGTCCTGGACACCTCTTTTGTACCCCAAGACGTCTCCGTAAATCAGCTAGAAGGAGTATTGGCTCATGTGAATGCAGGCCACAGCTTGGGTTTTACCGATTTTGACTTGACTCCGAAAGGAAGAGATCATAATATGGCATTACACGTATCTGTTGAGTGTAGAGGATCAGTAATGTCGCACGTATTGGTTGACACCGGGTCATCTTTGAATGTGTTACCCAAGAAGGCGATGATGAAGCTGGATGTTAGAGGAATCTTGTGCACACCCAGTGATTTGGTAGTCAGAGCGTTTGACGGTACGCGAAGAACAGTTTTTGGATCCATAAAATTACCTCTGCAAGTGGGGCCGGAAGTGTTTGCAACGGAGTTTTATATCATGGATATACAGCCTGCGTACAGCTGCTTGCTTGGAAGACCCCGGATTCATGGAGCAGGGGCAGTCACGTCCACCCTGCATCAGAAGTTAAAATATATGGTCGGAGACAGCGTAGTCACCGTGTGCGGAGAAGAGGACATCCTGGTCAGCCATTTATCTTCATTTAAATATGTGGAAGTCGACGGAGAGATCCACGAAACACCATGCCAGGCATTCGAAGGTTTGCGCATCAAGGGCAAAGGTCCCGGGCCGAGCAAAGTGCCAGAGATAGCTGTCTCATCGTATAAGGAAGCTCAAGCTCTAGTAGAAGCAGGAGAAGCCAAGGGCTGGGGCAAAGTGCTGGACATTCCTGTGAAGATGGACCGGTTCGGACTGGGGTACCAACCGTCGTCATCAACTCCTTCCGTGGGGGCCCCCCGTTTCAGAAAGCCAATTACCATCTCTGCCAGTGGAGTGTGTCATGAAACTGTCAATGCTGCTTCGGAGTCTGATGAAGGAGACAACGACTGTGATATGGATGCCTGGATTCAGCCAAGCACGCCAGGACAAGGACTGTGCAACTGGTCTATTCAGGAGCTTGTTCCTGTGACTTTTAAACAGTAATGCTTTGCTTTATTAATTGTTGAATAATCTGATGTCTTGCCCGGGGCATCGAGATTTGCTTAGGGCTGTGTTGTTATAAACATTGCGTGTTAATCATTAAATAAATGGCGTTTTTTTCATGTGCAAATACCGTAATCCCTGTCTTTCTTGTTTTATATTTTTTCAATAAAATGGCAATGTGGTTACTCGCTTTATACGCATTTTGAAGCACTTAACCATTCCTTTTGCAGGATAACATTTTCAGATGACATCCTTGAACCACCTATGACTCGTCCCGACTTTGAGCACCCGGTGTTTCAGGCCGAAGAAGAGGTTGTCGAAGATAGCGACGTTCCTGAAGAACTGTCCTGGTTAGTAAAGCAAGAGGAAAGAGCCATTCTGCCTCACGACGAGGTCATCGAAATTATCAATTTGGGGTCGGAAGGGGTTGAGAAAAACATTCGTATCGGAGCCGCGCTGCAAGATGATGTCAAGCGGAGACTGGTTGAAATGCTCCAAGAGTATAGTGATGTATTCGCTTGGTCGTATGAAGATATGCCAGGGCTCGATACAGATATGGTCGTGCATCGCCTGCCATTGAAAGAAGATTGCCCGCCGGTCAAACAAAAGCTTCGCAGAACTCGACCAGATATGGCAATGAAGATCAAAGAGGAGGTTCAGAAACAGTGGGACGCTGGTTTCCTGGCTGTGACGAAGTATCCTTCATGGGTTGCCAACATCGTACCGGTGCCAAAGAAAGATGGCAAGGTTCGGATGTGCGTGGATTATAGAGATTTGAATAAAGCAAGCCCAAAAGACGACTTTCCACTTCCTCACATTGACATGTTAGTTGATAATACTGCTCAATACTCCGTATTCTCCTTCATGGATGGCTTTTCAGGCTATAATCAGATTAAAATGGCGCCAGAGGATATGGAGAAGACTACTTTCATAACGCCTTGGGGAACGTTTTGTTACAAAGTGATGCCCTTCGGTTTGAAAAATGCTGGAGCAACGTATCAGCGTGCGATGACGACTCTTTTTCATGACATGATGCATAAAGAGATCGAAGTATATGTTGACGATATGATTGCCAAATCCCAGACGGAGGAAGAGCATCTGGTGAATCTGCTGAAGTTATTTAAAAGGCTTAGGAAGTTCAGGCTGAGGCTGAATCCTAACAAATGCACCTTCGGGGTGAGATCGGGTAAGCTCCTGGGGTTTATCGTAAGCGAAAGAGGAATAGAGGTCGATCCTGCTAAAATAAAAGCAATTCAAGAAATGCCGACGCCTAAAACAGAGAAAGAGGTGCGCGGGTTTTTAGGGAGATTGAACTACATTGCCCGGTTCATATCTCACCTAACGGCCACGTGTGAACCATTATTCAAGCTGTTGAAGAAAGATCAAGCTGTAACGTGGAACGAAAATTGTCAAAAGGCGTTCGATAAAATAAAGCAGTATTTGCAGGAGCCTCCGATTTTAATACCCCCAGTGGCAGGTAGACCCTTGATCATGTATTTGACGGTTCTTGAGGGAAGCATGGGTTGTGTTCTCGGTCAACACGACGAGACAGGAAGAAAAGAGCATGCGATCTACTACTTGAGTAAGAAATTTACAGACTGCGAATCTCGATACTCAATGCTGGAGAAAACGTGTTGCGCGCTAGCCTGGGCCGCCAAGCGTTTGAGGCAGTACATGCTGAATCATACAACCATGCTCATCTCGAAGATGGATCCTATCAAATATGTATTTGAAAATCAGGCGTTGTCAGGTAGAATTGCCCGTTGGCAGATGGTCTTGACTGAATACGATATTCAATACGTCTCGCAAAAAGCTATAAAGGGGAGTGTGCTGTCTGAGTATCTGGCGGAGCAGCCTATTGAAGAGTACCAAGCAATGAGGTTTGATTTTCCTGACGAGGATATCATGTACCTAAAGATGAAAGATTGTGAAGAACCGTTGCCAGACGAGGGACCAGAGTTGGGGTCCAAATGGAAGATGATATTTGACGGAGCCGTGAATGCTTACGGTAGCGGAATAGGAGCAATCATCATCACGCCACACGGGTCGCACATCCCGTTTACTGCCCGATTGACCTTTGCCGTTACCAACAATGAGGCCGAATACGAAGCTTGTATAATGGGGCTCGAAGAAGCCATTGATTTGCGAATCAAACATCTAGACGTATACGGAGACTCAGCCCTGGTGGTGAATCAGATCAAAGGGGAATGGGAGACACGTCAGCCCAATTTGATACATTACATGAATTATGCAAGGAGATTGTTGCCTTTCTTCGACAAGGTTGAATTGCATCATGTACCGCGGGCAGAGAATCAAATGGCTGACGCTCTCGCCACTTTGTCTTCCATGTACAAGGTCAATTTCTGGAACGAAGCTCCCCGAATCATTATCTCTCGGCTTGACAGGCCAGCTTATGTATTTGCTATCGATGAAGCATCTGACGACAAACCGTGGTATTTTGATATCCTTAATTTCCTGAAGAATAAAGAGTATCCGGCTGGGGCATCCAGTCAAGATCAGAAGACTCTCAGGAGATTAGCGGGTAATTTCTACTTGAATCCGGATGGCGTCTTATACAGAAGAAACCACGATTTGGTGTTGTTGCGTTGTGTAAACGAGAAAGAGGCAAAGCTTCTCATGGAGGAAATTCACGAAGGTACATTTGGTACGCATGCTGGGGGGCATGCTATGACGAGAAAGCTGCTGAGGGCAGGTTACTTTTGGCTGACGATGGAAACTGATTGTTTCAAGTTCGCGAGGAAGTGCCATAAGTGCCAAATCTATGCTGACAAGATACACGTGCCTCCGAGTCCTCTAAATGTGATGTCATCTCCATGGCCATTCTCGATGTGGGGAATCGATATGATTGGAAAGATCGAGCCGACAGCTTCTAACGGGCATCGGTTCATCCTAGTAGCAATCGATTATTTCACCAAGTGGGTGGAAGCGGCGTCTTACGCGAATGTAACGAAGCAAGTGGTGGCCAGATTCATCAAAAGAGATATCATCTGTCGATATGGGATCCCCGAGCGGATAATCACGGACAACGGTTCAAACCTGAACAACAAAATGATGAAGGAGCTCTGTCAGAATTTCAAGATCGAACATCACAACTCCTCTCCTTACCGACCCAAGATGAATGGCGCTGTTGAGGCGGCCAATAAAAATATCAAGAAAATTGTTCAGAAAATGGTGGTGACCTATAAGGATTGGCATGAAATGCTACCTTTTGCTTTGCACGGTTATCGTACGACGGTACGCACATCAACCGGGGCAACCCCGTTCTCGTTAGTATACGGAATGGAAGCGGTGCTACCATTAGAGGTTGAGATCCCTTCTCTGAGGGTATTGCGAGACGTTCAGCTGGACGAGGCAGAATGGGTGAAAGACAGATTGAATCAACTGAGCTTGATGGATGAGAAGAGGCTAGCTTCTCTAGCATACGGTCGTTTGTACCAGAGCCGAATGAAGAAAGCGTACGACAAGAAGATACATCCGCGGAGCTTTCAGACGGGCGACCTTGTGCTGAAAAGGATTCTCCCGCCGCAAGCAGATCACAGGGGCAAGTGGACCCCCAACTACGAAGGGCCATACGTTGTCAGTAAAGTCTTTTCAGGAGGAGCGTTGTTGTTGTCCACCATGGACGGAGAAGACTTCACGTCGCCTGTGAATTCGGACGCAGTTAAAAAATATTTTGCTTAAAATAGACCCGCTGGACAGAAAAAGAGAGTCCAGGCAAAAATGGGGCATCCTGGCGAACCAAAAACAGAATGAAAGGTTCGGGCAAAAGTTAGGGATAAAATTGAAAAATGTACACCCGCGAAGTTGAAAACCTACACTGGGCGGCTTCGGCAAAAAAGGGTATCCCGGTGAACTGAAAACCCGTAAAGGGCGGTTCACGCAAAAGTTAGGGATTTGAAAAAGCAAATGACTGCGGTCCGAATTTGATAATTGCAATAAGTATCAATGCGGGAGAATACGTTTGAGGAGCCAGTTATCGGATGCAGTCTCTTCAGAAGAGGGAATACCGGGAAAGCATTAGAGTCGGATGAGTCATAGGAGGATCATTTCGTGGTGTTCATCTGCATCCCGTTGCCGACATGTGTACAAAATTTAATTTGTCAAAATATTCATGCTTCTTGTGCATACTTATGTATTTGCTTTGCGTAGCTTCCTCATTTCAGGAGTTACATCCCATGTATAAAACTCCGCCCATTCAGGGGCCCGATCAATAAAATATGTTATTCAGTACTTGATGCTGGTTCTTTACTGTTTTGTGCATGATAAAACGCCTAAGTTTAGTGAAGCTAGCATGAGTATAACATCACTGGCCCTTGCCAACAATTGTTAAAGCTTTGAATTAACTGAATGTAACGTCACTAACCTGAATTGATTTGATTGCATAGGCTTGTCGTGTCTTGTTTGTGTTGTTGCAGGTTTCATAACCATATGAGGAAGATGATCAAAAGATTGCGATAACGAAAGACTTGATCCCCACGCAGGTCATGCATGTTCTTCCTGAAGAAGGATAGAATTCCCCAGCTAGCCGTAGCTTACCCAAAGGGAGCAGAAAAGTTATTCACCCTCAATAGCGTTTGGCGATTCCAAGATCGTAAGGCTGTATTCAGACAGGTTCATCTTTCGCCACAGGGTCATGCACTCTCCCCCAGCGGAGTCAGTGGATTTCACCCCGAGAGAATCGTCCTATCCCCAGCGGAGTTCTCTTTTCAGCAAGTGTTCTTTCCTCCCTGCGGAATTCGAAGATCAAGGCTCTCCCAAGCAGAGCTGATGGTGGTTCCTGTCATTTATTTTGTCAGGGATACTGTGAAATATCAGTTCACTCTCCAGCAGAAAGTCCGATCATACTGTGCACATCTGCTATTCCCCAGCAAAGTTATATTCCCCAGCAGGGGGTTACCTCAGCAGGGTGTTTGGTTTAAGTTCCTAATTTCCCAGCTGAGTCGACTTCACTCTTACAGCATTTATTTTGCTGGAATAATTCTGTAGCGTCTGGCTATCCCCGGCGGAGTCGACATTATCTTCAGCATTTATTTTGCTGAAGCAGTTTCTGCACTCTAGCAGTTCAGGTGGAGAGAACTCTTGCTCAAATGAACTACCAAACACTCAAGATCTCGGCATGAGATATTCAATGATAATGTCAGTTTTGGCAGTATTCCCCACAGAGTTATCAGGATAAGTTTCTCTTTATTCCCAGGCGGAGTTATTTGTCATCAAGGGGTTTCATGAATTAGAATTTCAGAAGTTGCCTCCGGTCATCAGAACAGGCATCCGGTAGTATGGTTTCCAGACATCCCCAGTAGAGTCCGCCTCAAAGTCGCTGTCACGTCAGTGCTAAGAAGTTTGTGGGTCGGGACCGATAAAGAAGTGAGTCCTGACGTGGACAAGTTGTATTTCCCCAGCGGGTCGAAGATGCCTGAGTCCTGACGTGGACAAATCAAGATGAAACATGGGTCCTGACGTGGAACGAGATTGATTCCTTACGTGGAAAGATTAGAGTCCTTACGCGGACATATCAAGAGGAGATTCCTAACGTGGAAAGAAGGTAGATTCCTTACGTGGAAAGTTTAGTCTTGACGTGGATAGATTCAGATCAAGATCAGTCCTTACGTGGAAAGATTGGAGTCCTTACGTGGACAGATTAAGATGGTGTTCCCGACGTGGAAAGGTGGGTCCTAACGTGGACGATGTTCTCCTTACGTGGAAAGACAATGTTTCCTTACGTGGAAAGAAGATGGTTTCCTTACGTGGAAAGACGAATTTATTCCTTACGTGGAAAGAAGTTGGTATTCCTTACGTGGAAAGATTGAGTCCTTACGCGGACATATCGAGATGGATTCCTTACGGGGAGACAAGTGCATTCCTAACATGGAAGAGTTTAGTCCTGACGCGGACAGATCCAGACGAAGTCTTATTCCTTACGTGGAAAAATGGTGATTCCTTACGTGGAAAAGAGATTGATTCCTTACGTGGAAAGTTTAGTCCTGACGCGGACAGATGGAAAAGAAGTTGATTCCTGACGTGGAAAGAGAAGGTGTTTCCTTACGTGGAAAAGTTTAGTCCTGACGTGGACAGATCAAAGTTTGATTCCTAACGTGGAAAGATCAGAGTCCTTACGTGGACATATCAAGAGCATTCCTTACGTGGAAGAAAAATGGTTTCCTTACGTGGAAAGACGAGTTTATTCCTTACGTGGAAAGATTGAGTCCTCACGCGGACATATCAAGATTGATTCCTGACGTGGAAAGAAAGAGATTATTCCTGACGTGGAAGAGTTTAGTCCTGACGCGGACAGATCAAAGAAGTTATTCCTAACGTGGAAGAAGAAGATAGATTCCTTACGTGGAGAGTTTAGTCCTGACGTGGACGGAAATAAGAAACGGTATTCCTTACGTGGAAAGAAGAAGCATTCCTAACGTGGAAAGAAAGATTGATATAGTATTCCTCACGTGGAAAGATTGGGGTTCCTTACGTGGAAAATTTGTGATTCCTAACGTGGAAAAAGAAAGAGTCCTTACATGGACAAAGCAAAAGAAGACGTATTCCTTACGTGGAAGAGTTTGACAAAGCATAGAAAAGTCACCCCTGACGGGGAAAAGCGATGCATTCCTTACGTGGAAAGGTGAGTCCTAACGTGGACAGTATTATTCCTAACGTGGAACGGTTATTCCTTACGAGAAAAGGTGAGTCCTAACGTGGACGGTGGTATTCCTAATGCGGAAGAGTTTATTCCTAACGTGGACGATTTATCTCTGACGAGAAGGCAGACGAGCCGTCCCCAGCAAAGTTGTTGAAGTTTTTTCCGAGTTGACAGCAGATAGAGTCCTGACGTGGACAAGCAAAGGACGAAGTTTCCGATGATTCAATCTTTTTCAGGATGATGAGAAGAATCCCCAGCACGGTCGCACGAGATCAGTAGGTTGCCGTAACAGTTAAATTCAGCTGATGAATGTTGTTCCCCAAGCAGTGGCGCAGTTTATTTCTGCGGTTGGCAAATTTCCGGGTTTCTTAGTATTCAACCGTCTCGTACCTCGAATGTATGAAGGCCGTTCGCTCTTCACCCAATCGGGTCCAAGTCGCTCGAATAGGGGCAGCTGTTGCACCCTAAAATTTGCTCAACCTTATTCACTTGGTTTATGTTTCAATATCATTAGCATTTGCATATAGAGTCATGTACATAGCCTAACCATCTGCATAGCATAAGCATAGCAAAGTCATACAACAGGGGGACCAATCATTATTCTCATCTCTAGAGTCCTATCAAGAGGTTATTATCTTAATTCCATCTCATTCAAGTCATCAGAAAAGAATTTGAGAGCAGAGAGTTCAGCAGATCAAGCCCTGGGTCTATCTTCTATCTGAGGGTATCTGAGGGTCAACAAGGGGGTTGTGAGTTGTGAATAGAAGGCATGGAGAGCATCTAGACATCTTGGAGGACTTAGAAAGTCATGTAAAGAAGGAGACAAGTTATTGGTGTGACCACAAGTATTGCAGTTGAAGACAGTCAACTAGGGTTTCATCTGGGTCAACCCTGGGTCAACTCTAGGTCAATTGATTGATTTAAGGGCATTCAGGTCTATTGAAGGGATGTGGGGTTCATAATTTGACAGGGAGAACAAGGATATGTTGTTATGCTAAGAAGAATTCAAGAGAAATCAAGGAGAAGAGGAGTCTCTAAATTAGGGTTTCTGTGTAAAATCCCCTAGTTTAGGTCAAATTTCCAAGCAAGATAAGTCAAAATGCAAGCTTCAAATGGCTTCTTGGCCAACATGAAACTTGTAGAGGATCTCAAGACCTTTAATTTGAGTGGTGGAAGACATCAAGGAGATTTATAGAACTCAAGTTATGGTCCTTGCAAGTTACAGGTCATCTGAAGTATCTGAAATTTTGTCTGTGAAAGTGACTTGACTTCCAAGCAACTTCTACCCCTCAAGGAGATTTCAAATGAATTTCTGGTCAACATAGGAATTGTTCCTCATTGTCTTAGCTTTCTATAATGGTATGGTATGCCTTCATATGATGTGTGGAACTCAACTTATGGTCTTGGCAAGCAAAGGGTATTTTGGTCATTTGTCAGTTATAGGCCATTTTTAAGCAAAGGCCATATCTCCTATTTCCAAGCCTCAAATGAAAAAACTCAAAACATGAAAGTTGTTCAAAATGTGATTTTAAGTCAAGAAAGAAGGCCATGTAAGTTTGGAAATGCTTGTAACTCATGCTTGTAGAAATGACCTAAAAAAGGCATAAATTTAATACATGAAATGTCCATTTTTGGGAATTTTATACTACATGATCAAAGTGGGGCAAGTGACATATCATTTTGACTAGAAAACATATTTTGTGATCATTGGCATTATTAGATTTTGGATTTGAGGTCATAATTTGGGACTTGCCATGGATTGCTTATAATTCAAGTTACACATCCAACTCACATAAGGGATTAACACACAAGCTTGCAAGGCTTTTCAACATGTTCAAAATACCATTTGGGGAGATTTTCAATTGATAATCATGGGCTGTAACAAGGAGAACTTGGACTGAACTATGCATAGCATGAAATGAAAAAGTCATGACATGAGAAACTCAATTTCTCATAAGAAGAGTCCAGTTGGTTCTAGATGATTCTAACATCATCTATATATGGATTGGAGTGTGCTCAGATGCAGGGGTTAGAGAGAATTGCTGCAGAAAGAGAGATTGAAATCCAAGTTCTTCCATAGCAAGTCATTCTCCAATTCTTCATTTCTTCTCCATTCTGTTCAATTTCTTGATCTGGTTCAGTTCTATTATCATCATTGAAGGTGTGGCAATCAAAATCAGAGGGAATTCAAGGCCAAATCGTGTTCTGTATCTTGAGTTTGGAAGCTTGCAGCTTCAGATCCATTAGCAAGATTCAGAGCTTTTCAACCTTCCTTTTTGCATACAGAAGCTAGAGGATGGATCACTGAATGATTCTGGAGGAATTCAGGCATTGATTTGAAGAATTCTACCATCTGTGTATCTCATTTCACCAGGTTTGTAAATTTCTTCGTGCACCTTAATTTAAGTAGAATTGATTAGAATTAGTAGGTTAGAATGGTTAGAAATCATTAGGGGAAGCTTTCTGGAAAGTTAGAGATGATTTAGTGATGATTTTGTTAGAGGCACCATTTCTGTGTGGACCAAGAACTCCCTCGATATTGAATGATAATCTTAGTTCTTTAGGGGGAAATGATCTAGGTGAAGAGAGGAACATGCTTGTGCCATCAATTTTGAAGATAGTGAGAATTAGTTCTTGATCTTTTCTTGGAGGCAGCTATCGGGTTTAGGGTTAGAGGAGATTTCAGTTAGGTGTGACACCATGGTTGGATTCCTGGTAAGTTTTGGAGTGGATTTGGTTTTTATATGTTGACGTTTCATGGAGAATCGAGGGAGTTAGGGTATGAAGCAGTTGGGGTGTTCATCCATGGAGTTCCCTCCAAGCCCTGAACCAAGGAGGAAGACGATATTTTCACCCTCAGATCACCTTTTGACCAGTTGACTGACTTTGGATCCAACGACTGAGATTTAAACTTCGTTTGTGAGGGAAAGCTGAGCTAAGACCAAACGCTGCGTTTCACTAATTGGGGGGTTGGGCTCAGAGCGCTATCCACACCCCCCATGTTATCAGGCCCAATCCTTTGAACGTGCTTTTCTGCTTTTCTCACCCCCTCCATTTTATTTCATTCTATTTTCTTCTTATTTTCCTTAATTTTTTATGCATCTTCTAAAATTCATAATAAATAGATAAAAAATCATTTTTAATTCATTCTTTTTACATTATTTTCTTTAGGATGTCTAGAAAATTCTAAAAAATAAAAATTGCATTTTATTTTTTATTTGATATTTTTCCCATATTTTCTAAATAAATGACATTTTAAATAGCTTCATTTCATGCATGATTTTATTAATTTTTGTTCTATTAGATACTTTCATATTTTTTGTTCATTCTTTTTAGGTTGTTTAGTTTAGACATTGAAATTGTAGATTCAATTTAGTTCCCATTTTTAGAAGTTAAATTTAGGTGCTTAGTGTAGGTTTGAACAAACATGAACAAATTAGGGTTTTTAGGTGATGACTTAGGAAGTTTGATTCTTTCCCTTAGGACTTAGGGTTTAACTAAATTAGTTAGGGGACTATAGGGGCTATGGGTAGTTATTAGATCCCCTTAGAAAAGTCAGGACTCCCCTACTGCTATTAATACTCTGTGTATGTCTGATTGACTGGTGTGGTGTGCCCTCTGGGATTATTGATTTGTCTGTGTGGGTATTGGGGTTGTGTGGGGACTTGGGAGAGCTGAAGACTTGAGGAGATGAAGATCATTGGAGATCCAGAGATTGAAGTTCAACTTCCAGAGTTGAAGAGAAGATTCTTGCTAGCAGATGCTGAGGAGACTAGGGTTTAGGAGCTAGGCAGAGCTCTAGGTTAGAAAGTTTGTTTCTCAAACATGGATTGCCTTGTCTGCATCCATTCTTCTCTGGGATTCAGAGTCTCTCTAAGACACTCACCCCCTTCCTTTGGAAGGCTTGGTGATAGTGTCTAAGAGATAGAACTCTTGAGAGAAAAGGTCTTTTGTGTTAGAAGCAGTCTGTTCACCACCCTTGGTAGTCAACTGATTGCTTAACACCCAATTCACTCTTGTGACTAATCCCTCATCCTGGAGGTTTGAGCTTGAAGAAAAGCCATTGCAGATAGAAGACTGATGATCAAAGCCCTTGCCTGAAGGTCATGAAGATGGAGAATGATGCTTGTTGAAGCCTGTAACTGATTGGAGATTACTTGAAGCCATATGTTGATTCAGAGCTGCTGATGCTGTTTCTTTTGCTGTTGTATTTCATTTCTGATGTATTGATTGGTTTTCCTGACTGTATTGTTTGCTGTTTACCCTGTGGGGTTGAAAGTGAAGCCTGTTCACTTTCGCCTATTGTTTTCTAGGTTCGAGGTTGAGTGGGACTCCCTTGCCTCGCTTGTACTGTTGCATCCATGCATTTTACCGCTTTATTATATCTGTTATGGTTTCTGTTTCCGTTTATTCCCGTAGGATCTCTGTTTCTCTCTGCGCAAGAGAGGAGCATGATAGACACTAGGTCTTAACCCATGCATGATAACATTAGGATAGTTTGATTCCCTTCGCAACCGTAGGTTAGAGTTCTGTCTCTTTCTTTCTCAAAACAAACAGAAAAATACATAAAGATTCCAAACACAATAAAAGACACTTCTTTCGTAAAAGAATGTGAACTCATCAAAACGTCATTTTTGTCCGCTTGGACCGCTAATCAGAAAACCTTTTTTCAGAAAGAATAAAATCAACCAAGACAAGCTTGTGTCTTCCGTGGCCCGAACTACGTTTGCTCTGATCTTTCATGCTGTATGAAAGTACGTAGGCATAGGATGCGATATCCTAGCGAGCAACCTTCCCCTCCTTTCCCGTAGGTAGGCGAACTACGTTGACTCTGATTTCTCGTTCCAGGCGGGAATACGTAGGCATAAAGTGCGATACTTTGCCGAGTCATTTTTATTTTCATTTTATTTTATTTTTAACCCTCGACCCTTAGTTTAGATAGAATAACAATCCATACCCGAAAACAAGCGTGGATCCCGTCGAGTACGACGGACGTGAGGGGTGCTAATACCTTCCCCTTGCGTAACCGACTCCCGAACCCAGGTTTTGGTTGCGACGACCATACCTTTCCCGTGTTGTGCGAGGTTTACTCTGAGCGTTTCCTTTCCCTCCCGTGGGATAAATAACGCACGGTGGCGACTCTTCTGTTCAGCCGGCGCCGATTTTCGCAGTAGCGACACCTGTGTGTTGTTTTTTCTCTTTCTATCTGATGTGTTTGCATTGAAAGGTTGAGGTGACCCTCCCTTTGCTTGATTGCCTTTCCTTTTGCCTATTTGTTTTAGAGGTTGAGTGTCTCCCTCTGCTTGTATTGCTACATTGCATTTGCATCTTTACTGTTTTCTTTGCTGTGTATCTGCTTTACTGATGTTTAGCAGACATTTCGTCTGTTGTCTGTTTCCCACTTCACATGATCCCCTAGGACTCTCACTTCCTTTGATAAGGAAGTGATGATAGACTTTAGGTTCAAACCTTTGCATGATAACATCTAGGAGTTCCCTGTTTCAAACCTCACCCATTAGGACAAATTTGCATGACAACTGTTAGGACTTGATAGTTTCCCCTTAGTTGTGTCCTTTCTCCTTCTCATCTCCAAAACAACAGTAAAATACGTAATAAAGGCAAGTTGGTACAGTACGTTACGAGCCTTAAGCCACTTAGTAAATGGTTGTTGGAGGGTTTCCTTCCAATAATCAGGATGTTTAGTATGGTACCCTTTGGGTGACATGCGACGCATTCACTCCTAAGTCATAGTCTCTAGTGCAGTACGAACTACAAACATCCATAGAAAACACTTCTCCCGTAAAAGACAAAAACAAACTTCAAACCTCTTTTTGCCCCGTGGGCCCATAATCCGAGGAAAATGTTTTCAGAAAAAGAGTGTCCTTAACTCTCAGTTCTACCACAAACGGTAACGCACGAGACTCCGACGAGCAAGCTGCATACACCAAACTACTGGAACTGTTTGTTAACCCTACTCGGAAAAACAGATGAATCTAAACCCGTTTTATCTCGAACTACGTTCGCTCTGATTTCCCTGACGAGAATACGTAGGCACAAGATGCGATATCTTGGCGAGAAACCTTCCCTCTACCCGTAGTTAGCCGAACTACGTTGACTCTGATTTCTCGTTCTCTGACGAGAATACGTAGGCACGAAGCGCGATGCTTTGCCGAGTCAGTTTTCTTTTCTTTTCAGACCAGCCTTGATAGGTAGATAGTTAAACCAACCCGTCAGATAAACACAACAAGCATGGATCCCGTTGAGTACAACGAACGTGAGGGGTGCTAATACCTTTCCCTTGCATAACCGACTCCCAAACCCAGACATGGTTGCGATGACCTTATCTTATACCTTTTCGTCAGGTTTTTCCGATCGTTTCCTTTCCCTTATGTGGGATAAATAACGAAAGGTGGCGACTCTTCTGTTTTGCCGACACCTTATTTTCGTAGTAGCGACAACTGGCGACTCTGCTGGGAACACAACATACCTATGCGAGTCAATCCTAGTGCTTGCGTGTTTACCTGTTGGGTTTGCATTTATTTATCGCACTTTACTTTCTGAATTTTATTTTCAGTATAATATGATTATTTGCTGCGCTGTTGTGGGAGGGGGGATCTGATGAGTGATAAGCCAGACCCAGGCTTGAGTGTATACCTAGCATTAGTTGTGGAAAGTAGTGGGCGCGTGCATGCTTTGCATGTACTAGTGTCCCGCAAAATCCACGCTCAGAAGAGATTCTCTTGGTTGACTTCTTTTCCAGCCCTTTGGGCTTGAAGGGTTGTTGGTCTAGAGGGTTGTTGACTCTGGGGACCGATCATTTGTGACTCAGCTAAGTGAGGCCTCTTTAGGGAGTGATGATGCCAAACCAGAAATGGTGAACGTATCATCATTTCGTGAAAGTCTGTGACGCTGGGAAATGTATAGGATGCCATACCTTGTTAGTGGATAGGATTCATACCTGTGAGCGGGGTCGGGTTCTTGCAGGAAACCTTGACCTTCAGACAACCTGGTTTTCTTGACAGTGAATCAGTATTGTTGGTATAAGAGGGTTCTTATCATCAGAGATGTGTTTGTTCTTGACAGAGCAGAGCCTTGGTCTCCTCAATAGCACACTCTTGATCTCCTTCTGCATGATTGCATATTGCATTTTTGCATACCTATGTGCATGTCATTAACGTGTGTCTGTGTTGCAGGTGCATATACTATCCCCCGGTTCCAGTAATCTTGCCCTCTGTTTGCTAGCATGGAATCATTGAAGAAGAATGTGGCTTACAAGTTCCCTACCTCAGATATTACTCTACTGCTTAGTTTGACTGCCTTGGTAGATAGTACAGTGAAAGGAGAATTCAAGAAATCTTATGGAAAATTGCTCAGTCTGGTCCGTAAACCTTCAGTCTATGAGTTGAACGGGTTGCATGCATTGCTATAGTTCTATGACCCTCCGTTGAGGTGCTTCACTTTTCCAGATTTCATTCTTGTGCCTACCTTAGAAGAGTATGATGAGTTGTTGGGTGTGCCTGTTAAGGATCAGATGTCGTTTGTTCACATGGATGCTAAGCCTAATCTGGCTAACCTAGCTACTGCTCTTCATCTGGATGCTTCAGAGCTGCTTCTGACCAGTTGGAATGGAGTTCCTGGTTTTTCTCTATAGTTCCTGGTTGGGAAGGCCCAACAGTGCGCTAAGGACGGTTGTTGGATCGTATTCAACGCCATTCTCGCCCTCTGCATCTATGGCATCATCTTGTTTCCCAACATGCTAGACTTTATAGATTTGGACGCCTTCCATATCTTCGCATCGGGAAATCCAGTGCCCACTTTGCTTGGTGATTTATATCATTCTGTTCATTACAAGAATGAGAATAGAAGGGATAAAAATGTGTCGTGTTGTGCGCCCTTACTCTACAGATGGTTTGATAGCCACATGCCCAAGAAGGGTCTATTTGTTTCCTCTGCAGCCACAGCTGAGTGGTATGAACGCCTGATGGGTTTATCAGCAGAGAGCATCATCTGGTTTGATCGGGATATGCTGGGTACTGAAGTCATCTACAGTTGCAGTGGTTTTCCTAATGTCCCCCTGATTGGAAGAAAAGGCTGTATTAACTACAATCCCTCATTACTTGTCAGACAGTTTGCGTACGCCTTGAGAGGTCCGCCGAAGGATGAAGAGGTGCAGGAATCTCTGTACCTCATGGGGCTTCTAGACGGGGATATGTTAGCCAAGCTCAAGCATGCTTGGAACGACATCAGCAGGCGAGGGAAATCATTGTTGGGTAAGAGCAATAACCAGGCTTATGCTCCTTATGTGACTTGTATTCAAAGCAGGGCAGAAACAATAGGGATGCCTTTTCCACCTGTTAAGCAAGATTGCCATCCAGTGGTTGAAGAACCCACTACAGTGTCCATTCAGAAATACAATCAGGTATTAGCTGAGAAGGAAGAGTTGAAGAAGGCCAACGAGGAGTTGGAAAAAGAACTGGTTCAACTTAGAAGCGAGAAAAGTGAAGTTGTCTATTCCTTCAAAAAACAGACGGAGCTGGCAAACCGGCTAGGCACAGACTTGACCAAACAGAGGGCTGAACATGAACATTTAGGTATGGATTTCAAGGCTGTCAACGATGTGCTTGCCACCAAAAAGCAGGACCTGGACAATGCTTACCTGAGAATCTCGAAATTCAACCAGCAGTGGAATGCCACCCTGACCAGCAACAAAGAGCGGGAGGATAAGTTGAAGCAACAGATCTCCAAGTTGAAGGCTCAGTTGAAGGCCAATGATAAAAAGTTTGATGATGAAACTGCTCGTAGGTACGCCACTCAAGACATGTTGAACAAGGCTATTGCAAACCTGAAGGATCACAAGAAGATTTTTGAGTCTAAGAAGTGAAGATTAGAAGACTGTTTTGGCAAAGAAGAGTGGGAGGACTCCGTTGAAGGTCTTCAGTACACTGTTATACAGAGGGAGTTACTTGTCGAAGGGCTACTCACTCAGCCTGATCATTCAAAAATGAAGGAGTTACTAGAAGAGTTTCGCGCCCGTTGCCGCACTTGACTACTTTGTAATCCTTTGTATTTTCTGATCATTGTTGTATGCTGACCATCACCAGACTTGTTGGTCGAGGTCATGCTGTTGATTCTATATGTACTCAGTGACATTGTATGCTGCCTTGTTAGGATTTATATATATATATACGAGACGTTATCTCCACGACTGGATCTGGACTTCTTATTATAAGCATTGGCACTCTAGCACTAGAATCGGGGGAGAAATCTCCCTAAGGCACAGACACACGTTTGCATCTGCATGAATCATTTGCATAACATGTACCTCTGGTTTATTTACCTAACCCTCTGTGTTTACAGGTTGTTTTAGGGTTGATAGCAGGTTGACTCGAGCAATGGAACAGGTACAAGCAGAACTGAAGGACGTTTACAGCCAGCTAGGGCAGTTCATGAAGGACATGCAAGCGTTGCGCTGTAATCAGAGGCGCTCAAAGAGGAGAACAACCAGCTGAAGAGTCAGGTGGGCCTGATGGCAGAAGTGTTAAAGAACATACTTAGAAGAGAATGTGAGCAAATGCCCGAAGCTGCAGTTGGCATACTCGCTCCACAGGTGTCTGAAGAACCTGCACCAAGGCATGATATACCTAAAAGACCCGCTGCACAGCTTGAAGCTCAAAACGTTCCCCGTCAGTGACCATGTCCGGTTCCTCAAGACAACCCCAGAAGACGTGGTCAAAAGATGAAACTATCTGACAAAATCCTCGATCCAATCCCTTTGGATTATGCCCAGTTGGTGCAACTCTTGCTCCAACTTCAGTTGGTTAAACCTCAAACTTTGGCTCCATTGATTGGACAACTACCACCCGGCTGGGACGTGAACGCCTGTTGCGAATTCCACTCTGGAGCACCGGGGCACGATGTAACAAACTGTAAAGCCTTTAAGCATAAGGTTCAAGACATGATTGAGTCGAGAGCAATTGAATTCGTGCCGGGCGGCATGAAAGCATCAGGAAAATTCATCCCTTATCATGCAAAAAAGACGGATGTTCCCATTACCTCACCCGAAGTTGAGAAAGATCAAGAGTATATCCTGCGGTCTTCGAAGTATGAATCGCCTTGCCCGCAATTTTTTCATGTTCCTGGGTCGAGCTTAAGGATGAAAGCCCCTGAACAGAGAGAATCCTCACTAGTTCAGACCTCGTCTCCAAATTGTTTCTGCCATTCAGAATCAGCAACCTCTCGCTCCGTTGCAGCAAAACTATCGGAGCCCGAATCAGAGTCGACCTTACAACAACCGCTCTTCTGATTGAGTTTGAATACTTCAAAGGGTCGCTCCCCTCAGCAGCAAAATAAGTGTGAAAGCCCAGTTCCTAAAAGCTGGCAATCTGCATTTTATCATAACATTTCTTTACATTTGTAGTTTTTTTCCCGTTAGAATGCAAATTTCGTTTGTAAAGCATGTTGTTTTTCAATTGATATTGATAATGAAATAAATATGCATGTTTTGAACTAATCCGTTCGTGTTCACTCTATTGCTTTCTTTTATTTCAAACGCTTGTTTAAGTGGAATCCGGGGAGGATGACGAAATCGACTAATGCGTAAACTTCCGATGCTATGCTTTTGAATACAAAACCTTTTGATGATGTACATGCATTGTTTCAATCCCCAAACACCGGAGATATAAGGAAGATAATCCCTTGTTAACCCCTTTGAGCTGAGTAGTAGGAGTTTCTTTCTGGAAAAAAAAAACCCTCAAACTTAACCCGGGGCAGGTCAGGTGTCAGTTAATTTGACCAAGCGTTCAAATTACAAAAGGAGTGTCTGTTCGAGGATCAATCATACCTCTATAGGTCGTACCTAAAAAACCATGATGGTTAAACCTGCCCGATCAGGAGTGAAACAGTCACAATCTCTTTAACAAGTCAGACGAGCCGTTGTCATGCGATTTGTTCAAAAAGAAAAAAGAAAGAAAAGAATCGAAAGGAAAAAGCCCGCTAAGTCGAATCTTGCAAACAAGCGACTTAGGCAAAAATTAGGGCATCCCGCTGGACTTCAAAATCGAAGAAACTCAAAAGAGTTAGTCCAGGCAAAAGTTAGAAAATGAAAAACGAAAAATGAAAAGCGAAAAGGATTACAAAAGAAAATCCTCGAGAAAGAACGAAATCGTGTGGCTCCGGACGCCAAGAGACGAAAAGAGAGTGATTGTCACTTCGAAAAAGGGTGATCTCTTGAACTATCACTCAACCGTTGAAAGGTGAACGCTAAGGTCAAATTAGCTGAACGCAGGATTGGATAACATCACGGAGAATGGGTGGGTTAAAATGAATTTTAAGCCTGTATCCTTTCCTTCTTAAACCGTGAACCTGACCACGTTACAACCTTTAAAAGACCTAATTGAAACAGGTTTGTTTCGAGAGCATACTTCGGTAAAGATCGTATTGGAACTGACTCCTAGAAAGGATTCCCATTACAACATTGTATTAATGTTGTACCGACATGTTGATGAATGATTCATACATTTTATGTCACAAATTTTTTTTCCAGTGAACAGGAATGGATTTTGACATCTGCCATATGCATTGCATTTGATGTGTCTTTTATGTATAACAACTTGTTTTACTAGCGAGTAAGCGCTTGACAGCGGGAAAGTTTCCACGATGGAAAGATTTGATCAGGACAGAATGCAGAACGCCTGAATATTCCAGTGAACCGAGGAAATTTATGTCAAACGAGCACGGCATGGGAGTCAGCCATTCCAGAAGTCAGTTAATCTGGGGAAATCAGGTCGAGATTTGATGAATCGCTTGCAGCCAAGGGTACGTTTCCCCACAGATCAGCCCATGAAGGGCAAAGTCATGACAAGGATGGGGCAGGCCACCCCGAGAGCGCCGAAGCTATCCTTAGCCTGAAGGCGGTCAACTTGAAGAAACTTTGTGAGGTTCAAAGTGCTGAAGCCGTTCGTATCAAACCGTTAGAGTACAGAGATCTCAGGTTTCCTTTCGAAAGATGTGACGAAGATCCCACAGGCTGGGGCAAAAAACTGAAAGCGAAGGAGCCATTCCTCTCCGTATTGGCAGAGATTGTCAGAAGTTGTTAAGATTCTGGGGCAAGCCATTTCGAGTTCGTTTCATGGCATGTTTTTCCAAGCAAGATGATTCCTTCTTCCCTAGCAGGTTCAGTTGTGTTTCCCCACAGAATCGGAACATGGGACTGTGAGCATTGATGTGTCTCCCCGAACGGAGATAGATTCTACCCAACCAGATGCATCCTAGGCAGGATCATCATTTCCCCAGCTGGGTCATGCGCAGAGGTGTATACCTGTTCCCAGCAGTGGGTCAACATGCAGTTTTCTCGTAGAAGACTATCCGCAAGTGTTCAGCTCCCGATAGTTCAGACTGAAGTCTCCAGCAGAATTGAAATTCCCTACAGAATGGTGTTCTCCCCGGCAGGTAGGATTTATTCTAGTGTCTGGTTGCATATCCCCAGCTGAGTTTGCAGTTCCCCAAGAGAGTCGAGTCCTTGGAAGCTGTTCAAGGAATTATTGGTTTTCCCCAGCGGAGAATATTGAGTAGTTGTTGTTATACTTCCCCATCGGAGTCTGTTTCTCCATGAAGATTCTAGCTGCGAAGGCCGTGCGGTTTATTTCTGCGATTGACATCGCTTCCTCAGCAGTTTATGGTTTGTATACCCAGTTGAGCAAGTACAGGTTCTCGTAGAACTTTGTCCCCTGCAGAAAGTCGTCTGAGGTTCGTTTCCCCAGGTTAAGTCTAGTTGAGATTGGTGTGATTTCTTCTCCGCGGCAGGATGATTCCTTCTCCCTATCAGAATGGTTCTTTCTCCTTGACAGGAGGATTTTCTCTTCAGCATTTATTTTGCTGATTTGGATCGTAGCATTTTGCATGATTGCATAGCATCTACCCTAAACGCGTAGCATTCCCACCATGTGGAGCATTACGCCATTGTCAAACATATGCATGCAAAACATGAGCTAGGTCGTTACCGTTCTTGTGTGCAGGTGTTCCTCAGCAGAGTTGTTTGTTCAAGACGATTCTTGAATTCCTCAGCAGAGTTGTTTGCTCAGGATGATTCTTGAAGTCCCCAGCGAAGTTGTTTGTTCAGGATGATTCTTGAGTTCCTCAGCAGAGTTGTTTGCTCAGGATGATTCTTGAAGTCCCCAGCGAAGTTGGATGTTCAGGATGATTCTTGAGTTCCTCAGCAGAGTGTATTCGTCCAGAATGATTCCTGAATCCCCAAAGCAGAGTTACTTGATAGTTCTCAAGAATCCCCAGCGGAGATGTGTCATCCTCAGCAGGCTTCAAACAGAGAAGTTGAAATTTCCTTTGAAGACTTGATGATCGAAGTCCGGCAGCAGTGCCAAATTTCCTGACTTACTGATGAAGTCCGACTACGATGTCGAAGAAGTTCTCCTAGCTGACGTGGAGTGCCTGACGGCAGACGATGAGATATCCCTATGTGTTTATGATTGATTAAGGATTCTATTTCCTAGCAAGTGACAAAGTCCAGCTGACGCCTGGGAATTACCTTGAATGCCCGACGGCATAATTGACTTGATTGCCAAATGTCCAGTGACCTGACGGGTCCAGAGGTGACGTTAAAAAGTCTTCTGCTGCCGTGCCGCAGAATGCATGACGGCACAATTGACTATCCTTCACCAATTACCGTGTAACCAGTGATCCCTTATTGACTTACTGACGAAGTCCGACAAAGATACTGTCAACGTTCCTAGCGACCTGACGGGTCCATAGGCGGTGATAAGGATTTCTTCTGCTGTGGCGCAGAATGCCCGACGACAAAATCAACCATCCTTCACCAGTTACAGTGTAACTAGTGATCCCTTATTGACTTACTGATGGAGTCCGACAAAGATATTGTCGAACGTTCTTAGCGACCTGACGAGTCCATAGGCGGTGATAAGGAATTCTTCTGCTGTGGCGCAAAATGCCCGACGGCAAAATCAGCCATCCTTCACCAGTTACCGTGTAACCAGTGATCCCTTATTGACTTACTGATGGAGTCCGACACAGATATTGTCGAACGTTCCTAGCGACCTGACGAGTCCATAGGCGGTGATAAGAAATTCTTCTGCTGTGGTGCAGAATGCCCGACGGCAAAATCAACCATCCTTCACCAGTTACCGTGTAACCAGTGATCCCTTATTGACTTACTGATGGAGTCCGACAAAGATACTGTCGAATGTTCCTAGCGACCTGACGAGTCCATAGGTGGTGATAAGGAATTCTTCTGCTGTGGCGCAGAATTCCCGACGGAAAAATCAGCCATCCTTCACCAGTTGCCGTGCAACTAGTGATCCCTTATTGACTTACTGATGGAGTCCGACAAAGATATTGTCGAATGTTCCTAGCGACCTGACGAGTCCATAGGCAATGATAAGGAATTCTTCTGCTGTGGCGCAGAATGCCCGACGGCATAATCGACCATCCTTCACCAGTTACCGTGTAACCGGTGATCCCTTGATGACTTGAGGACGAAGATCTACGGTGAAATCAGATGATCATCCTGACGGAGATTTGAGATTAAGCATTCACCAGCAAGTTGTCGTGCAACTATCAATATCAACCATCCTTCACCAGTTACCGTGTAACCGGTGATCCCTTGATGACTTGAAGACGAAGTTCTACAGCAAAAATCAGATGATCATCCTGACGGAGATTTGAGATTAATCCTTCACCAGTTACCGTGTAGCCGGTGATCCCTTGATGACTTGAGGACAAAGTTTTACAGCGAAACCAGAGGATCATCCTAACAGAGATTTGAAGTTAATCACTCACCAACAAGTTGCCGTGCAACTGTCATTTCAGTTTCTAGAGAATTTGTCCCCATCAGAGTATCGTTTGCTTGTGCGGTTGGCAAATTTCCGGGTTTATTGGTATTCAACCGTCTTTTACCTTGATTGTTTGAGAGTTGTTCGCTTCTCACCCAGTCAGGTCCAAGCCGTTTGAATAGGGGCAGCTGTTGCACCCCAAAATTTGCCTAACCTTATTTTGTATATAGCTTGTGTTTCATTGCATTCATTCTAGCATTATCATCTGTATTGCATTAACATGTATGCATGAGATCAAGAGGTAGGACTACCAACAAAGAGCTACACAAGATTATGAAGCTATCTGAGAGTCTTCATTCAAGTATTCAAGGGTTGATATCCTCATCAAAGAAGTCAAAGATTCTCAGAGAAGTGGTTGAAGCCAAATGTGTATGCCTCATAACTTGAAGGTTGTAGGAAGGTCATCAGATGATTCTAAACCCATGGAGTTGGTCTTGATGCCTTCAGAGAGCTCATGAGAAGTGTTGAAAGTCATATTGAAGCCTAGACAGGTTAATATGCAAAGGATATGAAGCTATAACCAAGATTGGTGCAGTTAGGGTTTCATCTGATCAACCCTAGGTCAACAGATGATTTGAAGAAGATTGAGACCTAATTTCAAGGCCATGTTGTTGTACCCCAAATTTGCCCTACCTTTTCTCCATTTGGTTTATGTTTCATTTCATTGCATTAGCATATCACATTGCATAAGCATACCCCAAATTTGTCCTACATATTTATCCCTTGTCTGTACATCTTCCCATCAACCATTAATCTAAAAAAGGCCAAAAAAAGATATGTTGTTGTCCATACTAAGGATATAACAATGATGGGTCAAAGAAAATGAATTTCATTTAAGGGTGTCAGGGACATGTGTATGAGTAATGGATTAGGGTTCATGGATTCTGATTTAATTTATCAGTCAAGCAAAGGTGTTTCATAATCGAAGTCATGGTATGCACAAGTCAGGTAATGTGTGTATGAAGATTTGGGCAGGAGTTGCGCCAACTTGAGCCATACGTGTATGGGTCAAGTCATCAGGGTTGTGTTCGTGTCCTAATTCATAATTTCAAGATTTATTTTCCAGAGACTGATTGAGACATTCAAAAGTGACTCAAAACTTATTGATCAGAAATTCAGAGAGTTGTTATTCAAATGACAATTGTTACGATTACAAATCATTCAGTGGATTAGGAGCTGAGTTTCATTCAAGTTTATCAGTACAAGTTATGTGTAGGTCAGGTGCTTCATGGTTACCAAGGATCACAACATTGCCATTTAGGACTCTATGAAGTGCATTGGGGTCCAAGATGTATTATTGAAGTCTTAGTCAAGGCAAAGTTCGAATCCATCAGTTTGTCCATAAACCATTATCCTAATCCATTTCTATTTTCTGTCCATTGGTTAACCATTCTTAATACCCACATCCTCTTCTTTTCATTCCAATTATCTCATTCCTAATCCATGATCCAATTCCAAAAGTCCATTCATAAATTCACTTCACATTCCAATATCCATTACCAAAAAACAAAGCCCACTCCATTTACAAATTTACACAAAATAAGAAAGATTTATTTGCAATTCATAAGCTCATTTTCCATTACAATCATCAACAAAAATGTTACATTCTCTCCTTAAGCCCAAATACACAATATTAAGTATTCATTTTATTACAAGGAAAAAGAAAAAAAAAGCAAAAAATAAATACAAGAGAATGATGGGTATCGTGCTGCGCACATACCATCACCCATTCTATTTACACAGCTACCAACCATTACACCACTTTGCCAAGATTCACAGCCTCCAATTTGTTTTTTTTAATTATAAACATATGGCAGTACAAACCAGCTACCACATAACCCACACCAGATGGACCCCACTCCAAACTACTCATAAGCAAAACAAACTGTCCTGCGATTCTCGTACAAAACACGATATCCACCAGCCTACACTGCCAAAAATCAGTGGTCCCGAATGCTCCTACACTGTCCAACAATCGTACCAGCCACTATCCTGTCTACACCGTACGTATTGCCACTTTCCTTTCCATGATGTAAATCTTCTAAATACATACAGCTTGCATCAGAAAAAACAAGAGATAGTGCTCCTTTCAGCTACAACAGGAAAATAAAAAAGGTGAATAACAGTGTGTTGCACCTGTTATTATAGTGTCTTCGGCTAAATCACTACTGGCAGGTCAGGTGGGTATGGATGTGTCTTCGGCTGCCTCACCACTGGCAGGTCAGGTGGGTACGGATGTGGAGATTAAACCAGACGAGCTAGGTGGAAGAGTCGTGTCAAATGTTGAGCCATCTGTGGTAGACGCAAGAGATATTGAAGTGCGTGAACCCAAAAAGGCTCCTGAGAAAAATCCAAGAAGCAAAAATCTTCCAAATCCCAATCTTCTGGTCAAGCGAAAGGATTGCTAAAAAATGTAACTTTGCAGCAGTCGAAGAATTCAGAATCTGAAAAGCCAAATTATAGTGAAATCAATTTGAAGGAGGTCAATAGGGAAGAAGAAGATTATGAAACACATCTCAAACAAACAAGCGGCGAGGATGGTGTATCCAGAACTTCTATCACAAATGCAGTTCATCAAGAAGTTAGTGACCTCACTGCTAATATTCCAGAAAGCATCACTGTAACATTTGTTGAGAATGACTCAAAGTCGTCGAGTCCTGTTGCCTCCCAGAATACTGAATTGCCTGCAGGGAGAGCTTGGAAGCCTGCTCCTGGTTTCAAGGCGAAGTCTTTATTAGAAATTCAACAGGAGGAGCAGAAAAAGGCACAAACCGAGTTGCCTGTAATTGAGGTTGCTACTACCGTCAATTCCCTCAGTGTGACTACTCCCTGGGTTGGAGTTGTGGCCATTCCAGACTCTATCAAGGTGTCTAGTCAAAATCATAAGGAAGCAAGCAACACTGAAAATCTGGTAAAAACCAAAACTTCTCAACATAGCAAGAGCAAGAAAAGTCCATTACATGATCTATTGGCAGAAGACAGAGAGATTTTTAATGGAAGAGATGGCACAGGTCTAGACAGTATATCATTCTCACAATATATAGCTGCCCAATCAGAACCAATAGATGAAGGAGACTTCATTGAAGCTAAAGACACTAGAAGGAGCCGGAAAAAATCTACAAAATCAAAGGGTTCAGGGTCCAAGATCTCAAAGCCAGTTGCTTCTAGTGAATCACCAATAAGTTCAAGTCCCATTGAAAAGGGAAAAAGCTCCCGGTCTGTACAGCAGGAGAAAGAACAACTGCCTACCATACCTTCAGGACCCTCTCTAGGAGATTTCGTTCTTTGGAGGGGAGAGCCAACAAGCCCATCTCCTTCTCCAGCTTGGACATTTGATTCTGGTAGGGTTCATAAACCACTGTCATTAAGAGACATTCTAAAGGAACAGGAGAAAAAGTCTTCTGCAGGTCCCCCATGTTGCACCCTAAAATTTGCCCAACCTTATTCACTTAGTTTATGTTTCATTTATCATTAGCATTTGCATATAGAGTCATGTACATAGACTAACCATCTGCATAGCATAAGCATAACAAGTCATTCAACAGGGGACCAATCATTATTCTCATCTCTAGAGGCCTATCAAGAGGTTATTACCCTAATTCCATCTCATTCAAATCATCAGGAAAGAATTTGAAGGCCAAGAGTTCAGCAGATCAAGTCTTGAGTCCATCTCCTAGCTGAGGGTATCTGAGGATCAACAAGAGGATTGTGAGCTGTGAAGTGAAGGCATGGAGAGTATCTAGACATTGTGATAGACTTAAAAAAATCATTTGGAGAAGGATACAAGTCATTGATGAAAGCACAAGAGCTATAGTTGAAGACAGTCAACTAGGGTTTCATCTGGGTCAACCCTAGGTCAACCCTAGGTCAATTGACTGATTTAAAGGGCATTCAAGGCTATTGGAGAGATGTGGGGATCATCATTTGACATATAAAGAAGGATATGGAGATATGCCAAGGAAAATTCAAGAGAAATCAAGGAGAAGAGGAGTTTCTAAATTAGGGTTTCTGTGTAAAATCCCCTAGTTTAGGTCAAATTTCCAAGCAAGATAAGTCAAAATTCTAGCTTCAAATGGCTTCTTGGCCAACATGAAACTTGTAGAGGATCTCAAGACCTTTAATTTGAGTGGTGGAAGACCTCAAGGAGATTTATAGAACTCAAGTTATGGTCCTTGCAAGTTACAGGTCATCTGGGGTATCTGAATTTTTGTCTGTGAAAGTGACTTGACTTCCAAGCTAGTTTTGCCCCTCAAGGAGGTTTCAAATGAATTCTTGGTCAACATAAGAATTGTTCCTAATTGTCTTAGCTTTCTAGAATGGTATGGCATGCCTTCATATGATGTGTAGAACTCAACTTATGGTCTTGGCAAGCAAAGGGTATTTTGGGCATTTGTGAATTACAGGTCATTTTATCCTATGTCCAAAACTCATACAAGGAGGCCTCAAATGAAAAAACTTACAACATCAAACTTGCTCCAAATGGGATTTTAAGTCTAGAAAGAAGGTCACAAATTATTGGAGAAGCTCATAGCATGAAGTTGCATAATTGGTCAAAATATGAACTAAAATGGCTTATAAAGTGAATAAATTCAAGATGGAAAATGGTTTGGGAGATTTACAAGTCCAGATGGAGACTTCCAATATATGATTTTGAATGGAAAAACAATTCTAAAAACAATGGTTCAAACACTTTTTTGAGTTTAGAAGGGAAAAAAGAAGTTATCTTTGGTTACTTGTAATTGAAGAAACATAACTAAAATGGATCAAAATTGGAAAGCAAGGGAATGTGCAAGATGGATCTAGAATGTTCATATGAGGTCTATATATTCATGAAATATGCATTGATCAAGGGTTGGCTTCATTTGCACCAAGAATTTCACAAAATTCCCTCATTCTTTCTCTTTGAAGTTTCATTCCAATCTCACAAATTCTTCACAAAATCATCATCCACATCAATTCAATCTTGCTCCATCATCATCCTAGATCAGCATTGAAGCAAAGTTTTGGTGATTATCATCCATTTTCGAGTACCTTTTTCAAGAACATCAAAAGTTGAAGTTTCCATTGGACAGCATAATTCAAGCAAGGAATCACCAAAATCTTGCATACAGAATTGATTACTGAGTTTGTGGATCAAGATCCAAGTCTCAAGAGCCTCAGATCCTCAATCTTCCATAGCTGTTTTCAAGCTTTTGCATCAGGTATGTTTTCATTTGATTTGCTTGATTCAGTTAGTTAGGCATGTTGTTGTTAGTTTAGAAATAATCTAGGTGGTTAGTAGAGTAGTTAGGGTGAATTTGGAGAGGTTTGGTGATGGTTATTAACAGGTGCCATAAACTGTTAGGAGGTGAATCTCCTAGGTTAATGCATTAGAATGTTAGTTTGATTGATCAGATTAATAACCATTAGGTGTAGATTAGGTTAATGCAAGTTTGAGGAAGAATTGAGTTGGTGCATATCAGTGTAATTTCATGGTGGCCAGAGTTTGATGTCATCGGGTTTGTTGTTGTGGTGAGTTTCAAAGCAATCTAGTGCCATAGGATTGTAGAGTGAGGAATTCTGAGCATGTTTCATGTTTATGGCGTGGCATTTCATTGCGTGTAGAAGGAGAACAGAGGAGGTGAAGTTTACTCGTGCATGGTGGCCATGGAGGTTAAAACCCTAGGTTCAGATCAAGTGAGGAAGACACAATCATGGCCGTGTATTTGTTGTTGGAATTTTGACTTAGAAGGCAATCCAATGGCTATTATTTGATTCAGAATCTGGAGGGAAACGAGTTGGCCAAAACGCGCCGTTTCATTAATTGAAACGGGCGGGCCTGAGTTATGTTGTTATCCCCACCCCCAGCTTTCAAGCCCAATGCAATTTCAACGTGTATCTGATGCTTTTCTCACCCCCCTGCGTGGTTTTTGTTTTCCAATATTTCTGAAGTTTTCTGGGCCTAGTACAAAATGCTAAGCGCGCCCCCTATTGTTGGCCCATTGTGATTTTTAACTGCGCGTGGTTACTATTCTAACCCCCCTCCCTCATTTTAATTCATTTAATTTTCTTAATTCAATTTAATTCTTCCCAATTTTCATAAATTCATAACAAATTCATAAAAAATCATTTGTAGTTCATTCTTTTTACAACATTTTCTTTAGGATGTGTAGAATATTATAGAAAAATAAAATTGCATTTTTATTTTTACTTCATATTTTTTCCATATTTTCTAAATAAATGTCATATTAAATAGATTCATTTCATGCATCATTTTAATAATTTTTGTTCTCTTACATGCTTTAATATTTTTTGGTCATTCTTTTTATATTGTTTAGATGAGATATTCAACTTGTAGAAATAGTTTAGTTCCCATTTTTAGAAGTTAATTTTAGGTGATTAAAATAGGTTTGAACATCATGAACAAAACTAGGGTTTTAGATGACAACTTAGGAAGTTCAATTTTTTTCCCTTAGGACTTAGGATTCAACTAGATTAGTTATGGGACTATAGGGGCTATGGGTAGCTATTAGACTCCTAGAGAAAAAGTCAGGACTCCCCTACTGCTATTAATACTGTCTGTATATCTGATTGACTGGTGTGGTGTGCCCTCTGGGGATTAGTGCTTGCTTGCTTGGGTATTGGGATTGTCTGGGGCCCTGGGGAAGCTGAAGATTTGAGGAGATAAAGACCATTGGAGATTCAAAGATTGAAGATCGAATGTCAGAGTTGAGGAGGAGGTTCTTGCTAGCAGCTGTTGAGGAGACTAGGGTTTAGGAGCTAGGCAGAGCTCTAGACTAGAAAGCTTGCTTTTCAAACATGGAATGCCTTGTCTGCATCCATCCTTTCTCTATGATGCAAAGTCTCTTTCAAATATCCACCTCCTTCCTTTGGAAGGATCAGTGAATATATTTGAAAGATAGAACTTTTGAGAGGAAACTTTCTGTTAAATGTTAACAGTTGAGGAACCACCCTTGGTAGGTAATTAACTGTATAACATTCATTCACTTCACTCCTGTGACTGATCCCTCATCCTGGAGGTTTGAGCATGAAGGAAAGCCATTGCAGATAGAAGACTGATGATCAAAGCCCTTGCCTGAAGGTCATGAAGATGGAGATTGATGCTTGTTGAAGCCTGTAGCTGATTGGAGATTATTTGAAGTCAGATGTTGAATCAGAGCTGCTGATGCTGTTTCTTTTGCTGTTGTATTTCATTTGCTGATGTATTGATTGGTTTTTCTGGACTGTATTGTTTGCTGTTTACCCTGCTGGGTTGAAAGTGAAGCCTGTTCACTTTTGCCTATTGTTTTCTAGGTTCGAGGTTGAGTGGGACTCCCTTGCCTCGCTTGTGCTGTTGCATCCATGCATTTTACTGTTTTACTGTATATATTTGATATTGTTTCTGTTTCTGCCTATCCCTTAGGATCTCTGTTTCTCTCTGTGCAAGAGAGGAGCATGATAGACACTAGGTCTTAACCCATGCATGATAACATTAGGTTAGTTTGTTTCCCTTCGCAACCGTAGGTTAGAGTTCTGTCTCTTCTTCCTCAAAACAAACAGAAAAACACATAAAGATTTCAAACGCAATAAAAGACACTTCTTTCGTAAAAGAATGTGAACTCATCAAAACGTCATTTTTGTCCGCCGGGACTGTTAATCAGAAAAACCTTTTTCAGAAGGGATAAAATCAATCCAAGACAAGCTTGTGTCGTACGTGGCCCGAACTACGTTTGCTCTGATCTTTCATGCTGTATGAAAGTACGTAGGCATAGGATGCGATATCCTAGCGAGCAACCTTCCCCTCCTTTCCCGTAGGTAGGCGAACTACGTTGACTCTGATTTCTCGTTCCAGACGGGAATATGTAGGCATAAAGTGCGATACTTTGCCGAGTCATTTTTATTTTCATTTTATTTTCTTTTTCACCCCAGACCTATAGTTTAGATAGAATAACAATCCATACCCGAAAACAAGCGTGGATCCCGTCGAGTACGACGGACGTGAGGGGTGCTAATACCTTCCCCTTGCGTAACCGACTCCCGAACCCAGGTTTTGGTTGCGATGACCATACCTTTCCCGTGTTGCGCGAGGTTTACTCTGAGCGTTTCCTTTCCCTCCCGTGGGATAAATAACGCACGGTGGCGACTCTTCTGTTCAGCCGGCGCCGATTTTCGCAGTAGCGACAGCTGGCGACTCTGCTGGGGATCCAACGTCCCCTGGCTGCTAAGGACTGCGATGGTCCTTATGCATTTGGGATCCAACGTCCCTTTGAGCGAGTCAATCCTAGCGCTTGTTTTCCCGTCGAGGATTTTGTATGGAGTTATTGTATATTTCTAACCTTGTATTTTCAGCTTTGTATATTGATTATTATTGCTGTATTTGGGGTGTGACGGGTGTTCTGATATTGAGAGATAAGCCGGACCTGGGCTTGAGTGCACCTAGAATTAGCGTAGAAAGTAGTGGGCGCATGCCGGCTTTGCTTGCATTAGTGTCTCATGAAATCTACACTCGGACGAGGTTCTTCTGGTTGGCTTCTTTTTCTACCCTTTGGGTCGAAGGGGTTGTTGGTCAGCTGAATTGTCGACTCCGGGAACCGATCATTTGGAAGTTGGCTGAGTGAGGCCTCTTCAGGAATTGATGATGCCACTCCTTCTGGGAATCGTATCATCAACCCTGAAAGTCTGTGACGCCGACGACCGCATAGGATGCCGTACCTTGTGCCAGTTATAGGGCCACCCACCTGTGAGGGGATTCAGGGTTATGCAGGTAACTAGACTTTCAGACTACCGGTTATTTCTTGATCAGAGATCTTGGTTATTTATGGAGAGTTATGAGGTCTGTCAGAGACCATTTGGGGATGTGTTATGAGGTCTGTCAGAGACCATTTGGAGATGTGTTCTGAGGTCTGTCAGAGACCAATTATAGATATGATTTGAGGTCTACCAGAGACCAGTTGGAGTTATGGGTTGAGGTCTGTCAGAGACCAGTATTGGAGCTTTGTTTTAGGTCTATCTGAGACCAGGGTTTGATGACTTCTGGATGGTCTATCTGAGACCTTTCTTGATTGGGTTTAGGCTATTCATCTACAGCTTTGGTCCCTGTTGAATGTTACTTGCATTGCATTGCCTGCATATTCATTATCATTTGCATTTCACTAACGTGTGTCTGTGCTGCAGGTGCATTTGCATTTCCCTAGTTCTAGTGCCCGGACTTCTGAGTATTGATTATGGCTGGTTTAAGGAAAACAGTTGCGTACAAGCTACCGTCACCTGATATTACTTCTTTGCTTGGCCTGATATCTCTTGCTGATGAAGGGGTTAGAAGAAGCTTCAGAATGAGCCATGGGAGATTACTGGGATTAGTCTGCAAGCCCAATACTGATGAGATGAACGGGCTGTACACCTTGATGCAGTTCTATGACCCCGCATTGAGATGTTTTACGTTTGCTGACTTCACTCTAGGACCTACCATTGAGGAGTATGTGGAGTTTACTGAGTTACCGGTGCAGAACAAGGTTCCCTTTATTCACTCTGCTGCTGAGCCCAAGTTGGAGGACTTAGCCAAAGCCTTACATATGGACGCTGCAGAACTGTTATTGACTTCTTGGCTTGGGGTATCAGGTTTCTCTCTTGATTTCTTGGTTGGCAAAGCGCAGGAGTATGCCAAGAGCGGATGTTGGGTGGTTTTCAATGCTATTTTGGCTCTCTGTATTTATGGGATTGTGCTGTTCCCTAACTTACCCAACTTCGTAGACCTGGATGCTTTCCATCTATTCGCTGCCGGCAATCCAGTGCCAACGTTGATCGGAGACTTCTACCACTCATTGCACTACAAGAACGAAAACCGAAGGGGAAAAGTTGTTTACTGCTGTACTCCTCTATTGAATATGTGGTTCAAGAGTCACCTTCCCACGAAGGGACCATTTGTAGACAGTGCAGCCTCAGCCAGTTGGTCTGAACGCCTGATGAGGCTATCTTCCGAAGATGTTGTGTGGTTTGATCGAGACCTGTTGGGATCTGAGATCATATTTAGCTGTTCTGGGTACCCTAATGTGCCGCTGATAGGAAGAAAAGGGTGTATCAATTACAACCCTTCTCTATTCATTCGCCAGTTCGGATATGCACTGAAGAATCCACCTCAAGAGGAAGAAGTACAGGAATCTCTGTACTTCACTGGAGATTTGAAGGAGGAGTTATTAGCCAAGTTGCAACATGCCTGGACGCGTATTAACCGCAAAGGGAAGCCACTGTTAGGTAAGAATGATTGCCAGGCCTATGCACCTTATAGAGTTTGGATTCAGGAAAGGGCTAGTCAGTTGAGGATGCCATTTCCAGATGCACCAACTCTCGTTCCCGTTCCGGTAGCAGAACCGACTACTGTTTCTAGAGAAGCCTATGAACAGGTTGTGAGGGAGAAGGAAGCCTTGATAAAGATTAACGAAGGGTTAGAGCAAGAGTTAGCCCAGGCACGCAGTGAGAAAAACAAGGCCGTATATGCTTTCCAACAACAGATTGAGCTGGTAAACAGGTTAGGAGCTGAGTTGACCGAGGAAAAGAAAAAGCGCGAACGTCTGGGGCAAGAGTTCAGAAGTTCCCATGACATGCTGGAAGCCAAAAAGAAGGCGCTCGACGCAGCACACCGAGAAATCTCCTCTTGCAATAAGACTTGGAATGCTACTCTCACTAACAACAAGAAGAGGGAAGATAAGATGAAGCAGCAAATTTCCGACCTCGAGGAGAAGTTGAAGTCTAGCATCAAGAAGTGTGAGGAAGAAGTGATGAACCGGTATAGTGTCCAGCATGCACTGAACAAGGCAATCAAATCCAGAGATGAAGCAGTGTCTCATAAGCGAAAGTTAGAAGATTGCTTCGGAGAAGCGACATGGGAAGAAACTGCTGAAGACGTACGCCGTGTTCTTAAGAGGAGAAACCAGCTTGTTGAGGGTCTGCTTGATCGACCAAGCCATCCGGAGACCAAGAAGTTGATAGAGGAGTACCAGGCTTTTGGGAGGATTTGATCATTTCATGTAGTAGCTTATATGCTTTATTTGCATAGTGCTGACCATCGCCAGGATTGTTGGTTGAGGTCATGCCTTCTTATTATACTCTCAGTGATATTGTATCCCGGGCTTATTGATTCTCTCAGCAATATATGAGGCTTTCTATGATTCAGCTCCGATATTCTTATTGCCAACACTGCCACTGCACCGGCACTTTCGCACTAGAACTGGGGGGAATGAACTTCCCTAAGGCACAGACACATTGCATTGCATTCATATACATATTGCATTACAGGTAATCTTTGAATGGTGTCTTATCTCCTGCTCTGTACCAGGTACTTAACAGGATTCCAGATCAACATCCGCACCGCTATTCTACACGCTCCAACTGTCGGAAAGTCATGGACCAAATTCAGAACGAGATGCAGGATGTGCGCGAGAAGCTCGCCCTCTTCATGCAAACCATGGAAGCTATAGCAAAAGGGCAAGAGAATTTGCAGGCCATGGTCCAGCCTCTGTTGGCTCGCAACGCTGGTCATGGTAATGACGATCATCAGTCTGTCCGGGTTGATACTGCTCATGGAGACGGCACTCCTACGCCAGTGGCTCCGCCCGTGGTCAATATACCTGCCGCTAATGTCAACAACGCTACCGCTGCTGTGAATGGTAACATCGGAGTGGGAAATGAAACTGCTGTCCATAACGCTGGGCTGGGTGATGTCAATTTGGGAGATAATCTCGGAGGCAATGGCTTTGTCAATACTGGGTTCGGATTCAACGATCAGGGATTTGATAACACTGGCAAGTATGGCTTTAATGCTCAAGGCTTTGGGCAAGATGGTTATGGTATGGTCAATCAGGGTTACGGAGGCTTTGGAAACGGAAACGGTGCTGGATTTATGGCTTATGGTCCTACTGGGGGTGTTCAAGGGTATGGCAACAGAGGCCGAGGTCCCGGGATGAACCAGATCAGAGCTGGACGTAATAATGCATATGATGGATACGGGGCTGGAAACGGTATGTGGCAAGAGGATCAACAGGAAGACGCCTTCTCTGGAGGAGGTTTTGAAGGGCCGATGGATGATTCTCAAAAGATTAGAATGCTGGAAGAGCAAATGAAGGGAGTCCTAAATCAGAGTGCTGTGGGTCTGGACATGGCAACAATGGGCTTGGTACCTGGCTTGAGGGTGCCAATTAAATTCAAAGCGCCTGCGTTCGATAAGTACAAAGGAGACACATGTCCGAAGGTGCATGTACGAGCTTATTACAGAAAGATGTCTGCATACTCCACTGATGAAAGAATGCTCATGCATTTCTTTCAGGATAGTCTATCGGGTCCTTCCCTAGAGTGGTACATGGGGTTGGAGCCAACTGATATCAAGACTTGGAAGCAATTGGCGGAGGCGTTCGTAGCCCATTACAAGTATAACAGCGATCTGGCACCCAATCGGGTCCAGTTGGCCGGGCTTTCGCAGAAGAAAGGGGAGAGTTTTAAAGAGTACGCGCAAAGGTGGCGCGATATGGCTGCCAGAGTCCGTCCTCCTGTGGAAGATAAAGAAATGAATGATATGTTTGTCGGCACATTCACCGGGCTGTTTCATGATATGCTGTTTCATACTTCTCTGGCCAGTTTTTCAGACCTGATTCTGATGGGTGAAAAGATTGAGCGGAATATTAAGCAAGGAAAGTTCCAAGTCGAGGAATCAACTGCATCTGGCAGTAATAGGAAAGCTTATGGTGGGCGCCGTCAGGGCGAAGCTAGCGCTGTATTTGGAGGCCGAGGCCGAGGCCGAGGCAGGGGAAGAAATCAATATCGTCAACCACAGCAGGTGTCGAGTGTTACAATCCCGTATCAACAACAACCAATCCAGCAACAACAACCGGTTCAGCAGCAACCAATGCCACAGCAGCAGCAGCCTCAGCAGGGGGCACAGCAAGCTCAACGAAGATTCCAGGGTGGCAAGCCGAGAAGGGTGTTTGAGAAACCTCCCTCAACCTATGCTGATTTATTGCAGACATTGTTGGGATTGAATCTAGTGGAGAAAAGAACCCTGGCACCGATAACGGGAACTCCCCCGTTCGGCTACGATGCAAGCAGGCACTGTGAGTTTCATTCTGGAGCCCCGGGCCATGATATCGAAGGTTGTCATGCTTTTAAGCACGTTGTGCAGGATCTTTTGGACAACAAGTCTATCAACTTCGGAACGGCAGTTCCGAATATAGTCCAGAAACCCATGCCTAATCATGGGGCGAATGCCGTGCTGACTGAGGAAGGTCTGAATCTGATTATGAATGTTGAGGATTTAAAGACGCCGCTGAGCGAGATAAAAAGCCGACTGTTGCAAGGGGGTGTCTACCCAGGATGTGATGAGTACTGCTTAGATTGTTGGGCCCTGGCTGAGGGGTGTGAGGATTTGGAAAAAGGCATTCAGGCCTTAATTGATGATGGCGTATTGCAATTTGACAGAACAGCAACTGATGAGCCTGCAGGGGCAGTAGTGGATAATCGGAGTGATGTGGCCACGGTGACAATTCCTCGGAAGACGATCACTATTGCAGCACCAGCTCAGCGACCACCGTTTATCATAACTAAAGCCGGGCCAATTCCGTATGAGAACACGAAAGCAGTCCCATGGTCATATGGGCTAGAGGTGTATTGTGACGGGATTAAGATCGACGTTAACAAGCCGTCAGCGGAGATTGTGGATAATGTTGTTGGCTCAGGGGGCATGACAAGGAGTGGCAGGATCTTTATATCTCCTGAAGTGGAGGCCGAAAGGATAGCGAAAGGAAAAGGGAAAGCGGTTGAGAATGTTCCGGTACAAGCAAATGAAAAAGAAGCAGCATCTAAGGATGTAGAAGAATTCATGCGCTTGATTCGGAAGAGTGATTATAAGATTGTGGAGCATCTACAGCAGACGCCATCCAAAATATCTATCCTGTCATTGCTTTTGTGTTCGGAAGCTCACCGAAATGCCTTGCTGAAAGTCCTGGACACTTCTTTTGTACCCCAGGATGTCTCCGTAAATCAGCTAGAAGGAGTATTGGCACATGTAAATGCAGGCCACAGTCTGGGCTTTACTGATTTTGACTTGACTCCGAAAGGGAGGGACCATAATATGGCATTACATGTGTCTGTTGAGTGTAGGGGATCAACAATGTCGCACGTATTGGTTGACACTGGATCGTCTCTGAATGTGCTGCCTAAGAAGGCAATGATGAAGCTGGATGTCCGAGGGATTTTGTGTACTCCCAGTGATTTGGTAGTCAGAGCGTTTGACGGCACAAGGAGAACAGTCTTCGGATCGATTACTTTGCCTCTGCAAGTGGGGCCGGAAGTGTTTGCAACGGAGTTTTATATCATGGATATACAGCCTGCGTACAGCTGCTTGCTAGGAAGACCCTGGATTCATGGGGCAGGGGCAGTCACGTCGACCCTGCATCAGAAGTTAAAGTATATGGTCGGAGACAGCGTAGTCACCGTGTGCGGAGAAGAAGACATCCTGGTCAGCCATCTATCTTCGTTTAAATATGTGGAAGTCGACGGGGAGATCCACGAGACACCATGCCAGGCATTCGAAGGTTTGCGCATCAAGGACAAGAGTCCCGGGCCAAGCAAAGTGCCAGAGATAGCTGTTTCATCGTATAAAGAAGCTCAAGCGCTAGTGGAAGCAGGAGAAGCCACGGGCTGGGGTAAAGTATTGGACATTCCGGTGAAAATGGACCGGTTCGGACTGGGGTACCGACCGTCGTCATCAACTCCTTCCGTGGGGGCCCCTCATTTCAGAAAGTCAATCACCATCTCTGCCAGTGGAGTATGCCATGAATCTGTTAATGCTGCTTCAGAGTCTGATGAAGGGGACAGCGACTGTGATATGGATGCCTGGATTCAGCCAAGCACGCCAGGACAAGGACTGTGCAACTGGTCTATTCAGGAGCTTGTTCCTGTGACTTTTAAACAGTAATGCTTTGCTTTATTAATTGTTGAATAATCTGATGTCTTGCCCGGGGCATCAGGATTTGCTTAGGGCTGTGTTGTTATAAACATTGCGCGTTAATCATTAAATAAATGGCGTTTTTTTTCATGTGCAAATACCGTAATCCTTGTCTTTCTTGTTTTGTATTTTTCAATAAAATGGCAACGTGGTTATTCGCTTTATACGCATTTTGAAGCACTTAACCATTCCTTTTGCAGGATAACATTTTCAGATGACATCCTTGAGCCACCTATGACTCGTCCCGACTTCGAGCACCCGGTATTCCAGACCGAAGAAGAGGTTGTCGAAGATAGCGACGTTCCTGAAGAACTGTCTCGGTTGGTGAAGCAAGAGGAAAGAGCCATTCTGCCTCACGACGAGGTTATCGAAATTATCAATTTGGGGTCGGAAGGGGTTGAGAAAAATATTCGTATTAGAGCCGCACTGCAGAGTGATATCAAGCGAAAACTGGTTGAAATGCTCCGAGAGTATAATGATGTATTCGCTTGGTCGTATCAAGATATGCCAGGGCTCGATACGGATATGGTTGTGCATCGCCTGCCATTGAAAGAAAACTGCCCGCCTGTCAAACAAAAACTTCGCAGAACTCGCCCAGATATGGCAATGAAGATCAAAGAGGAGGTTCAGAAACAGTGGGACGCTGGTTTCCTGGCTGTGACGAAGTATCCCTCATGGGTTGCCAACATCGTACCAGTGCCAAAGAAAGATGGCAAGGTTCGAATGTGCGTGGATTATAGAGATTTGAATAAAGCAAGCCCAAAAGACGATTTTCCACTTCCTCACATTGACGTGTTAGTTGATAATACTGCTCAATACTCTGTATTCTCCTTCATGGATGGCTTTTCAGGCTATAATCAAATTAAAATGGCGCCAGAGGATATGGAGAAGACTACTTTCATAACGCCGTGGGGAACATTTTGCTACAAAGTGATGCCCTTTGGTTTGAAAAATGCTGGGGCAACATATCAGCGTGCGATGACGACTCTTTTTCATGACATGATGCATAAAGAGATCGAAGTTTATGTTGACGATATGATTGCCAAATCCCAGACGGAGGAAGAGCATCTGGTGAATCTGTTGAAATTGTTTAAAAGGCTTAGGAAGTTCAGGCTGAGGCTGAACCCTAACAAATGCACCTTCGGGGTGAGATCGGGTAAGCTCCTGGGGTTTATCGTAAGCGAAAGAGGAATAGAGGTCGATCCTGCTAAAATAAAAGCGATTCAAGAAATGCCGACGCCTAAAACAGAGAAAGAGGTGCGCGGGTTTTTAGGGAGATTGAACTACATTGCCCGGTTCATATCTCACTTAACGGCCACGTGTGAACCATTATTCAAGCTCTTGAAGAAAGATCAAGCTGTAACGTGGAACGAAAATTGTCAAAAGGCGTTCGACAAAATAAAGAAGTACTTGCAGGAGCCTCCTATTTTGATACCCCCGGTGGCAGGGAGACCCTTGATCATGTATTTGACGGTTCTTGAGGGAAGCATGGGTTGTGTTCTCGGTCAACACGACGAGACAGGGAGAAAAGAGCATGCAATCTACTATCTGAGTAAGAAATTTACAGACTGTGAATCTCGATACTCAATGCTGGAGAAAACTTGTTGCGCGCTAGCCTGGGCCGCCAAGCGTTTGAGGCAGTACATGCTGAATCATACAACCATGCTCATCTCGAAGATGGATCCAATCAAATATATATTTGAAAAGCAGGCGTTGTCAGGTAGAATTGCCCGGTGGCAGATGGTCTTGACTGAATACGATATTCAATACGTCTCGCAAAAGGCAATAAAGGGGAGTGTGCTGTCTGAGTATCTGGCGGAGCAGCCTATTGAAGAATACCAGTCAATGAGATTTGATTTTCCTGACGAGGATATCATGTATCTCAAGATGAAAGATTGCGAAGAGCCGTTACCAGACGAAGGACCAGAGCCGGGGTCCCAGTGGAAGATGATATTTGACGGAGCTGTGAATGCTTACGGTAGCGGAATAGGGGCAATTATCACCACGCCGCACGGGTCGCACGTCCCGTTTACTGCCCGATTGACCTTTGCTGTTACCAACAATGAGGCCGAATACGAAGCTTGCATAATGGGGCTTGAAGAAGCCATTGATTTGCGAATCAAACATCTAGACGTATACGGAGACTCAGCTCTGGTGGTGAATCAGATCAAAGGGGAATGGGAAACACGGCAGCCCAACTTGATACATTACATGAATTATGCAAGGAGATTGTTGCCTTTCTTCGACAAAGTTGAATTGCATCACGTGCCGCGGGCAGAAAATCAAATGGCTGACGCCCTTGCCACTTTGTCTTCCATGTACAAGGTCAACTTCTGGAACGAAGCTCCCCAAATCACTATCTCTCGGTTGGACAGGCCAGCTTATGTATTTGCTATTGATGAAGCATCTGATGACAAACCGTGGTATTTTGATATCCTTAATTTCCTGAAGAATAAAGAGTATCCGGCTGGGGCATCCAGTCAAGATCAGAAGACTCTCAGGAGATTAGCGGGTAATTTCTATTTGAACCCGGATGGCGTCTTATACAGAAGAAACCACGACTTGGTGCTGTTGCGTTGTGTAGACGAAAAAGAGGCAAAGCTTCTCATGGAGGAAATTCACGAAGGTGCCTTTGGCACGCATGCTGGTGGGCATGCTATGACGAGAAAGCTGCTGCGGGCAGGTTATTTTTGGCTGACGATGGAAGCTGACTGTTTCAAGTTTGCAAGAAAGTGCCACAAGTGCCAAATCTATGCTGACAAGATACACGTGCCTCCGAGTCCTCTGAATGTGATGTCATCTCCATGGCCATTCTCGATGTGGGGAATCGATATGATTGGAAAGATCGAGCCGACGGCTTCTAACGGGCATCGGTTCATCCTAGTAGCGATCGATTATTTCACCAAGTGGGTGGAAGCGGCGTCTTACGCAAATGTAACGAAGCAAGTGGTGGCTAGATTCATCAAGAGAGATATCATTTGCCGATATGGGATTCCCGAGCGGATAATCACGGATAATGGTTCTAATCTGAACAACAAAATGATGAAGGAGCTCTGTCAGAATTTCAAGATCGAACATCACAACTCCTCCCCTTACCGACCCAAGATGAATGGCGCTGTCGAAGCGGCCAATAAGAATATCAAGAAGATTGTCCAGAAAATGGTGGTGACTTATAAAGATTGGCATGAAATGCTACCTTTCGCTTTGCACGGTTATCGTACGACGGTACGCACATCAACCGGGGCAACTCCGTTCTCGTTGGTATACGGAATGGAAGCGGTACTACCATTGGAGGTTGAGATCCCTTCTCTGAGGGTATTGCGAGACGTTCAGCTGGACGAGGCAGAATGGGTAACGAATAGATTGAACCAATTGAGCTTAATGGATGAGAAGAGGCTAGCTTCTCTGGCATACGGTCGTTTGTACCAAAGACGGATGAAGAAAGCGTACGACAAGAAGATAATTCCGCGAAGCTTTCAGACGGGCGACCTTGTGCTGAAAAGGATTCTCCCGCCGCAAGCAGATCACAGGGGCAAGTGGACCCCCAACTACGAAGGGCCATACGTTGTCAGTAAGGTCTTTTCAGGAGGAGCGTTGTTGTTGTCCACCATGGACGGGGAAGACTTTGCGTCACCTGTGAATTCGGACGCAGTTAAAAAATACTTTGCTTGAAATAGACCCGCTGGACAGAAAAAAGAGAGTCCAGGCAAAAATGGGGCATCCTGGCGAACCAAAAACAGAATAAAAAGGTTCGGGCAAAATTTAGGGATAAAATTGAAAAATGTACACCCGCGAAGTTGAAAACCTACACTGGGCGGCTTCGGCAAAAAAGGGTATCCCGGTGAACTGAAAACCCGTAAAGGGCGGTTCACGCAAAAGTTAGGGATTTGAAAAGCAAATGACTGCGGTCCGAATTTGATAGTGCACTGAGCATCAATGCGGGAGAATACATTGGAGGAGCCAGTTATCGGATACAATCTCTTCAGAAGTGGGGATACCGGGAAAGTATTAGAGTCGGATGAGTCATGGGAGGATCAGTTCGTGGTGTTCATCTGCATCCAGTTGCCGACATGTGTACAAAATTTAATTTGTCAATATTTATGCTTCTTGTGCATACTTGTATATTTGCTTCGTGTAGCTTCCTCATTTCAGGAGTTACATCCCGTGTACAAAAACTCCGCCCATTCAGGGGCCCAATCAATGAAAATATGTTATTCAGTATTTGACACTGTTCTTTACTGTTTTGTGCATGATAAAGCGCCTAAGTTTGATGAAACTAGCATGAGTATAACATCACTGGCCCTTGCCAACAGTTGTTAAAGCTTTGAATTAACTGAGTGTAACGTCACTAACCTGAATTGATTTGATTGCACAGGCTTGTCGTGTCTTGTTTGTGTTGTTGCAGGTTTCATAACCATACGAGGAAGATGATCAAAAGATGGCGATAACGAAAGACTTGATCCCCACGCAGGTCATGCATGTTTTTCCTGAAGAAGGATGGAATTTCCCAGCTAGCCGTAGCTAATCAAAAGGACGTGCTCCAGAAAAGTTATTCGTCCTCAGCAGAGTTTGGCGATTCTAAGATCGGAAGGCTGTATTCAGACAGGTTCATCTGTCCCCGCAGGGTCATGCATTCTCCCCCAGCGGAGCCAGTTAATTTTCCCCAAGAGAATCCAGCCATCCCCAGCGGAATTCTCTTTTCAGCAAGTGTTCATTCCTTCCAGTGGAACTCGAAGATCCAGACTCTCCCAGCAGAGTTGATGGTGGGTCCTGTTATTTATTTTGTCAGAGATACTGGTGATATCGGTTCACTCTTCCGCAGAAAGTCCGATCATACCATGCATCTGCTATTCCCCAGCAGAGTTATATTCCCCAGCAGGGGGTTACTTCAACAAGGTTTGGTTTGAGTTCCCAATTTCCCAGCAGGGTCGACTTCACCCTTCCAGCATTTATTTTGCTGGAATAATTCTGTAGCATCTGGCTATTCCCAGCGGAGTCGGCATTATCCTTTCCAGCATTTATTTTGCTGAAGCAGTTTCTGTATTCTAGCAGTTCAGGTGAAGAGAGCCCTTGCTCAAATGAATTACCAAACATTCACGATCTCGGCATGGGACATCCAATGACAGTTTCGGCGGTATTCCCCCACAGAGTTATCATGATGAAGTTCTCTTTGTCTCCAGCAGAGTCATTTATGCAAATGTCTCTTATTTTCCCCGCCAGAGTTGCCAGGATAAGTGTCTCCTTATCCCCCAAGCAGAGTTTGTCTGTCATCAACGGGTTCCATGAATCAGCATTTCAGAGGCCACCGCCGGTTATCAGAGCAGGCGTCCGATAGTGGGTTTCCAAACATCCCCAGTAGAGTTCATCTCAAAGTCGCTGTCGCGTCAGTGCTGAGCAGTTTGTGGGTGAGGATCATTGAAGAACTAAGTCCTGACGTGGACGATTTATTCCTATATTGACGGGATTTCTTCAGAAGTGGGCGTCCTAACGTGGACAAGTTTATTTCTCCGGATTGGTGAGGTGTTAGTTCTATCGTGGGTAGATTCGGTTCCTTGAAATTAGTGGAGTGGGAGGTCATGACGTTGACGAAAGTGATTACCCTTTGTGTTGGTGTCCTGACATGGACCAGTTATTTCCCCAGTGGGTCGAGGGTGCGCGTCCTTACGCGGACAAGTCTTATTTCCTCAGCAGGTCGAAGACGCCTGAGTCCTAACGTGGACGAATCAAGACGAGATCAGTGTCCTGATGTGGACAAACCAAAGAAATTATTATTCCTAACGTGGAAAGATGGAGATTCCTTACGCGGAAAAGATGTAGTCCATACGCGGACATATCAGAGAGAGATGATTCCTTACGTGGAAAAAGATAGTTTCCTTACGTGGAAAGGACAGCATTCCTGACGTGGAAAAATTGTAGTCCTTACGTGGACAGGTTAAGATGGCATTCCTTACGTGGAAAAATGAGTCATGACGCGGACGAATCGAGAAAGAGTTGGTATTCCTTACGTGGAAAGATCGGAGTCCTTACGTGGACATATCAAGATCATTCCTTACGTGGAAGGAAAATGGTTTCCTTACGTGGAAAGACGAGTTTATTCCTTACGTGGAAAATCGATTGATTCCTGACGTGGAAAGAAAGAGTGCATTCCTGACGTGGAAGAGTTTAGTCCTGACGTGGACAGATCGAAGAAGATATTCCTAACGTGGAAGAAGAAGTTTATTCCTTACGCGGAGAAATTGGGGTCCTTACGTGGACAGATGCGTGAAGAGTTGAGTCCTTACGTGGACAGATTCGAGAAGAGTGGAGTCCTGACGTGGACAGGTGCAGAAGCGAAAGGTAATTCCTTACGTGGTAAGATTGGAGTCCTGACGCGGACATGTTATGTGGTATTGGAGTCCTTACGTGGACAGATTGATATAATTCTCCTTATGTGGAAAGAAGATTGCATCCTGACGTGGAAAGATGAAAAAGTTAGTCTTGACGTGGACAGACGCAGAACAGATGATTCCTAACGTGGATAGGTGTTACTCCTAACGCGGACGATGTTATGCCTAACGTAGACAGATGTGATTCCTAACGTGGAAGAGTTTTATTCCTAACGTGGACGATTCAGTTTATGGAAATGCAGACGAATTATCCCCAGCGGGGTTGCCGAGATTTTTTCTGGGTTAACAGCAAGAGGGCGTCCTAACGTGGACAGGTTTTAGTTGAGATTTTTTCGTATTGATGACAGGCAGAGTCCTAACGTGGACAAGCAAGCAATCTGTTATGACAGAATCACTTTCAGAACAATGAAGACAATCCCCAGCACGGTCGCGCGAGATCAGTGGGTTGCCGTAACAGTTAAATTCAGCTGATGAATGTCATTCCTCAAGCAGGAGTGCAAATTAGTTTTGTGGTTGGCAAATTTCTGGTTTCACTAGTATTCAACCGTCTCGTACCGCGAATGTCTGAAGGCTCCGGGCTCTTCACCCAATCGGGTCCAAGTCGCTTGAATAGGGGCAGCTGTTGCACCCTAAAATTTGCCCAACCTTATTCACTTAGTTTATGTTTCATTTATCATTAGCATTTGCATATAGAGTCATGTACATAGACTAACCATCTGCATAGCATAAGCATAGCAAGTCATTCAACAGGGGACCAATCATTATTCTCATCTCTAGAGGCCTATCAAGAGGTTATTACCCTAATTCCATCTCATTCAAATCATCAGGAAAGAATTTGAAGGCCAAGAGTTCAGCAGATCAAGTCTTGAGTCCATCTCCTAGCTGAGGGTATCTGAGGATCAACAAGAGGATTGTGAGCTGTGAAGTGAAGGCATGGAGAGTATCTAGACATTGTGAGAGACTTAAAAAAATCATTTGGAGAAGGAGACAAGTCATTGATGAAAGCACAAGAGCTATAGTTGAAGACAGTCAACTAGGGTTTCATCTGGGTCAACCCTAGGTCAACCCTAGGTCAATTGACTGATTTAAAGGGCATTCAAGGCTATTGGAGAGATGTGGGGATCATCATTTGACATATAAAGAAGGATATGGAGATATGCCAAGGAAAATTCAAGAGAAATCAAGGAGAAGAGGAGTTTCTAAATTAGGGTTTCTGTGTAAAATCCCCTAGTTTAGGTCAAATTTCCAAGCAAGATAAGTCAAAATGATAGCTTCAAATGGCTTCTTGGCCAACATGAAACTTGTAGAGGATCTCAAGACCTTTAATTTGAGTGGTGGAAGACCTCAAGGAGATTTATAGAACTCAAGTTATGGTCCTTGCAAGTTACAGGTCATCTGGGGTATCTGAATTTTTGTCTGTGAAAGTGACTTGACTTCCAAGCTAGTTTTGCCCCTCAAGGAGGTTTCAAATGAATTCTTGGTCAACATAAGAATTGTTCCTCATTGTCTTAGCTTTCTAGAATGGTATGGCATGCCTTCATATGATGTGGAGAACTCAACTTATGGTCTTGGCAAGCAAAGGGTATTTTGGGCATTTGTGAATTACAGGTCATTTTATCCTATGTCCAAAACTCATACAAGGAGGCCTCAAATGAAAAAACTTACAACATCAAACTTGCTCCAAATGGGATTTTAAGTCTAGAAAGAAGGTCACAAATTATTGGAGAAGCTCATAGCATGAAGTTGCATAATTGGTCAAAATATGAACTAAAATGGCTTATAAAGTGAATAAATTCAAGATGGAAAATGGTTTGGGAGATTTACAAGTCCAGATGGAGACTTCCAATATATGATTTTGAATGGAAAAACAATTCTAAAAACAATGGTTCAAACACTTTTTTGAGTTTAGAAGGGAAAAAAGAAGTTATCTTTGGTTACTTGTAATTGAAGAAACATAACTAAAATGGATCAAAATTGGAAAGCAAGGGAATGTGCAAGATGGATCTAGAATGTTCATATGAGGTCTATATATTCATGAAATATGCATTGATCAAGGGTTGGCTTCATTTGCACCAAGAATTTCACAAAATTCCCTCATTCTTTCTCTTTGAAGTTTCATTCCAATCTCACAAATTCTTCACAAAATCATCATCCACATCAATTCAATCTTGCTCCATCATCATCCTAGATCAGCATTGAAGCAAAGTTTTGGTGATTATCATCCATTTTCGAGTACCTTTTTCAAGAACATCAAAAGTTGAAGTTTCCATTGGACAACATAATTCAAGCAAGGAATCACCAAAATCTTGCATACAGAATTGATTACTGAGTTTGTGGATCAAGATCCAAGTCTCAAGAGCCTCAGATCCTCAATCTTCCATAGCTGTTTTCAAGCTTTTGCATCAGGTATGTTTTCATTCGATTTGCTTGATTCAGTTAGTTAGGCATGTTGTTGTTAGTTTAGAAATAATCTAGGTGGTTAGTAGAGTAGTTAGGGTGAATTTGGAGAGGTTTGGTGATGGTTATTAACAGGTGCCATAAACTGTTAGGAGGTGAATCTCCTAGGTTAATGCATTAGAATGTTAGTTTGATTGATCAGATTAATAACCATTAGGTGTAGATTAGGTTAATGCAAGTTTGAGGAAGAATTGAGTTGGTGCATATCAGTGTAATTTCATGGTGGCCAGAGTTTGATGTCATCGGGTTTGTTGTTGTGGTGAGTTTCAAAGCAATCTAGTGCCATAGGATTGTAGAGTGAGGAATTCTGAGCATGTTTCATGTTTATGGCGTGGCATTTCATTGCGTGTAGAAGGAGAACAGAGGAGGTGAAGTTTACTCGTGCATGGTGGCCATGGAGGTTAAAACCCTAGGTTCAGATCAAGTGAGGAAGACACAATCATGGCCGTGTATTTGTTGTTGGACTTTTGACTTAGAAGGCAATCCAATGGCTATTATTTGATTCAGAATCTGGAGGGAAACGAGTTGGCCAAAACGCGCCGTTTCATTAATTGAAACGGGCGGGCCTGAGTTATGTTGTTATCCCCACCCCCAGCTTTCAAGCCCAATGCAATTTCAACGTGTATCTGATGCTTTTCTCACCCCCCTGCGTGGTTTTTGTTTTCCAATATTTCTGAAGTTTTCTGGGCCTAGTACAAAATGCTAAGCGCGCCCCCTATTGTTGGCCCATTGTGATTTTTAACTGCGCGTGGTTACTATTCTAACCCCCCTCCCTCATTTTAATTCATTTAATTTTCTTAATTCAATTTAATTCTTCCCAATTTTCATAAATTCATAACAAATTCATAAAAAATCATTTGTAGTTCATTCTTTTTACAACATTTTCTTTAGGATGTGTAGAATATTATAGAAAAATAAAATTGCATTTTTATTTTTACTTCATATTTTTTCCATATTTTCTAAATAAATGTCATATTAAATAGATTCATTTCATGCATCATTTTAATAATTTTTGTTCTCTTACATGCTTTAATATTTTTTGGTCATTCTTTTTATATTGTTTAGATGAGATATTCAACTTGTAGAAATATTTTAGTTCCCATTTTTAGAAGTTAATTTTAGGTGATTAAAATAGGTTTGAACATCATGAACAAAACTAGGGTTTTAGATGACAACTTAGGAAGTTCAATTTTTTCCCTTAGGACTTAGGATTCAACTAGATTAGTTATGGGACTATAGGGGCTATGGGTAGCTATTAGACTCCTAGAGAAAAAGTCAGGACTCCCCTACTGCTATTAATACTGTCTGTATATCTGATTGACTGGTGTGGTGTGCCCTCTGGGGATTAGTGCTTGCTTGCTTGGGTATTGGGATTGTCTGGGGCCCTGGGGAAGCTGAAGATTTGAGGAGATAAAGACCATTGGAGATTCAAAGATTGAAGATCGACTGTCAGAGTTGAGGAGGAGGTTCTTGCTAGCAGCTGTTGAGGAGACTAGGGTTTAGGAGCTAGGCAGAGCTCTAGACTAGAAAGCTTGCTTTTCAAACATGGAATGCCTTGTCTGCATCCATCCTTTCTCTATGATGCAAAGTCTCTTTCAAATATCCACCTCCTTCCTTTGGAAGGATCAGTGAATATATTTGAAAGATAGAACTTTTGAGAGGAAACTTTCTGTTAAATGTTAACAGTTGAGGAACCACCCTTGGTAGGTAATTAACTGTATAACATTCATTCACTTCACTCCTGTGACTGATCCCTCATCCTGGAGGTTTGAGCATGAAGGAAAGCCATTGCAGATAGAAGACTGATGATCAAAGCCCTTGCCTGAAGGTCATGAAGATGGAGATTGATGCTTGTTGAAGCCTGTAGCTGATTGGAGATTATTTGAAGTCAGATGTTGAATCAGAGCTGCTGATGCTGTTTCTTTTGCTGTTGTATTTCATTTGCTGATGTATTGATTGGTTTTTCTGGACTGTATTGTTTGCTGTTTACCCTGCTGGGTTGAAAGTGAAGCCTGTTCACTTTTGCCTATTGTTTTCTAGGTTCGAGGTTGAGTGGGACTCCCTTGCCTCGCTTGTGCTGTTGCATCCATGCATTTTACTGTTTTACTGTATATATTTGATATTGTTTCTGTTTCTGCCTATCCCTTAGGATCTCTGTTTCTCTCTGTGCAAGAGAGGAGCATGATAGACACTAGGTCTTAACCCATGCATGATAACATTAGGTTAGTTTGTTTCCCTTCGCAACCGTAGGTTAGAGTTCTGTCTCTTCTTCCTCAAAACAAACAGAAAAACACATAAAGATTTCAAACGCAATAAAAGACACTTCTTTCGTAAAAGAATGTGAACTCATCAAAACGTCATTTTTGTCCGCCGGGACTGTTAATCAGAAAAACCTTTTTCAGAAGGGATAAAATCAATCCAAGACAAGCTTGTGTCGTACGTGGCCCGAACTACGTTTGCTCTGATCTTTCATGCTGTATGAAAGTACGTAGGCATAGGATGCGATATCCTAGCGAGCAACCTTCCCCTCCTTTCCCGTAGGTAGGCGAACTACGTTGACTCTGATTTCTCGTTCCAGACGGGAATACGTAGGCATAAAGTGAGATACTTTGCCGAGTCATTTTTATTTTCATTTTATTTTCTTTTTCACCCCAGACCTATAGTTTAGATAGAATAACAATCCATACCCGAAAACAAGCGTGGATCCCGTCGAGTACGACGGACGTGAGGGGTGCTAATACCTTCCCCTTGCGTAACCGACTCCCGAACCCAGGTTTTGGTTGCGATGACCATACCTTTCCCGTGTTGCGCGAGGTTTACTCTGAGCGTTTCCTTTCCCTCCCGTGGGATAAATAACGCACGGTGGCGACTCTTCTGTTCAGCCGGCGCCGATTTTCGCAGTAGCGACACCCCAAACCAATTTCCTACATCTCAGAAATCAAAGCAAGTCGTTCTGTACAACATTGTGAAAACGCAACACACCGGCCCCAAACATGCTGCCACACTCCAAAGTGACATAGGACAAAACCGTACCGCCAGACAAAACCAGCTACAGACAACAGCCTGCAAATTCACTCCACACCAGACCAACAAACAAAATCCTGCACCTGAAAATGACTTGACATCAATAATAAGACAAATTTGAAAAGAAACTTAAAAGAGGAAGAAAAACAGCAAAAAGAGGGGGAAAAAGAAAAAATCAAAAAGGAGGTTGATGGTCTCGTTCAGAATATGAATTCACTGTGCCCTTGTTCCTCAGCCTCAACCTTGAGTCCATGTTAGTGATACCCTCATCCCACAACTTCCTCAAAAAACTCACTTCAAAAAATCTGCACTTTTTCTTTTCAAAATCACACCATTATCACCACACTTCATAAACTACTACCACGATTTCATAAACTTCAACATGTTTTAACACTAGCATACAACTACTCAAAACTGCCAATATCTCACCTTCAATCACTAACCTTCAACAAACTGAGTTTCAAGAACTCACCCCTTCGGCACCTTTCTCCGAAACCTTCGCCGAATTCTGCCGCAAGCAATGGTCACAACAACTCAGTTCCCCATCTTTATAACAAAAACTCAGTTTCAGTGGTTCAAATTTGAAACATGAATAAAATCTTAGCTCACAACAAACTTCAGCAGCAGTAATCTTCGGCGGGTTCAATAGCAACACAACTCTTTTGACAGCAACACAACGACACCACCGGTAATGGAAAATGACAACCAACAGCCGCGAAGAGCTCTTCAAGCTGTAGCAGAACCACATTCGACCTCTGCTTCAAACAAATCCATCAAAGACCATTCAAACTCAGCTCTGACGAACACCGGAAACCATTTAATTGCCAACCTTCAAACATACCTTCTCCAACAAACCACACGCACCATCACCACCGTTTTCCTTCGTTGAGCTTCTCCGCCATTATCATCTTCATCAAACCTTTATGTCACCTTCAAAGTCGCTCACACTCTCACTGAAACCATCTGCAACCACCATCACAATAACATAAAACCTTTGAAACACTGTTGCTTCAGATAACACAAAAACTCTGCTGCAACACTTACACCAGAACCCCTGCAGCGTAACAGAAGCAAAACCTGCCCTTAAACAAAACACAAAGCCGTTTCTCAACCTTCATTGACACCAATACAAGTAGCGTCGACATGGTAACTTCATGTTCGACAGACATCGATGTTTCCGATAGTTCCCTCAACGTCATCGAAGCCATCGCAATCAGCAACGAAACTCGTTAAAACTCCGAACAACAGAATCACAAACCAACTTCAGAACACCAACGCCTTCAAACATCCTCCAATAAACTTCAATAAATCACCCAGAAATATCCATGAAACCCTCAAAGCCATAATAGAACTTTCATCGAACATATGGTGGGCGATTTTTACGTCTCTGTTCAGCACCTTTTTCCATTGATCTCCACTGTTGGTTCTTAGTTTCTTCAAAGCTACACATAAACCTTCATCAAACCCAGCGAATCCCCTATTACCCTTAATCCAAATCAGAGCAGAAGATTAGGAGAAGAGGAGAAACCATCAACGAGTACGACCCAAATCTTCGTCACCACAACATAATCTCCGCTTTAATTGAAGCCAGATCGCATCATGATGTTCTCGATATGAATCGATTGTGTGAGAGTGGATCTGATGCACGTTTTTTTGGGAAGGTAGAGTTTTCGAGTTCGTTCCTCTTTCTTCACTAACCAGATGTTTTGCCCGTGTTGTTCTTAGGTTTGTTCTTCTTCTTTTGTTATTATTAGCATTTTTTGTAAATATCATATTTCTGCCTATAATATATTATTATTACTATTATGCATATATAAATTAGATTGAACATATTACATTAATATTGTCTTTACTTTATCTTTTTTTTTGTAAATAAGCTATATATATTATTTCGTAAGTTTTAATTTCATTTCAATTTATATTAGAGATTTTAAGTCTTTATTTTTAGAGTTAAATTTCTTTCTCTTTCACATCGGGCATTTTGTACCTTTTAGGTCGATGACGACATTTCCTTCGATCCTCTGTCAAATTATTGATGAGAAATGAAGGATCTGAGACCACCTCTTTTCTCTCCTCATTTCTTGTCCCGATTCGATTCACCGACGCTATCAAACCATCTTGTAAATAAAATTCTCTTTGTATTGGATTAAAAAGAGAGGATTAAGTGTAGTCTTCTTCCTCTTCGAGTGTTGGGATGCCCACTGCAGTGAGGGTGGTTTCGACACTCGTCTTTCAATACGAAGACGCTTCTAAACTTTTCCTCCTAAAACCTCGGTCCCGTACCGAGCACACTTTCAATAATAAATAAATTTCTCTTTGTATTGAATTAAAAAGAGAGGATTAGGTGTAGACCTCTTCCTCTCCGAATGTTGGGATGCCCACTGTAGTGAGGGTGGTCTTGATATTCGTCTTTCAATACGAAGACGCGACTTTTATCCACCATCTCGCTTTCACAACTTCCTTCCCCAATTTTCACACCTAAAACCTCGGTCCTGTACCGAGTGCATTTTCAAATCTTTTCATAACAAAAACTTGAATGGTCGTGGAGTGGTTAGGCGTAGGCCTTCTCCTATCCCGAGTGCTGACGTTTACCGTAGGGTTCTCTGTCGCAAAGCACTTACCATTCAAAACCAAAAACATCTTTAATAAGAGAACGAAGTTCTCTTTGCATTGAATTAGGAGAGAGGATTGAATGTAGTCTTCTTCCTCTCCGAGTGTCAGGATACTCACTGTAGTGTGTGTGGTCTTGATACTCGTCTTTCAATACAAAGACGCTACGTTCGCCACACATTTTTACAACAAAAACTTTGAGATAAAGAATTGGGTACTACCCGTAGGGGTTACTATCCGAGGACCTATCTCGCCCCTAAAAAACAATTCAACCAATCAAACGTGACACCTTGCCTCGCATGGCGAAAACCAGTCTCCCAAAGGATATGTTACGTCCGTTCTACCGCAAACAGGTACGCATAAGTCTCCAAACGAGCGAGCAGCAAAACACCTAAACTGCTAGAACGCGTACGATAACATCATCCACAAAACACACCGGTTATCCGCACCGTAGGCACGAACTACGTTTGCTCTGATTTCTCATACCAGATGAGAATACGTAGGCACAAGACGGCGATGTCTTGGCGAGCACCTTCCCCCCAAATATCTGTAGTTTCCCGAACTACGTCGACTCTGACTTTCTCACATCTATTGAGAATACGTAGGCATAGGACTACGAAGTCCTACCGAGTCTGTTCTTTCTCTTTTCTTCCCCGTTCTCTCTTTCCTCCTAACTTTCTTGTTTCTAACCCTTCTTTTACCCCGTGGAACACTTCTTATAGCATAATGTTTAAGCAAATAAATTCACACATCGACAAACAAAAGGTTCCCATCGAGTACAATGGATGCGAGGGGTGCTAATACCTTCCCCTCGCATAACCGGCTTCCGAACCCGTTCATGGTTGCGAGACCATCTTATCCATTCTTTTCTTAAGGTTTTCTCGATATTTTCCTTTCCCCTCACGGGATAAATAAAGTTCGGTGGCGACTCTTCTGTCCTTCCTTTTCGCCTCCCCGTCGTTGCACACGCATTTTTTCGAGTAGCGCCACATGTGATCATAGATTGATGTATTAATATGCCCAAGGGATGATTTCAAGGTCAACTCATCATGAATCAAGAGTGTGAGGAGTTCCTAGGCTAGGGTTTCTAAGCTTGACAGTGTAAAATCCCCTGGTTTAGTGCCTAACTTCAAGACCACATAACTCAAGATGGGATGTTCACCTCACCTTGACCCCAACATGATTGTTGTATAGCATGATCATAGATTTAATTTGAGTACTAGAAGTCCTTGATAGGGTTTATAGAACTCAAGTTATGAGTCAGACAAGTTACAGGTCATCAAATGAATGTGAATTTGGAGCTTGAAAGTCAACCAACTTATATGACACTTTTGCCCTAGAAAGATGATTCTCATGAACTCTTGGCCAACATGAATGTTGGTCCCTATCTTCTTAGCTTTCTAGAAAGTACTAGAAGTCCATGATTGGATTTGTAGAACTCAAGTTACAAGCTTTGCAAGACAAGGGTATTTTGGGAATTTGAGATTATAAGCCATTTTTGATTATGGGTCAATTTCATCAACTTACACACCTCCAATGGACTTTTGTTTAACTTGAAAGTTGTTCAAAATGGTATTATTTGTCCAACCATGACCCAAGAATTCATTGATATAGATTAAGTTGAGAAGTGAATGAAGAAGTTCTCATGGAGGAAGCATTAAAAGACATTAAAGGAGAAAATTCTAAAATAATTCATTTTGGTGCAAAACATTACAAGTTTGTGCATTTTTTGAAGGTAAATGACATTTGGAGTGGATTGGCATTTGTAGAATTTTAAGATGAAGTTTGTGTCATGATCAAATTCAAAGTTTCTTAAGAATGAAGTAACATGATCAATCCACACCATTGATTGGATTCAAGGAACAAATCCTGGCCCTTCATCATCACTAACACACCAGCTATGGATTTGAGGTAGATTGAAGCTGAAACAAAGGTGAAATCATGCTCTGTCATGAAGGAATTTTGAAGGAAAATTGGAAAAGTGAAATTGGATTTGCAAGCAAGTTGGGCCCCCATTCTCAGCCCAGAACAGTTCTATATATTCCCATGATTGAGTTCAGAGCAAGTTTGGTGATGGAATTAGCTTGGAAAGGTAAGAAGCAGTCACAAAAAGTTAGTTACAAGTGAAAATCGAATTTCGCCATTGAAGGAATTTCTGGAGAAATTGAGAGTTGAGAAAGCTTCTACCATCATCAAGGATTGACTCTGCGTGGTTTTGGATAAAGATTGGAGGCTGTAGCATCTTCTGTTGAAGCTCAAACCAGGTTTTCTTCTTTTCATAGTGATACTCTATTGGTGATGAATTAGTGTAAATGTTGCATGTGGTTAGGTAGAATTTGAACCATAGATGGATTTAGGTTTGGTTTGGAAGCCATTGGTGAAGTTTCTTGATCATGGATGAAATCTTTAAGGATTCGGTTTAGGCTATATCTTGATGGATATCATGTTTTATTAGTGGATTCTTGATCAGTGATAAGTGTAGAAGAGATCCGTATGCTTTTTGTAGAGTTTGGTGATGATTTGACTAAGTGAGTATTTTCTATTCACGATCGTATCTGGTTATTCTTTGAGAAAATGGAAAAAAGAAGATTATAATGATGATCCTCATGAGGAGACGACTGAATCTGGATAATTTGGTGAAGTTTGGTGTGATCTGATGATTTGGCCACCGTGAACTTGCCAGAGAAGACGACCGGAGTCTTCTCCGGCCGCCCTGAATTTCCCCCCTTCAAGTTTGCAGTTCAAACGAAGAAGATGATGGTTGAACCGTTGGATGAATCTGATTTAGTGGACTTAGTAAGCAGATCCAAGGCTCGTGATTGAGTTTTGAGGATTGTTGACCTTGACTGCTGATGTGGCAAGCTGTAAGACATTGGATTGTTATACTTTTAGCATGGACGTTCCTGATTAGAGACTACTGTGTGCTGAAGTCAATGGAGAGCACGTGATTAATCCATGAAATGATCCGTTTCATTAAAAGGCCTCTGAGCTATGTGGCACGCGCCTTTACCCTTAGATGCGTAGACTGGTCCACTAATCTGACGGTCACGTTTTATTCTCAGCTTTTTAAATTCTTTTATTTCTTTTAATTCATTTTTGATTTTCTTTTAATGTTTTAATTGTTTTTAATTCATAGAAAATAGAAATAATGGTCATAAAAATATGAAAAAAAATCATGATTGATCTTTGGCTTCTCCCTGATTTTTGTATGCAATTTGTTTGAGTTTCTCATAAAGTTTCCATTTATTGTCTATTTTTCCATTTTAATTGGTTGATTAAAAATGTAAAAATGATGGATTTTCTTTATGATTTTTGTGCTATCTCATATTTTAGAATTGAGTTCTGATTTTTTGCATGTGTTATCTAGATATCTTGATAGAGTTGTAGGATTGTTCTTGCATTTTTTAGATTCCATTAGGTATAGTTTTGAAGCACATCTTTAGAGCCTTTTCCTTTTGAATCACCCATAGCATACATCCTAGTTTAGCTTTCTGTTAGTGCCCTTAGGCATAGAGCTTTGACTGGAAACTTTAACCATAGATTCTTAACACATTTAGGATAATCTAGGATTTTTATTAGGATTTTTAGAATTGATTTCCTATTGTCCCCATATTTTACAAGTTGATGATGTTTAGGTGATCCTAATCTAGCTTTCCTCTTAGTTTAGACTTAAAGGTGAACCTCTAGCTAACTTTAGGCTTTTAATTGCTCCTTGATAGGATCAAGCTTAGGTTGAGACCTACTAATAACCTATATTAGGCCTTAATAGAGCCTTTAATCCCTTTTAGTTTAGGTGATCCTTAACTAATCCTTAGGGTTCCTCCTGAAGCCTCTTAGGAATTTGAATCTCCCATGAATGGTAGAGTGTCATGGTGGATGCCTTTGGCATACATCATGCTTCCCTTCATTTCAATCTCCCATGAATGGTAGAGTGTCATGGTGGATGCCTTTGGCATACACCATGCTTCCCTTCATTTCAATCTCCCATGAATGGTAGAGTGTCATGGTGGATGCCTTTGGCATACACCATGCTTCCCTTCATTTCAATATCCCATGAATGGTAAAGTGTCATGGTGGATGCCTTTGGCATACACCAATGTTCCCTTCATTTCAATCTCCCATGAATGGTAGAGTGTCATGATGGATGCCTTTGGCATACACCATGCTTCCCTTAATTTCTAATCTCCCATGAATGGTTGAATTTCATGGTGGATACCTTTGGTATACACCATGTATCACCTCATTTCTTGATTATCTATGATTGGTTGAACATCATGGTGGATACCTTTGGTATACACCATGCATCCCATCATCAATTCCATCTTTAGGATATATGCCTTGTTTGATTACTTGTGGAATGAATTCGTTATTTGTCATAATTCCTTTCCTTCTTTCATTATTGAGTGGTGGGTTGCATTAGGGTAGCTCATGTTTAGGGTAGTCTAAGTGTAGGTGCATGACTGCATTAAGAGGTTGAGTGGGTCTCCCTCTGCTTGCTTGCATTAAGGGTTGAGGTGATCCTCCTCTTGCCTGTGTGTTATTTTATCTCTTTCTATCTGATGTGTTTGCATTGAAAGGTTGAGGTGAACCTCCTTTTGCTTGATTGCCTTTCCTTTTGCCTGTTTGTTTTAGAGGTTGAGTGTCTCCCTCTGCTTGTATTGCTACATTGCATTTGCATCTTTACTGTTTTCTTTTCTGTGTATCTGCTTTACTGATGTTTAGTAGATGTTTTGTCTGTTTTCTGTTTCCCACTTCACATGATCCCTTAGGACTCTCACTTCCTTTGATAAGGAAGTGATGATAGACTTTAGGTTTAAACCTTTGCATGATAACATCTAGGAGTTCCCTGTTTCAAATCTCACCCATTAGGAAAAATTTGCATGACAACTGTTAGGACTTGATAGTTTCCCCTTAGTTGTGTCCTTTCTCCTTCTCATCTCCAAAACAATAGTAAAATACGTAATAAAGGCAAGTTGGTACAGTACGTTACGAGCCTTAAGCCACTTAGTAAATGGTTGTTGGAGAGTTTCCTTCCAATAATCAGGATGTTTAGTATGGTACCCTTTGGGTGACATGTGACGCATTCACTCCTAAGTCATAGTCTCTAGTGCAGTACGAACTACAAACATCCATAGAAAACACTTCTCCCGTAAAAGACAAAAACAAACTTCAAACCTCTTTTTGCCCCGTGGGCCCATAATCCGAGGAAAACGTTTTCAGAAAAAGAGTGTCGTTAACTCTCAGTTCTACCGCAAACGGTAACACACGAGACTCCGACGAGCAAGCTGCATACACCAAACTGCTGGAATTGTTTGTTAACCTTACTCGGAAAAACAAATGAATCTAAACCCGTTTTATCCCAAACTACGTTCGCTCTGATTTCTCTGACGAGAATACGTAGGCACAAGATGTGATATTTTGGCGAGCAACCTTCCCTCTACCCGTAGTTAGCCGAACTACGTTGACTCTGATTTCTCGTTCTCTGACGAGAATATGTAGGCACGAAGCGTGATGCTTTGCCGAGTTAGTTTTCTTTTCTTTTCAGACCAGCCTTGATAGGTAGATAGTTAAACCAACCCGTCAGATAAACACAACAAGCGTGGATCTCGTTGAGTACAACGGACGTGAGGGGTGCTAATACCTTCCCCTTGCGTAACCGACTCCCGAACCCAGACATGGTTGCGATGACCTTATCTTATACCTTTTCGTCAGGTTTTTCCGATCGTTTCCTTTCCCTTCTATGGGATAAATAAAGAAAGGTGGCGACTCTTATGTTTTGCCGGCACCTTATTTTCGCAGTAGCGACACAAGAGAATGCAGATTTGTTCATATGAAGTGCCGCGGAGATGCCCGAGATAGACCCTGATGTGGCCTGTCACCACCTCACTATTGGTCCCGCCGTTAGGGAAGTAGCTCAACATAGACGACGACAGTCTCCGGAGAAGACGGAGGCTGCCGAACAGGCTATAAAAGACCTCTGTCGTACCCCAAAATTTACCCTTAAATGCATTGATCTTTCACATATCATTCTAGTCCACCATTCCTGTTTTAGCTAACCGTTTAACCAGTTTGTTTGTTTTGTTTTATGAAGTTAGGTTGTTGCAGAGAATTTTAAGGAAACATGAAAACCCTGTATGTACACTCATCTGGTTTCCCATTTTCTGAAGGTTATGCTCTTGTTCTTATAGCCCCGAGATATCCCAAAGAGGACCAGAACTTCCTGTCCACAAGTCCATGAAGATTGGTTTGAGAACTGGTTAGAGTTTTACGGCAGTGTGGATTTAGACGTTTCTCAGCACGGTTCAGTTTTGTTTAAGAAGCGAATTACTAGTTGTCAGATGGAAGTTTTTGAATAATGCTTAGTTTGTACACTATATGATTTGAGACTTTTGGAAGCTGGAAGAACTTGGAATGGGGTGTAGGAAAGAACTCTTTCAAATTGAAGTTTAAATTGACCCATTACATTCTTGCATACTTTAAATCTAAATCCAAGACTGGCATCCAAGCTACAACTTCAAAGGAATTTTATGCATCCTTACAAGTTGAGGTCCGATTGAGATTACACCATGTGATATGCATCAAGTTTAGAGTGCGCTATTTCAATTCCAAGATTCATGTTGTACTCATAAAATTCAAATAGAAAACATCCACGTGAGTTTCTTAAAAGTGCAAGTATCAAGGTCTCAAGCCTAAATTCCAAGTCCAATTTTATAAGCTTAAAGCTAGGTGGGAACTCACTCAATTTACAAGGTGCCTTATTCTTGAAATCTTGATTTTTGACAAGAAATTTATTCACATTTTTACTATGAAGAGTTCATTACTCAAGAGATTGAGTTTATGAGGGAATTCTATGTGATTGACATTAAATCTTAATCTTTAGATTCAAGAATTTCAAAAGAAAAGAGCTCAGAGCATAATTTGGAGAATATAGAAGTTCAAATTTAATGTAAATACAATCTTTCATGATTAAATTTAAAAGATCGAGCATACAAACTTCAAGATTCTAAATTCGGTTACAAGAATGCTGATACAAGAAATTCATATGTTACAAAAATCCTAAATTCTGAAACTACCAAAATAAAAAATATTGGCAAAAACTTTGGCTCGAAGAACATGTTGACAAGCTAGGAGCTATTGTTGAAGAGGTTAACCGTGGATTTCAAATGCCGGACTGGTTAACGAAGACATCCAAGACCGTTCCCATTAAAGTTGCCAGCAAGACTGAATATAATCACCCTGTCAAAAGCAAAAAAAAGAAGCAATTAAGTTTGTGTGTTGTTTGGTCATGCTTTAAACTCAACGGAATAAAAACCATCATCAAATCATCAGACAAAATCAAGCCAAAAAGGGGAAGACATTTATTCTGCAGCCAAGCAAAGTCAGACATGTCCAAAGAGAAATGGAAGGTTTTCATTACATAATTAATACAAAGAATCATCAATAATGTCACTCTTTTATTTTAAAATCAAGATTGAGAGCCTATAAAAAGAAAAGACAGAAAATTCACAGAGGGCACACACACAGACGAACACAAAAAAAATAACGAAACCTAAACCCTAAAGGAAAATCAAGGAAAAAAAAGAGTTGAAAAAAAACTTATCTGTTGTTTTCCATCACCGTCACCGCCGCGCAAATCGCCCTTCGACCACCACCGGCAACACCACTTAGGTGGCTCTTTCGCTCTGTTAACCATTATTTGTTATTTTCTTTTGTTTATTTTGCTTACAAGAAGAGAGAATCGTGAAAAGAAATAGGGAAGGCGGAAGGAAGAAGAGAAAAGGGAGCGGAGTGAGAAAGTAAATCGCGAAGAGAGTGACAAGGTGAGGAGAAAGATGAAAGAGATCGCGAGAAGAAGATGAAAGAGAGACGGAAGAATAAGAAGAAGAGAAAGTAGAAGGTGGGAGAAGAAGAAGAAATCACAAAGAGGGGGAAGGATAATTAGGGTTTTCTGGAGAAACCCTCCCCCTTTTTCTTGTTTTGGGATGGATCGGGTTTGGGTCTGGTGGGTTCACCACCACCGGCCTAACCCATTTTTTTTTCAGTTCTCTGAATTTTTTTATCGTTTTTGTTTGGTTTTGCTGGGCCCAGCCCGTTTTGTGTTAAAAACAGAAAATAGAGAAAATTAGAAAATAAAAAAATAAAAATCAGCAAAAAGAAAAGAAAAGAAAATAAATAAATAAAAACCACAAACATCTATATTTAAAAAAAAATAAACAAAAACATTTTTTCATTTAGAGTTTGATTAAATTTTCTTTATAATTTAAACATTTAAATTTAGTTAACTTAGATTTAATCTATTTAGATTTAGAATCTCTTAGTCTTTTTTCCTAGAATTCTAATTTTATGAACTTAATATTTTTGTAATTTCCACCTAAATTAATTCTTAAACAAAAATAAAAACAATTAGATTCTTTTTTTGGTTTAGACCTCTTCACCAATTATTTGCCAAATTAATTTCTAATCCACTAACCATCAACTCATTAACCTAAGTTTGATTTATCTCGTTTCCATTTGAACTTAACTCCGTAACCATGCTGATTTACATGTTCATATTTCACTACCTATTATGTATTGCTTGAATATCATCACTTTATTTATCTTTCACTACACTGTATATTTTCTGAAGGAAAGATACCCGTTTGACTGCCATGTCAATATCTTCACCCTTACCCTTTGATCGCGACTTTCTATGTCTAATACAACTTAACTGCAAGTGCACAGTCTATCGCGTAGTAATAAAAGATATCAATCCCACAAGGACTCGTAATCAAACTAGTGTTCTCGGGAGTTACTATGTTTAGCTAGGTAGATAATGTTTAAGGGAATAATTGCTATTACTAAAGGGAACTAAAAATGTTACTTAAATTATAATTATGGGAATCGATATGCAATAATTATGTTCTTCGGGGATTTGACAAGTTACCGGTATTCAAAATATTTTCAGAATTTATTTAAGAAGAAAATAGTGATCTAAAGACCTTCGTCTCCCGATGGTTGTTGACGCTAGTCGCAACTTTAAGGTGGAACATATGCTGTCGCTATCCCGTTCGGGGTTAAAATCGCATTTTGGAAATCTCTAAGTTCTAATCTATTTTAAAGTGCTTTCGCTGTTATTAAAACAAATGCCTAGTGTTTACTATCTGGTCCTAGTCGCAGCTGTCACTTGTTGGTTCGTACCTTAATTAATTTCCCACTGTCATGGCAAAACTATTTTTAAATAAGTTCTCGCTGTCGCGACGAACGTTTATTCAGGAAATAAGTTTAAACACTCAGGCCATAAACAACTTTTGAAAAAGAAAGGTTTTAACCGGTTATTATCAAATCCCATCTGAATTATTATTACATACCGATTACTCTGGTTTAGCTAGACATGGATTTGGAACAAGTAAAGCGTAAATAAAAGCAGAAATTTAGAACATACATACTGCTGGGAATTAAAGTTACAATTAACGAAATAATAAAAACCTGTAAAGTATCCAATTGGCTTTTGGCCAAATCCCAACGATGTCGGCAGGATTGTGTCTTCAAGCCAATAGAGCGTACAAAGGAAATTGTAGTAACAGAATACAGGAAAAAGAAAGGAAAACAAAAACAAGACTTAAACTAAATTTGCTCTGGAAGATATTTGGGCAGCACTTCGTTATCTGAATGCGGCTCCCTTTCTCAGCTCCCCTCCTTCCCCTTTTATAGAGGTGAAATACTAACAGTTATATTTTGCAGAAGGTGGACTTGGGGTCAGAGAAAATAGGAAGTAGTGGTCCATTATTTTGGGACTTGGAACTGGTTTTTGCACGTTTACTGAAGTTCTACGTTTTTGCCTGCATGACGGTCGTCATGGATGTGTGACGGTCGTCACAACAGCAAAATTTGCATCTGCTGTTTTTCATGTTGTTTTCATCTGGTTTTCGTCCATATTTCATCTGTAATTGCTTCTTTTCTTCATATTGCTTTGTTTGGACATGATCTTCAAATACCTGCAAAATATCAGACAAATAACATGGAAAAACCCGAAATCGGATTGAAACCAGTCAAATATTAGTTGAATTATATGTCAATATATATATATATATATATATATATATATATATATATATATATATATATATATATATATATATATATATATATATATATATATATATATATATATATATATATATATATATATATATATATATATATATATATATATATATATATATATATATATATATATATATATATATATATATATATATATATATATATATATATATATATATATATATATATATATATATATATACAATTTCGCGTTATCAAACTCCCCTAAGCTTGAATCTTTGCTTGTCCTCAAGTAAAAGCAGGAAGAATAAAAGTCGGCAAGCACGAGGCAACTTCCTCATTCAGAAAGTTGGGAAAAACCGGGATTCTAAATAGGAACAAAACGAGTACGGTGACGACACTGGACTATAAGTCCTCGGAGGTCTCCTTTTTATGCAAACCGGTCCCAATCATGCTACTGCAGCTTGGTATCAAGGTTCTCGCGTCAAGTTTACCCTGTTTGTTCTAGCGCAATCACATTAAGCCCGTTGTCCATACACTTTCATGGCAAGTCAACCTGTTAGTGAATATGATCTCATTGTTGTTTTGATCTTTTCATTGCTCATAAGCTTATACTATTGATTTTTCAATGAGTTTTTGTACCGTTGGGCTAAATGCTCGGGTGAGGAGCACCTAACTTAGAGGGAATATGTCTCTATACTCGGGCTATATGGCTTTCTTTTCATGATTTTTCATCTTTTTAGAGATCATACACTTATTTGCATTGGTTGCTCGCTTAGAAGTGTTTAGGATGGTGCTGATTGCTTGTATAAAATACTTGGGGCTGAGTTTGCGTAGAAACTTGAAACTTTGGTACAAGTAGGTAGTGAAACCGACTCGCATAAACCGGAGGTCTAAGGTGTCAGGACGGTATTGGTTTTGTTAGAATTTTCGTCTCGGAGTTTCAAAACTTGGTTTGAACTTTGGCGCATTCTCGTGATGCTTTTGAGGAACAACTGAAATTTTTTTGTTTATGTCGAATAAAGTGGGGAAATTTGCGTAACGGAAAAAGACATATAAATGAACTTTTATTTGCTAAAGTGGGAAAATGTTTGAATTGAAATTACTGAATTGAAAGTACAAGGAAACGGGAAATAAACGCTCCGCTCCCACACTATCTCAATCAGTGTCCTCACTGATTTGAAAGAATGCGAGATGGAAATAGAGAGAAAATGAAAATACAGGAAAGGGAAAAATACAGGAAACAAATAAAGAAAGAAAGAACTAGTCACGACCTCTGCCTCGGTCACGTCCTCTGTCTCGTCCTCTACCTCTGACTTGGTCGACTCGGGCTTCAAAGTTCAGAGCTCCGGTGTGATAGACATAATCTCGGAGTCCTTCGAATTGCAAGGTAAGATTTGCCAAGTTCTCAGTGATGGCTTCCTGGCCAGTTTGGAGCTGTTGCATCGTGGTTCTCTGCCAAGCCTTGAATTGCTCTGCTCGTTGATTTTGTTGCTGCATCATGGCGAGTATCTGTGTTTGTTGGTCGAGGGATCGACAGAGGTCTTCTTCAGAGAAGTCGGGCTCGGGACGGTGGCGGCGACGACGATAGGATGTGCCTTCAGAAGGAAGTGGTTGCGATGCCTCAGGTTGCTCAGTTCTGTCTAACTCATCTTGCATTTCGTCAACAGACCCTTGGGTATTGGTTTGAGTTGGGGCAGCGGTAGCAGCAGGGGCATTCAGGTCAAAAAGCCAGTTGGCACGATCCTGTGGGTGCATCCGGGTACGTGACGACATGATGATGCTTCTGATGGTTTTGCCACGCACGACCGGATGGTACTTTCCATCGGACCTGGAGCGGATGAGGTGAGAAGCTCTGCAATGGTCGGTGTCGAGAAATACCGAAGGAATTGTATGGAGATTCTGGAGTTGGTTACCGAGGTTCAAGCCTAGTGTAATGGAGGTAAAAATCCCGCCAAAGTAAAATGGCTTAGAGCCACGGTTGCAGTTGGCCTGAATGTGGGCCAGGAGGAACGGAGCGGCGTTGATGGGTTCGGAATTGAACACGCAGCGGAGAAAGAAAAGTTCTTTGGAGTTCACCTTGTGGTTGCTATCTCTTGCGAAGATGGTATTGCTCATCACTCTGTGGAAATACCGGATGGTTGGGTTGTGGATGTGTGTTGCATGCAGAGAATCCCAGCCGTCGGCATTGATTCCGGTCAATTGGGACCAAAGCGCAAAAGCTTCATGTTGAAATTGTTCGGTAATGCGGCGGTGAGCATCTTCGCCGCGAGGGAAATGTAGGATGTCGGCAATCTGATTTTGATTCAATTGGTAGTTCGTGCCGAACATACGGAAGCAAGCGGCGCCGGAATGTTGGCTAGGGTCACCGCTAGAGGTGAAGTAACTGAACGAACTGAGGAACTCAAGGGTGAGTTGTTCGTAAGTGGGCTGCGAGTTTGTGCACAGATGCCAAATTCCGGCTCTCTGGAGCATCCAAGTGACACCGTCAAGGAGGCCGAGCTCCGTGAGAGATGGTATGTGCGGATAGTGGGTCGGTTGTAGCGACCGTTGATGGAAGGCTACGTAGTTTGCTCTCTATTTCTCTCCGGAGTCGCCTTCGCTGAAATTGATATTGCTAAGGTCAGGGGTTTCATTGTTTCTTGCCATGGTTGGATGATGCTGTTGAATTGGGGGAAGAATACGGTTTTTGCGGAATGAGAAATTGCACAAGAGTGGTTAATGAAGATGAAATGGGAGTTGGGATTATGTGTAGTAAGGAGGGAAAATGAAATTTTGAAATGGGGTTTGGATGTGTGGTGATGGGAAGTTGATAAAATGGGAGTGGGGGAAGAAACGTAACCTCTGTTATAGCAGATATCAGGTTCTGGACTCGTGACGGTCGTCACACATCTGTTACGGTTGTCACCCGTGTGACGGGTGTCATGGTTCTGTGACGGTCGTCACCCGTGTGACGGGCGTCATGGTTCTGTGACGGTCGTCACACCAGCAAATTCTGCATAACGCAGAATTTTGCTACATGGGTGCTTTTGACATGTTTTTAAGACTTGTAATTGATACCGCAATGTAATAAATCAGCCAAGAAGCATATGATAACATAAAAACAGAATAACAGAATAATGAATAAAATTGAAATAACATTTAATTGAAATGATTGTTTTTAATGTAACACATAAGTGAAATGAAACAATGCGGAAATAGAAATAATGGAAAGCGTACAGAAAAACAGGAAAAAATAAACTAAACTAAAGCGAAAATCTCAGTCCTTTTGTGCCTTCAATTCGTCAAACTTCCGGGCGTAGTAATCGAGCTGGTCACAAACTAAGTCCATGAAAACTGATAATTCGACGTGAATGCTTGTTATTTCATTTCTTGCGGTGGTCAGAGTTGCGTCGAAGGTGTCTAATCGGTGCAGAACAGTATCCATTTTGTCAGTGTTTTCTTCAGGAATGGGCTCAGGATAGGTGTTGCAATGTGGAGGGGTCTCAGGGTCTACCTCAGCTTCGGATACAACATCCTCATAATACATATAATCATGTGCTTCAGAGATGTGATCACTGTCGCACATGTAATCCTGTGGTGTGGATTGAGGTGAAGGAGGTCCCATAGGCTCATCCAATTCATAAACCCAATTGTCCGTGTTATGGATACTTGTCATCTGATGATTTGGCAATGTGAATAGCTGGACAGGTTTTTCATTGATAAGGTACTCGTAGGGTCCAGGTCCCATGGTTCTTAAAATGCGCTTGTTAAAGCAAAATTGGATATTCATGGGTCGGACGGTGCCAAAACTAGTGCTTGCATTTAGGTGGAATCTAAGGCCAAGCTCGTGGGCAATCATTGTCACGAGGCCTCTTATTAGAATGGGTGATTGTGGTTCCTGAGTGAGGCGTAGGAAGGATCTCATCATAAAAGGCACGACATTCACCGGACGACCCTGAGAAGCACAGAACAAGATAAACAACTCTTCTTTAGATACTGTAGTAATGTTTTCTTCCTTTCCGAAAAGGGTGTGAGCAAGGATCTTATGAAAGTATCTGAAAGCGGGGTTATGAATCTCATCGTTATACATGCCATTTGGGTCAGGGTGATAATCGCCTGTGATTTTACCCCAGAACTGGTTTAGTTCAAAATCAAGATCGTCATCTTCGGCACTGATGAACACATGTGGTCCGCTAGGAAATCCTAGGAGGTTAGCTAATGACATACGGCTATGGGTTTGGTCCATTCCAAACATTCTAAAGGTGATCAACTCTGTGTTTGATCCAAAACCATAGTTGGGTAAGTACTTGAAGGAACTAAGGAATTCGTAGGTGAGGTCCTTATAGGTAGCAAAATGGGTTTTCAAGGAGGTGTTCTCCCAGCCTAATTGATTAAACAGGAATTGAATGCTATCAGTAATTCCTAGCTTCTCCATGGTAGACTTATCATAATACAGTGTTAAGGCTATGTCTCTCTCAGTTAATGCTTCAAATCTTGCCTTTTGAGCTAATCCTCGAAAGTGAACCTTTGTGAAGTCGTACTCGGCCATACTCGTAGGTTAGTTGGAGAAAAACAGGAGGAAGGTATGAAGGCTTTTAAAATCCTGAAAAGTTTAAAACAGAAATTTTAAGTCAGAATTTTTAGAAACAAAAGGTGGTAGAAATAAAAACAAAGTTTAAATAAAAGAGAAAATAATGAAACAAAAAATAAAAATAGTAGCAATTTAAGTTTAAAATTTTGTTAAAATTTCAAAGTAAGATTTAAAATAAAAATGAGAATGAAATACAGTAAAGAGGGAAATACGGGAAAATTGGGTTGCCTCCCATTAAGCGCTGTTTTTTTAACGTCAAAAGGCTGACGATAGCTTGGTGACAAGCTATTTGGGGGTTTGAGCAGGAAGCTCGAACAATGTTATACTGCTGACTTGAGGGATGTTTTCGTTCTTATTATAATGTTTTAAACGTTGCCCGTTTATGATAAACGGTGCATTCGTCTTATCGGTAATTTCAACAGCTCCACTTTGAAGTACTTTAGTCACTTCAAAAGGTCCAGACCACCTAGATTTTAGTTTACCTGGGAAAAGTTTCAATCTTGAATTAAATAGAAGTACGATGTCTCCCACACTGAATTGTTTCCGGAATGAACGTTTATCATGCCATTTCTTAGTTTGTTCTTTGTAGATACGAGCATTTTCGTAAGCGTCCAATCTAAGTTCTTCTAATTCGTGTAAGTTCAAGATTCATTTCTCTCCTGCCTCAGTGTGGTTGAAATTAAGTGTTTTAATGGCCCAGAAGGCTTTATGCTCTAATTCTACAGGGAGATGACAGGATTTACCGTAAACTAATTTGAAGGGTGTAGTACCTATTGGTGTCTTAAAAGCGGTCCTATAAGCCCATAAAGCTTCATTCAGCTTTGATGACCAATCTTTCCTTGAGGTAGCGACAGTCTTTTCCAATATTTGTTTTATTTCCCTGTTCGAGACCTCTACTTGTCCACTAGTTTGCGGATGATAAGGTGTAGCTACTCGGTGTCGGACTCCATATTTAGAAAGAAGTTTGTCAAAAATTCGCGATATGAAATGTGATCCGCCGTCACTAATGACGAGTCTGGGTACACCGAATCTAGGAAAGATTGTGTTTTTGAAGAGTTTGATTACTACTTGTGCGTCATTTGTTGGAGCGGAAATGGCTTCTATCCATTTAGACACATAGTCTACAGCGACGAGTATGTAGTTATTCCCAAAAGAAGACGGGAAGGGTCCCATGAAATCTATTCCCCATACGTCAAAAATTTCTACCTCTAAGATTCCCTTCTGAGGCATTTCATCGCGTCGTGAGATGTTGCCAGTTTGTTGGCATCAATCACATTTTAGCACAGCGATGTGAACGTCTTTCCAGAGGTTAGGCCAGAATAGGCCGGCTTGGAGAATCTTAGCGCACGTCTTGGATGTACTGGCATGACCACCATATGGTGCTGAATGGCATTGGGAAATGATGTTTTCTATTTCTTCCTCTGGGACACAGCGACGGTATATGTTGTCGGCCCCTCTCTTAAAGAGTAGAGGTTCGTCCCAATAATAGTGTTTCAGATCGTGGAAGAATTTCTTCTTTTGCTGATAAGTGAGATCCGGTGGAAGCACGCCTGCAGCTAGGTAATTAACGATGTCGGCATACCAAGGTAATGTGACTTGGGCATAGATGGCTTCTACGGCTTTTTCGAGTTCTGGATCTTCCGAGATTAAGTTAGGCATGTCACTTTCTAATTTGGCTATCAGATGTTCGTCATTTATCGGTACTGGTTCATGTTTGATGCCTTCTATTCGGGATAAGTGATCTGCAACTACGTTCTCGGTTCCTTTCTTATCTTTAATTTCTAAGTCAAACTCTTGTAATAATAGGATCCATCTCAATAATCTTGGTTTGGCATCCTTTTTGCTTATTAGGTACCTAATGGCAGTGTGGTCTGTGTATATGATAATTTTTGCTCCTACTAAGTAAGAACGGAATTTGTCAAGCGCAAATATAACTGCTAGAAGTTCCTTTTCTGTTGTGGCGTAGTTTATTTGGGCAGGATCTAAGGTTCTACTGGCGTAGTAGATGGCATGAAGCTTCTTGTCCTTCCTTTGTCCTAGAACTGCGCCTACAACATAATCACTCGCATCGCACATGATTTCGAACGGTAGTCGCCAATCGGGTGGTTGCATAATTGGTGCGGTGATAAGGGCTGATTTTAATGTTTCGAATGCTTTTAGACAGTCGTCATCAAAGACGAACTCATCCTCTTTCATCAACAGGCCGGTCAGAGGTTTTGTGATTTTTGAAAAATCTTTTATAAATCTGCGGTAGAAACCGGCATGTCCTAGAAAACTCCGTATTTCGCGTACGGATTTTGGAGGTTGGAGGTCTTTTATAATTTCTATTTTAGCTTTGTCGACCTCAATCCCTTTATTAGATATGACATGTCCTAGAACTATTCCTTGTCGGACCATAAAATGGCATTTTTCCCAATTTAGGACGAGGTTCACTTTTACACAACGTTCTAATACCATTTCTATGTTTTGTAGGCATCCTTCGAAACTTTGTCCACATACTGAGAAATCGTCCATAAATACTTCCATGATGTCGTCTATGAAATCTGCGAAGATTGCCATCATGCATCTTTGGAAGGTTGTTGGAGCATTACAAAGTCCGAACGGCATTCAGCGGTAAGCAAAAGTACCATAAGGACATGTGAATGTTGTCTTTTCTTGGTCATCAGGATGAATGGGAATTTGGAAAAATCCCGAATAACCATCTAGATAGCAGAAATATGAATGTTTGGCTAATCTTTCCAACGTTTGGTCTATGAAGGGCAAGGGGAAGTGATCTTTTCGTGTGGCTTTGTTAAGCTTTCTATAGTCAATGCACATTCTTCTTCCAGTCACGACTCTTTTTGTTATTGATTCGCCTTTTCGTTCTTAACTACTGTGACTCCTCCTTTCTTAAGTACGACATGAACTGGGCTGACCCATTCACTATCAGAGATTGGGTAGATGATTCCTGCATCTAGCAATTTCTTTACTTCGTCTTTGACTACAGTGCTTAGGATGGGGTTCAGTCTCCTCTGATGCTCTCTAGAGGTTTTACAGTCTTCCTCTATTGTAATTCGATGCATACAGATCGAAGGGCTTATACCTTTTAGATCGCTTATGTTATAGCCTAACGCGGCGGGGTACTTCTTTAGGACTTCTAATAGCTTTGCGGTTTCTAGTTGTCCTAAGTCGGCGTTGACTATCACTGGTCTTTTTAGTTCATCGTCTAGGAATTCATATCTAAGGTTTTTGGGTAGTGTTTTAAGTTCTAAAGATGGGTTCTTCGGACCTGGCATATGGTTTGGGGTTAGTGCTAAGCTTTCGCTTAGACTGTCGTCTTTATACGGTTTACGCCAATCATCGTCTTCAGAAATATCGGGTATTTGAATCTTTATTATTTCTGAATACGTGGTCTTTTCATTTTCAAGTTCTCTTATGCATTCGTCAATTACATCTACTAAATAGCAGGTATCGTCTATGGCTGGTGCTTGTAAGAACTTGGTGAGAATGAACTCTATCTTTTCTTCTCCTACTTCGAATGTTAGCCTTCCTTTCTTTACGTCAATTATAGCTCCGGCTGTAGCTAGGAACGGTCTTCCTAGGATAATTGGAGTAACTGAATCTTCCTTAATATCCATAATTATGAAATCGGTTGGGATGTAGAATTGACCTATGCGTACTGGAACGTTTTCCAGTATACCGACAGGGTATTTGACTGATCGGTCAGCCAATTGTACGGACATTTTGGTTGGTCTTAGTTCTCCCATATTCAGCTTTTTGCATATAGATAAAGGCATAACACTGATACTGGCTCCTAAATCGCACAGGGCTTTGTCTATTACGAATTTTCCAATGACACAGGGTATGGAGAAACTACCTGGGTCTTTTAATTTAGGAGGCATGTGGTTTTGAATGATTGCGCTACATTCGGCAGTAAGTGTTACTGTCTCGTTATCCTCTATTTTCCTTTTATTAGATAGAATTTCTTTAAGAAATTTAGCGTATGACGACATTTGAGTTATCGCTTCTGTGAAACGAATAGTAATGTTTAGTTGTTTCAGAAGTTCGACAAATTTCTTAAATTGTCCTGAAGTTTTGGAGTTTATTAATCTTTGAGGATAAGGGATAGGTGGTTTATATGGCGCTGGAGGTGCTTGAGTTTTTTCACTTGCGGTGTCCTCCTTCTTGTTGTCTTCCTTCTTCTCTAACTCGGATTCCTTTTCTGCTTGTTCAGTTGGTTTTTGTTGCATGGCTAAGTTCTCGGTTCTCGGATCGATCGGTTCGTCCAATTCTTTTCCGCTTCTTAATATGACGGCATTTGCTTGCCCTTTTGGATTTTGTTCGGGTTTTCCAGGAAATGTGCCAGCGGGTGCAGCAGCAGATGCTTGTTGTTGGGCCACTTGTGATATATGTGTTTCTAGCATTTTGTTGTGGGTGGCTAAAGCGTCTACTTTTCCGGTCAGCTGTTTAATTTGCTCGCTAGTGTGTATGTTTTGATTTAGGAATTCTTTGTTTGTTTGAGCTTGAGTAGTTATGAATTTTTCCATCATCAACTCGAGGTTTGATTTCCTAGGGGCAGTCTGGGCAGCAACTGGTTTTTGATATCCTGGCGGAGCAGCAGGCATCTGCAATGCATTATCGCTTTTGTAAGAAAAGTTTGGATGGTTTCGCCAACCTGGGTTGTAGGTATTCGCATAGGGGTTTCCTTGAGCGTAATTTACTTGGTCTGGCGGGATTCCGGCCAGCAATGGGCACTCGGGCGCATTATGAGTGGCGATTCCGCATAACTCGCAGTTTGGAGTTACAGCAGCGACGGTTGCAGTGGGGTTAACGGTCAGACTGTCGATTTTCTGTGCTAGAGCATCTACTTTAGTGTTGAACTTTTCAAGGCTGCTGATCTCGTACATCCCACCTTTCGCTGCGGGTTTCTCTGCTGGAATGCGTTCACCTCCCCATTGGCAGTGGTTCTGAGACATGTTTTCGATTAGTTGATAGGCTTCGTCGTCTGACTTATCCATAAGTGCACCGCCCGCGGCAGCGTCTACCGTTAATCCGGTGCTGTATAAAAGCCCATTATAGAAAGTATGGATCGTCACCCAGTCTTCTAAACCGTGGTGAGGACATGTTCTCATCATATCTTTGAACCTTTCCCACGCTTCGTAGAGAGATTCAGTATCTTTTTGTCGAAATCCGTTGATTTGAGCTCTAAGCATAGCAGTTTTGCTTGGCGGAAAATATCTCGCTAAGAAAACGTTCTTCAACTGTTCCCATGTCGTAACGGAGTTGGATGGTAAGGATTGTAACCATGTCCAAGCTCTATCTCTAAGAGAGAAAGGGAAAAGACGAAGTCTTATTGCGTCTGGAGTTACTCCATTTGCTTTCACTGTGTCTGCGTATTGTACAAACTTCGTTAAGTGTTCATTTGGATCCTCAGTTGCATTTCCTGAGAATTGATTTTGTTGTACAACTGACAACAATGAGGGTTTTAGCTCAAAATCGTTTCGAGTAATAACAGGGGCAGCTATGCTACTTCTAGGCTCCATCTGAGAGGGTGTAGCGTATGCCTTCAGCGGTTTGTTTTGAGGTCCTTCAACCATCTTTTCTTCTTTAACTGGAGGATGAGCTAGAAGATCAGGAATGTTGTGTCTTCGTTGATATTCGACGATGCGCCTTCTTAGATGTAAGAAGCGCTCTAGTTCAGCGATTGTAGGTTGTAAGATTTCGCCTTGTGAGCGAGTACTTGGCATACAATCGAAGAACGAGTAGAGGGAGAGAGAATTGTTAACCTAGTCTATACTGTGTAACAAAGGATTACACTATTGACTAAATGGGTCCCCGGCAACGGTGCCAAAAACTTGATCGCGACTTTCTATGTCTAATACAACTTAACTGCAAGTGCACAGTCTATCGCGTAGTAATAAAAGATATCGATCCCACAAGGACTCGTAATCAAACTAGTGTTCTCAGGAGTTACTATGTTTAGCTAGGTAGATAATGTTTAAGGGAATAATTGCTATTACTAAAGGGAACTAAAAACGTTACTTAAATTATAATTACGCGAATCGATATGCAATAATTATGTTCTTCGGGGATTTGACAAGTTACCGGTATTCAAAATATTTTCAGAATTTATTTAAGAAGAAAATAGTGATCTAAAGACCTTCGTCTCACGATGGTTGTTGACGCTAGTCGCAACTTTAAGGCGGAACGTATGCTGTCGCTATCCCGTTCGGGGTTAAAGTCGCTTTTTGGAAATCTCTAAGTTCTAATCTATTTTAAAGTGCTTTCGCTGTTATTAAAACAAATGCCTAGCGTTTACTATCTGGTCCTAGCCGCAGCTGTCGCTTGTTGGTTCGTACCTTAATTAATTTCCCACTGTCGTGGCAAAACTACTTTTAAATAAGTTCTCGCTGTCGCGACGAAGGTTTATTCAGGAAATAAGTTTAAACACTCAGGCCATAAATAACTTTTGAAAAAGAAAGGTTTTAACCGGTTATTATCAAATCCCATCTGAATTATTATTACATACCGATTACTCTGGTTTAGCTAGACATGGATTTGGAACAGGTAAAGCGTAAATAAAAGCAGAAATTCAGAACATACATACTGCTGGGAATTAAAGTTACAATTAACGAAATAATAAAAACCTGTAAAGTATCCAATTGGCTTTTGGCCAAATCCCAACGATGTCGGCAGGATTGTGTCTTCAAGCCAATAGAGCGTACAAAGGAAATTGTAGTAACAGAATACAGGAAAAAGAAAGGAAAACAAAAACAAGACTTAAACTAAATTTGCTCTGGAAGATATTTGGGCAGCACTTCGTTATCTGAATGCGGCTCCCTTTCTCAGCTCCCCTCCTTCCCCTTTTATAGAGGTGAAATACTAACGGTTATATTTTGCAGAAGGTGGACTTGGGGTCAGAGAAAATAGGAAGTAGTGGTCCATTATTTTGGGACTTGGAACTGGTTTTTGCACGTTTACTGAAGTTCTGCGTTTTTGCCTGCATGACGGTCGTCATGGATGTGTGACGGTCGTCACAGCAGCAAAATTCGCATCTGCTGTTTTTCATGTTGTTTTCATCTGGTTTTCGTCCATATTTCATCTGTAATTGCTTCTTTTCTTCATATTGCTTTGTTTGGACATGATCTTCAAATACCTGCAAAATATCAGACAAATAACATGGAAAAACCAGAAATCGGATTGAAACCAGTCAAATATTAGTTGAATTATATGTCAATATATATATACGATTTCGCGTTATCACCCTTCATCCTAGCCTTAGGATCTGAGTCTCCGTACTCATATTTAGCGTCCCGCCATGGACAATCTTCACCCCTATCCTAGCCTTAGGATCTGAGTTGCGGTACTCTTGCTTAGTGTCCCGCCGCGGATATTCTCACCTTTATCCTAGCCTTAGGATAAGGAGTCGTCGTACTCCATGTAAGTTCCCACCATGGATACTTACCTACCTTTTTTTAACTTAATCTTCAACGTAGATTCGGAGTCGCCGCACTCCACATAAGTGTCTCCCTATGAATACTTACTTCCCCTTGGAACCTTGACCATAATCAAGAAGTTCCTTACTCCTCTTTGAGGGGAACTACGAATACTCTGATTTCATCCCCTACCCAGGATACGTAGGCACAAGATGTGATTTCTTGACGAGTATACTTAGGACTAACCCCTTTAGGTCCCTCTCTTTACCTTCAACCCTTTAGCATACCTTTAAACAGATAGATAGCAAATAGCACATTAAAACAAGAGGTTCCTGTAGAGTACTACAGAAGCTTAGGATGTTAATACCTTCCCTAAGTTTAACCAACCCCCGAACCCTAGATCTCCCCGCATTGTGTTTATGATGCAAATTAGGTTTTTATTTCTTTAACCTTTCCTTCGGATAAATCAAAGACTGGTTGTGAATCTAAGATTGTGATTAAAATTAATCAATAATTTGATATCCTATTCTCACTGCAACAACCTCCTAGAGGAAAACTTTATCTCAGTAGCCAAGTACACCACTTGGTTGTCCAATGTTGTACTCGCGAAAAAGAATAATGAAAAATGACGAATGTGCATTGACTATACCGATCTTAATAGGCCCTTCCCTAAAGACTCATATCCCTTCCCTAACATAGATAAACTAGTTGATAATTCTGCCGGTTTTAAATTGTTATCTTTCATGGATGCGTATTCGGGCTATAACCAAATACCCATGGCAAAAAGTGACAAAAGGTACACGACCTTCTGTCGCTACTGCGAAAATCGGCGCCGGCTGAACAGAAGAGTCGCCACCGTGCGTTATTTATCCCAACGGAGGGAAAGGAAACGCTCAGAGTAAACCTAACGCAAAACGGGAAAAGGAATGGTCATCGCAACCAAATCCTGGATTCGGGAGTCGGTTACGCAAGGGGAAGGTATTAGCACCCCTCACGTCCGTCGTACTCGACGGGATCCATGCTTGTTTTCTAGTACAGATTGTTATTCTATCTATTCTACAGGTCTGGGGTTAAAAGAAAATAAAATGACTCGGCAAAGTATCGCACTTTATGCCTACGTATTCCCGTCTGGAACGAGAAATCAGAGTCAACGTAGTTCGCCTACCTACTGGAAAGGAGGGGAAGGTTGCTCGCTAGGATATCGCATCCTATGCCTTCGTACTTTCATACAGCATGAAAGATCAGAGCAAACGTAGTTCGGGCCACGTACGACACCAATCTGTCTTGATTGTTTTTATCTCCTTCTGAAAAAGGGTTTTTCTGATTATTGGTCCAAGCGGACAAAAATGACGTTTTGATGAGTTCACGTTCTTTTTACGGAAGAAGTGTCTTTTATTGTGTTTGAAATATTATTGTGTTTTTCTGTTTGTTTTTGAGAAAGGAGAGACAGAACTCTAACCTACGGTTGAAAAGGGAATCAAACTAACCTAATGTTATCATGCATGGGTTAAGACCTAATGTCTATCATGCTCCTCTCTTGCGCAGAGAGAAACAGAGATCCTAAGGGATAAACGGAAACAAAAACAATAGCATATATACAATAAAGCAGTAAAATGCATGGATGCAGCAATACAAGCGAGGCAAGGGAGTCCCACTCAACCTCGAACCTAGAAAACAACAGGCAAAAGTGAACAAGGTTCACTTTCAACCTAACAGGTTAAACAACAAGCAATACAGTCAGGGAAATTCAAACAATGCATCAAGAATCATAAACAGCAAAAGCAGTCTTCATCAACATCTGTCTTCAAGTTATCTTCAACCATCTACAGGCTTCAAGCAAGCATCAGTCTTCATCTTCACAGCCTTCAAGCAAGGTCTCTATCTTCAATCTTCAATGGCTTTTCTTCAAATCCCAATCTCCAAGATGAGCAGCAGTCAACAAGATGAATTGGATGTTAAGCAGTCAATTGCCTACCAAGGGTGGCCTACTGACTGTTAACATGATACTGACAGTTTTCTCTCAAAAGTTCTATCTTTTAAATACATTCACTAATCCTTCCAAAGGAAGGAGGTGGATATTTAAAAGAGACTTTGAATCATAGAGAAAGAATGGAGGCAAACAAGACCTTCCATGTTTGTGAATCAAGTTGCTATTCTAGAGCTTTGCCTAACTCCTAGATCCTATAACCTTCAACAGCTGCCAGCAAGAGATACTCTTCATCAACTCTGGAAATTGGTCTTCATTCTCTTAGTCTTCAATGGGCTTCATCAGCACAGTCTTCAGCTCAAACCCAAACCCCAAGCAGGCCCAATACCCCACACAGTCAAATAATAACCCTAGAGAGGGCACACCACACAATCAAGCAAATACAAGCAATATACTAGTAGTATTAATATAATAGGGGAAGTCTAATATTTTCTAAGGGATCTATTATTTATCCATAATACCCCTATAGTCCCATACCCCAAAATTCAAACTACAACTCCTAAAAGAAAAGATTTATCACACCTATGTCACCCATAAACCCTAATTTTGATTCTCCTGATCACACCTAAACAAACCATCTAAAATTTAGTCCTAAAATCATGAATTAAATCTCATATGAAATTTGAAGTCCTAAGTGAAGTACTCTAAAAAGAATGGGTCCAAAATATAAAAGGATCTAGCTAAACTAAAATCAACAAGATCAAGTGTTAAACTAAACATTATTTAAAACCTATTTAAAAGAAAAATATACTAAAAATGCAAAAATAAAATAAAATGCTAATTTTCTTAACAGAAATATGAAAAAGATGCAAAAACAACCACTTAAAAATATGGAATTTTCAATTTGTTATGATTTTTCAAACAATTAACAAAAATAAAAGAAATTAAAATGATTTAAAATTGGTTAGGGGTGCAGTTAGTAATGATTTCAGTTAAAAAAAGGATGATGGGCCCAGACTGGGGGTGCGCATAGCAAGGCGCGTCTGGGCCCAACTAAGTCAGAAAAAACTAAAGAAAAATAAAGCAAAAACGGTGCAGGAAGTAAGAAATATAGTTCAAATGGGAATGGGCCTTGATATTGGTGGTGTGGATAACAATTGATTCCTAAGCCCAGCAACGTCGTTTAATGAAACGACGCGTTTTGCGTTTCAGAATTCCCTTGCGTTTCCTCTTCAAATCCTGGCCATTGGATGCGCTTCTGAGTCAAAGTCTCGTGAATGATCCAACGCTCCTCATGTTTCTTCTCCAACGAGCTAGGGTTCCACCATGATTGAGCCATGCACGAAGCTTCATGAACCAGACTTCCACCCTCTCATACAGCTTCATTTCTCCATGAAATTCAGATTCATAAAAAGCAAAATTGCTCTAATTCTCAAGCTGAACAAAGCTACATCATTAATTCTCACTAACACGCCCTAGAAAGCCAAACCCGATAGCATACTCTCCATGAACACTCCAATTTCCACTCTCATGAAACTCCAGTTTCTTGGTACTAGTGTAACCACCACACATCCCTGATCATTCTAAACAAATCCACATGAATTAATATTCTATATCCTCTTAGTTCTAGGTCAAAACAGTTTTGGTGCTCATGTATTAACCTCCATGAAATTCAGCCAAACTCTCCAGAATTATTCCCCTAACTACCTAGGTCATTCTTATCCTAACCAACCTACATCATGCTAACTAAATTAAGCCAATTCGATAGAAATACTAACCTGGTTTAAAGTTGAAAACAGAGGGATAAAATCACCACTTCAAGCTCAACAATGCTCCAATGGCAATCAATAGACCAAGATCTTGATTCTATATGCACTGGTTCTTGCTTAAACCCCTTGGATTCTTGTAACCAATTCCTTTTGCAATTTGGATGATACACTTGGTAGCACACGAATTCTGCTTCAATTCAACCAGATCTTGATAGAAACTTGCTCTATGATGAATGTAGATGATGATAGAATCAAGAATGTTGAAGAATGATGAAGATTTGATAGAGTTTTGGTGTAATTTGCAAAATTGAGGAATGAGATGTAACTATGAGTTTCAACCAAAATGAATCACCAAACAATGATTGGATCCACTCTACTCAATATATAGATACTCATGGAACCATCTAGAACTTGTTAGAAACTTCTTGTGCACAAATCCCTTGAATTTTGGCATGTGTAACTTCATACATAAGCAACCAATGATATCTCTCAAATTTTGACCTAAACTCAAACATCCACTATTGCCAATTGTCTTAAAACATTCTTTCCAATCAAAATGACCTATAATTTCATCCCATTTGGCCATATTATGAAAAATCTCATTTTTAGGTCACTTTTATTCATTAAATTCACCTTTTAATTAACCAAATTTGGAACCTTGAGCTATGAGCATTTACAAAGTTTCATGATCAGTTTTCTAGACTCAAAATGTCATTTGGAGCAAGTTTGATGTTGTGAAGTTTTTCATTTGAAGCTTCCTTGTATGAGTTTTGGGCATGTGCTTGAAATGACCTGTAATTCTCAAATGACCAAAATACCCTTTGCTTGCCAAGGACATAAGTAGAGTTCCACAAATTAGATGAAGGCATACCATACCTTTATAGAAAGCTAAGACAATGAGGAACAACTCTCATGTTAACCAGAAATCCATTTGAAAACTCCTTGAAGGGTAAAAGTTGCTTGGAAGACAAGTAACTTTCACAGACAAAATTTCAGATGCCTCAGATGACCTGTAACTTGCAAGGACCATAACTTGAGTTCTATAAAATCTCCTTGATGTCTTCCACCACTCAAATTAAAGGTCTTGAGATCCTCTACAAGTTTCATGTTGGCCAAGGATCCATTTGAAGCTTGCATTTTGAATTATCTTGCTTGGAAGTTTGACCTAAATCAGGGGATTTTACACAGAAACCCTAATTTAGAAACTCCTCTTCTTCTTGATTTCTCTTGATTTCTCCTTGGCACAACACCACATCCATATCTATATGTCAAATGATGAACCCCACATCTTTCAAATAGGCCTTGATGCCTTTCAATCAAACATTTGACCTAGGGTTGGCCTAGGGTTGACCCAGATGAAACCCTAGTTGACTGTCTTCAATTGCAACTCTTGTGATCATATCAATGACTTATCTCACTTTCAAAATGACTCTCCATGTCTTCCATGATGTCTATATACCCTCCATGCTCAATTTACAGCTCACAACTTCTTTGATGATCTTCAAATACACTCAAGATAGGAGAGAGATCCACTGCTTGATCCACAGACTTCTTAGATTTCAATTTCTTTCTGATGGCTTGGATAAGATTGAATTTGAATAGGAACCTCTTGATAGGCTCATAGAGATGAGAATAGTACTTGGTCCCTTGTTGGATAACTTGCTATGCTATGCTATGCAGATGATTAGACTATGTACATGACTTTATATGCAAATGCTAATGCAATTGAAACATAAACCAAGTGAAATAGGTTGAGCAAATTTTAGGGTGCAACAGGTGCCCCTATTCAAGCGACTTGGACCCGATTGGGTGAAGCGCGAATAGCCTTCAAACATTCGAGGTACGAGACGGTTGAATACTAAAAAACCCGGAAATTTGCCAACCGCAGAAATAAACTGCACCACTGTTTGGGGAACGACACCCCCCAACTGAATCTGGTTGTTACGGCAACAATTGATCCGATGTCTGATGACTCTGATTTCAACTTCAACCACCTATGTAACGCCACAGGTACTAAACACTTTTCGCAAAACACATCTGTCCGCCACTGGACTAACCTTATCAACACAAGAAGGGGGACGAATTCGTCAACACGAATAGAGATTCTGTTGTCACAGTAGTAACCTTGTCCACATCTGGACCCAAATTTCGTCAAACCACGAATACACAAATCTGTCCACGTCAGGACTCACATCTCAACAACACAGGTAGAACTTTGTCCATGTTAGGACGCCTGTTTCGTCAACACGAAGAAATCTCAACTAAAACTTGTCCACGTCAGGACTCCACCTGCCGTCAACACGGAAAAATCTCGGCGACTTCGCTGGGGATGACTCGTCTGCATTTCATCAGCACGAGGGGATCCTAACAACATAGGAATGAATTGTCCACGTCAGGAATAAATCGTCCACGTTAGGAATAAACTTTTCCACGTTAGGAATAAACTTTCCACGTTAGGCATAAACTTTTCCACGTTAGGAATAAACTGTCCACGTTAGGCATAAACTTTTCCACGTTAGGAATAAACTTTTCCACGTTAGGAATAAACTTTTCCACGTTAGGAATAAACTTTCCCATGTTAGGAATAAACTTTTCCACGTTAGGAATAAATCGTCCACGTTAGGAATACATCGTCCACGTTAGGACTAAACTTTTCCACGTTAGGAATAAACTTTTCCACGTTAGGAATACATCGTCCACGTTAGGAATAAACTTTTCCATGTTAGGAATACATCGTCCACGTTAGGACTCACACCTCGTCTTGATTTGTCCACGTCAGGACTCACATCTCGTCTGCACAAGAAAATCCTATCAGCATGGGGGTAAAATCGTCCACGTCAGGACACCGTTTCGTTGACCCGAAGAAATGTAAATTCGTCCACGTCAGGACTCGCGCATCTTCGACCTGCTGAGGAAATAAAGCTTGTCCACGTCAGGACTCACGCCTCACCAACACGAAGAGAGATAAATTTGTCCACGTCAGGACTTCACATTCCATCAATACCGAGAAATCGAATCTGTCCACGTTAGGACTAGCACATCTCGTCAACCCGAGGAAATAAATCTGTCCACGTTAGGATACCCATTTCTCTAGCACGAAGAAATCCCGTCAATATGGGAATAAATTGTCCACGTCAGGACTCATATTTCGTCAACGCGAGGAACCCCTATCAATATAGGCAATAAAATTTTGACGCCTCCGGGGAAATACTCCTGTCAACCAGTAAGAAAATATATCCGTCTGTTCCTACGGGAAGATACTCTGAATACAGTTTCTCTGCTTATCTCCACCGTAACTAACTCCATTGGTCCCAACCCACAAACCTTTTAGCACTGATGTGACAGCGACTTTGAGGCGGACTCTACTGGGGATATTTGGAAACCAAACTGCTGGACGCCTGTTCTGATAACCGGCGGCAGCCTCTGAAATTCTGATTCATGAACCCCTTTGATGCTGACGTAACAACAAATTTGAAAAATAATCCGCTGGCCGGACTAGAGACACTTCAACAAGCAACTCTGGCGGGGAAAACAAGAGAAATTTAAACAAATAACTCTGCTCGGGGACAAAGAGAAACTTAACCTAATAACTCTGTAGGGAAAATAGTAAGATGTACCGTGTCATCACACGTCTCACGGCGAGACCTCGAATGTCTGGTCATAGATCTAAGCTAGAACTCCATACTCCTGCTAAGAAAACACACCTGAAAGCAAAAGGTTAACCAACCTGATTTATGTTTCAAAAATGCGTATGTTTGAAAATAGCGTAATGCTCCGTACGACATGGAAATGCTACGCGTTTTTTTTATTTGGGTGGATGCAAGTATGACACTATATGCCGATGCAAATGCAGATTCGAACTGCCGGGATACAGAAACCCGCTTCAGCAAAATAAATGCTGAAGACAACACTGACTCCACTGGGGATAACCAGGTGTCACAGAATTATTCCAGCAAAATAAATGCTGGAAGAGTGAAGCCCGCTTCGCTGAGGAATAACTGAATGCGTCAATCAGGATTGGACTTCTGCTGGGGAGTGAACGGGTATCACACGGTATTCCGACAAAATAAATGCCGGGACACACAACCAACTCTGCCGGGGAGAGTTTTCTCTTTTTTTTATCTTTGAGTTTCACTGGGAGGAAAGACAACACTTGCTGGAAAGAGAACTCCGTTGGGGACGAAACGACTCTCTTGGGGAAAATCAACTGACTCCGCTGGGGGAGAGTAAATGACCCTGCTGGGAAGGGTAAACTGTCTAATCACCGCTCACGAGTTGGAAATGTTAATCTTCTGAGGTTAAACCACTCTGCTCGGGATGGGGGAAACCTTCTGGGGGACACCACGCTGTCTGAATACAATCTACAATCTTGGAATCGCCAAACTCTGCTGAGGATAAACGACTTTGCTGGATAATATCCTTTGGATAAGCTACGACTAGCTGGGGAATTCGATCCTTCTTCAGTAAGGAACATTGTCATCTCAGAAGCGCGACCTGCGTGGGGATCGAGTCTTTCGTTACGAGCTTCTGGTCTATACTGCAATCTTTTGATCGTCCACTTCATACGGCTACGAACCCTGCAACACCACAAACAAGACAAGACAAGTCTACGCAACCAAATCTATTCAGGTTAGCGTTAGTGACATTATTTTCAGTTAATTCAAAGTTTTAGCAATTATTGGCAAGGGCCAGCGACGTTATACACACGCTAGTTTCATTAAACCTAGGTGTTTATCATGTACAAAACAGTAAAGACCCAGCATCAAGTACTGAATAACATGTTTTATTGATTGGGCCCCTAAACGGGCAGAGTTTTGTACACTGGATGTAACTCCTGAAAAGAGGAAGCTACGCACAACGAATATACAAGTATGCACAAGAAGCATAAATATAATGACAAATCAAATTTGTACACATGTCGGCAACGGGATGCAGACGAACACCACGAGCTGATCCTCCTATGACTCGCCCGACTCTAATGCTTTTCCCGGCATTCACACTTCCGAAGAGATTGTATCTGATAATCGACCCCTCAGGCATATTCTCCCGCGCCAATGCTCACTGCAGTATCAAATTCGGACCACAGTCATTTGCTTTTCAAATCCCTAACTTTTGCGTGAACCGCCCTTTACGGGTTTTCAGTTCACCGGGATACCTTTTTTGCCGAAGCCGCCCAGTGTAGGTTTTCAACTTCGCGGGTGTACATTTTTTCAATTTTATCCCTAACTTTTGCCCGAACCTTTCATTCTGTTTTTGGTTCGCCAGGATGCCCAATTTTTGCCTGGACTCTCTCTTTTTTTTGTCCAGCGGGTCAATTTCAAGCAAAGTATTTTTTAACTGCGTCCGAATTCACAGGCGACGTAAAGTCTTCACCGTCCATGGTGGACAACAATAAATCCCCTCCTGAAAAGACTTTTCTGACAACGTATAGCCCTTCGTAGTTGGGGGTCCACTTGCCCCTGTGATCTGCCTGCGGCGGAAGAATCCTTTTCAGCACAAGGTCGCCCGTCTGAAAGCTCCGAGGACGTATCTTCTTATCACATGCTTTCTTCATTCGGCTCTGGTACAAGCGACCGTATGCTAGAGAAGCTAGCCTCTTCTCATCCATTAAACTCAGCTGGTTCAACCTGTCCTTCACCCATTCTGCCTCGTCTAGTTGGACATCTCGTAGTACTCTCAGCGAAGGAATCTCAACTTCCAGTGGTAGCACTGCTTCCATTCCATATACCAACGAGAACGGGGTTGCCCCGGTTGATGTGCGTACCGTCATACGATAACCGTGCAACGCAAAAGGTAGCATCTCATGCCAGTCCTTATATGTCACCACCATCTTCTGAACAATCTTCTTTATATTCTTATTGGCCGCTTCAACAGCGCCATTCATCTTGGGTCGGTAAGGGGAGGAGTTGTGATGCTCGATCTTAAAACTCTGACACAACTCCTTCATCATTTTGTTATTCAGGTTTGAACCGTTGTTAGTAATTATCCGCTCGGGGATTCCATATCTGCAAATGATATCTCTCTTGATGAATCTGGCTACCACCTGCTTAGTCACCTTTGCATAAGATGATACTTCCACCCACTTGGTGAAATAATCGATTGCTACTAGAATGAACCGATGTCCATTAAAAGCCGTCGACTCGATCTTTCCAATCATATCAATTCCCCACATCGAGAATGGCCATGGTGACGACATCACATTCAGAGGATTCGGAGGCACATGGATCTTATCTGCATAGATTTGGCACTTGTGACACTTCCTTGCAAACTTGAAACAATCAGTTTCCATAGTCAGCCAAAAATAACCTGCCCGCAGCAGCTTCCTCGTCATAGCATGCCCACCAGCATGCGTACCAAATGTACCCTCATGTATTTCTTCCATGAGCAGCTTTGCCTCTTTTTCATCTACGCAACGTAGCAGCACCAAGTCGTGATTTCGTCTATATAAGACACCGTCCGGGTTCAAATAGAAATTACCCGCCAATCTCCTGAGAGTCTTCTGATCGTGACTGGATGCCCCAGCCGGATACTCTTTGTTTTTCAGGAAATTAAGGATATCAAAATACCACGGTTTATCATCAGATGCTTCGTCAATGGCAAATACGAAGGCAAGTCTGTCAAGCCGAGAAATAACAATTCTGGGAGCCTCATTCCAGAAGTTGACTTTGTACATGGAAGACAAAGTGGCCAGGGCTTCAGCCATCTGATTCTCTGCTCGCGGCACATGATGCAATTCAACCTTGTCAAAGAAAGGCAACAATCTCCTTGCGTAATTCATATACGGTATCAAATTGGGCTGACGTGTCTCCAATTCCCCTTTTATCTGATTCACCACCAGAGCTGAGTCTCCGTATACATCCAGATTTTTGATTCGCAAATCAATGGCTTCTTCAAGCCCCATGATACAAGCTTCGTATTCGGCTTCATTATTGGTAACTGGAAAGGTCAATCGAGCAGTAAACGGGATGTGCGACCCGTATGGGGTAGTGATGATTGCCCCTATTCCGCTACCGTAGGCGTTTACTGCTCCGTCAAAGATCAACTTCCATTTGGAACCCAATTCTGGTCCTTCGTCTGGCAACGACTCTTCACAATCCTTCATCTTTAGGTACATGATATCCTCGTCAGGAAAATCAAACCTCATCGATTGGTAGTCCTCAATAGGCTGCTCTGCCAAGTACTCAGACAATACACTCCCCTTTATAGCCTTCTGCGGGACATACTGGATGTCATATTCGGTCAAAACCATCTGCCAACGGGCAATTCTCCCCGATAATGCCTGCTTTTCGAATACATATTTGATAGGATCCATATTCGAGATGAGCATGGTTGTATGATTCAGCATTTATTGCCTCAAACGCTTAGCGGCCCAGGCTAGCGCGCAACAAGTTTTTTCGAGCATTGAATATCGAGATTCACATTCCGTAAACTTCTTACTCAAGTAGTAGATCGTGTTCTCTTTTCTTCCTGTCTCGTCGTGTTGACCGAGAACACAACCCATACTTCCCTCAAGAACTGTCAAATACATAATCAAGGGTCTCCCCGCCACTGGGGGTATCAAAATAGGAGGCTCCTGCAAATACTGCTTTATTTTATCGAACGCCTTTTGACAATTTTCATTCCACGCTACGGCCTGGTCTTTTTTCAACAGCTTGAATAATGGTTCACACGTAGCCGTTAGGTGAGATATGAACCGGGCGATGTAGTTCAGCCTCCCTAAAAACCCGCGCACCTCTTTCTCTGTTCTAGGCGTCGGCATCTCTTGTATTGCTTTTATTTTTGCAGGATCGACCTCTATTCCTCTTTCGCTCACGATAAACCCCAGCAGTTTACCCGATCTCACCCCGAAGGTGCACTTGTTAGGGTTCAGTCTCAGCCTGAACTTCCTAAGCCTTTTGAATAACTTCAGCAGATTCACCAAATGCTCTTCCTCCGTCTGGGATTTGGCAATCATATCATCGACATAAACTTCGATCTCCTTATGCATCATATCATGGAAAAGAGTCGTCATTGCACGCTGATACGTTGCCCCAACATTCTTCAATCCGAAGGGCATCACTTTATAACAAAATGTTCCCCAAGGCGTTATGAAAGTAGTCTTCTCCATGTCTTCTGGCGCCATTTTAATCTGATTATAGCCCGAGAAGCCATCCATGAAGGAGAATACGGAGAATTGAGCAGTGTTGTCAACTAGCACATCGATGTGAGGAAGCGGAAAATCATCTTTCGGGCTCGCTTTATTCAAATCACGGTAATCCACGCACATTCTCACTTTACCGTCTTTCTTTGGCACTGGTACAATATTAGCGACCCATGAGGGATATTTGGTCACAGCCAGGAACCCAGCATCCGACTGCTTTTGAACCTCCTCCTTGATTTTCACTGCCATATCAGGTCTAGTTCGGCGAAGCTTCTGCTTGACCGGTGGGCATTCTTCTTTTAACGGCAGACGGTGCACAACCATATCTGTATCAAGCCCAGGCATGTCTTCATACGACCAAGCGAACACATCACTATACTCTCTGAGCATTTCAACCAGTCTTCGCTTGACATCGCTCTGCAGCGCAGCTCCTATACGGATGTTCTTTTCAACCCCTTCCGACCCCAGGTTAATAATTTCGATGACCTCCTCATGAGGCAGAATGACTCGTTCTTCTTGCTTTACCAACCAAGACAATTCTTCGGGAACGTCGCCATCTTCGACAATCTCTTCTTCGGCCTGAAATACCGGGTGCTCAAAGTCGAGACGAGTCATAGGCGGTTCAATGATGTCATCTGAAAATGTTATCCTGCAAAAGGAATGGTTAAATGCTTCAAAATGCGTATAAAGCGAATAACCACGTTGCCATTTTATTGTAAAACACAAAACAGGAAAAACAGAGATCGCAATATTTGTACATGAAAAACGCCTTTTATTTAATGATTAAGCAACACAATGTACATAACAACGCAGCCCTAAGCAAAATCATGATGCCTCGGGTAAGACACCAGATTGTTCAATAATTAAGAAAACAAAGCATTACTGTTTGAGAGTCACAAGAACAATCTCCTGAATAGACCAATTGCATAATCCTTGTCCTGGCACGCTTGGCTGAATCCAGGCGCCCATGTCGTAGTCACTGTCTCCTTCTTCGGACTCTGAAGCAGCGTTGATGGTCTCGTGACACACTCCACTAGCGGTGATGGTTATCGGTCCTCTGAAACGGGGTGCCCCAGCAGCAGGTGTTGATGACGACGGTTGATATCCCAGCCCAAATCGGTCCATCTTCACGGGAATATCCAGCACCTTGACCCAGCCTTTTGTCTCACCAGTCTCCACTAGAGCTTGAGCCTCCTTATATGACGAGACGGCTACCTCTGACGCTTTACTCGGCCCGGGACCTTTGTCTTTGATGCGCAACCCTTCAAAGGCTTGACAGGGTGTTTCATGAATCTCGTCGTCGACTTCCACATACTTGAATGATGACAGATGGCTAACCAATATATCTTCTTCTCCACATACTGTGACCACACTGTCCCCTACCATGTATTTCAACTTTTGATGCAAGGTAGATGTGACTGCCCCAGCACCATGGATCCAGGGTCGTCCGAGAAGGCAGCTGTATGCTGGCTGGATGTCCATAATATAAAATTCAGTTGCGAAAACCTCTGGCCCCACCTATAGAGGTAATGTTATGGATCCGAAGACTGTTCTTCGTGTACCATCAAATGCCCTGACCACCAAGTCACTAGGCGTACAAAGGATTCCTCTAACATCCAGTTTCATCATCGCTTTCTTGGGCATCACGTTTAAGGAAGATCCGGTATCTACCAGTACATGAGACATGACTGAACCTCTACACTCAACTGAGACGTGCAACGCCATGTTATGCTCTCTCCCCTTCGGGGTCAAATCAAAGTCCATAAACCCCAAGCTATGGCCTGCGTTCACATGCGTCAACACCCCCTCCAGCTGATTCACGGAAATATCTTGGGGTACGAAGGAAGTATCCAGAACTTTCAGCAATGCATTTCTGTGAGCTTCAGAACACAATAGCAATGACAGTATGGATATCTTTGACGCCGTCTGTTGAAGGTGCTCAACAATCTTATAATCACTCTTATGAATAAGGCGCATGAACTCTTCCACATCCTTCGATGCTGTTTCTTTTTTGTTCCTCTGCACAGGGACGGTCTCATTCATCTTTCCTTTCCCTTTCGCCAGTCGTTCAGCCTCTACCTCAGGCGATATGAAAATTCTCCCACTCCTTGTCATACCTCCGGTACCGACGACATTGTCTACAACCTCAACTGGCTGTTTATTAACATCAATTTTCACCCCGTCGCAGTACACTTCCAACCCATAGTTCCAGGGGACTGCCTTAGTGCTCTCGTAAGGGATTGGTCCTGCCTTGGTGATAGTGATCGGCGGTCGCTTGGCCGGCGCCGTTATAGTTATCGTTTTTCGAGGGATCGTCACAGTAGCTACATCACTTTGCTTGTCTGCTAAAACCTCTGCAGGTTCTTCAACTGCCGTTCTGTCGAATTGCAATGTGCCTCCATCTATTAAAGCCTGAATCCCCTTCTTTAAGTCAGCACACCCCCCAGCTTGGGTCCAACACTCTAAACAATACTCGTCGCAACCTGGATACACACCTCCTTGCAATAATCTGCTCTTTATCTCACACAACGGTGTCTTTAGGTCGTCAACATTCATAATCAAGTTCAAACTCTTCTCGGTTAATATGGCGTTTGCCCCATGGTTGGGCATGGGCTTTTGCACTATGTTCGGACCCGCCTGTCCAAAATTGATAGCCTTACTATCCAATAGATCCTGTACCACATGCTTGAACGCATGGCAACCCTCTACATCGTGGCCAGGAGCCCCGGAGTGGAATTCACAGTGCCTGCTTGCATCGTAACCGTATGGAGGAGTGCCTGTTATGGGCGCCGGAGTTCTCTTTTCCACCAAGTTCAAACCCAGTAACGTCTGTAGCAATTCTGCATACGTTGAAGGAGGCGTTTCAAACACCCTCCTTGGTTTGCCCCCCTGGGCTATGCGCTGGACAGGATGTGCCCCCTGTTGTGGCTGCTGTTGCTGTTGTTGTTGTATTGGTGGTTGCTGAAATGGAATAGTAACACTTGCCACCTGCTGCGGCTGATTGTACTGGTTTCGACCTCTGCCCCGGCCTCGGCCCCCAAACACTGCGCTTGCATCACCTTGACGGCGCCCACCGAAAGCCCTTCTGTTACTGCCAGCTGCAGTGGATTCCTCAGCTTGGAATCTTCCCTGTTTAATGTTGCTTTCAATCTTCTCTCCCATCAGGATTAAGTCTGAGAAACTGCCCAAAGAGGTATGAAACAACTTGTCATAAAACATGCCAGTGAATGTTCCTATGAACATATCATTTATTTCCTTGTCCTCCAAAGGAGGATGAACTCGAGCAGCCATGTCGCGCCATCTCTGCGCATACTCTTTGAAGCTCTCGCCCTTCTTCTGGGACAACCCCTGCAATTGGACCCGGTTGGGTGCCAAGTCACTGTTGTACTTATAGTGAGCCACAAATGCTTCAGCTAGCTGCTTCCATGTCTTTATATGAGTTGGTTCCAATCCCATATACCACTCAAGGGAAGGACCAGACAAGCTATCTTGAAAGAAATGCATTAGCATCCTCTCATCGTTTGAGTACGCCGACATCCTTCTGTAGTATGACCGCACATGCACTTTTGGACAGGTGTCCCCCTTATACTTGTCTAACGTGGGAGCTTTGAATTTTATTGGTACCCTTAGGCCAGGCACCAGACCCATTGTTGTCATATCTAAGCCAACAACACTTTGATTTACGACCCCCTTCATCTGCTCCTCGAGCATCCTGATTCTCTGAGAGTCATCCATAGGACCTTCGAAACCTCCATCGGAGAAAGCATCCTCTTGCTGGTCTTCTTGCCAATTACCATTCCCAGTTCCGTATCCATCGTACCCGTTGTTACGGCCAACTCTAGTCTGATTCATTACGGGGCCTCGCCCCCTATTACCATATCCCGGGGCGACTCCTGCAGGTCCAAAAGCCATTAACCCAGCGCCATTCCCATTTCCGAATCCGCCATAACCCTGATTAGTCATACCAAATCCGTCCTGTCCGAAGCCTTGAGTGTTGAAGCCGTACTTCCCAGCATGATCAAACCCCTGGTCATTAAAGCCGAATCCATTATTACCGAAGCCATTACCTCCCATATTATAACCCAGGTTGACATCTCCGAGCCCAACGTTGTTGACGACAGTCTCGTTACCAATTCCAACGTTACCATTTCCGGCGGCAGCGCCGTTGTTCACATTGACAGCAGGTATGTTTACCACAGGTGGAGCCATCGGTGTGGGAGTACCATCCCCATGAATAGTGTCGACTCGCACAGAATTGTGGTCTTCATTTCCGTGCCCAGCATTTCTTACCAACAGAGGCTGCACCAAAGCTTGCAAATTCTCCTGTCCTTTCGCAATGGTCTCCATTGTCTGCATGAAGAGCGCCAGCTTCTCACGCATGTCCTGCATTTCATTCTGCATCTGATCCATAATTCTTCGGCAGTTGGTACGAGTGGAGTATCGGTGCGGGCGCTGACCTTCAATCCTGAAAAAGACCTGGTACAGTGCAAGAAATGAGATACCGTTCAATAATCACCTGCAATGCAATATGAATGGGAATGCAATGCAATATGTGTCTGTGCATTAGGGAATATCATTCCCCGATTCTAGTGCGAATGTGCCAGTGCGGTGACAGTGCTAGCAGTACGATATCCGGAGCCGAATCATAGAAAACACCTCATATATTGCAGAGAAATCCATTAAGCCCAGAATACAATATCGATGCGTACAATAAGAAGGCATGACCTCAACCAACAATCCTGGTGATGGTCAGCACTATGCAAATAAAGCATATACATTAATACATGAAATGGTCAAGTACTCCCATAGGCCTGGTACTCCCCTAGCAACTTCTTAGTCTCTGGATGACTTGGTCGGGTAAGCAGACCCTCAACAAGTAGATCTCTCCGCTTGAGAACACGTTGCAAATCACCAGCAGATTCCTCCCATGCCCCTTTTCCGAAGCGATCTTCTAGCTTCCGCTTCTGAGACACAACCTCTTTCTTGCCTTCGATGGCCTTGTTCAATGCATTCTGGAGACTACATCTGGCTATTACCTCTTCTTCATACTTCTTAGTGCTAGCCTTCAACTGTTCTTCGAGTTCAGAAATTTGCTGCTTCAATTTGTCTTCCCTCTTTTTGTTGTTGGTTAGCATAGCATTCCACGTCTTGTTACAAGAAGAGATTTCCCGGTGGGCGGCATCGAGTGCTTTCTTTTTGGACTCCAACATGTCATGAGAGCTTCTGAATTCTTTCCCCAGGCGTTCACGCTTCTTCTTCTCTTCAGTCAATTCAGCACCTAGCCTGTTTACTAACTCGATCTGCTGTTGGAGAGAATGCACAACCTTGTTCTTCTCACTACGCATCTGAGCCAACTCCTTTTCTAACTCTTCATTGATCTTCATCAAGGCTTCTTTTTCTTTTACAACTCGCTCGTAAACCTCCATAGTGACAGTGGTTGGTTCTTCCACCGGAATATGAACAGGGACTGGTACAGCTGGAAATGGCACCAGCAACTGACTTGCTCTCTCTTGGATCCAAACTTTGTAGGGTGCATAGGCCTGGCAATCGTTCTTCCCTAACAGTGGCTTCCCTCTTCTGTTGATACGCATCCAGGCGTGCTGAAGCTTGGCTAGTAACTCTCCATTCAAATCACCGGTGAAGTACAGAGATTCCTGTACTTCTTCCTCCTTAGGTGAGTTCTTCAACGCGTATCCAAACTGGCGAACGAACAGAGATGGGTTGTAATTGATACACCCTTTTCTTCCTATCAAAGGAACATTAGGATACCCCGAACAACTGAAAATAAGCTCAGACCCCAGCAAGTCTCGGTCAAACCACTCAATGTCTTCAGAAGATAGCCTCATCAGGCGCTCTGGCCAGTCAGCTGTAGTCGCACTATCTACAAAAGGTCCCTTCAGGGGAAGATGGCTCTTAAACCACATGTTCAACAGCGGCGCACAACAGTAAACGGTCTTTCCTCTTCTATTTTCATTTTTGTAGTGCAATGAATGATAGAGATCTCCGATCAAAGTGGGTACCGAGTTGCCAGCAGCGAACAGATGAAAAGCGTCCAAGTCCACAAAATTGGGTAAGTTGGGAAACAACACTATTCCGTATATGCATAGAGCCAAGATAGCATTAAAGACTATCCAGCACCCGCTCTTGGCGTATTCTTGAGCTTTGCCAATGAGAAAATCAAGGGAGAAACCTGGAACTCCAAGCCAAGAAGTCACTAATAGTTCAGCAACGTTCATGTGCAAGGCCCTAGCTAAGTCCTCCAACTTGGGCTCAGCGGCAGAGTGAATAAAGGGAACCTTATTCTGTACTGGAAGCTCAGTAAACTCTACATACTCTTCAATGGTAGGCCCCAAAATAAAGTCAGCGAATGTGAAACATCTCAATGCAGGGTCATAGAATTGCATCAAGGTGTACAGCCCATTCATCTCAACAGCAATTGGCTTGCAGACCAGTCTCAACAATCTTCCATGACTCATCCTGAAACTTCTCCTAACCTCCTCATCAGCAAGGGATATCAGACCAAGTAAGGGAGTAATGTCAGGTGTAGGCAACTTGTACGCGACTGTCTTTCTCAAACCAGCCATGATCAATAAGCCGAAGTCTGGGCACTAGAACCAGGGAATATGCAAATGCACCTGCAGCACAGACACACGTTAATGAAATGCATATGATAATGGTTATGAGAGCAATGCAATGCAAATATATGCAACAGGGACCAAATGCCATGGCTGAGAAGCCTGAACCATATCAAAAGTCTCAGATATACCCTCCAGAATTCCTCAAACCCTGGTCTTGGACAAACCCAATACAAAGCTTCAACACTGGTCTCTGGTAGACCCCATAACATAACTCTGACTGGTCTTTGATAGACCTCATATCATAACTTCAACTGGTCTCTGATAGACCTCTCAACTGTCCATAAATACCTAGAATCTCAGATCAAGAAACAAACCGGTATCTGAAGGTCTAGTTACCTGCATAGCCCCAAACCCTCTCACAGGTAGGTATCCTAGTAACTGACAATGGTATGGCATCCTATGCGGCCGTCGGCGTCACAGACTTTCAGGGTTGATGATACGATTCCCAGAAGGAGTGGCATCATCAAATCCTGAAGAGGCCTCACTTAGCCAACTTCCAAATGATCGGTTCCCGGAGTCGACAATCCAACTAACCAACAACCCCTTCGACCCAAAGGGTAGAAAAAGAAGTCAACCAGAAGAACCTCGTCCGAGTGTAGATTTTGTGGGACACTAATGCAAGCAAAGCCGGCACGCGCCCACTACTCTCTACTCTAATTCTAAGTGCACTCAAGCCCAGGTCCGACTTATCTCTCAATCATAGAACACCAGTCACAACCCCAATACAGCAATAATAACAATAATATAATGCTGAAAGTAAATGACAGAAATATAAATCCATACAAAATCCTCGACGGGAAAACAAGCGCTAGGATTGACTCGCTTAAGGGACGTTGGATCCCAAATGCATAAGGAACTATCGCAGTCCTTAGCAGCCAGGGGACGTTGGATCCCCAGCAGAGTCGCCAGCTGTCGCTACTGCGAAAATCGGCGCCGGATGAACAGAAGAGTCGCCACCGTGCGTTATTTATCCCAACGGAGGGAAAGGAAACGCTCAGAGTAAACCTAACGCAAAACGGGAAAAGGAATGGTCATCGCAACCAAATCCTGGATTCGGGAGTCGGTTACGCAAGGGGAAGGTATTAACACCCCTCACGTCCGTCGTACTCGACGGGATCCACGCTTGTTTTCTAGTACGGATTGTTATTCTATCTATTCTACAGGTCTGGGGTTAAAAGAAAATAAAATGACTCGGCAAAGTATCGCACTTTATGCCTACGTATTCCCGTTTGGAACGAGAAATCAGAGTCAACGTAGTTCGCCTACCTACTGGAAAGGAGGGGAAGGTTGCTCGCTAGGATATCGCATCCTATGCCTACATACTTTCATACAGCATGAAAGATCAGAGCAAACGTAGTTCGGGCCACGTACGACACCAGTCTATCTTGATTGTTTTTATCTCCTTCTGAAAAAGGGTTTTTCTGATTATTGGTCCAAGCGGACAAAAATGACGTTTTGATGAGTTCACGTTCTTTTTACGGAAGAAGTGTCTTTTATTGTGTTTGAAATATTATTGTGTTTTTCTGTTTGTTTTTGAGAAAGGAGAGACAGAACTCTAACCTACGGTTGAAAAGGGAATCAAACTAACCTAATGTTATCATGCATGGGTTAAGACCTAATGTCTATCATGCTCCTCTCTTGCGCAGAGAGAAACAGAGATCCTAAGGGATAAACAGAAACAGAAACAATAGCATATATACAATAAAGCAGTAAAATGCATGGATGCAGCAATACAAGCGAGGCAAGGGAGTCCCACTCAACCTCGAACCTAGAAAACAACAGGAAAAAGTGAACAAGGTTCACTTTCAACCTAACAGGTTAAACAACAAGCAATACAGTCAGGGAAATTCAAACAATGCATCAAGAATCATAAACAGCAAAAGCAGTTTTCATCAACATCTGTTTTCAAGTTATCTTCAACCATCTACAGGCTTCAAGCAAGCATCAGTCTTCATCTTCACAGCCTTCAAGCAAGGTCTCTATCTTCAATCTTCAATGGCTTTTCTTCAAATCCCAATCTCCAAGATGAGCAGCAGTCAACAAGATGAATTGGATGTTAAGCAGTCAATTGCCTACCAAGGGCGGCCTACTGACTGTTAACATGATACTGACAGTTTTCTCTCAAAAGTTCTATCTTTTAAATACATTCACTAATCCTTCCAAAGGAAGGAGGTGGATATTTAAAAGAGACTTTGAATCATAGAGAAAGAATGGAGGCAAACAAGACCTTCCATGTTTGTGAATCAAGTTGCTATTCTAGAGCTCTGCCTAACTCCTAGATCCTATAACCTTCAACAGCTGCCAGCAAGAGATACTCTTCATCAACTCTGGAAATTGGTCTTCACTCTCTTAGTCTTCAATGGGCTTCATCAGCACAGTCTTCAGCTCAAACCCAAACCCCAAGCAGGCCCAATACCCCACACAGTCAAATAATAACCCTAGAGAGGGCACACCACACAATCAAGCAAATACAAGCAATATACTAGTAGTATTAATATAATAGGGGAAGTCTAATATTTTCTAAGGGATCTATTATTTATCCATAATACCCCTATAGTCCCATACCCCAAAATTCAAACTACAACTCCTAAAAGAAAAGATTTATCACACCTATGTCACACCTAAACCCTAATTTTGATTCTCCTGATCACACCTAAACAAAACCATCTAAAATTTAGTCCTAAAATCATGAATTAAATCTCATATGAAATTTGAAGTCCTAAGTGAAGTACTCTAAAAAGAATGGGTCCAAAATATAAAAGGATCTAGCTAAACTAAAATCAACAAGATCAAGTGTTAAACTAAACATTATTTAAAACCTATTTAAAAGAAAAATATACTAAAAATGCAAAAATAAAATAAAATTCTAATTTTATTACATGACAATTTTCTTAACAGAAATATGAAAAAGATGCAAAAACAACCACTTAAAAATATGGAATTTTCAATTTGTTATGATTTTTCAAACAATTAACAAAAATAAAAGAAATTAAAATGATTTAAAATTGGTTAGGGGTGCAGTTAGTAATGATTTCAGTTAAAAAAAAGGATGATGAGCCCAGACTGGGGGTGCGCATAGCAAGGCGCGTCTGGGCCCAGCTAAGTCAGAAAAAACTAAAGAAAAATAAAGCAAAAACGGTGCAGGAAGTAAGAAATATAGTTCAAATGGGAATGGGCCTTGATATTGGTGGTGTGGATAACAATTGATTCCTAAGCCCAGCAACGTCGTTTAATGAAATGACGCGTTTTGCGTTTCAGAATTCCCTCGCGTTTCCTCTTCAAATCCTGGCCATTGGATGTGCTTCTGAGTCAAAGTCTCGTGAATGATCCAACGCTCCTCATGTTTCTTCTCCAACGAGCTAGGGTTCCACCATGATTGAGCCATGCACGAAGCTTCATGAACCAGACTTCCACCCTCTCATACAGCTTCATTTCTCCATGAAGTTCAGATCCATAAAAAGCAAAATTGCTCTAATTCTCAAGCTGAACAAAGCTACATCATTAATTCTCACTAACACGCCCTAGAAAGCCAAACCCGATAGCATACTCTCCATGAACACTCCAATTTCCACTCTCATGAAACTCCAGTTTCTTGGTACTAGTGTAACCACCACACATCCCGGATCATTCTAAACAAATCCACATGAATTAATATTCTATATCCTCTTAGTTCTAGGTCAAAACAGTTTTGGTGCTCATGTATTAACCTCCATGAAATTCAGCCAAACTCTCCAGAATTATTCCCCTAACTACCTAGGTCATTCTTATCCTAACCAACCTACATCATGCTAACTAAATTAAGCCAATTCGATAGAAATACTAACCTGGTTTAAAGTTGAAAACAGAGGGATAAAATCACCACTTCAAGCTCAGCAATGCTCCAATGGCAATCAATAGACCAAGATCTTGATTCTGTATGCACTGGTTCTTGCTTAAACCCCTTGGATTCTTGTAACCAATTCCTTTTGCAATTTGGATGATACACTTGGTAGCACACGAATTCTGCTTCAATTCAACCAGATCTTGATAGAAACTTGCTCTATGATGAATGTAGATGATGATAGAATCAAGAATGTTGAAGAATGATGAAGATTTGATAGAGTTTTGGTGTAATTTGCAAAATTGAGGAATGAGATGTAACTATGAGTTTCAACCAAAATTAATCACCAACAAATGATTGGATCCACTCTACTCAATATATAGATACTCATGGAACCATCTAGAACTTGTTAGAAACTTCTTGTGCACAAATCCCTTGAATTTTGGCATGTGTAACTTCATACATAAGCAACCAATGATATCTCTCAAATTTTGACCTAAAATCAAAAATCCAATATTTCCAATGGTCTTAAAACATTCTTTCCAATCAAAATGACCTATAATTTCATCCCATTTGGCCATATTATGAAAAATCTCATTTTTAGGTCACTTTTATTCATTAAATTCACCTTTTAATTAACCAAATTTGGAACCTTGAGCTATGAGCATTTCCAAACTTTCATGATCACTTTTCTAGACTCAAAATGTCATTTGGAGCAAGTTTTATGTTGTGAAGTTTTTCATTTGAAGCTTCCTTGTATGAGTTTTGGGCATGTGCTTGAAATGACCTGTAATTCTCAAATGACCAAAATACCCTTTGCTTGCCAAGGACATAAGTAGAGTTCCACAAATCAGATGAAGGCATACCATACCTTTCTAGAAAGCTAAGACAATGAGGAACAACTCTTATGTTAACCAAAAATCCATTTGAAAACTCCTTGAGGGGTAAACGTTGCTTGGAAGACAAGTAACTTTCACAGACAAAATTTCAGATGCCTCAGATGACCTGTAACTTGCAAGGACCATAACTTGAGTTCTATAAATCTCCTTGATGTCTTCCACCACTCAAATTAAAGGTATTGAGATCCTCTACAAGTTTCATGTTGGCCAAGGATCCATTTGAAGCTTTCATTTTGAATTATCTTGCTTGGAAGTTTGACCTAAATCAGGGGATTTTACACAGAAACCCTAATTTAGAAACTCCTCTTCTTCTTGATTTCTCTTGATTTCTCCTTGGCACAACACCACATCCATATCTATATGTCAAATGATGAACCCCACATATTTCAAATAGGCCTTGATGCCTTTCAATCAATCATTTGACCTAGGGTTGGCCTAGGGTTGACCCAGATGAAACCCTAGTTGACTGTCTTCAACTGCAACTCTTGTGATCATATCAATGACTTGTCTCACTTTCAAAATGACTCTCCATGTCTTCCATGATGTCTATATACCCTCCATGCTCAATTCACAGCTCACAACTTCTTTGATGATCTTCAAATACACTCAAGATAGGAGAGAGATTCACTGCTTGATCCACAGACTTCTTAGATTTCAATTTCTTTCTGATGGCTTGGATAAGATTGAATTTGAATAGGAACCTCTTGATAGGCTCATAGAGATGAGAATAGTACTTGGTCCCTTGTTGGATAACTTGATATGCTATGCTATGCAGATGATTAGACTATGTACATGACTTTATATGCAAATGCTAATGCAATTGAAACATAAACCAAGTGAAATAGGTTGAGCAAATTTTAGGGTGCAACACCTTCATGACCGAATCGAGCAACTATTACTATAACGTAATGCCCTTTGCCTTGAAGAATGCTGGCGCTAACTACCAAAGGATGATGAACAAAGTCTTCCAAGGAGAAATCGGGGACATGCTCGAAGTCTATATGGACGACATGATCCTGAAATCCCATGAGGAATCTGATCACACGACCCACTTGAGGAAGGTTTTCGAGCAGGCCAGGAAGTACAAGATGCGTTTTAATCTAGATAAGTACATGTTCGGGGTACGATCGGGCAAGTTCCTCGGTTTCTATCTGATCGAACGAGGAATTGAAGCTAACCCTGACAAATGCAGAGTCTTCTCCGAGTTCCCCATGCCGAACTCAAAGAAGTCCAACCAGTCCCTCAACGAGATGCTCGCATCGCTTTCCTGCTTCATGGCCAAGTCCATTCAACACGCCCTTCCCTTTTTCAAACTCCTCCGCAAGGAAGCCGCATTCGAGTGGATAGAGGAATGCGACAAAGCTCTCCTCCACTTGAAGCAAGCTCTGTCGGAGCCACCAGTCCTCTCGCCGCCAGGTCCAAGTGTACAAATACTTCTTGTTGGAAGTCTGTAAAGGACAACATCAGTCCTATTTCCTTGAAGACATACTCGTACATGGGAAACATTTCCTCGTACGACGAGCAGATGCAATCATCCTCCGTAGGGAAGTGGACCCTCCACTCCCCCTCGGCCCTCACTGTGGTGAAAACGTCCCCGGTATATGAGGCAAAGAGTGAGGCGTGCTCCATCAATTCGACCATAATCCACTCTTTAGCAGAGGTTCTCACAACAAACACCCCTCCAGCATCAGGAGGCGTGGAATCATCATCAGTTTCAGTTTCCTCTAAGGAGATCTCCTCGGATAGGTCTCTAAGAGGCTCTTCTTTGGCCTTGTGCGACATTTCCTTTACCTGAAATGTAGAGGATAAAAGTGAATTTGATGACAAAATCAAACCCACCCTTCCACTGCCAGTCAAGTGAAAGGGCGCACAAAGGGCTGAGGACAGTGTCCCCGACCTAAGCCCTACTCAAATGGCATAACTAACAAACGAGGAAATGCCCGGGAAACCTCATTGGCACGTCCGGGGAAAATTCCCCCGCGAACAAAATCCAGAACCTTCAAGAGGAAACCACCAAAAAGCTCATAAGCACATCAGAATCTATGGTTCCCTTCAACGATGGGCGCCACCGTATCACTACTATACCAGGATCAACATAAAGCGTACAAGTTCTTAAGTCCTAAATTTCTAACAATCACTACGACGCTGAGAGTAGAGAAAATGGACAAACCACCGTCTACCACCAACAACCACCACAAAATGCCCTAAAACTACTTCATAGCAACCCTAACCACATGCAATCTATGGTGCAAAAATCAGCAAAACAAACACCAAGCAGGGAATCAACATAATTACGTGGCTCTGAATGATGCTTGTACGATGGTCGGATGAAGCTTACACAGGGGTCGGATAGAGCTTGTATGGTGGTCGGACGGAGCTTGACGGCGGCAGACGACTGTAAGTAAAAAACAGAAGACGAAAGAAGAGAGAGAAGTGGAAGTTCAAATGAGCGAACTCTCGCTCTTTTTATAGGCAAGTCCAAGCACGTAAGCGAGCATGCACGGTGACCAGTAAAATAGCAAGTGTACTATTTTTACCGATGTAGTAATAAGGGTAAAATCCCCGAATATCGATCTCGCGGACTGCGTATGAATACAAGTTTTATAGTAATGCAATTGAACAAAAAGTCAAAGGAGTTTTGGTTTGTTGTTTGCAAAATGTAAAGGCCAGAAGGCAAAAGCAATAAAATAAAGGTTCTGGACAATTAAGAGAGGCATGCTAGGGTAGGGTGTATGAAAAACCTTGTAATAACCTTAATCCTTAGTTTTCAGAAATCACTGCTCAATTCAATCGTGATCGGTTTTAAAGATTAGTTAACTCTAATTCCTTAGTAGAAAACCCTTTGGTATTCTCCCTATATCCCAATTCCTTGGCGGTATAGGAACAATACCAAGCAATATATTTTATCTAAAACATTACGGTTACTATAGGGTATCCTCATTCCTAGGCAATATCTACTATAGTATTATCGTATAAACGCGTTAAAGATCGTTTTTCCAAACCTAAGGTTAACCGTAAATTGGATCCTTATTTGTCAAATAAAAAAAAGCCTTATGAACATTATACAATAACAACGATGATTAGAAAGCAGTAAAATCAACTATTCAAAGGAAACAAGGTCATTACATAGTCAATTCAAGGACACCCCCTAACATTGGGGGGTTTAGCCACTCATAATAATAAAAATAAAATCAACAATTAGACTGAACATTACAAGATAATAGGGTTCCCTTGATCTTCAATCGCTTCCGCTCATGAGAACCTTCAGTTTCCCAAATCCTTGATCGCTCCAATCTTGATCATGAAACTCCTTTTTTCTTTCTTCCAAAAAGTCCCTTTTCTTTTCTCAAAACACGTCTCAAATAGTCTCAACTCAAACTCAGCACTAGGAAAATACCTAAAATACCCTCATGGATCACAAGTGTCAAAAATACAAGAAAAATAGAGAATGAAGCGTTTTAACCAACACGGGCCGTGTTGGCTTCCTGTTACAATTGCACGAGATTTTTCCAAGTCCCAGATGTGCTGACACGGGCGGCCGTGTCAGCTCCCTGGTTTCCCTCATATCTCGTCTTTCTGAGCACTTCCTGACACGGGCGGTCGTGTCAGGCTCCTGGTCCACTTCAAAAGCTCTTCCGAATTCTTGCCATCTTCCCTAGTTTTCACTCTGATTCTCCTTTATTGTTTACTTGAACCTAGAAACAGTGACAATACCAAATCGACGCGTAAAATGCAATAAAAACAAATAAAACATGACAAGATATAACAAATGATTAACAAAAACTAACAGTAAAATATCGTATAAAAACCACTGATCAAACTCCCCCAAAGTTAAACCATTACTTGACCTCAAGCAAAAAGCTTGGATAAATACCTTTCAAATCAAACAGCAAATCAAGTGAAGGACTCAGGGTGTAAGGTATGTCGATACTCATACGTGAGTCTTTGTTATGATCGGCTCAAACCAGCTCTCTTGGTAATCATCCGTTAACGAATGCATTACATAAACACACACCGCAGTAAAACCATGGATGTAAATCCCCCTTTCGGCCACCTCTCCAACTATGCTTTGGGCTTAAGTATTTTCTTCGATTTTCTACCCCTTTCATTTGGATAATCAGATTAAGGCATGTACCATTTTGCTCGAGATTTTTTCCATGGCACCTTTATTCTTTTTTTTCTCGCTCACAGGCGTTTATTAGTCCACTTTGGTACGACTATAGAGATTCAACCGCGTTAGGCTAAATAACCTGGTGAGGGTTACCCAACTTAGAAGGACAGGTTGTCTTTACCGTCATTATTCAACCCCTTTTTTTTTGGGTGCCACAAGTCATTCTCATAATCAATATATGCAATTATTTCAATCATGTCGGACTATCATAATGAACTAATCGGGGAATACTTCTCAAATCCAAGTATTATGGCACAAATCTGCATGTTGGACTCGTTTCCTTACTTCGGGGAACCTAGGGTGTTCATATTATACCTCAATTTCCAAACTTCCCAAGTTCCTTAGTTCAAACTCCTCTTCCCTTGAACTCTAAATACTTTCTTGACACCTTACACTCATACCATTCACAAGAAAAAAATTTGTACGGTCTTCCTGGGGCGAATTTGACGTGATTTTTACTGAACTTAAAATAAAAAGGTATTTAAATTGAAAATTCAAAACGGAAAACGGTAAAACCTCCCCCAAACTTGAACTAAACATTATCTCAATGTTCAAGAACAAGAGAAGAAGAGGTGTACTCATAGAAATCCTCACCGAGGGGTCGACAGGTAATGCAACACCTCTTTGTTGCTTCCACATTTTCCCTTGCAAACTCTCGTTTATTCCTGCAAAAACAATAACCACAAAAAGAAAAACATAAATTCTTAAAATTCGTGGGTTGCCTCCCACACAGCGCTTCGTTTAACATCACATGGCTCGACGGTCGACTCCCCATTGTTATGGGGGGTACTTTAGCCTCCAAACTCTATTGCTTGATTTCTTCGCAACATAATATTGGTCAGGTTCAGAGATACGAGCAACTTGAGGTGGGTTTGATCGTTCTCCCTTCTTAGTTGTGTTGATCTTTCCAATTGAAGGTTTAACATCTTTCTCCTTACCTTTCTTCCTAACCTCTAGAGCTTTTAAAGTGATTTCCTCATCAAAAGATTTCAAAGTGAGCGTACCTGTTTCCACATCAATATTGCACCGACTAGTAAGCAAGAACGGTCAGCCAAGTATGATTGAAGTCTCTTCATCTTCTGGAATATCCATGATTTGAAAATCAACTAGGAAAGTGAAGTTATCGATTGTCACTAGTACGTCCTCTGCTAGTCCATATACCATCTTAGTTGTGTGTTCGGCAAACTTCAAGCTTGTTCCCGTATCGCTAACTTTTCCAATATCCAGCTTTTTGAAAATCGATAACGGCATGAGACTCACACTAGCACCTGAATCAATTAGGACTTTCTTAAATGTTCTATCTTTTATAATACAAGGGATTACAACTGGTCCAGGATCCTTCTTCTTGATGGGGATTCTCTTTTTTTGTGATATTTCCTTACATTGCTCAGTTATGGTCTTCGGTTCTTCATCCATTGATCTCTTTTCACCTATAACCTCTTTCATGAATTTCTTGTACAAAGGCATTTGCTCAAGTGCTTCAAAGAACGACATGTTGATTTCCAATTTGTTGAACATTACACTGAACCTTCCAAAGTCTTTCTGTTTCTCATCCTTCTTTGTAACTCTTTGAGGAAACGGTAGTTTGATTTTTGGTTTAACCTCCTCTTTCTTTTTCTCCCCAGTTGATTTTTTAGATAGTACAGCTTCTTCTGGTTCTTTCACTTTTTCTCTTACCTCAAGTTCCACCTCTATGCATTTATCCTCATTTGTTTCCTCTTCTTATATCATTTTCTGATTTCTTGTTGTGACAACATTAATACTCTCTTGATTTTACAAATTCGGTACTGTCGCACTCGGGAGGGTTCCTTAAGTGTGTGTTGAGAGGTGTTGGGCTATCTGCCCCATTTCCGACTCAAAATTTTTGATGGAAGCTGTGTTATTCCTTTAAACATTACGGGTCTCTTCTTGGAATTTCATACTTTGAGCTGCCATTCTTTTAATAACTAACTCCCATTCTGCTTTTTGAGGAGCCTGTTGCTGTTGTGGATATGGAGGCTGACTTTGGTCTTTCTAGGAAAAGTTAGGATGGTTCTTCCATCCTGGATTATATGTCTGAGAATATGGATTGTTCTGCCTCAAATATTTTATCTCTTCGATTTGTTGAGCAGTAGCAAGACAATGCGCAGTAAAATCAGGACCATTACAAACCTCACAACTCACAGCTTGGACAGGTTGAACCTGAGCTACAGTTTCAGTGCCCACATTCATTCCCTTAAGCCTTCTTTCCACTTCAGCTTTGATTTGCTCTTCCATTTTCACAACTTGTGTGGCCAACTTCAAGTCAACCATTTCTCCCGGCTTACTCACACTCCGGTCATATAATTCCAGATGCTCGTTTACAGTGATGGCTTCAATAATTTTTCTGATTCCAGTGGCTGTTGTAAAGTTGGATGAGCCACCGACTGCTATATCGATTAGCTGCTTAGTCTTCATCTTAAGACCATTCACAAACATCTGCATCTGTTCAGTTTGATCCATATTGTGAGTAGGACATGCAACCAATAACCGTTTGAACCTTCTATATGAATCTCCGAGTGATTCTCCCTCCCTCTGTTTAAAATTCATAATATCATATCATTTGCGAATATAAACAGAGGAAGGAAAATAATCATTCAGAAAGGCTCTTTCCATTTCTTCCCACGTAGTAATACTTCCGGCTGGTAAGGAGTAAAACCACTCTTCAGCTTCTTCAAATAAAGTGAACGGAAACATTCTTAACCTTTTTGCTTCATCTATGTGTCCTTCAATCTTAAGAGTAGTGCTCATCATTAGAAATATCTGTAGATGTTTATTTACGCCTTCGTTTAACTTTCTGGTGAAAGGTCTCCTCTCAAGATGAGTGATTGTGCTCAGATGCAACTGGAAATTTGCAATATTCACTGGTTGGTTTACAATTGATAACTTACCAGCTGGTGCATTTGCCCCGCCGTAATCTACAAGAAGTCTCTCCGCTGGTGGGAGATTCGCCATAGCTTCAGTGTCTCTTTCTGATTCTGAACCTGAATCTGAATGAACAGAAACTCTTTCTTCTTCTGAAGCTACTAGTCTAGCTTGTCTACGTCTTTCATGTAGAGTCCTTTCAATTTCTGCGTCCAACGGAAAATTACCTGAGGGGTCTCCTCGCATGAAAATGTTAGACGCAGATTAGTTATAACACAATAATAATGATAAAAATAAAAATAACAACTGAAAATAAAATTTTGGTCGCAACGCAACAAAATTTCAATTGAATTATACTCAAACTTATATTCTGGCAGATCTCGGGGTCGCTACTGCGAAATCGGCGCCGGCTGAACAGAAGAGTCGCCACCGTGCGTTATTTATCCCAAAGGAGGGAAAGGGAATGCTCAAAGTAAACCTCACGCAAAGACGGGAAAAGGAATTGTCATCGCAACCAAATCCTGGATTCGGGAGTCGGTTACGCAAGGGGAAGGTATTAGCACCCCTCACGTCCGTCGTACTCGACGGGATCCATGCTTGTTTTCTAGTACGGATTGTTATTCTATCTATTCTACAGGTCTGGGGTTAAAAGAAAAGAAAATGACTCGGCAAAGTATCGCACTTTATGCCTACGTATTCCCGTCTGGAATGAGAAATCAGAGTCAACGTAGTTCGCCTACCTACTGGAAAGGAGGGGAAGGTTGCTCGCTAGGATATCGCATCCTATGCCTACGTACTTTCATACAGCATGAAAGATCAGAGCAAACGTAGTTCGGGCCACGGAAGACACAAGTTTGTCTGAGTGTTTTTTATCTCCTTAAGAAAGGGTTTTCCTGATTAAGAGTCCAAGCGGACAAAAATGACACTTTGATGTTTGTTTTCAGTCTTTTACACAAGAACTGTTTTTTCATGAGGTTTGCAATCTCTGACGCACTAGAGACTATGATTTGAGGGTGACTACATCGTATGTCACCCTAAGGGTAACACACTAAGCAATCAGATTACTGAAGAGTGACCCTCCAGCAACCTTTCTCAAAAAGCTTAAGGCTCGTAGCGTACGACATCGATTATCCTTATTACTGTGTTTTGAATTGTTCTGAGATAGAAGAGAAGTCTAAAAACCTAGGGTTTGAAAGGGGAATCAAAACTACCCTAATGTTGTCATGCATGGATTAACACCTAATGTCTGTCATAATTCCCTCCTGCGCAGAGGAAATCAGAGATCCGAGGGGATAAACGGAAAAGAAACAACAGATATACAATAAACAGTAAAATGCATGAGATGCAGCAAAACAAGTGAGGCAAAGGAATCATACTCAACCTCGAACCTGGGAAAACAATAGGCAAAGTGAAACATCTTCACCTCAAACCTAAGGGAAAATCAACAGACAATACAACAAAGAAAATCACACCCAACACCAGCTCAGACAGCCACACCAGCTCCTCCAGCAGGCAAGTTCAAACAGTACCAGCTCTGGCAGATACAGTTGATTAACAGCCAAAGGGTGACAGTAACATCTTTAGGCAAAATCCTATCTTCACTTTCCAATGATATTCAAACTTCAGATAAGCTCTTATCTCCAATAGTCTTCAGCTTTAGCAAGCACTGAACCCAATAAGCAGACAGCATCAAACAGCAATACAACCCTAACCTTCAACAGATATCCAACTTTGACAGGTACAAGCTTCCTCTTATCCAATCTTCAATGAACTTCTTATCTTCAACAGGTCTTCAACTTCAATGCATACACTCACAGGATAGAATCAACTAACAGATGAGGTTGTAATGTTAAGCTGCTTAATGATAACCCAAGGAAATCATTAAGACCTTAACACAGCAAGTGAAAGGTATCCTCAAAAGTTCTACTCTCTAGGGTATGCCCCACTTCCCTCCAAAGGAGAGATGGAACTTCTCTAAGAGGACTTTGCATCATAGGATAGAATAGAAGCAAACAATGCATTCTATGTTTGATGGAAGAAATGAACTAATTCTACCAAAGCTCTCCCTAAAAGCCTAATTCTACCAACTCCTAAAACAAACTTAAAAGAGAAAGAAAGCTCCACTCCAAGCCCCACTCTTCTAGCCAAAGCATCTTCATCATGTCCAGAAGCTCCTCTAAAAAGGAATCCAAAGTCTTCAAGCTCCAAGTCCACCAAACGCTCCAAACAAGGCAAAGCACTCAAGAGAGAACACCGAAAGCAACAATCATTTGCAAAACCCAAAAAAAATAGCAAAATAAATTGTAAAATTCTAATAAAATTCCTATGTGAACATGCATGTTTGAACATTCTAACATTCCAGAGTCAGGACCTAAATCAATTTCTAGGTCATCTAAACAATTCCTAAATGAAATTTGGTCATGGGAAACCATTATTTGGGAAGGCTTTAAACTACACACCTAAAACCGAATCTAATAAATTTTAAAAAATCTAATAAAGTTGCAGGGGAAACCTATGTATGTCCTCTAAATCATATCGAAAGAATCAGCTCAAAAGCATAAAGCATCAAAGAGAACAAAATTAAACAAACAGCAATATCAATTATGCATAACAATGGATATTAGCACAAAAGAAAATCCGTAACTAATTCAAATAAAATCCTAAAAATGCAAATCAACTCCTACAGTTTCTTAAGACAATCAAGATCTACAGAAAAAAAATTCATAATTTTTTGATCATTTTTACTATTTTTAACGCAATTAATCCAAACAGCTATTAAAACAGAAAAACAAGAACGAAAATGAATTAAATTAAGTTAATGTGCATTGGGCCAGGGGTGCGAACAACATAATTCCAAAGCAATGTCCGTGTGGGCCTCGTGAGTGGGGGTGAGAACAGTACCCGCGCGGTACTGTAGCTGTTTTGGCGGTGACATTTCTTCGGTAACTTCCGAGCAACATAACTCCATCGATTCTTAATCGTTTCGCACGAAATTTTAGTCAAACTTGAAGGAAAAAAATCAAGGATTCCAAATATGCTCTTGGATTCCATCAAAACTCCATGATCAAAGAGATATATCATCATCAAGAAAACATACTCATCCAAAAAAGTCTCTAATCCTTAATTTCTTGATCCTAATTTCATCTATACATTTTCCAGATCCTAACCACATGAATAATCTAATCTAATTCGTCCTAAAATCATAGAAAAAGTGAATTTCACATACCGGCTTCGGAGCGTCGAAACGGAGTAGTTGGAGCTCGTTTTTTCTTGCCAAAAAGTGCGGAAAACCTTTGTTGAAGTTTGTTGGAGAAGATTAAATTCTTGATAACTCTTGAAAATGCCTTGAATCCAACTTTGATCTCTCACTTTTTCTCTTCCAAACTCCAATGTCAATCTATGGTTTTTACACAAATGAATCACCAACTCTTGCTCTGAACCTCTTCACAAGTATATATAGAATGTATTTGAAGACCCTAGAAAGTTCTAGATTGATCCAATGAGAAAATCAACTTCTCATGTCATGAAAATCTCTTCTTATGCTATGCACATACCATCTCATGTTTTGGCTTGCAATTCACTTGGTTATGAGTTTAAATTCTCTCCAAATGAGATATTGGAGGTGTATGGAGGGAAAGGAGTCTTGCATTTGCTTGGAAGTGTGGTTTTGCATATGTGCCTTATGATGCAAGTAGCCCATTTACAAAGCAAGTCCTTGAAATAACCCTCAATTCAAAATTGTGGCAATGCCATTGTCTTTAAAATGCATTTTAAAATCAAATTGGTATGTCATATGGCTTGTTTGTGACCTCTAACCCAAAATTTGATTTTTTCCACCAAACTTTATTTGACTTATTCCCTTTTTTTAGGCCATTTTAAGTGACTTTTTTGAAATAAGCCGATCAATCCACCATGATGACTTAATTGACCTAAAAACATCATTTTAAGCACATTCCATGTTGAACAATTTTTCATTTGAGAAGTGGAACATGGAGATTTTGACCTATGCTCAAAAATGACCTGTAATTCAACTTTCCCAAAATACCCCTGGATTGCCAAGATCATAACTTGAATTCTACAAATCCTCTTGAGGACTGCTAGTACTCAAATTAAAGGTAAGATCAAGATATACAACTCTTATGTTGGCCAAGAATCCATTTGAAAACTCCTTGATGGGCAAAAGTTGCTTGGAAGTCAAGTGACTTTCACAGATAAATTTCAGTATCCTCTGGGGACCCATAACTTGCAAGAACCATAACTTGAGTTCTATAAATCTCCTTGAAGACTTCTAGTACTCAAATTAAATCTATTGATATGTTATACAAGTTTCATGTTGACCAAGACTTCATTTGAAACTTTCATTTTGACTTATCTGGCTTGGAAGTTAGGCCTGAATTAGGGTTTTTTACACTGAAACCCTAATCTAGTAACTCCTCTTCTTCTTGATTCCTTTCGATTTATCCTTGGCACAACACCACACATGCATCCACATACCAATTCATGAATTCCACATACTCCAAGTAGGCCTTGATGCCCTCCAATCAACCATTTGAACTAGGGTTGACCCAGATGAAACCCTAGTTGACTGCATTCAACTATAGCTCTGGTACTTGTATTAATGATTTGTCTCATCTTCAAAATGACCCTCTAGGTATTCCATGATCTTTGTACACCTTCCATGGCTTACACACCCATTGATGATCTTCAACATATCCCCCAGATTGGGAGAGAAATCTACTGGTTGACCTTCAAACTTCTCAAAGCTTCAACTCATTTCTTGATTACTTGGATGGTCTTGATCTTGAATAAAACCCCTTGATGGGCCTATTTCTGATGAAAATGGCACTTGATCCCTTGTTAGATGCCTTGTTATGCTATGTTATGCAAATGATTAGACTATGTACATGACTTAGTATGCAAATGCCAATGCAATTGAAACATAAACCAAGTGAAATAGGTTGAGCAAATTTTAGGGTGCAACACTCGGCAACAGCGCCAAAAACTTGACCGGTAAAATAGCAAGTGTACTATTTTTACCGATGTAGTAATAAGGGGAAATTCCCCGAATATCGATCTCGCGGACTGCGTATGAATACAAGTTTTATAGTAATGAAATTGAACAAAAAGTCAAAGGAGTTTTGGTTTGTTGTTTGCAAAATGTAAAGGCTAGAAGGCAAAAGCAGTAAAATAAAGGTTCTGGACAATTATAAGAGGCATGCTAGGGTAGGGTGTATGAAAAACCTTGTAATAACCTTAATCCTTAGTTTTCAGAAATCACTGCTCAATTCAATCGTGACCGGTTTTAAAGATTAGTTAACTCTAACTCCTCAGTAGAAAACCCTTTGGTATTCTCCCTATATCCCAATTCCTTGGCGGTATAGGAACAATACCAAGCAATATATTTTATCTAAAACATTACGGTTACTATAGGGTATCCTCATTCCTAGGCAATACCTAGTATATTATTATCGTATAAACGCGTTAAAGATCCTTTTTCCAAACCTAAGGTTAACCATAAATTGGATCCTTATTTGTCAAACAAAAAAAGCCTTATGAACATTATACAATAACAACGATGATTAGAAAGCAGTAAAATCAATTATTCAAAGGAAACAAGGTCATTACAGAGTCAATTCAGGTACACCCCCTAACATTGGGGGGTTTAGCCACTCATACTAATAAAAATAAAATCACCAATTAGACTGAACATTACAAGATAATAGGGTTGTCTTGATCTTCAATCGCTTCCGCGCATGAGAACCTTTAGTTTCCCAAATCCTTGATCGCTCCAATCTTGATCGTGAAATTCCTTTTTTCTTTCTTCCAAAAAGTCCCTTTTCTTTTCTCAAAACACGTCTCAAATAGTCTCAACTCAAACTCAGCACTAGGGAAATACCCAAAATACCCTCATGGATCACAAGTGTCAAAAATACAAGAAAAATAGAGAATGAAGCGTTTTAACCAACACGGGCCGTGTTGGCTTCCTGTTACAATTGCACGAGATTTTTCCAAGTCCCAGATGTGCTGACACGGGTTGTGTCAGCTCCCTGGTTTCCCTCATATCTTGTCTTTCTGAGCACTTCCTGACACGGGCGGCCGTGTCAGGCTCCTGGTCCACTTCAAAAGCTCTTCCAAATTCTTGCCATCTTCCCTAGTTTTCACTCTGATTCTCCTTTATTGTTTACCTGAACCTAGAAACAGTGACAATACCAAATCGACGCGTAAAATGCAATAAAAACAAATAAAACATGACAAGATATAACAAATGATTAACAAAAACTAACAGTAAAATATCGTATAAAAACCACTGATCAAACTCCCCCAAACTTAAACCATTGCTTGACCTCAAGCAAAAAGCTTGGATAAATACCTTTCAAATCAAACAGCAAATCAAGTGAAGAGCTCAGGGTGTAAGGTGTGTCGATACTCATACGTGAGTCTTTGTTCTGATCGGCTCAAACCAGCTCTCTTGGTAATCATCCGTTAACGAAGGCATTACATAAACACACACCACAGTAAAACCATGGATGTAAATCCCCCTTTCGGCCACCTCTCCAACTATGCTTTGGGCTTAAGTATTTTCTTCGATTTTCTACCCCTTTCATTTGGATAATCAGATTAAGGCATGTACCATTTTGCTCGAGATTTTTTCCGTGGCACCTTTATTCTTTTTTCTCTCGCTCACAGGCGTTTATTAGTCCACTTTGGGACGACTATAGAGATTCAACCGTGTTAGGCTAAATAACCTGGTGAGGGTTACCCAACTTAGTTGGACAGGTTGTCTTTACCGTCATTATTCAACCCCTTTTTTTTTGGGTGCCACAAGTCATTCTCATAATCAATATATGCAATTATTTCAATTATGTCGGACTATCATAATGAAAGGGGAATACTTCTCAAATCCAAGTATTATGGCACAAATCTGCATGTTGGACTCGTTTCCTTACTTCGGGGAACCTAGGGTGTTCATATTATACCTCAATTTTCAAACTCCTCAAGTTCCTTAGTTCAAACTCCTCTTCCCTTGAACTCTAAATACTTTCTTGACTACCTTACACTCATACCATTCACAAGAAAAAAATTTGTACGGTCTTCCTAGGGGCGAATTCGACGTGATTTTTACCGAACTTAAAATAAAAAGGTATTTAAATTGAAAATTCAAAACGGAAAACGGTAAAACCTCCCCCAAACTTGAACTAAACATTGTCTCAATGTTCAAGAACAAGAGAAGAAGAGGTGTACTCACAGAGATCCTCACAGAGGGGTCGACAGGTAATGCAGCACCTCTTTGCTGCTTCCACGTTTTCCCTTGCAAACTCTCGTTTATTCTGCAAAAACAATAACCACAAAAAGAAAAACATAAATTCTTAAAATTCGTGGGTTGCCTCCCACGCAGCGCTTTGTTTAACATCACATGGCTCGACGGTCGACTCCCCATTGTTATGGGGGGTACTTTAGCCTCCAAACTCTATTGCTTGACTTCTTCGCAACAAAATATTGGTCAGGTTCAGAGATATGAGCAACTTGAGGTGGTTTTGATCATTCTCCCTTCTTAGTTGTGTTGATATTTCCAATTGAAGGTTTAACATCTTTCTCCTTACCTTTCTTCCTAACCTCTAGAGCTTTTAAAGTGATTTCCTCATCAAAAGATTTCAAAGTGAGCGTACCTGTTTCCACATCAATATTGCACCGACTAGTAAGCAAGAACGGTTAGCCAAGTATGATTGAAGTCTCTTCATCTTCTGGAATATCCATGATTTGAAAATCAACTGGGAAAGTGAAGTTATCGATTGTCACTAGTACATCCTCTGCTAGCCCATATGCCATCTTATTTGTGTGTTCGGCAAACTTCAAGCTTGTTCCCGTATCGCTAACTTTTCCAATATCCAGCTTTTTGAAAATCGATAACGACATGAGACTCACACTAGCACCTGAATCAATTAAGACTTTCTTAAATGTTCTATCTTATATAATACAAGGGATTACAACTGGTCCAGGATCCTTCTTCTTGATGGGGATTCTCTTTTCTTGTGATATTTCCTTACATTGCTCAGTTGTGGTCTTTGGTTCTTCATCCATTGATCTCTTTTTACCTATAACCTCTTTCATGAATTTCTTGTACAAATGCATTTGCTCAAGTGCTTCAAAGAACGGCATGTTGATTTCCAATTTGTTGAACATTACACTGAACCTTCCAAAGTCTTTCTGTTTCTCATCCTTCTTTGTAACTCTTTGAGGAAACGGTAGTTTGATTTTAGGTTTAACCTCCTCTTTCTTTTTCTCCCCAGTTGGTTTTTTAGATAGTACACCTTCTTCTGGTTCTTTCACTTTTTCTCTTACCTCAAGTTCCACCTCTATGCATTTATCCTCATTTGTTTCCTCTTCTTATATCATTTTCTGATTTCTTGTTGTGACAACATTAATACTCTCTTGATTTTTCGGATTCGGTACTGTCGCACTCGGGAGGGTTCCTTAAGTGTGTGTTGAGAGGTGTTGGGCTATCTGCCCCATTTCCGACTCAAAATTTTTGATGGAAGCTGTGTTATTCCTTTGAACATTACGGGTCTCTTCTTGGAATTTCATACTTTGAGCTGCCATTCTTTTAATAACTAACTCCCATTCTGCTTTTTGAGGAGCCTGTTGCTGTTGTGGATATGGAGGCTGACTTTGGTCTTTCCAGGAAAAGTTAGGATGGTTCTTCCATCCTGGATTATATGTCTGAGAATATGGATTGTTCTGCCTCAAATATTTTATCTCTTCGATTTGTTAAGCAGTAGCAAGACAATGCGCAGTAAAATGAGGACCATTACAAACCTCACAACTCACAGCTTGGACAGGTTGAACCTGAGCTACAGTTTCAGTGCCCACATTCATTCCCTTAAGCCTTCTTTCCACTTCAGCTTTGATTTGCTCTTCCATTTTCACAACTTGTGTGGCCAACTTCAAGTCAACTATTTCTCCCGGCTTACTCACACTCCGGTCATATAATTCTAGTTGCTCGTTTGCAGTGATGGCTTCAATAATTTTTCTGATTCCAGTGGCTGTTGTAAAGTTGGATGAGCCACCGGTTGTTGTATCGATTAGCTGCTTAGTCTTCATCTTAAGACCATTCACAAACATCTGCATCTGTTCAGTTTGATCCAGATTGTGAGTAGGACATGCAACCAATAACCGTTTGAACCTTCTATATGAATCTCCGAGTGATTCTCCCTCCCTCTGTTTAAAATTCATAATATCATATCATTTGCGAATATAAACAGAGGAAGGAAAATAATCATTCAGAAAGGCTCTTTCCATTTCTTCCCACGTAGTAATACTTCCGGCTGGTAAGGAGTAAAACCACTCTTCAGCTTCTTCAAATAAAGTGAACGGAAACATTCTTAACCTTTTTGCTTCATCTGTGTGTCCTTCAATCTTAAGAGTAGTGCTCATTGTTAAAAATCTCTGTAGATGTTTATTTGTGCCTTCGTTAACCTTTCTGGTGAAAGGTCTCCTCTCAAGATGAGTGATTGTGCTCGGATGCAACTGGAAATTTGTGATATTCACTGGTTGGTTTACAATTGTTAACATACCAACTGGTGCATTCGCCCCGCCGTAATCTACAAGAAGTCTCTCCGCTGGTGGGAGATTCGCCATAGCTTCAGTGTCTCTTTCTGATTTCGAACCTGAATCTGAATGAACATCAACTCTTTCTTCTTCTGAAGCTACTAGTCTAGCTTGTCTACGTCTTTCATGTAGAGTCCTTTCAATTTCTGCATCCAATGAAAAATTAGCTGAGGGGTTTCCTCGCATGAAAATGTTAGACGCAGATTAGTTGTAACACAATAATAATGATAAAAATAAAAATAACAACTGAAAATAAAATTTTGGTCGCAGCGCAACAAAATTTCAATTGAATTATACTCAAACTTATATTCTGGCAGATCTCGGTGTAATACCCCAAATTTTACCCTTATATTTAGTCAGTCATTTCGCATATCATCTCATATGTACATTTGCTAACCACTAACAAGTTATGAAGGTTTTTTGTTTTGCAGATTGGGTCTCAGGGGTATTTTGGTCATTTTACACAAATTCTACCAATTCTTTGAAAACGGGCTGTTATTACGTTCTGAGGCACTTATTTGCCAATTGGGTCAAGGTGCCGGTTTGTTTTGTCAGAAATATGATTGGACTCGGGGTCGCGTCTTGTTTGATATTGAAACATTTCTGAAACAGTCTTGTTCCCTCTTAGTAAAATGGAGTTGGGTTGAAAAAGAAGTGGATACTGTTAAGGTTATTCTGAGAAGAGATGTGATCAACGAGATTTTAATTTGAATTTGTTTGGATATAATCATATGGCGGGGTATCATTTATAAAAGGCAAAGGAGAAATAAGTTTTAAATATTTTTGAACTTTGTGTTCATAAGTACTTATAAGTTACAACTCAAGAAGGAACTTAAATAATTCTGAATTATTATTCATGGATACTTTGAATTTACAAGTGAGAAAGTAAATATGAATATTTGTTGAATTTCATTTCATAAATATTTATAGTTTACAAATTGATAAAGTGAATTCGAATTTGGTTTACAAGAGTTTCATTTACAATAAATCCTAAATCCTAAAAGTTCCTAAATGCCTTCATGCTGTCCTTGAGCCTCTCCACGAGTCCTCGACTAACCTGCACGTCAAAACAATACAACACAGAATGGAAAAGTGTTAGAGGTTGTTTGACACTCTCAGAACAATTGTCATCATCGAGTGTCGGGAGGGCACAACCGAAGCCGCATCCTACTCCCGTTACCGGTCCATGCCATTGGCATCAAATCAGGTAGTTTCGCTCTTATCTTAATAGGTGACCGAGAGAGAAAGAGATAAAAGAAGTTTTGGGCCGAAAGAGGATTCACGCGACTTTGGATTCAATACTAGGCATCATCTCATCAAGTAAATTCTCCAAATTGATAACCAAACTGAACTAAAATCTGAACCATTTCTCCATCACATACAAGCATAGCTCGCAAGCAGTATCAGCACATAAGCTACATATCTGCAGGCCAGCATCTGCAAGCAAGTGATGCCGCAGTATCAGCAACAACAGTTAACATTTTCATGACAGCAGGTAACTTATCAGGCATGCATTAAAGAAGGCAAGGATTCTATACAGCAAGACATATGTGCATTGCACACCCAACTGATAACCATGTTCTGCACTAAGAAAGTTAGTGAGCGGGCGCAATGCCTTACGCACGAATTGGCAACAGCCAGCATCCAAAGCGCATCAGACAAACGGGTCTATTCTCCAATCAGCCCAACACCAGTATGGAAATAAACATGAAAACTCCCATCAATGGAATGCTATCCAATGCTGGAAATCTGACAGCTCAATTAAAGCTTCTGATGATAATCTGCAGCTTTTGGAGCAGACTTTCCCAATGATCAGTGCGTAAATTGAATGAATGAATGCAGACCCCTGCCAACTGCATAAGCCACAACTACAGCGTACAACCTACATTGGGCATAAATCATAAACAACCAAGATTAGTCAACAACAATAACAGCATAACAGGCATAACAGGTCAAATTAGCGAAGCAAAACTGTTACACCTTTTTCAAATTCTGCAACGTCCTGCATTTGTATGATACACCAGGCGAGTAAACTTGAGAGATGTGACCAAGTGGCAACTCACAAAGATGCAGCTCCAACTGCTATCGACACGGCTTTGAGCATGTCTTCCTGACTCGCATTTATGATGAAGGATGCAATCATCAGCCAGCAGCAAGTCTTTGTCTCTGCGTGCGTAAAACTGGTAAATCAGGCATTGGCATGATGTTTCGGGGAAATAGAAAATCAAGGCATTTTATTAATAAATGAACTACAGGACTGATAATCTAAAGGAGAGTGAAATTTAACTTCGGCCCTCAGCTCAACTCATCATCGGGCACGAGACTCGAGCAGCCAGGAGGACTATGGCCGTGGCCATTATCAAACTCCCTACCGAGCATCGAAAATCGAAATAAGGCAACTGTTTCGAACAATTCAATGTAATTCGCAAGGCAACTACACCCGACAACCCAATGTGGCTCAGACTATTAAGTCGTCATCACCATTATGTCCTTTCTCGCCAATGGCACAAGACCGGCAGCCTCCGAACTTATTTGCACCTGAAAGCAGAAGAGAGAAAATCAGTGTACTTCCCAAATAACGCGAAACTCATCACAAGTCAAGCTGGATTATATCAGTAAAACCAGATTTATCAGAACAGATCAATCCATATCAACAGGCGAATCACAAAAGTCCATATCTGAGAAGATCCGAAAATCCCTCATTGATCAAATTATATCAGAAGCAGATATCCAAACAAGAGGGTTTTCGAAACAGATCACAACCAATCCGATTTCAATCCACAATATCCAAAATAGGTTTGGTTCCAAAACAGATTGAAGTAAGCCCGTTTCTGAAAGCAAATCAAATCAAGCTGGGAATATACATTCCAAATGAATCCAAAAAAGGAAGTTTTCGAACCAAATAAGCCATATCAGCAATGAATCCCAATCATATCTGAAAACCAGTAAAATCAAATTAGAAAAGGAAATTCCGATCAAATCAGAAAGATATAGTTTGTGAAAGTCACTATCCCAAAAGGCGTTCAATCAAATAATATCAAATCAAATCGAAAATCGGATTTCATGGAAGAAAAACGAAAATCACAAGGCCCAAAAGGAAGTCAGAAAGAGATATATAAAGAGAACGACATCACCTGAGGAAAGGGGCCAAGAAAAAATCGCTGAACGAGAAACCCTAACGACCGCGACGTCAGAAGAAGGAGAAGTTTTCCACCAAAACCATCGCGAGACTTCAACTCGTTCACGCGAAGGACCGCCGGCGCCGTTTAACCAAACGACGAGCAATCAACCGCCTCAGCCTCAGAATATCTTCATCATCGGCCGGTTCCACTTTAAATGTAAGCCATGGGATGTTTTTCATCACAGATTTCATGTCTCGTTTCAGGTACGAGGAAGATCAGAGAGAATCGCGGCGAGAGAGAAGAAGAATGAAGTGTAAACGGCGCTGCGAAAAACCAAAGGGTTCTGAAACCCTAAATGATCTTGTGATTACAATCACCTCAACCGGGTTGGGTCCGGAGGTAATGACCGGCCCAACCCTTTTATTTTTTACTTTCTTTTTCTTTTTTAATTAAATTATCAAATTTTAAAAAAAAATATTTAAGTTGTTTTTTAAATATTAAACTCAAAAACAGTTTTTTTAAATATTAAAATCAAAAACATTTTTTAAAATATTAAAATTAGAACATTTTAAAATATTAAAATCAATATATTTTTTTAAAACCAAGAGAAAATATTTTTTAAAGATTAAGATCTTCTTTTTTCTATTTATTCATTATCAAGTAAAAAAAAAATTAAGCTTAGATTCATATTAAACTTCTCATAAAATAAGAAACCACAAAAAATGTCCCATAGCTTCATGCTTCTGTTTTCATAATTGTGTTTACTAACCTAGTTCGTTCACTGTGCAGCTTACCATTGTTGTTTCTTTATGTTCGCGTTCTTAAAATTGAATTGTATCATATTGCTGTAACTGTTCCTCCTCTGTAACCCTGCGAATCTTAACAATCGCATTTACGTTTCCGCATTTAAATTTCTGCTGATGTATGATTTCTCACACTGTCATCACTATTATTTTGTCACATTGCACGCACCTCCGAAGGTTAGGTCTAACCGTTTGGTCGCCGCGCCAATAGTCCATAAACCCTCAAAGCTACAAAATTACGAACCCTAAATTTTCACAAATGCCTCGCCGCAGGCAAAATTACCATTTTACCCCTAGCATTAGGTCAAAGAGCCGCCGCGCTCATTTTAGGGTTTCCCGCCGTGGAATCCCTAACCTAATTTAACCCTAATTCACTTAACATTTCAACGTAGAGATTTGGAGTTTCTACACTCCACGTAAGCGTGTCCGTAAGACATGTTTATTCCCCTTGAGACCTTGACCACAGTCAAGAAGTCTCTAACCTCCCTTTTGAGGGGAACTACGATTACTCTGATTCCACTCCCGTAAGGATACGTAGGCACAAGATGCGATGTCTTGCCGAGTAAACTTAGAATTAACCCCTTAGGTCTTTTTTCTCACTTTTAATCCTTTGTACATATACCTTAAGCAAATGAATAAAGCAAATAGTAAGCATTTGAACAAAAGGTTCCTGTAGAGTACTACAGAAGTTTAGGGTGCTAATACCTTCCCTAAATTTAACCAACCCCCGAACCCTAGATCTTTCCCCGCATTGTGTTTACGATGCAAAATAGGTTTTCCCTCTTTTGACCTTTTCCTTCGGATAAATCAAAGAGCGGTTGTGAATTGAATTGTGATTCAAACTAATTAATAGTTTGTGATCCTATTTCCACCGCAACAGAAAATGGCGACTTCACTGGGGACTTGCTAAACTTTTGAGGGTTATCCCTAACTTGTTCATATTTATTACTATCTGTGTTATTATTCATTTGCATGTATATATTTGTGCTTTAATTGCGGGACTGTTCCTTGTGCTGTGAGATGAGTCCTAACCCGGATCTAGTGTACCTTAGGTAAATGGCAATAGACCAAGGAAACTGTACGACGTATATCGATACGGTTGATCTGGTGGCCATAGTTAGTGCGACTTCTTGGTCGGTGCTTATATTCCTTAAGTCAAGTTGAGGATAATATTGAGGCTGCCATATGTTGTCAATGCACTAACTGACTTTTAGAACCCTAGTCAGCTCATCTTGGCCTTTAGAAAGTAGTGAGGTAACCGGCTTTGGTGCAGACTGAAGTTGGTTGACACTCGATACTACGTTCATTGAGATCTTAAACTTGGAGGGTTTTGGTTGGCAAGTCAGTTGCCTTCTGAACAACCACCCTTGTGAAGGATCAATGATATTGAGATCCCTTAGAACCTGGTTACTTTTGTAGGACAGGATGAACCATCTAACTTCAGGGGAGGGTACTTGCCTTTGAACCTCATGCAAGCCTTTAACCTAGGACTTTGTGTGTTTTCATGCATTGCTCCATAAAGCATCTCATTGCATTGTATTTCATGGAGTTCAAATATCATTTTTGGATATCGCGGGATACCATAAATAAAAAAAATAAAATGGAAAAAACAAGAAAAAGATTTCCTTGGTACCCCACGACATTCGTAAATGTTTGAATTCCATGAAATCTTCATTTACATTCACATTTTAGCATCATATTTTTGCATTGCATGTGTCTCCCGATTTCTCATACTCGGTTCTCTCACCTTCCAGTTTCGTCACCCTGAGTTCTCGGCACCAATACAACACCAGAGCTCAAACTCGGAAAAGAATGGAGGATCAGGCAAAAGAGATTGATCGCCTTAGCAATGAACTCGAAGACCTTCGAGGGGGTATGGGGCGTATGATGGAATTGTTACATGTCATGAATGCTAAGATGGATACCCAGCCCACTGTTGTTTCTGAGATCACCGGCGTTACTGTGGACCCTCCACCAAGTGTGACCGTAGCAAGGGACCCACCTTATGGTCTTGCTCCCGGTTTTGTGCCTCCTCAAGCCACTGTTCCGATTAATCAACCTGTTCAGCAAGCCGTGCCCTTGTTTTCTGAAGTTTCTAGGGGGGCTCCTATCTTTGCACCACCTGTTGTACACACTCGTGCGCAACCGTACTTCAATGAGACAGTTTTTGATAATCTTGATGAGAATGTTGAGGGTTATGAGAAACATGATAAGCTTCGTGAGGAAGTAAACACTATCGTCCAGAGATTGAAAAAGGTAGAGGGTGATCAAATTTTTGGGACTGCTGCAAGGGATGTTTGTTTGGTCTCAGGTTTAGTTATTCCCCCGAAGTTCAAAACTCCGAACTTCGATCGTTATGAAGGTGCCACCTGTCCTAAGAGTCATCTGATCATGTATTATCGCAAAATGGCTGCCCATGTTGAGAATGATAAACTGATGATTCATTGCTTCCAAGACAGTTTGAAGGGTGCTTCTTCCAAGTGGTATTTAACTTTAGACCAGTCTCGCATTAAGAATTTTCAAGATTTATCTGACGCTTTCATCAAACACTACAAGTACAATATGGATCTGGCTCCTGACAGAAGACAGTTGCTGAGTATGTCACAAAAGAATTCTGAGTCATTCAAAGAGTATGCTCAAAGGTGGAGAGAGACTGCTTCGCAGGTAGAACCTCCTTTGACCGAGAAAGAGTTAGCTGATTGGTTTGTCGACACGGTCCGTCCAGAATTTTACGAGAGAATGGTGGGTAGTGTGACTTCAAATTTCTCCGACATCGTTGCTGTGGGTGTCAAGATTGAATTGGGTATGAAAAGTGGTAAAATGACAAATAATCATGGTACTTCTAAGGATCAGCCGAAGAAACCTCCGTATAGCTCCCAGAAAAAGAAGGAGAGTGAGACTAATGCTATATCCTCTGGTAGACCAAGGGAACGCTTTTATCGGCATCCGCAAGGTTATGCTCAACCTCAAGGGTACCCAGTCCAATATGCTCAACAACCCTATGTGGCAGCTATTACTCCTTCTTTCAATCAACAGGTTCCCATGTATCAACCTATGCAACAACCTCCTGTTTATCCACCTCCTGTCAACTACCTACAGGCGCCCAACGCTCCTGCTCCTCAACAGCCAGAGAGTCCGGCTCCTCGCCGGAATGTTCCGAATAGAAGAACGTATAAGCCTTGTCCGCCAATTCCGATGACTTTTACCGAGTTGTATCCCTCTTTGGTCAAGCAAGGTCTAATCACCACTCGGGCTTTGGGTCCGCCTCCTAATCCTCTACCCGCCAATTACAACGCCGCCGCTCACTGTTTATTTCATGAGGGTGCGCCTGGTCACGATCTGGAGAATTGTTATGCTCTCAAAAATATTGTTAGAGATTTATTGGAAAAGAAGATTTTATCATTTGAAGATCCTCAACCGAATGTTAAGAAGAACCCTTTTCCTAACCATGAGAGTGTCAATGCCATTGGTGCTGATTCGGAAGAAGGTTATGCCCTTGATGTTGATCAGATTAAGACTCCTCTCAAGATGTTCCATTCGAAACTGTTCGAAGCCGGTTTGGTAGATACTTCCCACGTTGCATGCGCAAGTTGTAAAGCCAGTAGCAAGGGTTGTGTGTTGGTTCAGAATGATGTTCAGAGGTTAATTAATGAGGGTGTTTTACAAGTGACAAGCCAAGCCAAGAAAGATGAGGTCGCTGTGGTTGAGCCTGTCTTCCATCAGCCAGAATCAAAGGGTAAGGTACCAGTGTTTAATCTATCAGGGGCAGGTTCTGCCAATCCCGTGTTCGATATGCCAAAATCGTTTATCCCTGAGGTGAATCAGCCTAAGCCTATAGTTATTTGAAGACCGAGTCCATTTCCTTTCAGTGATCCTAAAGCTGTGCCTTGGAAATATGACGTGACGATGATTGACAAGGAGTCTGGGAAGATTATTCCAAAGGAAGAGGTTAAGGGCACGGTGACCAATATCGCAGAGGTAAGCAGGATGACTCGCAGTGGCCGTGTGTACACTCCCCATTCTAATAAGGATCCACCTAAGGAGACCACTAATATCCCAGTGCCTGCCAAAGACAAAGGTAAGGGAGCCGTCACGAATGATGAAGACGCCGAATTTTTGAGGATCATCAAGAAAAGTGACTATAAAGTTATCGATCAACTTCATCAGACTCCTTCCAAGATCTCAATTCTATCTCTGTTAATGAATTCACCCGCTCATAGGATGGCCTTGCAAAAGGTTTTGACTCAAGCACATGTGGATCAAGATATTAGCACCAGTCGATTTAATAGTGTGATTGCCAATTTAACCGCCTGTAACACCCTCAGTTTCAGCAATGAAGAGTTACCGAAGGAGGGTCCGAACCATAATCGTGCTTTACATATATCGGTAAAATGTCAGGAGGACAATTTAGCGAGAGTGCTAGTAGACACCGGCTCTTCTCTGAATGTTCTACCCAAGAGGGTTCTTGATAAGTTGGCTTGTAAAGAGACTGTGTTGAAACCCACTCCTTTGGTCGTCAAGGCTTTCGATGGCTCTCGTCGGTCAGTAATGGGGGAGGTTGAGCTTCCTATCCTGATTGGTCCGCAAATTTTTAATATCACGTTTCAAGTCATGGACATTAATCCCAATTACAGTTGTTTACTCGGAAGGCCGTGGATTCATGCCGCTGGGGCAGTGACCTCAACATTACATCAAAGGATGAAATTCGTGATCGATGGAAAGTTGGTTATTATACACGGTGAGGAGGATCTGATGGTCAGCAACCTGACCTCTTTCCGTTACATCGAGGCCGATGAGAATGCTTTAGACATTTCCTTTCAAGCACTTGAGATCGCCAATGCTGTTCTGCTGGAGGTCGAAGAGACAGTGGGTCAGGGTAATCCATCTTTTGCATCTCTGAAGAGTACCAAGGCAACAATTGACAGGGGCATTCCTGAAGGCTGGGGAGAGGTAATTGATGTCAAGACCAAGACTGATCGCTCTGGGTTGGGTTACAAACCAACTCAGAATGGAGCTGCCACGACCGTCGAAGGGCGTCCGAAGGTTATCCAAGAAGTATTTGTCAGCGGAGGTTTCCAAGTCAATGCCATCAGTGACTGTGAGAAAAATGAAGAGCTGAGCAACCTGGTGTTTAAGGGTGATGCAGTTTTGAACAACTGGGAGGCCGTAGAGATCCCTGTTATTTTTCCCTTGTCAAAGTAATTGTTTTTTTTAAGTTTCATTTACATTTTCAAATAAAAATCCATAGCTCTGCCCAAGGCTATAGGGTCGCTGTTATTGGGCCACCTTTCATTTCTAAAAGGATATTAATAAAAGCATTTTTGTTCAATTCCACTCTGGTTCATTTGCGTTCTTCGTTTTCACCTTTAAGAATGAAATTGGCAACCTTTCTTCCAAAAAATAATAATAAAAAAACAGCATTTCATTCTTACATATCTTCGAGCATTTTAATTAAGTAAGCTTTCCATCATGCAGAGATATCGTAAACCTTGTTGGATCCAATGACTTTACTGACACTCCTGACTGGGATGCACCCATCAATCAAGCTGAGGATGAGGGTGAAGAAGATTTTGAAGTACCCGCGGAACTGACAAGATTGATTGAGTACGAGTACACAGAGCTTCAACCGCATAAAGAGCAGGTGGACCTAATTAATCTCGGTACGGATGAGAGCAAGAAAGAGGTCAAGATTGGTGCAATGCTTGGGACGGAGATTAGGCCAAGGTTGATTGAGTTGTTAAAAGAGTATATTGATGTGTTTGCATGGTCGTATCAAGATATGCCGGGCCTAGACACGGATATTGTTGTTCACAAGCTGCCGCTTAAGCCAGATTGTCCACCTATCAAGCAGAAACTCCGAAGAACGAGACCCGACATGGCTTTGAAGATTCGAGATGAGGTTAAAAAGCAGTTGGATGCAGGTTTCTTGGCAGTCGCAAAATATCCAGATTGGGTTGCCAACATTGTGCCAGTACCCAAGAAGGACGGTAAAGTTAGGATGTGTGTAGACTACAGGGATCTGAACAAAGCAAGTCCAAAAGACGACTTCCCACTGCCACATATTGATACACTGGTAGACAATACGGCCAGTTTTGCGTTGTTCTCATTTATGGATGGTTTCTCCGGCTATAATCAGATCAAGATGGATCCCGATGATCGAGAGAAGACTACTTTCATTACTCCTTGGGGAACCTTCTGCTACAAAGTCATGCCCTTCGGTTTAAAGAATGCAGGGGCAACCTACCAACGTGCTATGACCACTCTCTTTCATGATATGATGCACAAAGAAATTGAGGTGTATGTGGACGATATGATAGCCAAATCTCAGAGTGAAGAGGAGCATTTAGACCACTTGTTGAAGCTGTTTGAACGACTCAGGAAATATCAGTTGAAATTGAATCCTGCAAAATGTACCTTCGGTGTCAGATCTGGAAAACTGCTTGGTTTCATTGTTAGCCAGCGAGGGATTGAGGTGGATCCTGACAAAGTCCGAGCCATTCAAGATATGCCGGCTCCGCGAACCGAGACGCAAGTTAGGGGTTTTCTGGGACGTCTGAATTATATTTCCAGGTTTATCTTTAATATGACCGCTACTTGTGAGCCGATATTCAAGCTGCTTTGCAAGGGGCAGACAGTTGAGTGGAACCCTGATTGTCAGAAAGCGTTCGAGAAGATTAAGGGTTATTTGCAAGATCCCCCCATTCTGATCCCGCCCGTACCTGGAAGACCGTTGTTTATGTACCTTACTGTGCTCGAGAAGTCTATGGGTTGTGTGCTTGGACAACATGATGAGACTGGGAAAAAGGAACATGCGATTTATTACCTGAGCAAGAAGTTTACCGATTGCGAAAACAGATACTCACCATTAGAGAAAACTTGTTGTGCATTGGCATGGGCCGCAAAGCGCCTTCGGCAATATATGGTCTGTCATACCACGTTATTGATTTCTAAAATGGATCCGATCAAGTATATTTTTGAAAAACCTGCTCAAACCGGGAGGCTAGCCCGTTGGCACATGTTGTTATCCGAATATGACATCCAGTATGTACCCCAGAAGGCGATTAAGGGTAGTATCTTATCTGATTACCTTGCAGACCAGCCAGTTGAAGATTATGAACCTCTTAAGTTTGATTTTCCCGATGAGGATATCCTGTTGATTAAAAGAGATTGTGAAGAGCCAGATCCGAGCGAAGGTCCAGAACCAGGTCTTTGGTGGAAGATGATGTTTGATGGCTCCTCGAATTTCAATGGGCATGGTATAGGCGCCGTTTTGATGAACCCAAAGGGTGGATTCACTCCATTTACAGTAAGATTGGACTTTGAATGCACTAACAACGTCGCAGAATATGAAGCATGTATCCTCGGCCTCGAAGCGGCGATTCACCTCCGAATCAAACTTCTTAAAGTAAGTGGTGACTCAGCCTTGGTTATTTACCAGGTACAAGGCAAATGGGGGACGAAGAATGAGAAGTTAATCCCTTATAAAGACTATATTATTGAGCTGATCAAGTATTTCGACGAGATAGAGTTCGAGCATGTTCCTAGATCCGAGAATCACGTGGCTGATGCATTAGCCATGTTAGCATCCATGTGGAAAGTTAAGTTCGTTAATGAAGCACCTCTTATCCATATCGAGCGCAAAGTTGAGCCCGCTTATTGTCAGTTGGTCGAAGAAGTCGAGGCGGGTGAAAAGCCTTGGTTTCACGATATCAAGAACTATCTCGTCAAGCAAGAGTATCCCGAGGGTGCCACTGGTCTGGACAAGAAAACATTGAGAAGATTGGCGTCCAAATTCTTTATCAGTAATGGTGTGTTGTACAAGAGAAATCACGACATGGTCCTGCTCAAATGTGTTGATAAACGGGAAGCGGACATGTTACTACAGGAAATTCATGAGGGGACCTTCGGAACCCATGCCAATGGTTATGCTATGTCCAAGAAGATGTTAAGGGCTGGGTATTACTGGTTAACCATGGAAGCCGACTGCATCCAATACGCTAGGAAATGCCATAAGTGCCAAATTTATGCTGATAAAATGCATGTACCTCCGTCACCGTTGAATGTTTTGTCTTCACCATGGCCGTTCTCTATGTGGGGCATTGACATGATTGGGGCAATTGAGCCGAAGGCTTCTAATGGTCATCGTTTTATCCTCGTTGCTATAGATTATTTCACCAAGTGGGTAGAGGCTGCCTCCTACACCAACGTGACCAAGCAAGTGGTTGCCCGCTTCATCAGGAAAGAGATTATCTGCCGTTATGGAGTCCCAAGCCGGATAATAACTGACAATGGCACCAATCTGAACAATAAGACTATGAAAGAGTTGTGTGATAACTTCAAGATCACTCACCACAATTCTTCTCCATACCGTCCTAAGATGAATGGAGCCGTTGAAGCTGCGAACAAGAATATCAAGAAGATCCTGCAAAAGATGGTTGTGACTTACAAAGATTGGCATGAGATGTTACCGTTTGCTTTGCATGGATACAGAACCTCAGTAAGAACTTCGACAGGGGCAACACCTTTCTCACTAGTATATGGAATGGACGCCGTGCTCCCCATCGAAGTAGAGATACCTTCGCTAAGAGTGTTAATGGAAGCTGAACTTGAGGAAGCTGAGTGGGTTCAGGACAGATTGGATCAGTTGAATCTCATTGACGAGAAGCGCTTGACAGCCATGTGCCATGGGCAATTATATCAGAAACGGATGAAAAGAGCGTTTGATAAAAAGATTCGTATCCGTGAGTTCCGTCAAGGAGAGCTCGTACTCAAAAAGGTCTTACCAGTACATAAAGATATGCGTGGAAAGTGGATGCCCAATTATGAAGGCCCGTTCGTTGTAAAGACCGTCTTCTCTGGAGGGTCTCTAATACTTACAACAATGGACGGTGAAGAACTTGCGCACCCTGTGAATTCTGATGCAGTCCGAAAATATTATGCCTAAAGACCCGCTAAGTCGAAAACCTGCAAAAGGCGACTTAGGCAAAAGTAAGGGTTGAAAAAAAATAATAATAATAAAAAGCTCGCTAAGTCGAAAACCCGAAAGGGCGGCTTAGGCAAAAAAGAGCGTCCCGGTGGATTGAAAACCCGAAAGGGCGGTCCAGGCAAAAGTTAGGGACAGAGGCATTTCATTGCATCAGAAGACACACTTTTCGCATGAGAGCCATGTTTCAGTTCTTTCATCCTTGCCCAAAGCAGGATTCTGGATTAGCCTTAGTTATTAGTGTCAGTAGGTGTCATTGGATTCGATGTACCTTTTTCCCATGTTGTCAATTTCAAAATGTAATCATCTGTGGAGCTATGCCTTCAGCAAGCAGCCACCCTTTAATAAAAGATACCATCTCGTTACTTACATTCCTTGGTGCATTGCTCTTTATTTTCTATTTGTTATGCAAAATGCGTTTATTCTTAAAATTTGAAAATGAAAGGTGCATTGTAGATTTTTCAAAACTGTTTTTCAAAAAAACAAAACAAATTTGAAATGTAGTAAATTACTTTGACTAGTGGAAATTCCGACAGGATCTCTTCATTCCCCGGAAATATCATTATTGCAGAAACACTTTCAAACCATTGCCCAGTGACAGTCCCCAGAGGGACTATAAGCTGACAACTTTTTCTTGGGTAACTCAAAAGTGTCCCTCAGGTTTTCTTCTCCCCAGGTGAAGACATAGTACTATGCACTCAAGCAGATTACCTTATCCCCAGAGAATTCAGAACTTTAAAACCAGATTTGGTTCTACCATTGATCTTTCTTACCCATGATTGACGTATTGGTTGCAGAGAACGCAGGGTATTTCCGTCGAGATGTTTATTTCATCTCTCGTCCCGTCTCTAGTCTGTTTCGTCAGCATACGCAAGGGCATAAGCATCACATGCCTATCTCATTACATATTCATTACATATTCATTACATATTCATTACATACTCATTTCATAACATTTAACATACATAGACATTAACATACATTCATATTAACATATTCATTAACATACGCGTTAGCATGCCCAGGTTCATTGTGTCTCTACCATCGGTCGTTACCGCCGGGTAATTGGGCTTGTCCATTCTCTTCAAATAGATTGTCAGCCATAAGCATAAAATACTTACTTGTTTCTAGTTTCCCCACAGAGCTCGATCCTCGTGGATGACGGTTACTTCAGCTGTCTTTCCTCGCCAGGATAAGATATCTACCCGTCGAGTTCATTCCCTCGATGGAGTCTTGATTACCAGTCTTCTTTCTAGCTCGATCCTAGATTGAATCTCAGTCTTGTCGGTCGTCAATCCCAACCGGACGTGCATTTATTTTGCACCTTCTGAAGGTTTTCACCACACCATGACAGATACGCGACTATCTCGTTTGAGAGGTTTATCACTGTACCCGGACGTGCATTTATTTTGCACTATCTTTCAAAAAAATCAACTACAATCCTTTACAGATACATGCCAGTTCATGCCCGGATAATTTATTATTACAATCCTACATCTTACAGCATCAATATACAACATTTCTCACCCAAGAAGTCGATCATATCCTCGTTATGACTCGCAGCAAATGGCCATTTCCATGGAGCAGTTGGGTTTCCATTTCCCTGCCGTCTTGAGGTTTGAGCCAAATCATATTCAGGAGAGCACGATTCTGAAATATGAGTAAATTCAGTCATCCAGTTTCATATTCAAGAGAGCACGATTCTGAAATATGAGTAAATTCAGTCATCCAGTTTCATATTCAGGAGAGCACGATTCTGAAATATAAGTACATTCAGTCATCCAGTTTCATATTCGGGAGATCACGATTCTGAAATAGGAAAAAATCCAGTCAGCCAGTTTCATATTCAGGAGAGCACGATTCTGAAGTATGAAGATTTTCATTTACCCTTTATCCGAATCATATTCAGGAGAGCACGATTCTGAAGTATGAGGAAGTTCAGTTTACCCTTTTCATGTTCAGGAGAACATAATCTTGAAGCATGAAGAAGTTTATTTATCCTCCGGTAGGAGAAGAATCAGAATCGTATTCCAGGCGCCGACCTTAAAATACGAGGAGATTTATTTATCAGATAAGCAGCAGCCTCTTTATTTGAGTGCTTATCCATTTTTGCGCATAAGTCCCTTCCAACGATAAATGACAGTTCTCCCTCGAGAAGCTTATCAGGGCATTTCCCATTAAAGACCATTTATCTTGGGCATACAGTCGGTCTTTACCCTGTATATCCGATACGGATTTCCGAGAAGTTCGTTTGATCCTGTCACGAGAGATAGTTCACAGAAGCTTGGATGTTATTCTTTGCTCAATGCTCCAGCATTCTGTAATCAATCTTACCATCGTACGTGATCCAGTTTTATTTTTAGATTCCCCAGTGGAGACCGTCTCATAGGTACCATCTCCATTCGAGGATCTCGTTCCTTTTCTAAAAGTGACAATTGGTTATTCGCACCAGTTGACTATCATTTTTAGAATTCCCCAGTGTTATACTGTGTCTCAGCGCGTCATTTTCCCCAGTGTGTTTCTTCTCGTGGCTTCTGTCCCAGTGTCGTCATGTTCATCAACATTTTCGCATTCATTATTCCAGCATACGCATCATATCATAGTCATGGCATCATCTGCATTAAGTCATTCCAGTTTTGTCCATAGCATTGCATATCGTCGCATATAAGGACAAAATTTTCGGTTATCTATATTTAAATCTCTCCACCACGATTCCTCGAGTCTCTGTTACTCAAATCGTCCGGTGTAGCTATTTAAATAGGGGCAACTGTAATACCCCAAATTTTACCCTTATATTTAGTCAGTCATTTCGCATATCATCTCATATGTACATTTGCTAACCACTAACAAGTTATGAAGGTTTTTTGTTTTGCAGATTGGGTCTCAGGGGTATTTTGGTCATTTTACACAAATTCTACCAATTCTTTGAAAACGGGCTGTTATTACGTTCTGAGGCACTTATTTGCCAATTGGGTCAAGGTGCCGGTTTGTTTTGTCAGAAATATGATTGGACTCGGGGTCGCGTCTTGTTTGATATTGAAACATTTCTGAAACAGTCTTGTTCCCTCTTAGTAAAATGGAGTTGGGTTGAAAAAGAAGTGGATACTGTTAAGGTTATTCTGAGAAGAGATGTGATCAACGAGATTTTAATTTGAATTTGTTTGGATATAATCATATGGCGGGGTATCATTTATAAAAGGCAAAGGAGAAATAAGTTTTAAATATTTTTGAACTTTGTGTTCATAAGTACTTATAAGTTACAACTCAAGAAGGAACTTAAATAATTCTGAATTATTATTCATGGATACTTTGAATTTACAAGTGAGAAAGTAAATATGAATATTTGTTGAATTTCATTTCATAAATATTTATAGTTTACAAATTGATAAAGTGAATTCGAATTTGGTTTACAAGAGTTTCATTTACAATAAATCCTAAATCCTAAAAGTTCCTAAATGCCTTCATGCTGTCCTTGAGCCTCTCCACGAGTCCTCGACTAACCTGCACGTCAAAACAATACAACACAGAATGGAAAAGTGTTAGAGGTTGTTTGACACTCTCAGAACAATTGTCATCATCGAGTGCCGGGAGGGCACAACCGAAGCCGCATCCTACTCCCGTTACCGGTCCATGCCATTGGCATCAAATCAGGTAGTTTCGCTCTTATCTTAATAGGTGACCGAGAGAGAAAGAGATAAAAGAAGTTTTGGGCCGAAAGAGGATTCACGCGACTTTGGATTCAATACTAGGCATCATCTCATCAAGTAAATTCTCCAAATTGATAACCAAACTGAACTAAAATCTGAACCATTTCTCCATCACATACAAGCATAGCTCGCAAGCAGTATCAGCACATAAGCTACATATCTGCAGGCCAGCATCTGCAAGCAAGTGATGCCGCAGTATCAGCAACAACAGTTAACATTTTCATGACAGCAGGTAACTTATCAGGCATGCATTAAAGAAGGCAAGGATTCTATACAGCAAGACATATGTGCATTGCACACCCAACTGATAACCATGTTCTGCACTAAGAAAGTTAGTGAGCGGGCGCAATGCCTTACGCACGAATTGGCAACAGCCAGCATCCAAAGCGCATCAGACAAACGGGTCTATTCCCCAATCAGCCCAACACCAGTATGGAAATAAACATGAAAACTCCCATCAATGGAATGCTATCCAATGCTGGAAATCTGACAGCTCAATTAAAGCTTCTGATGATAATCTGCAGCTTTTGGAGCAGACTTTCCCAATGATCAGTGCGTAAATTGAATGAATGAATGCAGACCCCTGCCAACTGCATAAGCCACAACTACAGCGTACAACCTACATTGGGCATAAATCATAAACAACCAAGATTAGTCAACAACAATAACAGCATAACAGGCATAACAGGTCAAATTAGCGAAGCAAAACTGTTACACCTTTTTCAAATTCTGCAACGTCCTGCATTTGTATGATACACCAGGCGAGTAAACTTGAGAGATGTGACCAAGTGGCAACTCACAAAGATGCAGCTCCAACTGCTATCGACACGGCTTTGAGCATGTCTTCCTGACTCGCATTTATGATGAAGGATGCAATCATCAGCCAGCAGCAAGTCTTTGTCTCTGCGTGCGTAAAACTGGTAAATCAGGCATTGGCATGATGTTTCGGGGAAATAGAAAATCAAGGCATTTTATTAATAAATGAACTACAGGACTGATAATCTAAAGGAGAGTGAAATTTAACTTCGGCCCTCAGCTCAACTCATCATCGGGCACGAGACTCGAGCAGCCAGGAGGACTATGGCCGTGGCCATTATCAAACTCCCTACCGAGCATCGAAAATCGAAATAAGGCAACTGTTTCGAACAATTCAATGTAATTCGCAAGGCAACTACACCCGACAACCCAATGTGGCTCAGACTATTAAGTCGTCATCACCATTATGTCCTTTCTCGCCAATGGCACAAGACCGGCAGCCTCCGAACTTATTTGCACCTGAAAGCAGAAGAGAGAAAATCAGTGTACTTCCCAAATAACGCGAAACTCATCACAAGTCAAGCTGGATTATATCAGTAAAACCAGATTTATCAGAACAGATCAATCCATATCAACAGGCGAATCACAAAAGTCCATATCTGAGAAGATCCGAAAATCCCTCATTGATCAAATTATATCAGAAGCAGATATCCAAACAAGAGGGTTTTCGAAACAGATCACAACCAATCCGATTTCAATCCACAATATCCAAAATAGGTTTGGTTCCAAAACAGATTGAAGTAAGCCCGTTTCTGAAAGCAAATCAAATCAAGCTGGGAATATACATTCCAAATGAATCCAAAAAAGGAAGTTTTCGAACCAAATAAGCCATATCAGCAATGAATCCCAATCATATCTGAAAACCAGTAAAATCAAATTAGAAAAGGAAATTTCGATCAAATCAGAAAGATATAGTTTGTGAAAGTCACTATCCCAAAAGGCGTTCAATCAAATAATATCAAATCAAATCGAAAATCGGATTTCATGGAAGAAAAACGAAAATCACAAGGCCCAAAAGGAAGTCAGAAAGAGATATATAAAGAGAACGACATCACCTGAGGAAAGGGGCCAAGAAAAAATCGCTGAACGAGAAACCCTAACGACCGCGACGTCAGAAGAAGGAGAAGTTTTCCACCAAAACCATCGCGAGACTTCAACTCGTTCACGCGAAGGACCGCCGGCGCCGTTTAACCAAACGACGAGCAATCAACCGCCTCAGCCTCAGAATATCTTCATCATCGGCCGGTTCCACTTTAAATGTAAGCCATGGGATGTTTTTCATCACAGATTTCATGTCTCGTTTCAGGTACGAGGAAGATCAGAGAGAATCGCGGCGAGAGAGAAGAAGAATGAAGTGTAAACGGCGCTGCGAAAAACCAAAGGGTTCTGAAACCCTAAATGATCTTGTGATTACAATCACCTCAACCGGGTTGTGTCCGGAGGTAATGACCGGCCCAACCCTTTTATTTTTTACTTTCTTTTTCTTTTTTAATTAAATTATCAAATTTTAAAAAAAAATATTTAAGTTGTTTTTTAAATATTAAACTCAAAAACAGTTTTTTTAAATATTAAAATCAAAAACATTTTTTAAAATATTAAAATTAGAACATTTTAAAATATTAAAATCAATATATTTTTTTAAAACCAAGAGAAAATATTTTTTAAAGATTAAGATCTTCTTTTTTCTATTTATTCATTATCAAGTAAAAAAAAAATTAAGCTTAGATTCATATTAAACTTCTCATAAAATAAGAAACCACAAAAAATGTCCCATAGCTTCATGCTTCTGTTTTCATAATTGTGTTTACTAACCTAGTTCGTTCACTGTGCAGCTTACCATTGTTGTTTCTTTATGTTCGCGTTCTTAAAATTGAATTGTATCATATTGTTGTAACTGTTCCTCCTCTGTAACCCTGCGAATCTTAACAATCGCATTTACGTTTCCGCATTTAAATTTCTGCTGATGTATGATTTCTCACACTGTCATCACTATTATTTTGTCACATTGCACGCACCTCCGAAGGTTAGGTCTAACCGTTTGGTCGCCGCGCCAATAGTCCATAAACCCTCAAAGCTACAAAATTACGAACCCTAAATTTTCACAAATGCCTCGCCGCAGGCAAAATTACCATTTTACCCCTAGCATTAGGTCAAAGAGCCGCCGCGCTCATTTTAGGGTTTCCCGCCGTGGAATCCCTAACCTAATTTAACCCTAATTCACTTAACATTTCAACGTAGAGATTTGGAGTTTCTACACTCCACGTAAGCGTGTCCGTAAGACATGTTTATTCCCCTTGAGACCTTGACCACAGTCAAGAAGTCTCTAACCTCCCTTTTGAGGGGAACTACGATTACTCTGATTCCACTCCCGTAAGGATACGTAGGCACAAGATGCGATGTCTTGCCGAGTAAACTTAGAATTAACCCCTTAGGTCTTTTTTCTCACTTTTAATCCTTTGTACATATACCTTAAGCAAATGAATAAAGCAAATAGTAAGCATTTGAACAAAAGGTTCCTGTAGAGTACTACAGAAGTTTAGGGTGCTAATACCTTCCCTAAATTTAACCAACCCCCGAACCCTAGATCTTTCCCCGCATTGTGTTTACGATGCAAAATAGGTTTTCCCTCTTTTGACCTTTTCCTTCGGATAAATCAAAGAGCGGTTGTGAATTGAATTGTGATTCAAACTAATTAATAGTTTGTGATCCTATTTCCACCGCAACACTCGGCAACGGCGCCAAAAACTTGACTGGTAAAATAGCAAGTGTACTATTTTTACCGATGTAGTAATAAGGGGAAATTCCCCAAATATCGATCTCGCGGACTGCGTATGAATACAAGTTTTATACTAATGAAATTGAACAAAAAGTCAAAGGAGTTTTGGTTTGTTGTTTGCAAAATGTAAAGGCCAGAAGGCAAAAGCAGTAAAATAAAGGTTCTGGACAATTATGAGAGGCATGCTAGGGTAGGGTGTATGAAAAACCTTGTAATAACCTTAATCCTTAGTTTTCAGAAATCACTGCTCAATTCAATCGTGACCGGTTTTAAAGATTAGTTAACTCTAATTCCTTAGCAGAAAACCCTTTGGTATTCTCCCTATATCCCAATTCCTTGGTGGTATAGGAATAATACCAAGCAATATATTTTATCTAAAACATTACGGTTACTATAGGGTATCCTCATTCCTAGGCAATATCTACTATTATATTATCGTATAAATGCGTTAAAGATCATTTTTCCAAACCTAAGGTTAACCGTAAATTGGATCCTTATTTGTCAAATAAAAAAAAGCCTTATGAACATTATACAATAACAACGATGATTAGAAAGCAGTGAAATCAATTATTCAAAGGAAACAAGGTCATTACAGAGTCAATTCAGGGACACCCCCTAACATTGGGGGGTTTAGCCACTCATAATAATAAAAATAAAATCAACAATTAGACTGAACATTACAAGATAATAGGGTTGCCTTGATCTTCAATCGCTTCCACTCATGAGAACCTTCAGTTTCCCAAATCCTTGATCGCTCCAATCTTGATCGTGAAATTCCTTTTTTCTTTCTTCCAAAAAGTCCCTTTTCTTTTCTCAAAACACGTCTCAAATAGTCTCAACTCAAACTCAGCACTAGGGAAATACCCAAAATACCCTCATGGATCACAAGTGTTAAAAATACAAGAAAAATAGAGAATGAAGCGTTTTAACCAACACGGGCCGTGTCAACTGACACGGGTGGCCGTGTTGGCTTCCTGTTACAATTGCACGAGATTTTTCCAAGTCCCAGGTATGCTGACATGAGCCGTGTCAGCTGACACGGGCGGCCGTGTCAGCTCCCTGGTTTCCCTTAATTCTTGTCTTTCTGAGAACTTCCTGACACGGGCCGTGCCAGCTGACACGGGTGTCCGTGTCAGGCTCCTGGTCCACTTCAAAAGCTCTTCCGAATTCTTGCCATCTTCCCTAGTTTTCACTCTGATTGTCCTTTATTGTTTACCTAAACCTAGAAATAATGACAATACCAAATCGACACGTAAAATGCAATAAAAACAAATAAAACGCGACAAGACATAACAAATGATTAACAAAAATTAACGGTAAAATATCATATAAAAACCAATGATCATGTGGCTAGGGGCATCATCATGACCTTATCTTAGCCATCATTGCATATTAAATGCAATACACGGCTCAAGGCACACGTGGCGCTCCCACTCTTTAGATCCCATCACTCGTTGGTCTCCCCGTACCTCGAGCTCCCCGACAAGCAGCGTGACAAATGCCCGGACATATTTTCCTTCGAGTACAAGGTGACAGCTGTCGCAATGAGAATTGGATATCAAGCTTTTGATTAACTTGAATCATATTCACCACCGGTCTTTAATTTGTCCAAGGCAGGGCGAAAGGACCGAATTACCCAAGAATATGCAATGCAATGTAAAGCTAGAAAATCTAAGGTTCGAGGGTTGGTTAAACTTAGGGAAGGTGTTAACATCCTAAGCATCTGTAGTACTCTATAGGAACCTCTTGTTATGTTGTGCTATTGTTGTTTGCTAAGGGTAAGAGACCTAGGGGGTTTATTTCTAAGTATACTCGCCAAGAAATTGCATCTTGTGCCTACGTATCCTGACGGGAGTGGAATCAGAGTATTTGTAGTTCCATTAAAGAGATTGAGGAACCATTAACTATGGTTAAAGTTCCAGGGGGAGAAGGTTTGTTGTTTGACTCTAGGAGAAGAGACGAGTCGGCATCTTAGGGAGAAAACTCGATTTAACCACCAGAAACATATAGGAGATGGTCTTTGCGTCGCATTGAGAGAAGGGCTCCAACTTGGATATATCATCGAAGAGTATGCCACATACCTCTTTCAAGCAGAAAAGATGCTACATCTTTTTTATTTTTGTTATGGGGGTAGGATAATTATCTCGACTACACAGATGAATCATGTCTAATTCTCTTGTGGATTGAATTGTAAGTTGTCTAATGTTGAAAACTTAAGGGCATCTACCTTAAGGTGTAAGGGTGACTTAAGCTGATCGACCTGTAACGTCAGGGATCATGCGGGGGGAAAAGGATACAAATGAACAATATGTTGTATACAACTTGAAGAAGTTATATACAGGTTCTTCCCTTGGACGTATAATTATTAGATAAAAATAGGCACTTAACCATGTATGGTCGATCAAATATTGACCCGAGGTCGAGGTTAAAAGGGGGGGGGGGGTTTCTAACCTAATGTTATCATGCGGTAGTCTTGACCTTGATGTTATTTAGAAATGAAGTTGAATTAAGAATCTAAAGGGAGCGTAGGAATCAACAAACAAGTAACGCAACGCCATCCAAACGATCGACATCCAGATTTGTCAAGACTTGTAGAATGCTTATCCTAAACTTGTGGATAAGGGTAGAGGTTAATGTTGATAATCAAACGAGCTTACATTAAACCAAAACCTCCTATGATCTACTCAACATGTGATCACGGTTAACGTCAGCATGCAAATTAATGTCTAAATTGGAATTAATCAAGAAAGTAACATAAGTCTATTTAGTCAAACAAATCAACAAATTAACACCACACGATTTAATTTGACGTCACAAATGATTAACATTAAATTGATGCCAATAATAACAACAACAACAACAAAAATAAAAATTCATCAAAATAAATAGTAAGAATAAAATAAATAAATAAATAAATAAATAAAAGTAAATAAAGGAAAGGGTGCAAAATATAAAGGTGTGGTAATTTGAAGGCATTGGCTCATTGGGCTTAGGAGTCAAAAAAATCCCATATGAGTTGCAACAAACAAGCCCTGTGTCTGAGGAGGTGAGGAAGTGTCTAAGGAAGAGTCTGATGATGGTATTAAGTCTGTTCTTACTGATTCTGATACTAATACTGATGCTGATGCAACTAAAGGTTCTAAGGATGAAGATTAATTTGTTTGATTAGCTCCTTGTTTTTTTTGTTTCTTTGATTTGTCTGCGATGGCAGAATGTAGTTTTATTGCACTTAAGGTGCTTATGGTTTGTACTGTATCTGGGTCTATGTACCCTTAACTCATCTTGGTTCTGGTAATGTGATATGTTTTGCTTTCTCTTAGCTTATATTACCAGTTTGTGGCTAAAAAGGGGGAGAAGTTATATATGTGGTGTGAAGCTGGTGTTTGGTTGTTGTTGCTATTAGATGGTGTTTGGTTGTTGTTGTTGTTGCTGCTCTGAGGATGTTGTTGTTGCTATTATTCTGTTGATGATCTTGCAGGATGTTGATTCTGCTGAATGTTGTTGTTTTGTGATTGGGTTGTTTATACAATTTTGTGACTTACAGGTTGTTGAATGGTGAAATGTTTTTGGGCTGTTTGGTTTGTGAGTAGGCTTGAAGAGTTGCTGGTTTTTGGGTTGAGGGGGATTTGGTATTTTCTCTTGTTTCTAAAGTTTTCTGCTGTGGTGTGCTCTGTGTTTTAGAAGCTCTTGTGATCTGTTATTTGTTTTAGCCAAAATTTGCTAAAGGGGGAGTTTGTTAGTTCCTGATTGGAAGGCATTTTGGTAAAACTTGGTGAAATCACAAGATGTCCTACATGATGTCGTGACATTTGGTTTTAAGGTTCTGCAGGTAGATATGTCTGTTGTAGAAGGACTTAACTCATGATATCAAGCATGATGTCCTGACTCTTATGAACAAAACATTCTGTGAGAATGTGTTTGTTTCTTTTGTGCAACTCTTTACATTGATCCGGTGTATATCTGCATGGATTTAATTATTGGCCAAAGGCGTTTTTTTATTCACATATCGTGGAACAGTTATGGACTCCAGAGGAGCTATGTTTTGAATAATATCTTTAAAATCTGAAGAGTGATTTGATTGGATCAAATCAAATATGTTTCATTGATGCTATTTATTTTGATTGACCTCTTCATGATCAACAGTTACTTTTGCCACAACCCAAGCCCGTCCAAGTGTTTCTATTTAAAGGTTTTGCAACCCTAGATTTCTGATCAGAGAAGCTAGGTTTTAGATTGTGCAATTGCGTAAGGATTAGTGTTGTCTGATAACACGAAATCATATAGATATTTTCATGCATAATTCGACTAAAAGCTAACTGTTTTCGATCCGATTTCGGGTTATTTCCATGTATTTGTCTGATGTTTTTGCAGGTATTCAACGATCACGTCTAAACAAGGCAACATGAAGAAAAGAAGCAATCCCAGATGAAATATGGACGAAAAAGGAGTGAAAACACAATGAAAAGCGCAGCAGACAGTTTTTGCTGATGTGACGACCGTCACAGATGCATGACGACCGTCACACCTTGTGACGACCGTCATGCAGGCAAAAACGCCCCACTCAGATTACACGTCAAAAGAGCAGTTCCAATTCCCATTAAATGGTCCACTACTCCCTAAATTATCTGCCTCAAGGTCCATCATCCTCAGAGGTAACCGTTGGAATTCCACTTCTATAAAAAGGGAAGCAGGGGACTTCAAAAAGGGAGCTGCATTCATACCACGAAGTACTGCCAAATTTACTTTCCAGCAAATTTACTTTCAGTTATTATTTGTATCCATTTCTCCAGTTCTATTTGTATCCCTTTCCTTTATTTCCCTTTCCATTCTACTCATTCCCATTTCTGCCCTTCTGTATTTGTTACTGCACTGTACGATCGAATTGGAACTAAAGACAGAATCCTGCCAACATCTGTGGAGGATCTGCCCAAAGGCCAATTGGCATTATTTACAGGTTTTCATTTTGATCGACTCTTATTTTATCATAATGCAATTTATTATTTATTATTATTATTTATGTTTTGTTTTTCCAAATTCCATGTCTAGCTAAACTTAGGTAATCGATATGTAGCAATAATTCGGATGGGATTTGATAACTCTTGTTTGAAACTTTCTTTTCACAAAAATAACTTATGGTCTAAGTGTTTAAAAATTGATTTACGAAATAAACTTCGTCGCGAAAGCGAGAACTTGTTTTAAAGTAGTTTTGCCACGGAAGTGGAAAATTAATTAAGATACGAACCAACAAGCGAAAGCTGCGGTAAGGTCAGATAGTAAACACTAGGCATTTGTTTTAATAACAGCGAAAGCACTTTAAAACTAATTAGAACTTAGAGATTTCCAAAAAATAGTTTTAACCCCGAACGGAACACGAAAGTGTACGTTAGGCCCTTAGGATTATGATTAGCGTCAATAACCATCGTGAGACGAGAGTCTTCAAATCTCCACTTTCTGCTTAAGTAAACTGCGAAAACTATTTCATACACCAGTAACTTATCAAATCCCTGAAGAACATAACTACTACGTATCGATTCAATTAATTAAAATCTAAATAGTAATCTTAGTTTCCCCTCTTAGTGACAATCTTATTCCCTTAAAACGTATTCTACCTAGCTAAACATAGTAACTCCCGAGAACACTAGTTTGATTACGAGTCCCTGTGGGATCGATATCTTTTATTACTACGCGATAGACTGTGCACTTGCAGTTAGAATTGTTAGACATAGAAAGTCGCGATCAAGTTTTTGGCGCCGTTGCCGGGGACCCGTTTAGTCAATAGTGTAACCTTCTGTTACGCCGTATAGTCTAGGTAAACAATTTTCATTTTTCCTTTACTAGTGTTGTCGATTGTATGCCAAGTGATCGCCCACAAAGCGATATCTTGAAACCTTCAGTCGCAGAACTAGAACGCTTCTTACATCTAAGAAGCCGAATCATTGAGTACCAACTCAAACATAACATTCCTGATCCTCTCACTCCCATCCCCAAAGAAGATGAACCAAAGATGGCTGAAGGACCTCCGAACAAACCGCTGAAGGCATACGCTACACCATCTCAGATGGAGCCTAGAAGTAGCATTGCTGCCCCAGCTATTACCCGAAATGATTTTGAGCTGAAACCATCATTGCTGTCGGCTGTACAACAAAACTAATTCTCAGGAAACGCAACTGAGGATCCGAACGAACATCTAACGAAGTTTGTACAATATGCGGACACAGTGAAAGCAAATGGAGTAACTCCAGACGCGATAAGACTTCGTCTTTTCCCATTCTCTCTTAGAGACAGAGCGTGGACATGGTTACAATCGTTACCATCCAACTCCGTTACAACGTGGGAGCAATTGAAGAACGTCTTTTTAGCGAGATATTTTCCACCAAGCAAAACTGCTATGCTTAGAGCTCAAATCAACGGATTTCGACAGAAAGATACTGAATCTCTCTACGAAGCATGGGAACGATTCAAAGATATGATGAGAACATGTCCTCACCACGGTCTAGAAGACTGGGTGACAATCCATACTTTCTATAATGGGCTTCTATACAATACTAGATTAACCATAGACGCTGCCGCGGACGGTGCACTTATGGATAAGCCATACGATGAAGCCTATCAATTGATAGAAAACATGTCACAAAACCATTGCCAATGGGGAGGTGAACGCACTCCAAATGAGAAAACCTCAGCGAAAGGTGGGATGTACGAAATCAGCAGCCTTGAAAAGTTCAATGCTAAAGTAGATGCTCTAGCACAAAAGATCGATAGTCTGACCGTTAACCCCACTGCAACTGTCGCTGCAGTAACTCCAAATTACGAGTTATGCGGAAGCACCACTCATAATGCACCCGAATGCCCATTGCTAGCCGGAATCCCGCCAGACCAGGTAAATTATGCTCAAGGAAATTCCTACGCAAATACCTACAACCCAGGTTGGCGAAATCATCCAAACTTTTCTTACAAAAGCGAAAATGCATTGCAAATGCCTAATGCTCCGCAAGGATATCAAAAACCAGCTGCTCAGAATGCACCTAGGAAATCAAACCTCGAATTGATGATGGAAAAGTTCATAGCTACCCAAGCTCAAACGAACAAAGAGTTCCTGAATCAAAACATACACACTAGCGAGCAAATTAAACAGTTGACAAGAAAAGTAGACGCTTTAGCCACCCACAACAAAATGTTAGAAACTCAGATATCACAAGTGGCTCAACAGCAAGCATCTGCTGCCGCACCTGCTGGCACATTTCCTGGAAAACCCGAACAGAATCCCAAAGGCCAAGAAAATGCTGTGATACTAAGAAGTGGAAAAGAATTGGACGAACCGATCGATCCAAGGACCGAAAACTCAGCCATGCAACAGAAACCAACTGAACAAGCAGAAAAGGAATCTGAGTTAGAGAAGAAGGAAGACAACGAGAAGGAGGATACCGCGAGTGAAAAAACTCAAACACCTCCAGCGCCATATAAACCACCTATCCCTTATCCGCAAAGACTAATAAACTCTAAAACTTCAGGACAGTTTAAGAAATTTGTAGAGCTCCTTAAACAGCTGAATATTACTATTCCCTTTACAGAAGCGATAACTCAAATGCCGTCATACGCCAAATTTCTCAAAGAGATCCTGTCGAATAAGAGAAAGATCGAGGATAACGAAACAGTTACACTCACTGCAGAGTGTAGCGCTATTATTCAAAACCGCATGCCTCCTAAATTAAAAGACCCAGGTAGTTTCTCCATACCCTGCGTCATAGGAAAGTTCGTAATAGACAAAGCTCTATGCGATTTAGGAGCCAGTATCAGTGTTATGCCCTTATCTATATGCAAAAAGCTGAATATGGGAGACCTCAGGCCAACCAAAATGTCCGTACAATTAGCTGACAGATCAGTAAAATACCCCGTCGGAATACTGGAGAACGTTCCAGTACGCATATGACAATTCTACATTCCAACCGACTTCATAATCATGGACATCAAGGAGGACACTGTAACCCCAATTATCCTAGGAAGACCGTTCCTAGCTACAGCCGGAGCGATTATAGACGTGAAGAAAGGAAGGCTAACATTCGAAGTAGGAGAAGAAAAGATAGAGTTCATTCTCACCAAGTTCTTACAAGCACCAGCCATAGACGATACCTGCTATTTAGTAGATGAAATTGACGAATGCATAAGAGAACCTAAAAATGAGGAGACCACGTATTCAGAAATAATAAAGATTCAAATACCCGACATTTCTGAAGACGACAATTGGCGTAAACCGTATAAAGATGACAGCCTAAGCGAAAGCTTAGCACTGACACCAAACCATATGCCAGGTCCGAAGAACCCATCTTTAGAACTTAAAACTCTACCCAAAAACCTCAGATATGAATTTCTAGACGATGAACTAAAAAGACCAGTGATAGTCAACGCCGACTTAGGACAACCAGAAACCGAAAAGTTATTAGAAGTCCTAAAGAAGTACCCCACCGCGTTAGGCTATAACATAAGCGATTTAAAAGGTATAAGCCCTTCGATCTGTATGCATCGAATTACAATAGAGGAAGACTCTAAAACTTCTCGAGAGCATCAGAGAAGACTAAACCCCATCCTGAGCACTGTAGTCAGGGATGAAGTAAAGAAATTACTAGATGCAGGAATCATCTATCCGATATCCGATAGTGAATGGGTTAGCCTAGTTCATGTCGTACCAAAGAAAGGAGGAGTAACAGTAGTTAAAAACGAAAAAGGTGAATCAATAACAAAAAGAGTCGTGACTGGAAGTAGGATGTGTATTGATTATAGGAAGCTTAACAAGGCTACGCGCAAAGATCACTTCCCGCTACCCTTCATAGACCAAATGTTGGAAAGATTAGCCAAACATTCATGTTTCTGCTATCTAGATGGTTACTCAGGATTCTTCCAAATTCCCATCCATCCCGATGACCAAGAAAAGACTACATTCACATGTCCTTACGGTACTTTTGCTTACCGCCGAATGCCGTTCGGACTCTGTAACGCTCCAGCAACCTTCCAAAGATGCATGATGGCAATCTTCGCAGATTTCATAGACGACATTATGGAAGTGTTTATGGACGATTTCTCAGTATGTGGACAAAGTTTCGAAGGATGCTTACAAAACATAGAAATGGTACTAGAACGTTGCGTAAAAGTAAACTTCGTCCTAAACTGGGAGAAATGCCATTTTATGGTCCGACAAGGAATAGTTCTAGGACACGTCATATCAGATAGAGGGATTGAGGTAGACAAAGCCAAAATAGAGATTATAAAAGATCTCCAACCTCCAAAATCCGTACGAGAGATACGGAGTTTTCTAGGACATGCCGGTTTCTACAGAAGATTTATAAAAGATTTCTCGAAAATCACAAAACCTTTGACCAGCCTGTTAATGAAAGATGCTGAGTTCGTCTTCGACGACGACTGTTTAAAAGCATTCGAAACATTGAAATCAGCCCTTATCACCGCACCAATCATGCAACCACCAGACTGGAGACTACCGTTTGAAATCATGTGCGACGCGAGTGATTACGCTGTAGGCGCAGTTCTAGGACAAAGGAAGGACAAGAAACTCCATGCCATCTATGCCAGTAGAACCTTAGATCCTGCCCAAATGAACTACGCTACCACAGAAAAGGAACTTCTAGCAGTTATATTTGCGCTTGACAAATTCCGTTCTTACTTAGTAGGAGCAAAAATTATAATATACACAGACCACGCTACCATAAGGTACCTCATAAGCAAAAAGGATGCCAAACCAAGACTATTGAGATGGATCCTGTTATTACAAGAGTTTGATTTAGAAATCAAAGATAAGAAAGGAACCGAGAACGTTGTTGCGGATCACTTATCCCGAATAGAAGGCATCAGACACGAACCAGTACCGATAAATGACGATTTCCCGTACGAACGTCTGATAGCCAAATTAGAAAGTGACGCACCCAACTCAATCTCGGAAGATCCAGAATTCAAAAAAGCCGTAGAAGTCATCTATGCCCAAGTCACATTACCTTGGTATGCTGACATCGTTAATTACCTCGCCGCAGGCGTGCTTCCACCGGATCTTACTTATCAGCAAAAGAAGAAATTCTTCCACGATCTGAAACACTATTATTGGGACGAACCCCTACTCTTCAAGAGAGGGGCCGACAACATATATCGTCGTTGTGTCCCAGAGGAAGAAATAGAAAATATTATTTCCCAATGCCACTCAGCACCATATGGTGGTCATGCTAGTACATCCAAGACGTGCGCTAAGATTCTCCAAGCTGGCTTATTCTGGCCTAATCTCTGGAAAGACGTTCACATCGCTGTGCAAAAGTGCGATAGATGCCAACGAACTGGAAACATCTCACGACGCGATGAAATGCCTCAGAAAGGAATCTTAGAGGTAGAAGTCTTCGACGTATGGGGAATAGATTTCATGGGACCTTTCCCACCTTCTTTTGGTAATAACTACATACTCGTCGCTGTCGATTACGTGTCTAAATGGATAGAAGCCATAGCTGCTCCAACAAATGACGCACGAGTAGTAATCAAACTCTTCAAGAACATTATCTTTCCTAGATTCGGTGTACCCAGACTCGTCATTAGTGACGGAGGATCTCACTTCATATCACTAATATTCGATAAACTTCTTTCTAGATATGGAGTCAAGCACCGAGTAGCTACACCTTATCATCCGCAAACTAGCGGACAAGTAGAGGTCTCAAATAGCAGATCTTGGAAAAGACTGTCGCTACCTCGAGAAAAGATTGGTCATCAAAGCTACAAGAAGCTTTATGGGCTTATAGGACCGCATTTAAGACACCAATAAGTACTACCCCCTATAAATTAGTTTACGGTAAATCCTGCCATCTCCCTGTAGAGTTAGAGCATAAGGCCTTCTGGGCCATTAAGACACTCAACTTCAACTACACCGAGGCAGGAGAAAAGCGAATCCTGAACTTACACGAGTTGGAAGAACTTCGATTAGACGCTTACGAAAATGCCCGTATCTACAAAGAACGAACTAAAAAGTGGCATGATAAACGTTCAATCAGGAAACAATTCAGTGTGGGAGACATCGTATTGCTTTTTAATTCACGATTAAAACTCTTCCCAGGAAAGCTAAAATCTAGGTGGTCTGGACCCTATGAAGTGACTAAAGTACTTCAGAGTGGAGCTGTTGAAATTACCGATAAGACGAATGCACCGTTTATCGTAAACGGGCAACGTCTGAAACATTACAATAAGAACGACAACAGTCCTCAAGTCAGCAATATAACATTGCTTGAGCTTCCGGCTCAAACACAAGAATAGCTTCTCACCAAGCTATCGTCAGGCTTTAGACGTTAAAAACAACGCTTATTGGGAGGCAACCCAAATTTCCCTCGTTATTGCATTTCATTTTCCCTTTAAAATTCCACTTTGAAAAAAATCCAACAAAAAGCCTAAAATTACTACTACTTTCTACTTTCGTTCATTTTCGTACTTTTATTCTTATTTTATTTTTTCTCTTTTGCCTTTTGTTTCTACCATTTTTCGTTTCTAAAAATCCTGACTTCAAATTTCTTGTTTCAAACTTTTCAGGATTTTTAAAGCCTTCAAAACATTTCTTCTGTTTTCTCCGAATTACCTACGAATATGGCCGAGTACGATTTCACAAAGGTTCACTTCAAAGGACTCGCTCAGAAGGCAAGATTTGCAGCACTGACCGAAAGAGAATTCGCCTTAACGCTGTATTATGATAAGGCTACTATGGATAAACTAGGGATCACGGATAGCATTCAATACCTGTTCAATCAACTGGGTTGGGAGAACACTGCTTTGAAAACACGCTTTGCTACCTACAAGGATCTTACCTACGAATTCCTCAGTTCTTTCAGATACACACCCAACTATGGCTTTGGAACCCGTTCAGAGTTGATTACCTTCAGATTGTTTGGAATGGACCAAAATCATAGCCGGATGTCACTAGCTAACCTCCTAGGATTCCCTAGCAGACCGCATGTGTTCATCAGTGCAGAAGATGACGATATTGATTTGCAACTCGAGCACTTCTGGGGTAGAATCACAGGCGACTATCACTCTGAACCAGACAGAATGTACAATGATGACATTCATAACCCAGCCTTTAGATACTTCCATAAGATACTCGCTCACACCTTGTTTGGAAAAGAAGAAAATATTACCACAATGTCTAAGGAAGAGTTATTCATCATGTTCTGTGCTTCTCAGGGACGGACAGTAAATGCAGTGCCTTTCATGATGAGATCTTTCAAACGACTCACGCTGGAACCTCAGACACCTATTCTTATAGGAGGACTAGTAACAATGATAGCCCACGAGCTTGGCCTTAGATTCCATCTAAATGCCAGCACTCGTTTTGGTACCATCAGACCCATGAACATACAATTCTGCTTTAACAGGCGCATCTTAGGGAATATGGGACCTGGATCGTATGAGTACCTCATTAACGAAAAACCAGTACAGCTATTCACACTGCCTGATCCTCTGATGACAAGCATCCACAACAAGGATAACTGGCTCTATGAATTGGATGAGCCTATGGGACCTCCTTCACCACAGTCAACACCCCAGAACTATATGTATGACAGTGACCACATTTCTGAGGCACACGATTACATGTACTTTGAGGACGCCGCCTCTGAAAATGAAGTAGACCCTATGACTCCTCCACACTACAATACTTATCATGAGCCTATCCCTGAGGAAACAACCGACAAAATGGATACCGTGTTACTCAGATTGGACGACGTTGATAAAGCTCTGACGAATGTAAAAGCTGATATCGTAGGCATGCACAGTGACCTGGTAGGCTTCATGGATCTAGTCTGCGACCAACTCGACTACTATTCACGGAAATTTGATGAGTTGAAGGCACAGAAAGATTAGTTATTAGCTCATAGCAGTAGTTTCAGTCTAGTCTAGTCTAGTTTAGTTTAATTCACTCATTTGGAATTTTCACATTGTTCGTTTCATTATGTACTACATACAATTGTTTCCATTTTATGTTATTTCAATTCTAGTTTTGTTCAATTATTCTGTTTTCGCATTATTTATTGATTGTTGGCTGTTATATTACATCACCGTAGCAATACTACGCTTTAAAATCACCCCGAATACGCCCTCAGAGCAAAATTCTGCGTTCTGCAGATTTTGCTGTTGTGACGACCGTCACAGTCCCATGACGAGCGTCACACGGGTGACGACCGTCATGCAGCCCAGAACTGCAATCTGGTATAACAGAGGTCGTGTACCCTTCCACTCCCCCCATTATCACTTTCAAACTTCCAACATCCATACCCCACTACGATTTTCGTCCTCTCCATTTAAACTATAAACCCCAACTCCAAATTCAACCTCCAAACCACCGTTCTGTCACATTTCCATCTCTGCCGAAAAACCCCAAAACCTCCGAAACCTCTCCATCTTCAACAATGGCCGGAAACGCAGACATCAACAACATTTCCTTCCCTGAGGGTGAGTTAGGCGAGAGACAACGAGCACAGTACAATGCATTTCATCAGAGGTCTCTCCAGCCAACTCACTACCCACACCTTCCATCACTTACGGAGCTCGGACTCCTTGAAGGTGTCACCTGGATGCTTCAACGAGCAGGCATCTGGAACCTCTGCTCCAACCCCCAGCCGACCTACGAACAGCTCACCCTTGAGTTCTTGAGTTCGTTCTCCTACATCACCAGCAGCGGCGAACTCAACCAGCACTCAGGTGCCGCTTGTTTCCGGATGTTTGGCGTTAACTATCAGCTGCACCAAAACCAGATTGCCGGCATCCTACAGTTACCCCGCGGCGACAACGCTCATCGCCGCATCACTGATCAGTTCCAGCACGACACCTTCGCGCTGTGGTATCAGTTGACCGGCCTAAACGCCGATGGTTGGGACTCCCTACACGCTACTCACATCCATAACCCCGCCATCAGGTACTTTTACAGGGTGTTGAGCAACACCATCTTCGCCAGAGACAGCAACCACAAAGTGAACTCCAAGGAGCTCTTCTTTCTGCATTGCGTCTTCAACAATGAACCGGTCAATGCTGCCCCGTTCCTGCTGGCCCACATTCAGGCCAACTGCAACCGTGGCTCGAAGCCATTCTACTTTGGCGGGATTGTCACAGCGATTGCACTTGGGCTGAACCTTGGCGACCGCCTTCAGCACCTCCAGTCCATCCCCTCGGTGTTCCTTGACACCGACCACTGCAGGGCCTCCCATCTCATCCGCTCCCGAGCTGACGGGAAATACCATCCGGTTGTGCGTGGCAAGACCGTCAGAAGCATCATCCTTCCGTCCCGCACCCGCATCCATCCAGAGGACCATACCAACTGGTTGTTCGACCTCACTGCCCCTCCTGCTGCCGCTGTTCCTACTCAGGAACCCACTCATGATTCCGAAGATGAAATCCAAGCTGAGTTGGACAGGCCCGAGCAGCCAGAGGCATCGCAGCCTCCTCCTCCAGTAGGTACATCATCCCGCCGCCGCCGTCACCACCCCGTGCCCGACTACACTGAAGAGGACCTCCGTCGCTCCCTAGACCAGCAGGCACAGATACTCACGATGCTGCAGCAGCAGAACCAGCGAGCTGACCAGTTCGAAGCTTGGCACCGGACTCAAATGCAACAACTTCACACCGGCCAAGCTACGATCACTGAGAGTCTAGCGAATCTGACCCTGCAGGTCGAAGGACTCCGAGACACGGTCTACCACACCGGCGCCATGAGCTATGAGGACAGAGTAGCCCTTGCTAGAGCCAGAGGACGCCAGCGTGGACGTGACAGGCCCCGGGACTAGATTTTCATTTTTTTTCCTTTATTGTTTACTATATTTCTGTTCTATGTATTTTCATTTTCAGTTGTATCTCCCTCTCGCATGCTTCAAGAATCAGTGAGGACACTGATCGAGATAGTGTGGGAGCGGATCCTTATTTCCACTGTATTCAGAACCTCCCTTATTTACTGTATTTCCATTTCACTGCACTTTCGAATTTTAGTAAGTTCTATTTTACACTCTCTATTTCTAGCAAATAAAGCGTGTCTATATATTTTTCACGTTACGCAAACAATCCCCACATTTTTCGACGTAAACAAAAACTTTCATTTGTTCCTCAAAAGCAAAAGCATCACGAGAATGCACCTGAGTTCAAACCGAGTTTTGAAACTCCGAGGAAACGACAGTTCTAACAAAACCAGTATCCTCTAGACACCTTAGATCTCTAGTTTATGCGAGTCGGTTTCACCACCTACATGTACCAAAGTCTCAAGTGTCTACGCAAACTCAACCCCAAGTAGTTTATACTAGCAGTCAGCACCATCCTAAAAACGCTTCTAAGCGAGCGACTGATGCAAATAAGTGTATGATCTCCAAAAAGATGAAAAAAATCATGAAAAGAGAGCTAAAAAGCCTAAGAATATAAGATTCGTTTCCTTCTAAGTTAGGTGCTCCTCACCCGAGCATTTAGCCCAACGGCATGAAAAACTCATTGAAAAAATCAATGACACCAAATTATGATCAATGAAGAAGATCAAAAACAAAAACGAGATCATATTCACTAACAGGTCGACTTGCCATGAGAGTGTGCGGACAACGGGCTTAATGTGATTGCGCTAGAACAAACAGGGTGAACTTGCCACGAGAACCTTGACACCAAGATACGGTAGCATGACTGAGACCGATTTGCAATAAAAGGGAGACCTCCGGAGACTTGAAGTCCAGTGTCTTCGTGATACTCGTTTTGTTCCTACCGAGAATCCCGGTTTTTCCAAACTCTGCGAACGAAGAAGCAGCCTCGTGCCTGCCGACTTTTTCACGTTTTACTTGAGGACAAGCAAAGATTCAAGCTTAGGGGAGTTTGATAACACGAAATCATATAGATATTTTCATGCATAATTCGACTAAAAGCTAACCGTTTTCGATCCGATTTCGGGTTATTTCCATGTATTTGTCTGATGTTTTTGCAGGTATTCAACGATCACGTCTAAACAAGGAAACATGAAGAAAAGAAGCAATCCCAGATGAAATATGGACGAAAAAGGAGTGAAAACACAATGAAAAGCGCAGCAGACAGTTTTTGCTGATGTGACGACCGTCACAGATGCATGACGACCGTCACACGGGTGACGACCGTCACACCTTGTGACGACCGTCATGCAGGCAAAAACGCCCCACTCAGGTTACACGTCAAAAGAGCAGTTCCAATTCCCATTAAATGGTCCACTACTCCCTAAATTATCTGCCTCAAGGTCCATCATCCTCAGAGGTAACTGTTGGAATTCCACTTCTATAAAAAGGGAAGCAGGGGACTTCAAAAAGGGAGCTGCATTCATACCACGAAGTGCTGCCAAATTTACTTTCCAGCAAATTTACTTTCAGTTATTATTTGTATCCATTTCTCCAGTTCTATTTGTATCCCTTTCCTTTATTTCCCTTTCCATTCTACTCATTCCCATTTCCGCCCTTCTGTATTTGTTACTGCACTGTACGATCGAATTGGAACTAAAGACAGAATCCTGCCAACATCTGTGGAGGATCTGCCCAAAGGCCAATTGGCATTATTTACAGGTTTTCATTTTGATCGACTCTTATTTTATCATAATGCAATTTATTATTTATTATTATTATTTATGTTTTGTTTTTCCAAATTCCATGTCTAGCTAAACTTAGGTAATCGATATGTAGTAATAATTCGGATGGGATTTGATAACTCTTGTTTGAAAACTTTCTTTTCACAAAAATAACTTATGGTCTAAGTGTTTAAAAATTGATTTACGAAATAAACTTCGTCGCGAAAGCGAGAACTTGTTTTAAAGTAGTTTTGCCACGAAAGTGGGAAATTAATTAAGATACGAACCAACAAGCGAAAGCTGCGGTAAGGTCAGATAGTAAACACTAGGCATTTGTTTTAATAACAGCGAAAGCACTTTAAAACTAATTAGAACTTAGAGATTTCCAAAAAATAGTTTTAACCCCGAACGGAACACGAAAGTGTACGTTAGGCCCTTAGGATTATGATTAGCGTCAATAACCATCGTGAGACGAGAGTCTTCAAATCTCCACTTTCTTCTTAAGTAAACTGCGAAAACTATTTCATACACCAGTAACTTATCAAATCCCTGAAGAACATAACTACTACGTATCAATTCAATTAATTAAAATCTAAATAGTAATCTTAGTTTCCCCTCTTAGTGACAATCTTATTCCCTTAAAACGTATTCTACCTAGCTAAACATAGTAACTCCCGAGAACACTAGTTTGATTACGAGTCCCTGTGGGATCGATATCTTTTATTACTACGCGATAGACTGTGCACTTGCAGTTAGAATTGTTAGACATAGAAAGTCGCGATCAAGTTTTTGGCGCCGTTGCCGGGGACCCGTTTAGTCAATAGTGTAACCTTCTGTTACGCCGTATAGTCTAGGTAAACAATTTTCATTTTTCCTTTACTAGTGTTGTCGATTGTATGCCAAGTGATCGCCCACAAAGCGATATCTTGAAACCTTCAGTCGCAGAACTAGAACGCTTCTTACATCTAAGAAGCCGAATCATTGAGTACCAACTCAAACATAACATTCCTGATGCACTTAAGTAGAATGCGGAATGTGGTAAGGTACTACACGCTTAGGTGATACAGTACACCATAAGATATGGCGCACATACACTTAAATGTGTTTTTTTTGCTTGCAACCCGCACAAGTGGTTTTATAAATAGAATCCTTGTGCAGAAGCATACACTCTTGATGAAAATTCAGATTGTGAAACCCTAGCCATATTTTTCCTTCGCTCTCAGTCAAAGCCTTCAATTGTAGCAGCTAGCACTGAGTCTGAAAGAATATGTTCGTGTGGACTGAGTAGAGGCGTTGTTGTTCATCATTCAACGCTCGTGATCACTCTTCTGATGCAGCATCAAAGGTTTCATCGTCACAAGAGGTAACGGTTCCTATCACTGATCATGCCCATCCGTAAGGATCACTAAAGGGAAAATTTTAATTTTTGATGCGTTTTGGATCGTGATTACCCTTCAGTTCCCCATAGAAGTTAAGGATTTTTTTCTCAATCTCCTCATGCTTTGTGATTGCATTACCATTCTGATTAATAAGTTTGTGAATTCCATCTTGTCTATTTTTCCCTATGACAATGGCATGGAAATAAACATTATTTCCATCACTAAGTTGCAACCAGTTAACTTTTGATTTCTGATGCAAAATTTGTTCCTCGAGTTTAGTGGCTTTTATTATTTCTTCAGACAAATGCTTAGCTACTGCAATATATTCTTGGTTGAATGAGTCATTTGCCAACATTTGTTCAATTTAAGCCTTTTTTCTCCATTCTTTTGGATCTTCTTAACACATGCAATAGTTTCCTTTATCATAGCTTTTAAGAGAGGTTGCAATCTCTTGAGTTTTTCTCTCCAAACATTTGGGGTGCCTCTTTCTTCCGTATTCCAACTATTAGCAACTCTGGTTATATACTCTTGGTTTTCAACAATACAATTCAAGAATTTAAAATTGTTCTTATACCTAGTATTAATCATATTATCTCCCAAACTTTTCACTTTGAGAGGAGCATGGTCAAAGATGTATGTTGTGAGCACTTCAACTACACATAGAGGGTATTTGAGGAACCACTCCCTATTACAAATGGCTCGATCAATTCTTGAGTATATCATACTATTGGCTTATCCATTTGACCAAGTGAAATGGTTCCCTGTTGTCTCATGTTCAAGCAGGTCCTAGTCTTCCATCATCTGTTCCAAGTTAGCATATTCTGCTTCTTGGACATTGTTTCCTCCAATTATATTCCCCTCTTTGAGAACATTATTGTAGTCTCCAATGACAATCCAAGGCTCGTGGATTCCAATTGAATAATTCTTGATATCTTGCCAAAGACTCCTCCTATTGTGCAATTAGTTATAAGCATAGGTTATAGTTAACCAAGAGGTGAATTTGCCGTATGCAGTGCAGACTTCACAATGCATGTATTGGTCTGAGTTATCAATCATTCTAATCTCTATGTTATCATTTTTTCCATATGATCCATATCCTACCATTAGGATGGTGAGGTGTAGTTATCTATCCAACTACAGTCACTCCCAAATTTCATTCTTATTCTACCAACATTATTGCTTTTAACTCTAGTTTCAAGAAGGGTTGCACAAGACACTTGAAATTTCTTGATATATGTAGCAATCTCCATATGTCTTGCCCTTTTATTCAGATGTCTAATATTCCAAGACATCGTCATGGATCTTTTTCTTCTATTGAGCCAAAGCATTCTCCAACTCTTAACCCTTCAAATCCATTATTGCAACCAAAAAAGATGCTTCCTATCTTTATTGGACTTCTCCCTTCAGGCATCCTTTCTTTGCTCTTCTATTTTAACCCTACCAATGTCCATTCTGTTACACCTTTTCCTGCTTCTATTTTTGCTGCAGCCTTTTCTTCTTTATTCTCTTCTTGCCCTCCTATCACACCCTAAAATTTTCCCTACCTATTCTTATTTTATTGGATTACATTCTCCAATTCATTTACATAGTCCTCTTGAAATTCATTTTGAAACCATTCACTTTCATTCATTCTTGCATCATTGGTTTAAAAGGTTCATGATTTCAACTAGGTGTTTCAATACTTAGATGTGGATAATTTGATCAGATGGTTTATTAGTTACTTATGGTACAAGATATCCCATAGGTTGCTATGGACTAAGGTTTCTTATTGTGTGCACTTGTGGAACAAGCTCTTGTGTTATTGCTTGGAAAAGAGGTTATTTTGTTGCATTTGACTTTTTGGTCAAAGTCAACTTTTGAAGATATGACTTTTGACTCGGATCATTTGAGTTGAAGTATAAATACATTTGAATGCATATTTGGGAAAAAGGGAATTTAGGACATTCATACAAGAGTTGATTTTTGGTCAACAAAGTCAACGATGAAGGTTGACTTTTTGTTGACCAAGTCATATTAAGTGGTTCATTATTATTTCTTTTGGATGCATTATAAGTCTAATTAGGTTAAAGGAATTTGCATTCAGAGGAATTGAAATTTTCAAATAAAAAAAATGGAGGGAAACTTTTATTTCTTAAAAGACAAGTTATCCATACCAGATTGTTATACCCTAAGTTCCCACATATCATTTGCATTTTTCCCTAAACAAGATCATATGCTTGGTTCTCCCCTCCCTCTTATCCTTTGGGGTTTGCCTTTGTAGAGGTCACTAAAAACCCTTTTGTGTGTGTTTATCTGTATGTTTATATGCTTATTGTTTATCTAACCACTAATCAAAATGCAAAAATATATCTTGTTTCTTTAAGCTTTGTGCAAGGTAGAACATTTCATCAAAAGCACCATGCTTGGTTCCTCAACTAGGATTGTGTTCTCTTAAGGCAAAATATGATCATCCATTGACTCTCAAGGGCTTATTTCTTAATATTTTGCTTCTAATATCAAGGTCTGTGCTCTCAAGCATCATCCTATATCATTTTGAACAAGAGTACCTCAAAGTTGTGTAGCTTGTTTCTCAAGAAAGTCAAAGGTTCATGTGTTTATTTTCATGCCTTCTTCAACAAGTTATCTCAAGCCTTGGTCAATTTAATCAAAGGACATTTAATGACATCTTATTTTGGGTTTTATATGATCATCCATATACCTTGAAATGCAATAAAATCTCAAGTATACAAGTTGGTTCAAGAAGGTTTGACCAAAAAGTCAACATTTTCAAGTCAAAGTTCCAAGAACTACAACTCATTCAATTATCCATATTTTTGAGTGCTTCTTTTTGAATATGAATCTTCTTAATATTCTCTACAACTTCTTTTTACATGACAAGATCCAATTAGGCTTGGAGGATCATCAAAAGTTTGAAGATATTATAAGTCATTTGTGGACTTAGTAAAATTTGACTTATTTTCAAGTGATTTTTTCCCAACTTTCAAGGATCGCAACTTCTTCATTTTTTTATCCTTTGAGGCTGGTTCTTTTTGCATAATATCATTTACGGCCCCCTCTATAAGTTTTTTTCAAGGATCAAGATCAAATTATGCTTGAAATGCCTTGGAATTTGTTGGAACATTATAGCTTATTTTCCGCCTCAGAGACTTAGAATTTTTCTAAGTACAACGACCAGTTTTTCATGCCAAATTCAACACACCATAAATTTATCCTTAAATGTCCAAATGAATAATTTCTTGGCACATTGTAAACTAAGCCATGAGGACTACACATTGCAAGAAGAATAGGATCAAAAATCCTCTTGAGTAGGATGCCCCATTTAGTTAAACACGGTGACTTGAAACTAAAGAAAGCTCCATGATTAGAATTTTGATTCATTTAATCTTCAATTTTAGATCAATTTTGCACGAGTTAACCACTTAAACATGTTTAGTGAAGTGTCCAAAGTTTAATTGAGCCTTGAAGCACAAGTTTTAGTTGAGTTTTGGGTGATTTCAAGTCAGACTTTCCTCATGACCAAGGGTGCACATGATTACACTAATTTTTCACTCAATTCCCCCCTTTCAGCATTCCATCATCCTCAGCATTAAATAGAGGACCTCACTACCTTCATTTCTAAGCTTTTGAGAGACATTAAACCCCTGCTTGAACTTCAAAATTTCCCCAAAATTTCACTATCGGATTTTAAATTCTAGCCATTCTCAACCCAATTTCTTTGTTCTAATACCTTCATCGGCCTCCTCTAAAGCTTTTGCATCAATTCTCAAGCTCCCAAGCCTTCTGAAATGCTCTGACCATATCAAGCTTCTTCAATCTCCGGCCACCATCTCAACAAGGTATTTAGAAGCTTCAATTTGCTTCAAACAAGTTACCACAATGTACACCTTGACTTACTGATCATTTCCCCTAACTTATATAATGTTGATGGCTTGAATTGATAATTTAATTTTTGTTTGAGTGTTTTTGTTCATTTATGCATTTCTCCAAAATTCTCCTCACTCCTTTTCAATAAATGAAAACGGAGTTGTGTTCTTCTTGATGAGATGGTTGCAATGATGGTGGTCTCATGTATTAATGTTACCATCTAACAATCTCTGGTGACTCGGAGAAGATGACCGGAAAGGTTGAAGGTGGTGGTCTGCGTGACGCCACGTTGGAGATTTGAAATATTTTCATTGGTTGGATTTAACGTGATCTGAAGCTTTGCCTTGCGCATGTTCCATTGTGTTCCCTCATCTCACGTGCGTTGGATATGTCACATCAATTAATGAGGCTTGATCCTACGCGCCTTATTTTTTCCTCTTTTTATCATTTTCTGATTTTATTTTAAAATTGCATTAAACTTCAAAAATTCATAAAAATAGCTACATTAACATTTTTCACTCCAATTATTTTTCATAGTCTTCTAAAATTTCCTATTTTTTTGAGCATTTTTGTGCATTTTTATTTTTCATGATTTTCTTCTTTTTGCATATGTTTTAAATAGTTTAAGAATATTTTTATACATTTTAAAATTCACAAAACATTTGTACATGATCCTTGAGTTGTTTCTTACTTTCTGGAGTTTTCTTGATCATTTGTGATCTTGTTTGATGCATCTTTTGTTTTTTCATGTTTATTTTCCTTTTTTTATTCATTTTAAAAATAATGTTGATGCATATTATTTCATTTTATTCTTGTTTGACCTTTTCTTGACTGTTGTTTGACTTGAATCTTGGTTGATTTGGTCAAGTTTTATCAAGCTCAATGGATCTTGGTTGTTGATTGGGTGAAAACCCTAATCCACCAAAATGGATGATTGATCTTGATGATAACTTGATCAATCCGTGGATTCAATTTATTGTTTTGGTTTTCTTGTCGCGTCTTCTTCATCTCCCTTCTCTTTTTTTCTTTTGGTTAATGAAAATCTTTAACATCATGGAACTTTTTGAAGTTCTTAATTAAGATGAAACCACTCATTTTTTTGTGTGGTAAGCTTTAGGAGAATGACTTACATGTCATTTCTCTAGCTTGCATTAGCAAAAATATTATTATTGACTGACCTTCCATAGTATGATCTTCCTTTTAGGTTTTGTTTCGATTGCTTAACATAGCGCTAAATTTGTCCTGAAATGGAAACTAAGTCATTTTTGCAAGTGAGATTGTCAGCCTCCTAATCTCCATGGTATTGTGTGAAATAGATTGGATCTTTTGTTACTAAAGAGAACTAGTGGCATACTTTTTTATTTTATCCAAGTTGGAGCCCTTCTCTTAGTAATGTATAAGACTGCGTTTTCATGCTTGTGGATGTTTATTTGAGTGTTCTCCAAAAAATGACAAATTGACCTTTCTTTTCTAATCACTAACTTACTAATCTTTACTTTAATTGTCATTTATGTTATAATCTTTACTTATTGTCATTTACTTTTATACTTTTACTTTAGCATTTCATATCATATTATCATATTGCTTTTCTCTTTACCCACTTGGACTTGTGTTTATGCTTATGCTCTTCTTATTTTGTCCATTTAGACTTTCTTTGTCTTAAGACATTAATAAATATCAAACCTCTTAAAATATTTGGTGACTTTGTGGACTTGATGTTACTACTCTATGCATTATGGAGTTTTTGACTTAGAATTAAGAATTTGAGCTTGGAAAGTACATCTTAAGACCTATTTGGATTCATCCGGTACCTTTGGCTTAAGGATTCTATTGAAGACTCATCTTGGCTATATTTAGATCATCTGATGCTTGGATTACTATTTACTTAATTGGCTTTGAGGCTTAATCCAAATGAGAGAATTCTTGATTGACTAATGTCATGAGCTTACTATCTTCCCTTGGTTAGATCATTCTTTGTCCCTATCTTTTATTTTATGCTTTAGGATAGTCCCTTCATCTCTTCCCCATTCTTAAATTTTCAAAATCCTCTTCTTTCAAACTAGAACCACTTTCATAATAAACCTTGACTTTGTCAAGTGCATTTTCAAAATATTTTCCTTAATAAATTCTAAGACATCTTAAGCATACTTAAACAATTTTCAAAAGACATAAAAACACACATAAACTCATTCAAGTCATTTTGTGCTTTTGTGCACTTTTTCTTTTAAACTTTTCATAAAATTTAGACACGAGTCATTTCTATAGTTGAGATGTAATTATCCTATCTCTATAATATTGATGGTAATTATTTTCCACTTGTGAGAGCTAGTGGCATACTTGTTGTTTTTTATCCAAGTTGGAGCCCTTCTTCTTGTGATACAAAGTTTTCATTATTTGTGGGTGATTATGACAACTTGTCTTTTTCATTTAAAATGAATCACAACAAATAATTTTTTTGTTACTTAGCTTTTACCATAAACTACAAGGTTTCGATCCTCCATTGCACTTTGTGGATACGTAGGCACAATGCTCAAGAAGTCTTATCAAACATAAAATTATAAAAAAATATTTCTTTTCTCATCTCCCCAATCTTTTGCAAGGAAATCCTTTTCAAACCAAAAGCATAGATATTTCAAAGAGGCTCCTATAGAGTAATATAGACGTTTTGGGTGTTAACACCTACCCTTTGCGTAACCAACCCCTTACCCTGCCTCTTTTTATTTATTCTTGTTTTAGAACTTCTTTAGGTTTTGTTCGATCTTTTTCCTTTTCTTTGGATAAAATAAAAGTGCACTGGCGACTCTTGTTTTGCGAGTTAAATTAATTAATAGCTTATACCCACAATTTTTACCGCTACACATACAAAGTCAAAGTTCACGTTTTATGCCCAAAAATACATTACAAAAATCAGAATAAGATTACATGAAAAAAATCATGTTTGACCAATAGTTAACTCTTGGTCAACTGTTGACTTTTGGTCAAATAGTTGACCAAAGTCTGATTTCTCCATAGACCTATTATTTTTCATCTTCATCATCTCCATGAGCCTTCTACTTTCTAAACTCCATGACCAAGCCTCCATTTATGCCAAAGCCATATCCATATATTCCAAGACCTCATGTTTCTCATAACCATTTGGCCATGCCAAAGTACACAACAGACATGTAACATCAAATGACATCAACATCATAACAGTTCCGAACAGTCCAAACAATGCCATCCAAAACATGCAAACTAATATACAAACATGTCCACACATTATGCCAAATAAAATTGCAAAGTTACTTCGATCAGGGATTTAATGCATCACCAGGGGACCATGATCAATTCAATCATCTACAATCCCTGGCATACCATTCAATTTCCATCAAATTTGACATAACACAGTACTAATCGAACTAACTCCAACCAAGAGCAATGCATCGTTCATAACAGTTATCATAACTCAAGTGCAATGCATCATTATAATATACATCAGACATGCCACATTCAATATAACACATCACCACATACAATTATCCACACATACATGATCCAAACCAGTTGCAATTCACCATAAAAACCAAGATCAATACAAAACATCGCAAATATCATAATAAAGTTCAATAGCATACACATATACACTACACACATACCATAACTCAAAAGCGGTGCATCATCAAAACCTACAGCATACAAACATATCCATACATTGACAATCAACAGACATCATTCAAGCCATACATACATAACCATTTAAGACCATTGACCAACTATCCAAATTGAGTTAACTTGCACAAACTTTAAACAACCAAGCCTAACCACTAGCAAACCTCAACTGTCAAATCCAACTAACTAACCCTAACTGCCAAATTCAGTTATAACACTAACTACTAGCATAACTAACCATTTTCCAACTTACACCTCGAACCAATAAACCTAAAACTGACCGCCTAACTGTTAAGTTTAGTTAATTTTCCCAATCTCAAACTACTAACCAACTAACAACTGATAACTGCCTAACTACAACTAACAGTGCTACGTATCCCATAATAATTACCTAATTGCCCTTAACTCCAACTTCCCTCTAAAACCCTATAACTAACTTTTAAAATCCTAACTAACCTCTAATATTTAAAACAAACGCACTTCCATTCCATATTTTGTGCTAAAATCAGTGTAAAATTAACATATTTCCATCAAATTTCTCACATCTAACTAACATACAAACCTAACTAACTCATCAATGATCCTCCACCCTTGATTAATTCTTCCTTATGATCACCATATAAGGCCTAAGATCAATCACTCCTAACCAATTTCTAACTGAATTCCCCTCCTAATTTTCATCTTCATCTCATTCTATATAAACCCTAAGCTCATTTTTTCATCCCTAAGCATTAATTCACCCATTGAAACTTTGCCAAATTCTCAACTAAACTTTCACAAAAGCTCTCATTCTACCATTGATCAAAGCTTCACAATGAAGATCTGAATCAATTAAGCTAAGCCTCCATCATACAATCCTAACTCAATTGTTCATCACCACCACCACTACTAATTTAAGCTAATCTCTTAAACGCATCCTTCTAATCTCAACCCCATCCTAATTCTACAACAACAACGCAACAACCAAAAGTTCAAAGAAAAATCAAAGAGGAAGAAGGAAGAAGAAGGAATTTGAAGTAGGAATCAAATTATTAAATACTTTACCTGGGAAGCAAGAAGCTCTGGATTTCTTCGTCACCTTCTTCAACTCCTACTTCGACCAAGGCTAATCTCTGCCTTGTAGGTAAAGGTGACATGCCTTGATTCTTCGTCTAATTGCGCCATTCTTGTTACCACATGATAAAGTTTACTTGTAGGAGTGAAACTCCTAAGCTTGTATTTTGATCCATTGAAGCTTTGGTGTTTAATTTTTGTTTGGAGCTTTTAAGGTTTGAGGTGTTTAGGTTAGAATCAAGGTTTTGATTGTTGAGTAGGAGAAATAAAGGTTGGGAACAGAGAGAGGATAAGGAGGCAAGTATCTTAGTGGTGTTTATGGTTGGTTTTAGGCTCTGTCAGCACCTAAGGCGATTTCTGGTGCGGCGAAGCGATTTTCGATGACCTATTGAGAGAAAAAGAGAGAGAAGATAAGGGGTGTGAGGAACGTGAATGATAGTAACTCTCAACCCTTTACCCTCTTCTGAGCTTCCTTTATTGAGCTTGACACCAGGCCTATAAGCCTTTACTCATGCACACCCCTGCATTCTCTGATACACCCCCACATGCTGAAACAAGCTAGCACCAACTTGAGTTTGGGCTTCAAGCTCCGGGCCTAGCACCCATGATGATATTTACACATTCTTTCTAATTTTACACCCCCTGGCAGAGTTCTCTTTTAATTATCATTTATTGCATTTTATAATTTTCTTTAATCCCTTTTAATACACCAATGTGGTTATAATTAAGGATTAATTGCTTAATTAACTTTACAATTTGATTCCAAATTAAGATTAATTTCCACATGTGATTAGATTGAACTTGATTAGAAAATTAGGGTTAGTATCGTTAACCTTGATTCTTTTTCTTTTTCATGATCTTTAGTTCACAATTTTATGATGCTTACTTGGTCCTCCTTAATAGCTTGATCTACGTTATTGCATGAACCCCATTTGTATTGACTTACTTAATTGATTAAATTTCTTTTGGTAAACTAATTAGATTAACGACTTTAGGACTTTCAGTTACTCCTTTCAAATAAATTACATTCTCTCTTAGGATCTTATTGAATTAGGTGATCAAAAGTTCCTTGATCATTTAATTTGAATTAGAAACATTAGGACTTGTACCATACACGTTCTCTTAGGTCAATCCCAATTCTATTCATATTTAAAAATCCTAGAAAATAGGTAAGATTAAGGCAAGACAACATTAGTCTTCATCCCATTATTTGGTACCATATCCTATTCTCCTAATCATGTCCTGAAATTATCTAATGAAAAACTAAGGTTCTTTTTGAAAATAAATTTGAAACACTTAACAAATACGATGCGAATTATGAGCCACGAGCCTTAAGAAACGGAGAAGGAATAAGAAGGAGAATTCATACCCTTATTCTGACTATCTTTGGATACGGGATGCATGACCTAGTTGTTCAATGTATTCACCTCCACTCATAAACTTCAATGCAATTCAAATCAAGGTCATTTTCGTAATTAAAAGAAGAAAAAGGAGGAGGGTGTAGACTCTCTCTCCCCGAATGATTCAGACACTGCTGCAGAGCTCCTTGTCTGGATATCCGTCTTCAGACTAAAATCTATCACAACCAATATCAAAAACATTTCATAAACACCAACATTTTAGTTTAAACATCATTCCTCTTAGTTTAAACACCACTCTCTTGGTTTAAACACAGCTCCTCTTGGTTTAAATACCATCTTCTTAATTTAAACATCACTCCCTTTGTTTTAAACACCACTTGCTTGGTTAAGACACCACTTTTATTTCTTGTCCTTGGTTAAGACACCACTTTTAATTTACTTTCCTTGGTTAAGACACTAATTTTATTTCCCGTTCTTGGTTTAGACACCACTTTTAATTTCCTATCCTTGGTTAAGACACCACTTTTATTTCCTGTTCTTGGTTCAGACACCATTTTTAATTTTATGTCCTTGGTTAAGACACCACTTTTAATTTCCTGTCCTTGGTTAAGACACCGATTTTAATTTCTTGTTCTTGGGTAAGACACCATATTTACATTCCTGTTATTGGTTAAGACACCGCCTTTTAATTCTATTCTTAGTTAAGACGCCACCTTTCAATTCTCTTATTGGTTAAAACACCACTTTTACATTTTCGATTTTGGTTCACACACCACCTTTACAATTCATTGACCAAACAACAATTTATTTTCATAAAAGAACTATTACAATCCATTCCTTAGCAATCATACTAACAAATTAGAGCATTCGAACCAGGATTAAACAGCTAACGTGAAAATACTTATAGGATACGATTATAACATTGTTCCTTAAAATCAACCAACAAATACTTATTTTCTACCCACGAATTACGAAACTCTGATTTTCTCATTGCACTATGAGAATACGTAGGTACGAGATTTTGAAACCTTGACGTGCATATTAATTAAAAACTTATTTTTCCCTTAATTAAAACTAATCACAAGTAACATTTAGATAATAACATCCATTTACGCAAAGAACAATCAAAATTGTTTCCGTTGAGTACAACAAATGTGAGGGATGCTAATACCTTCCCCTTGAATAACCGAATTCCGTACCCTTTTCTCTTCCCTTTGAGTTTTATTGATATTTTTCCTTTCTCTTATAATACATAAAATCCAGTGGCGACTCTGTTGAATTTTCGAGTGTACGACGCACTCAGGTATTTTCCGCTTTGCGACACCTCCTTTGTGTTATCAATCAGGTTGACCTTTTTTGTGTCATATTTTTCCTTTCAGACTTGCTTACTATGTTCTTGTTTATTACTTTGCTTTGTCTTCCCTTTACACTCATGCCCTACTATTTGGCATCTCTTCTTATAGACAGAATCATCGTGTTAATATGTAAATTGAGTTTGTCAATTAAAAATGTTAGATCAAGTTTATTAGCAAATTTTAATTAAAAATTAGAATTAGTCTTAAAATCTACAATAATTTAATTGCACATATTGGTTTTAAAATCTAAATCATCAACTTACATTTATTTAACTCAATTAACACATATTAGTTGAGTTACACTACTCACATTTTTATAATATATTTTATTTTAATAATCTTATTTATGATTTTGTTGTTTTTTAACAATATTTTACCATTTATTTAGAAGTGAATAAGAGAGATATCAAGTGTTTTTTACATCTCTGCAAAAGTGAGAATAAGTCAAACTAACTAGAAAAACCTATGGTATGATCGATTTAAGTCTGATCTCATATGTATTAAAAATGTTAAGCTTAACCTTTTGAAAAAGTCTATTTAATTTAGGAAATTTAACTTATACCCTAAGGGTGTTTTTGTTTAAAAGATCAAATTTATAATCTCGAGAATAATATTCCTTAGAATGATAACGTCGGAAATTTTATTTTTGTCTATGTGTTTGGTAAGTAATTGGAGTTCCTTGGAATATTTTTGTCTATGTTACCTCTTATTTTCATAGGAATGTAAGATTTTCACCATTTTGCATGGGAATAAAAAAATATCAAATTCATGAGTAAATCATATTCTTAGGAATAAATGATACTCGGGTATAATTTGATAAAACTTAAAAAAAAACTTGAAAATATGATTTCCAACCTCACAGATTCTTAGGAATAAAATTTAAATTCATGAAACAAACACACTCTAAGACTTTGTTTGAAAGTTTGGAAAAAGAAGAGAAGACTTTTAAAAATATTTTTTTTAAATATAAAAAAAAAATCATTAACATTTTAAAAAATTGTATAAAATGATAAAACAATATTTTATCATTAACATATTTTTAATCAACTATCAACCCATGTACATATATGATCTCCCAATATTGAGATTCAAGTAATCATCTAATTAAAACACGTGGCCATTTTTTGAATCATTTTTCTCACCTTTTCCTTTAACCAATCAACAACAACCTATAGTTTTTTTTCAATTTTTTTCTTCTCTTTTTCCAACACAAACCCATTTGCATTTCTTTGTATTTCCAACACATTTGTCTTTCCTAATGTTTTCTCATCAAACCTCAGATTTTTGAATCTTCGCATAGCCATGGCTATTATGATACTCCTCTGTTCATTGTCTTTTCATATAACCAGTTTCAAACAAAACTTCAACTGGTTCTCTAACTTCCTCCATTGCAAGGTTTGTATTTTATAAACTATTCTATTGAAGTCTATGGTAAATTATGCAGGAATAAGAAATCTAATGTCCTGAATGCTTCATACTACCATGTTCTAATTATGTACATATTTTTGTAATTTTCTAATTGTATATCTTCATGTTCTGCTAACTATGTTCATTTAGAAAAGTTTACAATGTTCTGCTTCTAACTTTGACCTAACTATGTTAAAAAATTGCAATGTTTTTCTACCAATGTGAATCCTTCTCTCTTTGAGCTTCTAAATTTAACTATGTTCAAGTTTTGCTTCCATTATTATTGCCTAACTTATACTTTATGTTGTTCATGTTCTGTCATGAAGAATGTCAAGACCTTCTATATTTATCGGTGACTTGAAACAAGGGATCAAAATATGGAAGATGTCCATTTGTATTGTTGACCTCTGGATAGTTAGAAAGTGCAACACCCAACAACTGTTGGTGCAAAGATAGAATAAATGATGAAATAGGAAATATTACTAATAAGAGAATGACGGCTACAAAACATGATGATTTGTTACAATGATTGTCACCCTATTTATAAGCTAAAACTAGGGTTACTAGAATAAGATAAATACTAAAATACCCTCTAACAAACTTAGGGGCTAAGAAAATAGTACAACTAAATAAATATGAATTATTAATAATATTCTAATACCATCCCTTAATTCATATTCCATCAAAACTTGTGACACCAATTCCATCCCTTAATCTGAGAAATTGATCAGTCTTGATAGCTTTCGTCAGAACATCTGCCAACTGCTTCTGAGTGCTGCAGTGTACAACTTCTAACACTCCACTCTGAACTTGATGTCTCAGAAAATGATACTTGGTCTCAATATGCTTGCTTCTCCCATGCAGCACTGGGTTTCTGGCAAGGTTGATTGCAGACTTGTTGTCAATCATCAACTTCAGAGGTTTGTCTACCTTAATCTTCAGATCCTGCAACAGATTCAGAATCCACACAGCTTGGCATGCAGTAACAGCACCTGCAATGTATTCAGCTTCACAGGTTGACAATGCCACAACAGGTTGCTTCTTGGAACACCAAGAAATGGGACCTCCCAGAAATTTGAACAAGTACCCAGATGTACTTCTTCTGTCAACTCTGTCTCCACACCAATCAGAGTCTGAATAACTCAGAAGTTCTGACTCATTATTTCCTCCAGAGGGAAATAACACTCCATACTTCAGAGTTCCTTTGATATACCTCAGAATCCTGACAGCAGCTTGGTAATGGGACCACTTAGGTTTACTCATGAACCTACTAACCATCCCAACTGAGTAGCAAATATCAGGTCTGGTATTGCACAGATACCTCAGAGAACCAACCAACTGTTTGAAGGTTGTAGCATCCACATCCTTTCCTTCAGAGTCTGAATCCAGTTTCTGATTTGTATCAGAAGGTGTGACAGCCATCTTACAATTCTTCAGATCAAATCTCTTCAGAAGTTCTAATTCATACTTGAGCTGATGCAAAATGATACCTTTCTCAGAATATCTGAACTCCATCCCTAGAAAGTATGTCATTTTGCCTAGATCAGTCATTTCAAATTCATTCATTAGAACCTTCTTGAACTTGGCTATCTCCTGTTCAGAACTTCCAGTCAATAGTATATCATCAACATATAAACATACCAGAGTCATATTGCCTTCAGAAGTATGCTGAACATAGACACCGTACTCCATCTCACATTTCTGAAAGCCTTGTTTCTTGAAAAAAGAATCAATCTTCTGATTCCAAGCTCTGGGCGCTTGTTTCAGTCCATATAGAGCTTTGTATAATCTGTACACCATCCCTTCCTGATTCTTTTTCACAAATCCAGGAGGTTGTGACACGTAAACTTCTTCTTCTAATGGACCATTCAGAAATGCAGATTTTACATCTAAATGCATCAGAGGCCAATTCCTGTTAGCAGCTATTGCAATCACCATTCTGATTGTTTCATGTCTTGCTACAGGTGCAAACACTTCAGAATAATCCAGCCCAGGTTTCTGTAGAAATCCTCTGGCTACCAACCTTGCTTTATGTTTGCCAATTGAGCCATCTGGCTTTAACTTCTGCTTGAAAACCCATCTGACGCTGATGGCGTTCTTGTCTTTTGGAAGTTCTGCCAGCTTCCAAGTCTTGTTTCTCTCTATAGCATCAAGTTCTTCTTTCATGGCCTTCAGCCAGAGCTTCTGCTTAAGAGCCTCCTCTGTACTTATAGGTTCAGAGTCTACTAACATGGCACACTGGATAACTTCTCCTTCAGAGTCTACTTCAGTGTCTTGCAGCATGTCAAATTCTGCAAATCTTCTGGGAACGCTTCTGATTCTTTGTGGTCTCTGAACTTGTTCAGAGTCTTGAGCTTCAGAGTTTCTAACTTCAGATGATTGACCTCCAGAGCTTTGACCATCTTCAGAGTCTGGCATATTTCCAGAGTCTTGAACTTCAGAATTTCTAGCTTCAGAGGCTTGACTTCCTCCAGAGCCTTGGCCATCTTCAGAGTCTGAATTTCCACCAGAATCTGGATTACCATCAGAGTCTGGATCATCAGAGTCACCTTCATCTTCTGAGTCTTCTCCAGAGTCAGAATCACTATCAGAGTCAGAATCAACGTCAGAGTTTACTTCAACTTCAGAAATTCTTAACTCTGACCTTTCTTCAGAAGTTCTAACATCAGAATCAGATTGAGACTTATCCCAATTCCAAAGTTCTGATTCCTTCACAATCACATCTCTGCTGAATTCAATTTTATTGGTTTCTGGACAATAGAGCTTGTATGCACCTGTACTGTGGTACCCTATCAGAATCATCACTTTGCTTCTATCATCCAGCTTCTGTCTTCTGGCTTCTGGAACATGTTTATAGCAAACAGAACCAAACACCTTCAGATGACTAACACTTTGCTTGTCTCCAGTCCACTTCTGCATAGGAACTATTTCCTTCAACTTCTTCGTAGGACATCTGTTGAGTACATACGTTGCAGTTGCAACAGCTTCTCCCCAGAGCTTCTGAGGAAGCTTCTTCTCCTTTAGCATGCTTCTCACCATATCAAGCAAAGTACGGTTTCTTCTTTCAGCAAGACCATTGTGTTGAGGGGTATAAGGAGCAGTAACCTCATGCTCAATTCCATTCTCCTCACAGAACTTCTGGAACTCTTTGGAGTTATACTCACCTCCACCATCAGTTCTAAGAATCTTCAACTTCTGACCACTCTGATTCTCAGCCTTCATTCTGAACTTCTTGAATTCATCAAACACCTCGTGTTTGAACTTAATAAGGGATACCCATGTCATTCTTGTGAATTCATCAACAAACAACACAAAGTATTTATTCCCTCCAATTGATGCTACTGGAAATGGACCACACACATCAGAGTGTACAACTCCCAAGGCATGTTTTGCTCTTGGAGCAACTTCTGATGCAAATGGCAATCTTGGTTGTTTTCCTTCCATGCAAACTTTGCATGACTTTTCAGGCTTCTTAATTGCAGGAATTCCATGTACCAATTTCTTTGAATTCAGATGTTGTAAGCTTCTGAAATTCAAATGACCAAATCTTCTGTGCCACAGCTCACTCTCCTTCTCAGTACTTGTTGCACTAAGACACTCTGAGTCTGCAGTTCTGACATTCACCTTGAATGTTCTATTCCTTCCCTGTTCTGACTCCATAATCAACTTTTGATTACAGTCATACAGCTTCAGAAGATTGTCCTTCATGGTAACTGAGAAACCTTTCTCAATTAATTGCCCCACACTCATCAGATTGCTTCTGATGCCAGGTACATACCACACATTCTGAATCAATGCTATTTTCTCATTGTTCAGAGTCACTCTGACATTTCCCATACCTTCTGCATTAAGATATTTGTCATCAGCACATCTGATCTTTGTTCTCTTTTCAGAGTCAAAGTCAACCAGCCATTTCTTGTTTCCAGTAAGATGATTTGAACAGCCAGTGTCCATATACCACCAGTCTGTCAGATCATCAGATTCAGAGGCCATCAATAGCACAGATTCGTCATCAGAACTTCTGGCTATATTTGCTTCTTCTGATTTCTTCTCCTTGTTTGACCAACAATCTCTAGCAAAGTGACCAAACTTCTTACAACAGTAACATTGGATCTTCTTCTTGTCATACTTCTCTTTTCCCTTCTGAGCATTCTTTTGTCTATCAGAGGTTGAGCTTTCTGACTTCTGACCACCATCAGATCTTCTCCTGGCTTCTGACTGCTTCTGATACCTCCTATCAGAAGTTGCTTTCAGAGCCTGCTGTTCTACTTCCTTTTCAGAGTTTCTCTCAGTCAGACGCAACTCTTGCGCTTCTAGACTACTCTGCAGCTCTTCAATTCTCATTGTGCTCAGATCTTTGGAATGTTCTATTGCTACCACAATGTAATCAAATTGAGGAGTAAGGGATCTCAATACTTTCTCCATGATTGTTTCTTCAGAAAGAGTTTCTCCACATGCCTTCATCTCATTAGTGATCAGAATCACTCTGGAGATGTATTCAGAAACTTTCTCATTATTCTTCATGTTGAGATTCTCATATTGCTTTCTCAAGGACTGAAGCTTCACCTTCTTCACTGATGCGTCACCACCATAACATCTCACCAGAGTGTCCCATGCAGCCTTTGCTGTTGTAGAGTCTGCAATCTTCTCAAACACGTTTACATCCACACATTGATGAATGAAGAACAATGCTTTCTGATCCTTCTTCCTTACTTCTTTCTGCGCATTTTTCTGTTCATCAGTTGCATCTGCTGCTACTGGAACATAACCATCAGTGACAAGATCCAGAACATCTTGAGCACCAAATAGTACACGCATCTGGATCATCCAACGATTCCAGTTTTTACCATCAAATACTGGAAGTTTGGTGTTCATGTTGCCGTTTCCGTTCATCTTCTACTTTGCACAATACACTCAGAGTTTTCTCACACAGTGTTTCCCAACCCACAGAATTAAAAAATTCTGATCAGATTTTGTTCAAGATTCAACAAGAATCTGAGAAACAAAATCAAACACACAAGACCTCACGTTCACTCGTGTTTCCCGTGTTTCCCAATGAATCTGAACCGGAGCTCTAGATACCAATTGTTGGTGCAAAGATAGAATAAATGATGAAATAGGAAATATTACTAATAAGAGAATGACGGCTACAAAACATGATGATTTGTTACAATGATTGTCACCCTATTTATAAGCTAAAACTAGGGTTACTAGAATAAGATAAATACTAAAATACCCTCTAACAAACTTAGGGGCTAAGAAAATAGTACAACTAAATAAATATGAATTATTAATAATATTCTAATAACAACATCTTGAGTAAACTCATGGAGCCAACAAGAAAGCTTGTGCCAACATAGGTTTGACAGATGAAATTGGATCCACTATTGAAGTTGCCCTATGGGAGAACTATGGAAACAAGTTTATGAATTTTTCCAATGCAAACACGTCTCTTATTGAGCATTATCATACAATTTCATAAACTTGTTTGTATATCTCATTAATTGTTGCTCTGTTGATATACAAGACCTTTTAACTAATCTTTGATGAAATCTTCTTATTTTATTTGATAACGCGAGAGTGCTTTGCTATTACAGTTGGTAAAACAATGAGATTTAGATTCTCCAAGTTTGGTTTATATTATGAGGTTTTCCCTACTTGAAATAAATCAAACAAGTCCTCGGGAGAACCATTTGGATGTGGTTGTGTTCTGACCGATCTTTTACCACTGACTAAGTTAGTTGGGTCTGAATGGAAAATAGTTTCCTAATACTTTTCTTGAATATCTTCAATCTTATTATAGGTACAAAGTTGAAGTCGGGATTGAATACAATAAACATGTTTCAAATGATGCCTTATGGGACAAAGATTGCATGAAATTTGTCAAATTGACAGCTCAATAATTGAGAAATATTATGAAGAACGTAAGTCATGTCAAGTTTTTACACAACTCCATCTACCTTGATAATTGCTATTTCCATACTATTATGTCATTCAACTTTCTTTTGTCCCAAATGACAACGAATAAAGCATTTAGAAATTTTGTTTGTCCCAATTGATAACAATTGGAAGCAAAAGAGCACTTAAGAGGATGTTGAATATTACAGAGGGAAACTTGTTATTCTTATAGGCCAAAAGTAATTGATATTCAAAAGTCCATGATCCAAGACTCTACCAAACCCTAGATGAAATTGACTATAAAATGACCTCTTGGAGGAAATTCAAAAAAGAAGTTCATACTCAGAGAGAAAAACACTTTATACAAAGTTGTGTAAAAGTGAGATGTGTCAAGTTGGAGAATTCATCTTAAATTCCTCCAAGTATCAAGCACTTGTATCTACCGTGACAAAACTAGTCTCTTGCTGATTGAATATTGCAATAAGATGAAGAAGATACTATGAGGTTTTTATTTTTTTTCATTATGTGTTTAAGAATGTTTACCTTAGGATCCATTGTTGATGTAGTACTGAGCTTATCATGAGCTAAACCCTTTTATGTTGAGAAATGTGAAGTTAATATGAAGTAATCTTTTGTGTTATTTAATGTGATGGTAGTTACTTATTTTATCATGTACTACTTGTCATAAATTTGATTCTTTGGTTGATCATCATAGGAAAGGATAAAAGGTTATTATTGTGAGGAATCCAACATCAAGTGGAACTCATGATGAATATAATTGAAAATAGTAGGATAGAAATATTCATTAGATTAGCTACTTTAGGTATAAAGAGCTATAATCACAAGGGGGCATTTAAAATATAACCAGATATGCATTAAAGATGAATGTGTGGCTTAAGAATTTGTCCCCTTGCTTTCTTGCATATGATTCTGATGTTGTAAGAATACACCATAAGATCGCATTCTAACCTCATATGGCATGAAATATCACGTTATATACACACATTAGATGAATCATATTAATGAATCATTGTCCAATATATTCTTCATTACTTATTTTACTTATTCAATCAAACTTGGTTCTATCATTACTTACATAAAAACTGAACTTATGACAACCATTAACTATTGTTATTTTTTTCTCAGGGTCATTCATAAAAGATAGCTTTACAAATTACTCAAAGTTATTACACTCTCTGTGGGAAAAATATTCTTACTTTTTATCACTTGTTACAGTGGACCATGTATACTTGCGCGTTATATTATTTTTATCCATATGAAGTGGCATCGTCTGTGGGAAACAAATTCATGCGTTTTCCACAATGGCATGTTCTCTATTCGATTTGTCAATTTGAAACTTCCTCAACTAATTAGATTATAATTCTTGAAGTCAAGGATTGGATCTACCATGTTTGATCTATTCGAATATCGAATCAACCTTAATTTTATTATTCTCTAAATTCCTAATTTCAAATTTTTTTCATAATGTTTGGATATAAAGGTACTCATTTTACTACCTTACACGAAGCAGTTGTCACCACCGCTACCGCGCAAGTGGCCGAACTCAACAACCTTCTATTCCTTGCAAGGTATTGCAGATCAAGTGGTGGTAGCCTAATGTTTATACCTTTGGTACCCCTGTTAGCCTAATGACCAAAAACATTGTCTGGTTTCCAACTGCTGCAATCTAATCTTAAAACACAAGGCACTAATGAATTTCTAAATAACATGTAAAACATTGTTCAGCAACAAAATTTACAATCAATAGAGGAACGATTACTTTTCCTAGAAGAAATTCTAGACAACGCTCCTCGAGAGGGAACATAATGCAAGAAGCCCTGTCAAAGAGAAACCAACTTGTCTCCTCCTAGCTGACTACCTTGCAAAGAGATGAAGCTCTGAAATCACAGAGTTGCTAAAATAACAAGAATTTCTAAACCCCTCCTCAAAGTCTCAAGGGGGACTGAAATAGCCATGCTCCTTTGCGGGACTAGGAAGAGCAACCACCAACAAGGAATCCCCATAAACATCCTCTATGCACCCGCATTTTAGACAACAGGATACCAAAGTCATTGGATAAGCCCTCTAAATTGAATGATTACAAAATTAACGATTGAACTACTTCCGTGTTGATGAAGCTTTCAAATGAAAATTATTTGCACTAAATTTAACAGGAACTACCAGGATGTGGTTCAATGGTCTTCCACATGGAAGGAATGAAATTTTACAATCTTACATCAACCACTTCACACAGGTGACAATGAAAGTAGAAGAGGCCAGTAAAGGTCTCAAATGTTGCATATTCGAGAATGGCTTGCTGCAGGATAGTCCCTTTAGGAAAAAGTTGGGAGGGATGGAAACTCATACTATGAAGGAACTTCTGAATAGGGCTTAATCTTTCATCAACATGGAGGAGAAGCTTAACACTAGGTTCAAGAACTAGGTTGTTGCTGACACTAATCCCAACCGCTCAATTGGGAAAGACTCCCACCGATCGAAAGATGAACATGACCTTGGAATGCATGGTCGGTACGATAGGTACACTCATTTGAATGTGTAACATGAGAAAATTTATCAAGAGTGTGCCATCACGGAGTTCTGAAATGGAAAAGTCAAAAAACCCTTTCCCATCAGAGAATTATCCCGAATAAACAAGACAAAATACCGCCACTTCCATAAAGACCACAACCACAACACCAATGACTGCATCCAATTGAAAGATGCCATATCGAGATTGATTAAAAGAGACCACTTGTCTGAATATGTAAAAGGTGGAAAAAGAGATAGAGAGGAGTCATCTAAGAGCAAGTACCCTTCAAAGGTTGTGGAAGCAAGGACCAATGGGGGACTGTTGAAGCGGTAAAGAGGCAAGCAAAAGTAAGTTTGGAAGAATTCCGGGTTTTATCGTATCCATATGGATCAGTGCAAGGGATCAAATTCTGTTCAACGGTTTCTACGTTTCTAAGCTTTTGGTTACAAAATGGTTGAAAGATTCAAGGTACAATAGATGAAAGTGGAAAATATAAAGACAGAAAATATAAAGTAAATACTTAAAATATCCTCACGTATCAGGTTATGCCTAATGCAACATCGAGAGAATAATTGTATTATCTCATTGATGATGTCTCACGCAACTCAACAACACATAGCATTAAGAACTGATACTCATGCAAATGCTAAGCCTAAATCTATGTCTAGAGTTTAGAACCTAACAGGTATTCATCCTAGATCCAGATATGAAGAGTATGTGTCTATAACGGTTCAAATCAAAGATAAACAGGTAAATAAAGATGAAACCCAAATCAGATAAATGATTGCTTCATAAAAAACTCTGTGATTAGAATATGTACATACGCTTAACCCTTTTTACATGTATTCAACTAATTTAAGTATGTGAACATAGTTCCTAGTCTCTATTATCACGCATCCTCACAATACCGTTTATCTATAAGGCGTTATCATGGGATTTACCGTATTAATCACTAGATGATGTCTTATGTTAACAATCAACACAATAATATAAAAGCTTGATACTAGTGAATGTAAAATCACAAAGCTATATCTAGAGTTTGCTCATTGATAGATGAATATCTTAGATCTAGGATTTGAAAAAGATTTCTCAATACCCATTCAAACCCACAAACATAAAATCAAAGACAACATCAATATTGAATCAAAACTAGTTCACAATAAAAATATTAAAATAAGTACATAAGATACAAATAGATTACATCCAACCACAACAAGAGATCGAAGCACTTACTCAAAGATCAATCTCCGATTTTCTTGGATTTGGACTTCTCTCTCTTAGGGTTTGTATTTCTCTCTCTAAAAATATCTTATACAAATCTGAAAGTGAATAATAATCCAAAATATCTATAAAAATTCTATTTATACAAGTTCTAAAAAGTGTCTATAAGTGGGACCGCGCTAAGCCAGCACAGAGTGTGCTTAGCGCAGAGCATGCTCAGCGCAGAGTGTGCTCAGCTCAAAGCATACTCAACTCAGAGCGTGCTTAGCTCAGAGCGTGCTCAACACAAAGCGTGCTTAGCACAAAGTGCACTAAGCATGGTCAAAGTGCGCTAAGCGCGGTCTGAACCCCAAAGCTAATGACCCTTCTCTAAAATGGCGCTAAACCCGCGCTGAAAAGTGAGCTAAGCGCGACCAGTTGTTAAAATGTCGAAAAATTGACTCTCTAAACCTTTTTCCAACATCCAAAGGCTTCTAGCATCACATCAGGCAGGAAAACTGACTCTTCTTCATTTTTTTAGCTTCCTTTTTCACACTTTTGTGTCTTAATCATTGATGTTTTATGCCTAAATCCTGCACAATAACACAAAAATCAAGGAATCTAAAGGTATTTGCAATATGTTGAAGAATTACACAAGAACATGGAATAAATCCATTAAAACATGAGAAATAAGTTGAAAAATGTCAAGAAAGATATTTCAAAATAGGTCATATTTTGCACTTAACATGGACAAACTAGTAGTGATAACATGGAAGCTAGCAAAGGTAAGCGCCAATACCCAGGCGAATATTCCATCCAAAGCGATGATGAATAGCCAGTATGTTGGCCGTCCACAAAAATGATAGATGCTATCCAACAAAAATCCCTGATAGATCAATGCCAGGGTTCCGAGACTGCGAGAAAGTTAGGGGAACCCCGAATGCAATCTTCCCTTTAGTCATAACGACTACAATTAGGCATTCAATGTATCCCAAATTTAGATCGATGGGGGGAGCTGTAACACCCCAAATTTAGACAAATCATTTTTATTTAATTATTGAAGTGTTGATGTTTTTGATATTTGGTGTATTTAAATTATTCTGGAGTATTTAAGTTATTTTGGTGTTTTGGGGGATTTGAGGTATTTTAGTAATTTATTAATTATGGGAAATATTGAGGTTGAGAGCAGAGAAAATATAATTTAGATTATTAATAATCATTAGATAATTTAATTTTTAGTAGTCTTTAGAATAATTAGAATTCCGAGAAATAATCCATTATTATCATTATAATCAAATATTTAGTTAGTTGAAATAATTATCTAATAAAAATAGGGGTGTCTCAGTTATTTGGTACACATATAGTTGTTTTTGGAATCTATTTAAAATATTAGATATAATTAGATGATTTTAAATTATTTAGTAACAATTGAATCAACTATAATTATTTGGGTATATGGATAGTATGTTATTATATGTAGTTAATTTACGTGAAACAGGGGCAAAAAGAAAAACTAAGGTTTGAGGTATATCGTTAAACGATGCATCAGAGTCTGTAAAGATCATTTTAGGAGCGATCATGAGTCAGCGATTTCGAGAGGGAGGAACATCAAGACCTTGAAATCTCAATCGATAAAGTAAGGGGAAAATCCCTTACAATAAGGTGGACTAGGCAATAGTGTGAAGAGAGTTCCTTACCCTCTCATCAGCGCCAAAGGTAGAGATACCTTTGTTTATTGTATGTTTGTATATGTTGTATTTGAGATGTTTGTGATATAATCCATGAATTTCATATATGTTTTACGATAATATTTAAATATGATTGTATGATTTGTGTGAAATTGTTATGTATTGTATCAAAATACAAGTTTTTAATATAATTATATGTATGTGGATATATACAAGAATTGTGAAATTTATGTTGTTAATCGATCATTTATGACTATCTATGAGCAATTGAGATTTTTTCCAATTGGTCACTTTTTGGAATTTTCGATCGATCGATTGTATCAATTTGTGCCAAATGAGATAATCTCATTTGGTGGATTGACTTGTGTTGGATATTGGGAATAAGAACCTTGTAATCAATATATAATAAATTTAATAAAATGTTTTTCCCAAATAAAAATTATGAACCATGTTATTCTGTAAAATTTCTCGAAGTCGCGTTTTAGAGCGGTTCAACATAATTTTGTGTAAATTTGGCGTTTGAGGTCAAAATAACTTGTATTATATCTTTTCGGAAAGGGAATCGCCCCAAGAATAGCAATATATATCTATTTTTAGCTGTTTAAGCTCGTTTAAGTTCCGAAAATAGGGCTGGCAATGAACCGAACCAACTCGAAAATAGTTCGAAATTCGATTCGACAATTAGATCGTTGAACTAGGTTCATGAACCTAATGAGTTGAGTATGAGCGAAAAATTAAGTTCGTTAACTAAATGAGCTGAACTTGAACTCTACATAGTTCGACTCGTTAGGTTCATGAGTTAACTCGATTACATATGAGAATAATTATACTGTCTTTAAGATTAGGTTTAAATATTTAATCTAAATCTTAGACAAATTTAATCTTCAACTTAGTAGTTTTTGAATTAGACTCTCAAATGTATCTCTTGAAAGTTGTGTAAGTTTTGAATTAGTAGATTTCGAAGATAAAGTTAAATTTCAATATGATAATTTTTATTTTATTTTAATATTTTATTTTAAAAAATATATATTTATTTAAAATGTCAAATATACTAAAATATATATATATTAAAAAAAATAGTTTTTAAGCCCGTGAATCATGTGAGCTGATCCTAATGAGTTGAACCAAACTATTCGTGAACTTATAACAAGTCGAGTTTGAACTTAAAAAAAAGTTCGTGTTGAACTCGAACTCGAACTCGAACTCGAAACAATTCATAACGAGTCGAGTTTGAGCTTAAAAAAAAGTTCGTGTTGAACTCGAACTCGAACTCGAACTCGAAAAATTCTTAATGAGTCGAGCCGAGCTGAGGTGAGTTCGACTCGACTCGACTCATTTCCAGCCCTATCCGAAAATAACGCTTTCCTATTTTCTAAAATTTTAGCAATTTATGTTTTATTGGTTTTATTTATTTATTTATTTATTTTACGATTAAAAGCCCATAAGACTCATTAGAGTTTCTTTGTTTTATGTATTTAAAGACCTTTGGCTATGCCATAAAGATTAACCTTTTGATTATAATAAATCTTAGAGTTTTGTTTACTTTGTCTGGTGAATAATAATAATTTTTATAAATAAAGCTAAAACTAACAAAATCTTTGTTCTTAGTTGAAATAAGTCTTTTTGTTGAAAAATTAATGATGTTAGTTTTGATAACTCTAAATTTTGTCATGATAAAATTAAATTAATTATAAACCTTATATTTAATTTAATTAAATCGTTTTGAGAAATTAACGATGTTACAATGTTATTCTGGAGGACTATGACTGACATTTGAGTTCATACTTGGAACCTGTTATGATGATAATGATGAAATATAAGTTTTTTTTGGTGAATATACAACCTTTGGTGATGTTTGTGTGATTTTCTGTGGATGTAGGATTGAATCCTTATAACATGTCATGCATTCATACTATTTCAGAGTTAAGTGAGACTTCAGTCTATATTTTGGTGGCATCATATCCATTGGTGGGAATCATTGGTCTTGGTGGAAAAGACCAGGGGCAAGTCTCAGATCCATTGGTGGGGATCATTGGTCTAGATGGGAAAGACCAGGGACTAGTGGAATAAAATCAGTAAAATACCTCTGATTCTATAATATATTTTGGATACCACATGTATTTAGGTGATGGAGTTAGTGAACATTAGTCTTGCATACATTGATGTGTATTGTGATGAATGGTTATTTCGATTTTGTTTTTTGTGTTTGTGATTGTGTGATTATCATTCATGTTTTAAGTGAACTATCGTTTCTTGATTATCGTACTGTTACCGAAACTTTCACCATTACTATATGTAATTATATTCTCACCCCTTTCTTGTTTGCTTGGTTTTGTGGTGTGCTTTGCATAGGTGATTAGCAGGACCGAGGTTCGTTGTTGCAGTGAGATGGTTGTTGCCTCTCAGTTGACTTTTATCTTTCGTATATTCTAGTTTTTAAATAAGAATGTTATGATTTGTAACACCAAGGATACAGGCGTTCTTTTGCATTACTTTGATTTATTTATAATAAAATATTATGAGATTTTGATTATGATGTATTGATTCAATTCTATTCAGACATGTTTTATGGTGTTTCTAAATAAATTTTCGCTATGCAACATCTGTTGTTTTATGATTTATGAAGTATTTATGATGGAGTAACATCCTTTTCCTGTTATTTTTATTTAAAATCTATTATTCAAGGGTTTAGGGTGTTACAAGAGCTCATGCGACACAATGTACTTTAAAATGTTTGAGAAGACAGGCCTCGAGAGAGAAAGTTTGTGGTCGTATGAGGGTGAAATTCTGGTGTGCAGATCACAAATGTTCCAAGAGATGTCGAGGCATTGATCTCTGCATAACTAAACAAGGCCAAAAACAAGAACATCCAAATACATTACAGTGTCATGACAGATGTTTCAACATCTATTAAGACATATATTTCAAAACATAAGAGCATACTGAATTTAACATGACAGAAAGATAAAGAACACCAAGATATGATGACCCAGTTCGATGAACAATAACACCTACATCTGGGGGCTAACAAGCCAGGAATGAATCCACTATTAGTAGTATTAATTTAGAGTTAAACTCCCCCGTTTACAAACCCTCACTTAATCCCTACCCAGTGCAACTTCTATCTAGAAATCACCATCTAGACAAGAGAAAACCATCTCAATTCCTAAATCACCTCAGTGATATCTAAAAGTCACAACCTCTGGTGACTGTATCAAACTGTTCAATTGAAAGACACCCCTCTTAATACAATATTCAGTCAAGACTCTTGACTAACAATAATGCTTGAATTTTCTTAATAGCTTCATCTAAGAACAATATACAATTCATTACCTACAGGTTTATGAATATCAAAAACTATGTCTACCACAATGTATCAATTGATACAAAGGGTGACTTACAGCACAATAAAGTACACGACTCTCAAACCCAAAACCCTTATAATTACTTTACAAGAATTCTTTACAAGGTATACTCTCTTACTATGCCCTAGGTCTTGGTCTTCCTTTTATAGCCTTCAGCAGTCCATGGCTTTGAATTCTCTGTCCAATCTTTCCTTGATCTGCATTCTGATTGAACCTTAAATCTTAGAATAGATCTACAATAAAACTACTACCTCAAACCAAGATGTCGAGTCCACAATGCTAGGACATCTTGTCTGACATGTTTTTCTTTACAGATTTATTCTTGTTGGAACATCTTGTGCAACATCATGTTTTACCAAAAAATTTTCAAATCTTAGAGTCTTCAATCTCCCCCTTTTGACAAATTTTGGCTAAAACTCCTCTTGCACAATAAACCCAAGAAGTAAGGAGAAGAAGAGTAGAAAGTCCTGAAGTCATTTCAGCCAACCTGTAATGAGCCTCCTGGAAGCTTTCATCCTTCATGTACAACGTGCACCACCTGTTGTACGACGAATATCCTGAACCCTAGTGTACACGAGGAAGAAGATACCAGATAACCCCCTTAAAACCAGTCCCAATTTACCACCCTCCATTATCTAGAACAGAACATAGAGGAGCAGACTCCAGTTCCGGATAACTCAGAACATAAGACACAATTGTGTTCATAACTCAGATCACAAGACACATGAAGAAGACATAGAAAATAAATTGAGACACAGACAAGATGTCATAACATCCCATCCAAAATCCTTGTAGAACAACTGCAAGAACAGACTCAGACCCCAACCAGAGATTAGTTATGTGTTGTAAGGTGCAACACACAACTCGGATAGACACACAACCTATCTCCCCATTTTTAGCCAAAAGTTAACAAAGATGGCTAATACAGGTCCATACCCACATGATACCTACCCAAACCCAAACAAAATACATTAAGACTCGACACATCAAAAAGAAACACAACCTAAAATAAATGAAGCCAGGACCCCCTTTAAATACCCAAGTAGTTTCTCTAGGAATTAACGTTCCATAGAAGTTACTGAAGAACAATTCAATGAGGATATAAATTTAGGTAGATAACTTCATCATAAATGACTGTGCACCGCCCAAATCAAATTTGACTATTTCAACTTTAGGGAGAACCGTCCAAGGAATGTGCATGTACCAAGACACATGTTTTGTACGCTTTCTTTAGAGCATGCTCTCCATCGTCCAAATAGAGCTAATTTGAAACAACCACAAGTCCTAAACAATGTCTTGACATCTAGTCAGACTTTGTCTAGTCTCTCTCTTTTCCATTTTGAAGCACAGTCACAATGTTTACCAATGAACTCCACGCATACTCCTTTCATCCAAAATTAGAAGGTCCTAATCATGATGTCCAGACAATATGTGTGACATTTCCCATTTATCAGCAGAAGCTTCCATGGACCTTATTCCAAACTTCAGAGAAAAATAAATTGTCTTAGACAATATCCAATTCTGTTTATCAGGTCTCTTCTAAGAAACATGAACATAGTTGAATTACTTCAAAACCTTAATATGTCAAGCTCACAAGCAGAACTTATTAGGCTAAAGCATCAACACACCATGATGTTACAATATTTAGTCAGACATCACATCTCACATGATTCAGATGAATACCTTCATGCTCATGCGAGAAAGAAACAAAACAGGAGCACCAGTCTTGTACTATAACCAATAGACTCTTGGATTGAGATCAAATAACACCATTGATCATTCTCCCCTGAACATATCCACACACTGTACAAATCCATGTTGAACCTTACAACCATAAACAACCTTGTTCTTTGAGAATAAATCCAATCAAGCTTGGAATGTTCACATTCCCTAAAGAGACATACACATTCTCTTAACCCCTTAGTTAATCAAGATGTCATCCATACATGGAAGTCATCAAACCCCTTCACCAAATGAAGAAGAAAACCTCCTCAACCTGCTTCTTTCTCAAGATTCATTCTTCCAGCAGAACTAACCATCTACACACAGATAAACAAAATCCACAAAGTCTTGACCATTCTTCAAAATGAATAGATAACTTATTTCTAATCCACCTAGTGAGAATAAAAAACTTTCCTTTCTGAAGAGATAGTCAAATGAGGACTCCAATAGATCACGATTGTAGCAGCTTATAGACCATCATAGGAGGCATAATTCCACAGAGAGAAATAAACTCTCACAAGCCTCATGAAGTTTCAACCCAGAAGCACAATGTTCAGACATCCTATCTGACATTACAAATTCAACACCCATCCTTAAGCATCTAAAGAGGATAATCCCTTTGACAGATACCGGTATGACGGACAATAACCATGAAGGTATAGATTGAGCATCATACCAAAAACAGACTTCTCTGCAAGATATGCTTCTCCTATGCCCCTTAACCTTTTATCCTCCACTTTGTACAATACACCACAAGACAAAGTACATTATCATTATCAAGCAACAAACTTGAGCATGTAGTTCCTTAGAGCACACTCAAATTACACTTTCCTTCAGAGTAACCAAACAGAATACCTTTCACAAGGTCCTTGATCATGTGGGAACAACAGAACTAGAGCTTCCAGTACTAACACCCCCTTACCCTAGACAGAACTCTGGATTGCCCATTCCAAACAACTTAGATGAGACACAAAGCAATCATCAACTACCTTGAGCTTTTTCCATTACACGATTCACAAAGGTTGAAATAGACTTTAACACCATCTGTTATGATGTTTAGAACAATGTCAGAACACTTGTTTTACACCAATGACTTGACTAGCCACACATCCCTTAGACTTCCAAACATTATCCCACCTTGAATGTCTTTTCTGCAATAGCAGAACAAGAGTTCCATGTTCTCATAGACTTGATCACAAAATCAAGTTTGAGTAAACAACCTCCATCCTGTATATAAACGAAAAAACAACAACCAGTCCTTTTCAAGATAACTCAAATACCTTGATGACAGTCTACTTCAAGCATAATTCTCCAAGAGAATCATTCACACAAGATCAGAGTCCACACCAAAACCAAACCTAATAGAGGAGGTAGTCATAGGATAGATGACTATCTGCAAGATTACCCAGGTCATCTAGAAAAGTCTCTAAGATGTCAGGTTGAATGTCCTAGACATGTTTCCTTGACTTCTATATGCACAAATTCTGGTAGAGATGTCTTCACATCCCTTCAGCATAAATCAGACCACAATCTCCTTCAAAGGATAACCAGGCGCCTATCTCCAGATCAGAAATAAACTGACCTAAAGACAACCAAAGCTGATGGTGTCTTGTTCTTCATCTTCACCAGCATACATATACAAGATAAAACTCTTGGATAAAGGCTTCCTAGATTATAGACTAAAAGACTCTTCAAGACCAATCTGAATAAGATTCCCAATGCTATTGATAAACACACAGTTATTTATCCTTTAGAACATATTCTACATCTCTCCTTTGTCCTAGAATTTCACTCCTTGGATCAACAAGATTCTACACACACTCTTCAGAAGTGTTGTTTTAACATCTGGTTGAACTTCAGGTCCTTTTCCCACGAACAAGTCATTGGATCTTGAGAACTTTCACTTTCTGAAGCTGCACCTTCATAAGTGACACTCAATCAACAACCTAGAGAGAAATATTCAAGGCATAAATATTCCTTAGAATACCATCCTTTCTTCTGAACACATTTGGCAGTGCCTTTATGAGTGGACTTGAGAGAGGACTCAAGCATCTTGGGCTACCCTTCATGGTACCTGGTTGATCCTCGTCTTCCAAGCATCATAGGCTAATCCTTCAGAGGAAGACATCACAATTCTCTCTCCTTTACACCACTCCCAGATAGTGATGGCAAGAACATCTCTAGAGGCTGACACCATCTTAAACAAGATCTAGGTAAGATGTCAAGACATCTCATAAGGCACCATGAGTAACAATAACATCATTATCAACAGAAGCGGAAGAAACTTCACAGAGCACTCACTAAACCATTAGTAGTTGTCAGGCCAGATTCAGAGAGCTACTCTCCTAGCTTCCAATCTTCCTCGATCACAATAGTAATGGATGGTTTGATCACATAGTCTCCTTCCTTGTTCAAAAGACCAGAAAGTATCTTCCCTAGAAATCATCCAGAAACATAATAGGATGCATGCTCTGATACCAATTGAAATTCTGGTGTGCATATCACAGATGTCCCAAGAGATGTCGAGACATTGATCTCTGCATAACTAAACAAGGCCAAAAAAAGAACATCCAAATACTGCAAATACATTACAGTGTCATGACAAATGTTTCAACATCTATTAAGACATATATTTCATAACATAAGAGCAGACTGAATTTAACATAACAGAAAGATAAAGGACACCAAGATATGATGACCCAGTTCGATGAACAACAACACCTACATCTGGGGGCTAACAAGCCAGGAATGAATCCACTATTAGTAGTATTAGTTTAGAGTTAAACTCCCCCATTTACAACTCCTTACTTAATCCCTACCCAATGCAACTTCTATCTAGAAATCACCATCTAGACAAGAGAAATCCATCTCAATTCCTAAATCACCTCAATGATATCTAACAGTCACAACCTCTGGTGACTGTATCAAACTGTTCAATTGAAACACACCCCTCTCAATACAATATTCATTCAAGACTCTTGACTAACAATAATGCTTGAATTTTCTTAATAGCTTCATCTAAGAATAATATACAATTCATTACCTACGGGTTTATGAATATCAAAAACTATGTTTATCACAATGTATCAACTGATACAAAAGGTGACTTACAACACAAGAAAGTACACGACTCTCAAAACCCAAAACCCTTATAATTACTTTACAAGAATTCGTTACAAGGTCTACTCTCTTACTATGCTCTAGGTCTTGGTCTTCCTTTTATAGCCTTCAGCAGTTCATGGCTTTGAAGTCTCTGTCCAATCTTTCCTTGATCCACGTTCTAATTGAACCTTAAATCTTAGAATAAATATGAAACAAAACTGCTGCCTCAGACCAAGATGCTGACTCCACAATGCTAGGACATCTTGTCTGACATGTTGTTCTTTACAGATTTATTCTTGTTGGATCATCATGTTTTACCAAATTTTGCTCAAATCTTAGAGTCTTCAAAGGGGTCAGATTTGAAGGCGTTTAATGGTGCAAAGATCTGCATGTGGAAGTATGTTGAGTTGATGATATTTATAGGAGATTGTTGCACCCCAAAATTTGCCCAACCTTTTTCTTTAACTGGCTTTTGTTTAATTTCTTTTTCTTCTAGCATTTGCATTGCATATCATTTGTCTTTTTAGCAGGGGATCAAGAGGTTGTGCATGGCAAGAGAGGGTCACCAAGAGTGTTGAGCCTAAGCAAGGGGTTTACTCAAGCATGAATGGTCACCAAGAGGTGATCAGTGTTCTTTGAGAGAGTTGATGGGTGTGTGTGGATCAGCTCCTAACTTAGAGGCCAATTGAAGATCATCAGAGAGTTGTGAATTCATGATTATGGATATGGGATGTTAAGAGAGCTCATTGAGTGCTTTGAGAGCCATGTTGGAGCTTATTCAAGTTGTTGTGTTATGTGGAAGAAGCCACAATCAAGAGTGGTGCATCTAGGGTTTTCATCTGGTCAACCCTCAGTCAATTGTGAAATTAAAGGCAATCAAGACTCAATTACAAGTCTCTATGGTCATGGAATGTTGTGTTGAGATGCCTAATATATCATTTCAAGATCAAATCAAGAAGAATCAAGAGTGTGAGAAGTTACTAAATTAGGGTTCTCAGTGTAAAATCCCCTATTTAGTGCTCAACTTCAAGACTACTTATCTCAAGATACAAGTCTTATCTCATCTTGACCCCAATATGAAACTTATAGAGAATGTTTCTAGATTTCATTTGAGTACTAGAAGTTATTCATATGATTTCTAGAACTCAAGTTATGATGCTGGCAAGTTACAGGTCCTCATATGAATGTGATTTTGGTCAAGAAAAGTCAACCAACTTCCAAGCCACTTTTGACCTAGAAGGATGTTTCTCATCACTTTGACCCAAACATGAAAGTTATTCCTCATGATCTTAGCTTTCCAAAGAGTACTAGAAGTCCTTCATCTGATTTGTAGAACTCAAGTTATGAGGCTTACAAGGCAGGGGTATTTTGGGAAAGTAAGATTACAGGTCATTTTCATTATAGGTCCATTTCACTATCTTGCACACTTCAAATGAAATATTTATCAACATGAGACTTGCTCCAAAGGGGGTCATTTGCTCAACCAAACACCAAAGAACCATTGATTTGGCTTAGATGGAAGATTGGATGAAGGAAATTTCATGAAAAAAGGCATTAAAAGAAGAAAATCAAATTAAATCATATTGGATCATTTTTTATCAAATGTGTGCATTTTTTGAGTGCAAATTACATCCTAAGCACAATGCCAATTTTGGATTTGAGATTTGAGTTCATTTTCATGACCATTTTCATGCTTGCTTCACCATGAAGTAACAAATGCAAATTCAACCATAAGATCAAAACAAGGGGTAATTCTTGGCCATGTGATCAATTCACCCCATGTGCAAGTTAATGGAATCAAGTTTGAGGCATGTGCAGCTCCATATACACGATTTTGCAAGTTCACCAACACAAGGAAAATTGAAATTTGATTGGGCTTTTAGGGGCTGCAATTGGGCTCCAAACCTTCACTAATCCATCATATATAATCTTAGGATCATGAGCAATGCATCAGAGGAGAATTTGGAGGAGAATTGAGAGAGAAAACAGTTGAAAAAGATGAAGAAAAAGTGAAATACGAATTTCCAGATTCAATCAATTTCAAGCCAAATTAAGCACTCAAACAGTTTCAGTGAAGGTTAAGGATCGCTTCTGGGTGTTTTCCTTCAAGCTTCATCAAGAATTGAAGGCTCAGTGGAAGTACTCCACTAGGTAAATCACTTTTCAACTTTTCTCTCTATTCATGAAGATTTTGCGCGCCATTTTTGTGTGTTTATGATGTATGAACTGTATGCTTGGATTTTGGATACAATTGGCTGTTGATTGTGAACGTTTCAGTGTGACATGTGATTTATGTTTGGCTTCGATCTTCTTTATCTATGATTTGAAAATGAAAATGGATTGCATAGTCGTGTTCTACGTGAGATGTAAATGATTTTTGGCTATTTATTTGCTTGATTTGGTTGAGTTTTGTTGTTGCCTTGTCGGAGCTCTCGTCGGAGAAGACGACCGGAACAGTGGTTCCGGCCGTCTGGTTTTCTTCCCTTCGTTTTACATGTTTTAAATCTCACCTGAACACGTGGCTTGCCTCTTTCCTTTGGATTTGTTGACTTAAGCTTTTGATGGCTGTGATTACGCTTCACCGTGCACCTCACTTAACTACACACATCTGATTACATGAAGTGTTGCGCTTCACTTAAATGCATTTGGATCTGGGCTTTTAATTGCTAGCCACACCCCCACACACTGAGCCCAAGGCATTTACACATGATTTCCTTGCTATTCCCACCGTTGTTTTTTATTATTTTATTTTATTTTCTTTTTATTTTTCTTTTGTTTCTGTTTGGATTTAAATCAAATAAAATACTTCCAATGATCCAAAAATTCCACAAAAATAGTTTCTGGACACTTTGAGATGTCTATTATTTTTAGGAAATTTTTATTTTATTTTTTGGATTTATTTTGAATTAAAATGGGATTGTTGGATTGGAAGTGTTTTAATTGAACTTTTTCTTGACATGTTTTAGTTCTTGATTTGTTTCTCCTCATTCCTTTTGATCCAATGATTGAAAATTCATCCTCATATCCATGATGAGTTGATGAATTTTTGAGGACCATTTTGCCCCTGTTTGGTTGACTTTTGGGTTGATTTTTGATGCATTTCATTTGACCCTCGACAATCCTCACTCACAATGGGACACCCTTGTGAATCAATTTCTTTGGTGGTGTTGTGAATTGATTTTGATTGTGATTTCTTAGATTCTGTTTGCCAACATGTTTATGGACTTTGTGCATTTTATTTGATCATTTTTTAATCATTTTCCTAATTTTGAGGTAACTTGCAAGTCAAGTTACTTCCAAGGGAGGTTCATACATACACATTGACCTAGTTTGTCTTGGAGATGACATTTATGGATCCTTTAAGCCCTCAATGCCTTTTGGTTCATGTTGCTAACATGTTAAGGATGATGCTTGCTCATTTTTAGGTCATGAAATTTTGTTTTGCTTGTTCATTTGGTTGTTTTCTTTTGAACTTTTAATTAGGGTTTCTAAGTGATGCATGCTTGTTTTCCCTTGTGTTTTTGCTTGCATTTTCCTTTGATTGGTTTGATTTTTCTTTTGATCTCTCTTCTATCATCTCCTCTTCTGTCCCATGACTTTGGAATCTCATTTAAGGTATCTTAGTCCCTCCTTAGGAGGTACTTGAAGCATACCTAAAATGATGAATCCATGAGGACTCTTTTGTGCTTTCTTTTGCACTTTGTTTGTGATGCTTATGGTTGAGTGCATATTATGAGTTCCTTGATGTCCTCATATGGCATCCTATCTTCACTTTTGTTTTGAGCTTCTTTTCATTTCATTTGGTTTGGCTTTTGGCACTTGTGGTTGATGTTGTTTGACTTAGGTCATTTCATCCCACTTTTGGTGCATTTTTGTGTGGCTTTTCTTTGTTGTTTGATATCATCTTGTGCATTTATTTCTCTCTTCTTTTATTGCATTCCCATATGCATGCTTGGTTAAGATGAGCTTGTGGAGGCTACTGCCCCATACTATTTTCCTCCCACCTTCATTCTTACTTGTGCATTCTATGTGTGCATTATTGCATTTGCATGTTCTTTCTTATTCTTCTTTTACTTTTCTTTGCCATGCTCCCCATAAGTTCTCTAACCTTTTTAGGTTATGATAGACATTAGGGGCTTAATCATGCATGATGACATTAGGTAGTTCCCTTTTGTATCCCAACTTTAAGTCCACTTTGCATGATAACCTTTAGGATTGAATTAGTGTCCCATTAGTGGTTTTTTCTTCTCTTCTCATCTTCATACAATCTTAACCTACTTAATAAAGATAATGGATGTTGTGCCATGAGCCTTATACTTGGGAAATGGTGATTGGGGGGATACCTCTCAATTTCTTAGAGTGTTTAGTATACGTCCTTAGGACGATATGCGACGCACTCGATTTTAGGTTTTAGACTTTAGTACAACATACATTATAAACACTCAAATTCAAAACACTTCTTCTCTAAAAAACACGAAAATACTTCAAACATTTTTCATCCTTCGGGATCTTAATCAGGAAAATCTTTTCAGATAAAAGAGTGTTGTTAGCTTTTAGTTCTACCGCAAATGGTAACGCCTAAGTCTCCAATGGTCGAGCTGCATACACAAACTGCTAGAACTACTTGTTAACCCTACTCGGGCCTAAAAACTTTTGAACCAACCCGTGGTCATTTTAGCCTGAACTACGTTTGCTCTGATCTTTCATACCATATGAAATTACGTAGGCACAAGACGCGATGTCTTGGCGAGCAACCTTCCCCCCTTTCACCCGTAGTTAGCCGAACTACGTTGACTCTGACTTTCCCATTGCATGAGGGAATACGTAGGCACAGAGCGGCAATGCTCTTCTGATTCATTTTTTCTTTTCCTTTTGTCCCTTGACCTTTATCTAGATAGATGATCACCCTTTTAGATAGACAACAATGCGTGGATCCCGTCGAGTACGACGGACGTGAGGGGTGCTAATACCTTCCCCTTACGTAACCGACTCCCGAATCCATACTTGGTTGCGATGTCCTTGTCTTTCCCTTTTTCGTTAGGTTTTTCCGATCGTTTCCTTTCCCTCTCTTTGGGATAAATAACGAAAGGTGGAAACTCTTATGTTTTCCGCCGGGTGTTTTTAGCAGTTGCGACAGAGATGGGAGGGATGTTCAAAGACTAAGGTCAAAGTTTCTGGTGATCCCTTGCAAAAGTGTTTACAACTGTATTATTGGCAAACCCTTTGCGGATGCTGTGGACATTGTGGCCTCATCAATCCATCTCAAGCTTAAATTCTACAACCATCATGGTGAGTCGGTCATAGTCAAGATGATCTTAAAGAAGCTAAAAGGATATATCAGGAACTCTAGTATGACCAAGGAGAGAACAAAGCCATATAAATCAATGTACCGTACCTAAAATGACAACAACGAAGCGCCCCCTTTGGTAGCTAGTCGCTCCAAATGTCGCGGTGGGTTGGCCACATGTCGACCTCAGACTAGGTTTTCACCTGGGGAGAGAAGGGGAACCAACCTTTGGAAATGACCCTCGAGAAATATAATAAACTTAGAGGAAATACCTCGTAAGTATGCACGGAGCCTAAAATAATGTAATTGGGATCGAACACATATACCGTAAACAGGTAAAAATATCACCATATCCAATCCATTTAAATTATACTTTACATTATACATTGCTTAAAAAAGGGGTATAGCCCAGAAGGGAGATGATATTCCCATCTTTGAGCATCTGGTTTAGCCGAATCAGCTCTCTCGAAATGCACAGAGGATGATTAAAATGTTCCATGTGCTACAAGGTGTTCTCAAAGGACTCCGAAACAGCCGTAAGGATAGAAGTGAAACACCCAGTTAAACATTGAGCCAATGAGGCCTTTTCAAGACGCGTATCTTATAAATCTATATAAACCATAGAAAGATACGTTTGAGTAGTTGATAGAGTAGCCTAGGTAGAAACTAGAGATTTATCCTTCCTTGCAGTAACCCTCACCAGAAGACTTACCTGGTTGACTAGAGAACTAGAAAGATTGAGGGCACGTAAAACATCATTTACCCTGGTAAGAGAAGTAGATGGGTTATGCATTTCTCGTAGGTAGGTATCCCTCTAGAGCATTAAACCACAAATACTTTCCTTTTTTATCTACTTTTTGTTATGGTATTGGTCAGACAGGAAGGCTTCCCAATGGTCGGCCCCACCAATGGCCAGAGTAGTAAAAGCACACCAAGTGTAATGCACCAAAGTTGAAAGTTTCTTATAAAGAGCACAGTCGATCAAAGTGGCCATATAAGAACATACGTCCTCTGAGGGATACGACCAGTGTTCTCTCTAAAGAGGGAGGCCTATCCCTGTCAACTATGCAGAAACCGGAGGGTCCGACGCACATAACGACTTTTGGGGGTCATTTAGAAAACATGTGGTCTTAGATGATTATGGGGGCAAGGAAGCACCAACCAACCTTATAGAAGTTGATAGGCCCATTATAGTTTGAGTTTGTTGGATTACCTGTCGTGAAAGGTAGAACGCCTTTTCATCATTCATTGAATATGCAAATAATTATTACCAAATTAAACACATTATAAATAATCGAGTTGATGATGTAAAAATCAAATGCATCAGAGACATACAAAAAATAACCTTTTTATCCTCCTTGGTACGGGCAGCCATCATACATTGAATATACAAATAATTATTACCAAAGTAAGCATATTATAAATAATAGAGTTGACAATGAAAAAAGTCAAATGCATCGAGGACATGCCAAAAATAACCTTCATATCCTCTTTGGTATGAGCAACCATCAATAGGTGAGTGCCGATAAGTCATTTCAAGCGCCTCCATAAAGCATCGTCTTGAGGGGAATGCCCCTTGGGTAACCTAACTCTTTGACAACGCCTAACAACTGGTTTTTCAGATACAAATCCTCCTTAGATAGGTCGTTCCCTCTATATACATACAATTCGTTCCCCATTAAGAATGACTCTCTTGCTCCAGTACTTGGGAAACAGGTTGGTTCACTTGCCTCCTACTCTATTATCTTCAGTGTATACCTTTTCACGAGCCTCTAGGAGAAGAGGGGTGACCAAGAAGAATTGATTTTCAAAATTCTTCAAGCCCTCCAAAAAAGCTCTGAAAGTTACTAACAACCTACACCAAATGAACCAAACCATGGCTTGACGCTTGATTCGCTGAACCGCGTTGAATTTTGAAGAGGTGAAATAAGAGAGGTAAAGATGTTCTCCCTTTTAAATATTCACACCAATATTAAAAGACTTTCACGTACGCATAGTTCACGGGGAGTAGTTGCGACAGTGCAACCATCAAATGATCCATAACTTCTGTCTCGAAGTTGTTGAAGGGCAATCAAAGACCCATGATCGAGAAAATACACTCATAAAAGGGGATGGTATAGTCCTCATACTCGCTAAAGATTATTTCGCTTTCACTTATAGTCAAGACGCATCAATCCGAAGACAGACCAACGTCCAAGAAGGCTCCATCAAGTCCGTCCTCTTGAGCAAAGATGGAAACAATTGAAGAATAGGCAGGGTCAACCCAAGAAGCACAAGTATACTCTATTGGTTTTTGACTCATAATAAATACTACGTTCTTTAAGTACATGAAGGGAAATCGTTATAGAAAGTGCAATAATATTTATCAACATATATAACAAAACATCAACATACTTCATAAAAAATATGCAAGCTAAATTATAAACTTATGAACAAAACAAAATCATTTATGAGCAAACAACACAAACAACAATATGCATGAGTAAAATCATAAATTAACCTTAACATAAACAACAACACATTTATTAAACATTTCTCAATAACAATATTTATGAACATAATCAACATACAATAACCTTAACATAAATAATAAAATACTTTAACAAAACAACCACATACCTCAACAATAACTTAAACAATTTACATACCTCAATAATTTAAACCTATAATCTCATCTTAAAAATAATAAAAGAATAAATCCTATGTTGGACGAAAACAAATGTTTAACGTAGCTTTTGAACAATAAAAACAAGATAAATATGACTAATATTTTGAACAACGACAACAACATGATATCATATCTCATAAAATGATTTATATATGTACCTTTACGTGAAAAGATTTGTGGAAAAAGAAAACAAAGATATGTGTTTGCTACTAGTTTCATGACATTTTCCCTTGATTCATACTAGTTTGAGAAGTTATGTTGGACTCTTGTAAAGTTAGAATGGGGTTTTGAGAGATTGGGAAAATGCGAGAGAAGTTAAGGTTTCACACTTACAGCGCAATTTGTTCTAAAGTGAATTAAGTTAGCTATATAGGTAATACATTCACAATGGTTATTAAAAACAAATGTGGTGATGTGTCTTCTTTTTTTTTGAATCAAAAATTGTGGTATTAACTCAAAAATCACATTACAATCCAAGGCGATCACATGATCCAGCCAACAAACAAACTAATTAAGGTAATAGTAATCTAGCTATATGTGGTCTAAGCTTAGGACTAGTCCATCCTCTATATACTATGTTGTTTATAATACTATCTAGGCAATTCCTATTATCTGTTCTTTGATTAAAACAGGAATCATTCCGATACATACAGAGCTCGTGAAGAGTTTCCGCGAGTGCAAGCCTAAATAAATCAGATTTCCAGCCTTTCCCACCATAATTTCTCAGAGCCCATTGCATTTCCTCTTTCCATCTTGTTGGGATGCGTTGAATGCCCATCCATTGAAGAACACCACTCCATATTTGCTTCAATTTGAAACAACAGAAAAATAAATGATCAATGGTTTCCTCTTCATTACAGAACCCACATTTGTTATTCTGGAGCATACCCAGTCTGAAGAGTCTAGCCTTGGTAGGTAGCTTGTCATGGCAGATCATCCATAGAGTAATAATTGCCCGGGGTCTGACTCTATTGTGAAGAATAAGTTTAGCCCATGTAACATTAGGAGTAATAGGTAGAAGACTTTGATATACTTTGATACTTCACCACACTTGTTAATCTAGACCGTGGTGATAAGTTTTAAATTTTTTTTTTAAAATTTGAAATTAAGAGAATACACTTTTTTATTAACGAAAAAACTAAAAATTATAGGTATTGGGTTTCGAAGCGTGTTACTTTTAACATATCACAATAGTTGTTAATTGTGATTGTGGTTAATATGTAATTAAAAAAAGGCGCCTAATGAATATATATTATCTCAGTTAATTATGTGGTCGTGGTAAAAAATGGTTACAAAATGTGTTTTTTTATTAGTGTTTCTTTAGTAAAATTTCGACCGAAAAAAAAATGACGTACATTTCATGAAGCCTTTCGTTATCTCACATAAAAAAAATTAATGTTAACACCATTTTTAATCAAAATAAAAGAGTTTTCTGATAGTAGTGAGAACAACCATATAGAGACTAGATTCTATTTTATTTGGAAACAACTTATATAGGGAATGGTTGAAGTTTGAAGTATGTGGTTTTACTGAGGCATACTAAGGAAACAACTTATTTGAAATATGTATTGCACATGGTTTTACTAAGGCATAAAATATTGAAAATTTTGTATTTTTTAAGGGAATAACTAAGATTGATATATGTTTATAATTATGGATTAATTGGGTGTTATTTAATTAATCCTTACCCGTGTTGATTCCTAGATTGTTAGTTGCATAACTAACTTGTTAGTTAGCTGTTGAATTGGTTATGCTTGTTTCTTAATCAACAGATTAGCTATAAATGTTGTAACTATTCATTGAGTATCAAAGACAATTGAATCAGTTACGTCATCATCATCATCGTGATCTTCTACCTATTATTTCTTCATTGTGTATGTGATCATAAGATTGTTTGTAGATTAAGAAAGGCTTGTGCTAACATTGACAACAAAGATATTCTATGATTTACAGTCACTAGAACAAAATTATCATGTTTCTCTTTGAATCTAATAAATATGAAAGACTTAATAACTTATGAGTGTTTTACAAATTTGTCAATTAATTTAAATGAGAATTCTGTCAATTAAGATGATATTTAAAATATATTAAAAATTATTTATTTAAACTATAGTAATTATCTATATTAGTTCAATAACATGTATCTGATCATCGCACAATAACCACTATAAACGCACACATACATAACTGTGAGGTCTCGGGTTCGGCATATAAAATATTCAACTAAAGCAAATAAAATTTTACAAAAACCTCTAATTTAAAACAAGTATCATTAAGTGAAGTTACTTAATGCCTCAAAAAAGAACAAGTTAAGTAACTTAAGATCATTCTCATAGGGTGTCAAGTTCAAATCCAAGCAGAGATGAAATCTCTTAGGACCATTAGCCATGGTGTCATCTTGATCATAATCATGAACCGGGTCTGTTCTATGCTTTCTCATGTGCCCTCCAAGTGCTTGTCCAGTTGCAAACTGAAGCCCACAAATAGAACATATATGCAACTTACCAGAAGAACGGTTTTTGCCTATTAGCTTAAGCTTATTGTGGCTAGCCCTATGTCCACCAAGAGCTTGAAATGAAAGGAATTCCTTACTACATGTCTTGCACTTAAAAGCAGCACACTTCATGGTTTTCAAAATCAAGTATAGTGTAGTAGATGAGTGAAGCTGTTTGAAACTGAAATTAGGAGTAAGATATGTATATATAGGTTTGAGAGAGGGTTCAAGTGGGAAATGTAAGGATGTTTCCTACTGTTTTTCCTTTGCATGTGAAGGAATGAACAATGATTAAGTTATAATTAAGATTGATAGTGTTGCGTAAATAATAACGTGTGGATCAGTAGCTAAGAATACGATTGCTTCTGCGCGTATCCATGGCCCATTTTGTTTCTTTGTCTATTATCAACCATTCAGATTTTTTTTTTAAAATTATTTTTATAATATTATATATTTTATTGAAAAATGTTTTGTAAAGGTTTATTTTAGTATAGTAGAATAGCCCACCTTTTAAGAAGTGAACAAATAGGATCTCACCACCTCGAATTTGTGCCTCTGCATTTAACAATAGTAATAGAAGTAATGGAAATATATATATATATATATATATATATATATATATATATATATATATATATATATATATATATATATATATATATATATATATATATATATATATATATATATATATATATATATATATATATATATATATATATATATATATATATATATATTAATTCGGTATCTAAATTAAAATAAAAACGTTTTAATATTCTTTAAAAAAAGTTTGAATAATTTGAATAATTTTTTTAAAAAAAAATTATTTAAATTTAATGTTATTTGGAAATAATTTTTAGTATTTTAGAATTTTGTTTTATAAAAGTTATTTGAACTAATTTGTAGGACATGATTTTTCAATTCAATGACTTTATTACTTCATAGTTGGAAAATAAGGTTGAAAATGAATCGAGTCAAACTCGTCTCAACTCAATTTGACTCGTTAAGAATTGATTTAACTTAAATTTTGGTTCGAGTTCTACACGAATCACTTTAAAATCAAACTCGATTCATTATAAATTCACGAACAACTCAATTCAACATATTAAGTACATCTCATTAGATTCAACTCATTTGTTATACGAATTTAAAATATATTTTTTTAAAGTTTTTTTATATTTGATTTTTTAAATTAATATTTTTTTAAAGAAAAATAAAAATAAAATTTACAAGATTAGTAAATGTTACATATTTAAATCCTTGAATATAAATTAATTAAAATAAATTTTAAAAAAAATATAAAAGATATCTGTTACAAATTTTTAAAAAGCATTATTTTTTTAAAGATAGTTTAAAATAAATTATATATATATATATATATATATATATATATATATATATATATATATATATATATATATATATATATATATATATATATATATATATATATATATATATATATATATATATATATATATATATATATATATATATACTAAAATGATTTTAATTTAAAAAAATATCTTCTAAGAAAATCTAAGTCATATAAAGCTATTTTTATATGACTTAGATTTTCTTAGAAGATATTTTTTTTAATTAAAATCATTTTAGTATATATATATATATATATATATATATATATATATATATATATATATATATATATATATATATATATATATATATATATATATATATATATATATATATATATATATATTATTTTCTTAAATTTAAAGATATTTAGAAGGTATTTTTTAAATTAGAAACTATATGTTGATTTTTAAATTATTTTTAAAAAAACATGATTTATATGATTATGATTTTATTTGTATAATTATTTTTAAAAATATTATTCTCACTTGAGAATATAAATTATCAATTAAAACTATTAGATTAAAAGAAATTTATAGGACTAATAATATAATACATCTTTAAATCTATTCTTCTATAAAATATAACTCCTCTCATATATAATAGAGTTAATTCATAAACTTGAATTGAACTATGAATAGTTCAAATTTATCTCATTTAGTTAATAAATTTAATTTTTTTTATATATAAATCATTTGATTCATAAATTTAATTCAATAATTTAATTATTAAATTATATTCAAGTTAATTCAATTTATTGCACTGCAAAATATTTAACAAAGAAGAAATGGTGGCCCAGCTTGTGTATTCATCTTCTAACTTGAAAGGTCTGGAGTTCCAACGTTACAAAATTAAACTTTGCTAATTATTAGCATGAAATTTACTTACATTAAATAATAGAGAATAATAATATAAATTTACAAAATATTTTTACTTATAATATATAATAGAGAACAATAATATAATATATAATATATTAGGGAAACCAAATAATTTAAACCCAACAAATGTGCCACCTAATAAATGAGGGGAACCAAAAATGTTAGAATCTTGAAATCAAAATGTTTTTTTTTTAATTTGGAGACCCATTTAAGTCTTATTTAATAGGGAGAGAATATGTTTGTCGCAGTTCAAAATTTCTCAAATTTTATTTTTAATTTTTATAAAAAAGATTTTAAATAATAATTTTTAAAAAGTTTCATTGAAACTTCTAGCTCCTCCGGATAAAATCATTGTTAAAATAGTTACTACGGTTAAAATCATTGTTAAAATAGTTACTAATTTAATCACTATATAGTAAATTGTCACTAATTCTGTCTTTAATTGGTAAAAACCGTTAAGTTGTAGAAAGGATAAAAAAAATATAGATAAAAAATTTTAGAAAAATAATTCTTAAAAAATAAATTTTTTAAAAGATTAGAAATGGAATATGAAATATTTATGAAGACCATAAATATATTTAAGTTTATTAATATTAATCTTTGAATAAATTGATAGTCTTTCCTTATTTTTATTGTTATTTTTTCCATAACATATCATTATTTAATTAGAATTATTTATTATACATAATAATTTTTTGTTAATTATTTTAGGTTTTTATTATAAATAAAATATTAAAATAATTGTATTAAATACACTTTTAACTTAGTTATTATTTTAATTAAGTCAATAACCACCTCAAAATATGAATAATAATTAGGTCAAATATATTTTTAATTCACTCAAAACATTTGAATAAGATGATAAGTTTCTCTTTCAACTTAAATTTTTCAAAAAAAAATTTTGCCGTCTAATATGTTCTTTCGACTTCAGAGATTAATCTTTACGGTTGAATATAAAAGATATATAATTTCTATCAAAAATCTTCTTTTAATTTGATTATCATGCCTATCTCAAATATTATTTGACTACTCTGAGTTTTCTTTTCGTTGCTAACATCAAATAAAATAAAAAATTAAATAAGTAATTACCATTTCTTTGATTCTATTAACTCACAAATTTTGAAATTGATATTTTGGTTTTTTTTTTATAATTTGGTCATCGGAAATATTATCAAATATATTTTAATAATATAAAATATATTAAGACTATTTTAAATTCACCTTTAATTTGGTCTTTATTTGTTGTTTATCTTTTATAAGTCGAAGATAAGTTGAGTTCTCTATTGGTTATCACAAATCTTTTATTTTTATTAAAATATAAATTTTAAAAGGCTTAATACTTTTTTGGTTTCATAGGTTAATTTTAGAATTTATTTTGATCATTAATTTAAAAAAGATTTATATTAGTTTCTTAACTCTTCAAAATTTATCATGTTAGTTTTTTTTGTCTAATAAACGGTGGAAAAATTTGGAAGTCGTTCAGTCTTTCATCATCATTATACGAAAAAGGACCAAGATGATGCATTATAAAGAGTTACTTGACCAATATGAGCATTTTTTTAAAGTTAAGAGACTAAAATGAATCTCGAGTTTTGTTGAGGTTGGTTGACCAATATGACCAATATATTCAAGTTCATCATTACAAGATGCATTGTAGTAATTTTCACAGTTTATTCTCTGCTTGTCATTTAACAATGGTCATGGATTTTTCCTCGGTTTTGGAGTTTCTATATTATGTCATTCTATTGTTATTGGGTTTCTCTTTTTTTCTCTAAGATTTGTTTTTTCCCTAACAAGTTGTATTAAAAGCCTTAGTCTAGTGGGGTATAATTTTTTTTAGCATGTTTTGTGGTTGCAGTTATTTTGTCTAATCTTCCCTTCTTAACTTAGTCTTAGGTTTTGGCTGCAATGTCAAAATTTTCAAGTGCGGTGATGATTGACTTAGACAAGTGTTGCGATTAGAATCAGATATCAAGCTATTGAATTAACTTGAATCACAAATATTTGAAGTATTCACCACCAAAATTTGATTTATCCAAATAAAAGGGTAAAGATCTGGAAAAAAAACCCTAAGTGCGCTATGTAACAACAAAGCTAAGAGATATAGGTTCGGGGGTTGGTTATACCTAGGAAAGGTGTTAGCATTCTAAGTATATGTAGTACTCAACAGGAACCTCTTGTTAGTATTTGTGTTATGTTATTGTTTCCTTGCTAAGGAAAATGTGCTAAGTGTTGCGGTGAGAATCGTGATACCAAGCTATTGATTAACTTGAATCTTTAATTCTTAGATTACAACCGAACTTTAATTTATCCAAAGGAAAGGTCTAAAGAAAGAAAAACCATTTTTCGCGATGTAACAATAACGCTAAGAGATTCGGGGATCGGGGGTTGGTTATGCATAGGGTAGGTATTTCACATCCTAAACATCTGTAGTACTCTACAGGAACCTTTTGTTTATTTGCATGTTAAGTTTGCTAAATGTTTGCTAAGGATTGGAATTGGGTAAAAGGTATAGGTTAAGACCTAAAGATAGTTTCTAAGCTTGCTCGCAAAGACATCGCGTCCTCTGCCTACGTATCCTAACTAGGATAGAATCAGAGCAATCGTAGTTCACCTCACTAGGGTTGAAGAACACTTGATTATGGTCAATGTTCGAAGGGGAACAAACATATCCATGCTTGTGTAGAGTTTCACAAAACTCTCTAGATCTATGTTATAACACTCAAGAGGGGAGTAAGTAATCATATTCATGATTCTTACATAGAGTTTAAAAACTCTATCCTAGGATTCTAGTTGAAGAAGCACTCCTAGTGTAGGTGAGTTTTCTAGACTTAAAGCAAAGTCTAAGGCTTACATGTACTAACTTAACTAAGCTAGGGTTAGGATGACTTCATAAAGTCAAGGGAGGGGTAATTGAGCTATCCAATGACACAAAGGTCAAGGGGGAGACTTTTCCTTTGGAAGGAGAGGGGGAGACAACTTGGATGAGAACTAAAAGGTTCCATCACTTGGGGGAAGAATACTTAACAAAGCAAAATAAAATAAGATTAAGACAAGTAAGCATGCATATTACAATAAGCAGATACTTCCAATAATACCAATGGTTATAACTAATAATCAATCATCTTAACAAAGATTGGAGCATATCTTAACAAAGATTAATGACATATATTAACAAAGATTGAAAACATGATGAAGGTAAAAACCACATGAATAAATCACAATTTTGAAAGTAAACATGTCATATGTTCAAAACATAGCAAATGTAACAACAATATGCGTAGCTGATAATCAAACACAGGTAAATCATTTTAAACTCATAATTTAGGAGTAAAAAATAAATAAGATCATGGTGACCACCAAAGGAGAGTACCCTAGCATGTTAAATAACAAGGGAAATAAAGATCTCACAAGAAATTTCAAGCATGTTCAAAAGGAAATCATCAACAAGTAAGATAACGATCTTAGTAAATGAACACATTTCCACATAGCCAAAGGGCATCACAATTAATAACAACATGTAATATTCCTATATCATATAAAAATAGACATTATAACAAACACATTGCAAAAAGAATGCATCCAAAAGGGTGAAAAATGAGGGAGTTATGAATATTTGAAGATTTGATGAATTATGACAATAAAACAAACAAATAAAAACAAGCAAATATAAAATAAAAGGAAAGGGGCCACGGTGGGAATTGAACCCAGGCCCCTTAACTTGCATGCCACAAACTTAACCACTGAAGCACTCACACGCGCGCTACCAAGGTGAAAAAACATGATGAAGCATGAAAAAACAAAAAAAACAAAAGGATTCAACCTCCACACGGGTCGAACCCAGGTTTGGCTAGTGAAAGGTGAGATATGCGTGCATGCTTCTACCACTGGGGTGGCTATACATCCGTTGATATAGCCACCCCCATAAATATATATGGCGTCGTTTTGTGAATCTCTGGGCAAAATAAGAAGCAAAACAAGGCAAATTCCAAAATACGTTTTGATGTCAAACTTAATCAATTCTTAACCAAATTAAACAAACCTTAGATCAAACTTGGGTGTTTTCAAACAAGGAACAAGATGGTCCAGATGGATTTAAATAATTTTCATGTCAAGCATATGAACACAATTCATACCACTCTTATGAATGCAAACATTTAATTTTCATGGTAAATTAGTACACGAATTTCCGAATCATTACAACAATTGCATCAAGTTATCATAATAGTTTCATTCCTATCATTAACATTCAACCATGGAAAAAAATTAGGGAAAATCTAATGGAGATTAAGAACTTTTCTATATCTAACATCCAATTAACACCAAATTTAGAGTAATTCCCCCTTACCTTAGATTTTCAGCAGCAACTCTAAACTTTGGTTATGGTGATTTCTTCCCAAACCCTTGTTCTCACTTTGCCTCATTCCTCTTATCTCAAAAATACGCACCGACTACTCTTAGGTTTTTCTAATCCATTTTTATTTATAAAAAAACTAGTTTGATCTTCTAATAATTGTACTTTGACCCCAACTTATTGTAATTCACCTCATTTTCCTCATAGTTTCTAATTTCCACCCAAAACATATATATTTTTATTTAATTTTAATATTATTTAAATATCTAACTATTTAAGTGAATAACAAGACACTCTTCTAGCAATCCCAACATAACATAAACATTCTAAAAGACCAAATCATCAATCTAATGCATATAAAATTAATTTAAATAAATAAAGTATAAATTTAATTAAATAAATCATTTAAAGAAAGGGCGTTACATTTGTGGTTGACATACTGTGATACCAAATGACTCTCGTAGTCCGCCAGTATGTCATCACGATGTCTGCAGACTATGCTGTTAGAAGCAGACACGAATGGGGGGTCTCATAATGATTTACACGTATCCATACTGACGCATGCATCGCTCTGGAAAATACCTGCACATTAGATTTTCCCTGCATACCGACCATCCAGAGTAAAATGAAATGGGGTCGAAGGGAACAATGTCCTAGTGAGTGTTGTATGGCGTCCATTCGATGACATCGTGCTGAGTCTGGTCAATATCCACAAGGAACGACCGTACAACATCATTCTCTCTACACAGACAATATAGAAAAACATGTGGTCAATGTTGAGTATAACAATTGTGAGTAGTATGAGTAATAGTTCAACATTGGCTAGAAATATGGAGACTTGAGCATTTATAAGTTGGAGAATCCATACACCTATCATCTTAAGATTTTGGGTGAATATGTGGTGTGTTTATCACAAAGGTATTGCTCTAGAAAGAAAGTCTCACAATTTTCAATACTCCCTAGTTGAAACTCCCATCTCCAACAGTGGTATCAGAGCCTTTTGTTCGAGTAAAGGACCAGCTCACTTGTATTGAAAGTACTCCCTACAGGTGGTGGGTATGAGGTGTCCCGTTGAAGAGTGCCAACGGCAGTGCAACTGTATGTGGATGAAAATAATTTCTGCTTAAGGGGGAGCATTGTGGATAGACTCACACTTGAGGGGGGATGTTGAGTATAGTAAGTGTGATTTGTATGGGTAATAATCTCACATTAGCTAGAAATGTGGAGACTTGAGTATTTATAAGTGGGAGAATTCATACATCTCTCACAAAGATGTTGCTCTAGAAATAAAATCACACAATGTTCAATGCTCCCTAGTTGAAAAAAACCTCCAACAGTCAATCATCAGTATACTCTAGCACCCGATCAAACCCGTGAATGCGGTGAAAGAGGGACATGATTCATCCTTGAAAATGAATAAGAAAAAAGTATTAGTAACAAGTGTAAAAAATGTAAAAAATTAATAGTGGTTATGTAAATTACCGTCAGCAAGGTTTTGGAGTCTGTCATTTGCTTTGTCGTCCAAAGAGAACCTTCACTTAATTTGGAGTACATGTATACCAAACAGGCGACCCTTTAGTTCCACTCATGAATGGCCGACAAGTCTATGAAAAACTTAAGGTATGCCACATTATGATTTACAAATACTACCTAATGCAAATATAACAAACTATTTTACCTAACACATTAATCAAAATCAAAATAAATTAAATGAGAAACTTCATCAAAAAAATGTTGAAGATGAATGCGTAGAATTAGTTTGGATTGAAATACTTGAAGAAGAAGTAGTATTTATCCTTGAAAAAGCTTGAAAAATAGATCGGATGTATGTTGCTCATGAGCTCCAATGGTAAACAAAAAAAAAGTTTCTGAAAATGAAGAAGGAGAAAACGGAGGGCACGCGATATATATATATATTAAATACTTTCGTAGATGCATCTCTGAATTTTTTAGATTTAAAATTAAGAATTATTTCGGAGATATATCTACGAACAAATCTTAAAACAAATATAAATATGCATCTTCAAATATAATTTTATAAAAATAAAATATAATAAGTTCGAATATATTTTTTCACAAGAACTATGAGAGAACATACTATGAGAAAAGAAACTCCCTTTCAAATTTGAATATGATTGCATTCATTTCAAATGGCCAGTTGAGTAGTGGTTCAGCCCAACTAAATGAATCACCACTACTGGTGCTGACATGAGTTACTCATGCTATCCTAGTCTAGGCAATGCCACAGTTACTTGATCACATTAAGATATTGTGCTGTCATGCATCGGTAAATATAAACGTGCAGATTTTGCAATCATTTCTTTTCTTAAAATGTAAACATATCTTTTTGGAGATTAAAAACGTAGCTTGCAAGCAATCTAAATTATTTGAAGGACACCGGTGAAAACCTGTCAAACTGCAGAAACGATGATATTGCTAATGGTGTTTGTTTGGTACCAGTTGCTCTTTGAGAGAAGTCTTACAGATCAATGACAACACAATATCTCTATATTAAGTTTAATTGTTACAGTAATTAAACTAAAACTAAAACCATTACTGATATTGTCAATTGTAATTGTAATACTTAAAAATGCTGAGTTAACAAAAGAGGAATCAAGCCTATAGCTTAATTTAGAAGGAAACAACTTATTAAGGGTTGTGTTTAAGTTGTTTGTACCTTCGAACACATGTTAAAAACCCACAATTAAAAATTGTATAAAACTCAATGAAAAAAGTAAATATTTAGTAATAAAGTAAATGTTCAATTTCCAAAACAATTTTCTTATATTTAGCATTGTCCATATAACAATTAATTACCGCCCATCTAATTTTTTTCATTTTCCATCTTTTAAAGTCAAAGAATAACAGTGAGAAAGTGTTTTATAAATTAAAAAAGCAATTAACAGGGGTCACCACATTTGATTGTTAAATACTTCAGTTAATAATTTAAAGAAATAAATAAAAAGCAATTATCACCGTCACACAAAAAGCCAGAAACAGAAAACATCCGTTACAAGCATTGTCTTTTGGCCAAAACATAAAGATCACAATGGACAAGATCTACAACAAACTAGTATTTTAATCACATCACTACTCCTTGCTTAACGTATCTGTCCATAGTGATTATGCTGTGCCTGTGACTTGCAAATTGCAAAGCTCTAGATGACAACACACTACCCCCTACTTAATTAGTAGTACTTACCCTATTTATTATACATCACTAATTTAACTTCTTTTTATTGTTGTCCCTCAAATCTTTTGCTTCCATGTTGGCTACGGCTAACTCTGTCCATGGAGCTTGAAGTACCCTCTTCTTTCTTTGTTGCTAGTGTCTTGGATTTCCTTGGTATGCACTTTGCCCGCACCGTATCCTCCTCATGCTCCATGATTTGCAACCGGGAACCACTGCAAACAGATACAGAATCAAAACTTTAGAGTTTAGACTAAACCATAATAGTATCAAACAACTCTAGTTTTAATATAATATGTAAAATTGCAAGTGCTTGATTGATTAAATATAAAAGGCAATCAGAACAAGGTCTACAGTGAAATATCTGAAATCAAATCTACTATTTGAAGTACTCACTGGGCCCGACCAAAATTCCTTTTTATATTCATCCACCTCCCACTGATTTAGGGATGCAAATTGACAAGTTAATCTATGGAAAATGAATGAACTCTTTGGATGCTTTTAACTGGACCCCATACATACACAGTATCTGACAACTATCTAGGACCATAACAGAGTAAAAGGCTAGAGAAATCAATAGTTACATTAACTAAATTAAAAGGTATACAATTTATTCATCATTCATATTGGGTCCAAGATGTAACAAATTTCAGACTCAATGGTAAACCAAATTCATGTTTATAATATACTAAAATTAAAATAACATAACCCATGAGCCTTTAGATTTGTAGTTTACTTCAGAGAATTGTTTTTAGGATAATTTATAATGTTCTAAATTAGGACCACTTCTGAATGTCTGTTTTACAGGGTATGTTTGAAATTCTGTTTCCGAAAATGAACTAAATGTCATTGAATTATTGTACAATCATCTAACATAATTTTTTAAACTTTTCTAAATGTATCTCAATTATTAGACAAATCATTCCAGAGAATGAGTGTTTGAATCAAGAGATTGAATCCTAATTGAAGCAAACATTAACTAAACTTTACATAAGATTACACCAAACAAGCAGAGATTAGAGATTTAGAGTATCATCCTAATCTGACCCACAACAATATTAGTAGTACCATATACAGAAATAGTAACATGATAATTTTAAATCTATAATCTGACATACATTATAAAATATTTATATTGCACTACTAATAGAGTACTATATTAGTATATTAGCATAGATTCAACTCCAACAACATTATTTTTATATGATCTTCAATCTCAAGATGCTTAACCACTAATTTTATTGAACCAATGCAGCTTAATTGAAACTATGATATGAATGTCAATGTCTACAGTCTCCAATGTTGCTAATTACTAGACAGCCCAAACTTTATTCCACTAAAGGATTTTAACGATGTGCATCACATGTAGCTATTTAGTTAATTAATTTAAAATAAACATTGAAAAATACAGTCTAGTTAAATCAGCTTAATCGACAGTTATACAGAAATATTAGATTCGGGTACTCTACTAAGGAGAGCTAAGTAAACAAAAATAAGTAGAAACAAAAAAGTTTAGGTCAAAGTCGTTGATTATGATACATACCTATCAGCATTGTAAGAAGAGGACCTCTTAAATGCAAGAGGAGCTTCCACTTTTTTGGTTTCAATCAAGCTTCCACTAAAATACTCTTTATCTTCCAATCTCACCCGGCTCAATTCAGGAATTTCCATCAATGTCCCAGCTTCTTTACCCTCATGATTCCCTGCTCCGCGGGGTAATCTAGACTTATAGTGCCCCAGTAATGAGAACCCTTGATCTTTACCCGAGCTGGCCCCACTCAAACTCTCCTTGAAAGAAACCGCACCGCACGATAACAACTGCAAGAGTACTGATGAAGCTTTCATCCTTCCACTAGGACAGCTTTCAACCGTCGGATTCTCCTTCGCAATAACCTCGGATCGTAATCCCAGCCGTCCATCTACCTTCATAAGTGTTCCCAAAGTTTCCGGACTCGAATCCGACGGTGGAGGCGAGATCTCTTCCCTACTCAGCTCCGTACTCTGATTTTGATTACATTCAACGTGTGGGACCCTCTCTCCCTCCGTTTCAATTTCATTCTTCTCTTTCTCATCTTCATCTTCCTTCTCCCTCACAACTCTTCTCCTCCTCCGCTTCTCCTCCGTCTGAGTCGACGCATCGGCGGCAATGTTTCCAACCGAGTCACCCAACGACTCCGACTTATAAACTCGGTACTCGTTTAAGTCAATCGAACTCCATGACTGGTTGCGCCGCCTCGTAATCACCACCGGAGAATCAGATTCTTCCTCAAACGGCGTTTGAGTGGTTGTAGCAACGTGATCGAGAATCTCAGATCCTTTGAGAATGTAGTCTTGCCCTTGCGTTGGATATATGAAATCATTCTCCGATAAATCATGCCAAACGAAACCGTTTTTATAACTCCTGAAACATATAATACACAAACTCAACCATCAAAATCAACTATAACAGTACTAAACGAATTTGAATTCAAGAACTGTTTGTTTTAAACGGTACCGTTTGGAAGACCAAGAGTACATAGTAGCCATGGCTTTCCCACGGAGCAGGTTCAAGCGAAGGATCACGTCTGTAACAGAAATATTAATATTATATTATAATTATTATAGAAAAAATTAAAAAAACATTTTAAATTAATTAGCTAATAATGAATGTACCTTTGAGGTAGAGTCCGTGAGGTGAAGAAAGAGGAACTTCCATGAAATGTGGGTGCTGGAGTTGGCCGTTACGGGAGAGGTAGTAAACGACGGAAACTTTTCTGGTCGTTTTGGGTTTGGGTTCGGTCCAAACTTTGGTTCTCTCTGGACTGGTTTCTCTTGTTCCTATTCTTCCTCTGGAACTCGAATTCACCGACATTTTCCTTCTTTTCAAAATCTGAATTGCGAGGAAGGGAATGAGTTAGTGATATGTAGGAGAGAAAAAAAATCAATAATGAGAAAGAAAGCGATGTAGCAGAGAGAAATTAGGGGTTGGTTGGTTACTTTGGTTAGTTATAGTTGAAAATGTAAAGGTAGACTTTGAAGAGCTTTTATAAGAAAAAATAGTATCATGTGATATTTTATTTCTTTTAGTATTATAAAAATAGAGAGGGAGAGAATTCAAAACGGGATGCGAAAGACAATAGCTAGAAAACAAGTGAGAGTTTCAGTACTGGCAGTCTTGTGAGTATGTATGACAGTAGAATTCTCTTTAGTTTATTAATATTAGATTATTTAGAATACACAGTTACACATATTAGAGATAAAAGAAGGAAAAAGTAGAAACGGAGTTGTTTTCTTCTTGCCATACTCGTGTCTTTTCTAAATTGTTTTTGAAGACTGTGATGAATGATAGTGGTAAAAATTAAGACACCATTGTGCTATAGTGCTATGTATCTCACTAGTAGTTACCAAAGGGTAAATTCAAAATTTACATTAAAGTCTACTGTTTCCAAGCTGTTTGTCATCTTACCAAAGTCTGACTATACAGTACATATCTATTCAATTCAATTCGACAATAAATGCTTCTACTAGCCAAAAGATACGATGTGTACTCTGGTAATTCCATTTTTATCTCAAAATTCAAAATTGGGACTAGGGCCATTTCTATTGAATTTCATCACTTTATAATAGGTTGTACTACTATGCACTAACCATAGCCATGTTGTAAGTACAATTATCAACTTTGAGTAATACTATTACTAGTTCAGTGTGCTTCATTTAACAACATATTTATCTTGCGTTATTTCTAAAGAAAAGTTTTCATAATGTTTTTAATCTTCTATATATACAAATACTTAACTAATTTATGCATATTTAGTATCGTTGTTTTAGGAATTTCTAAGTCAGATTAGTCACTAGTTATATAGAGATATGAGTATACTAATGCTATTTACCCACTAAAAAATAAATTTTTATTCATTAAACTAGACAACAAAATTATTTTAAAATTATTCTTTTATAAGTTACTTAATGACAATTTAATCAATGGTAAATAGTGATTATATTAGTTATTTTACAAGAAATCAAAAAATTAAATATATTTATCCATCATTACTAATAAGTGTGAAAATTAGTTTTTAAATATTTAAAAAATAAGATTAAAATTAAAAGATTGTTTAATTAAAATTTTAAATTGTCTATCTTTTTTCTCTTCTAGCATGTGCTTACTCCGGTCTTTTTCTCGCACCTTCCATTTCTTTCTTTACTTGTTGACGGTCATTATCGACAAACACAATATGCTCATCATTGTTAATCCTCTTTGTCAATCACATTAGCATTTTCTCGTCGATCAAAGATGTCACCTTTATCGTTTGAACATTGAGGTAATAAAAATAACAAGGATAACCGGTGAAATGATGATACTATAATTGATGAGGATCTTTCAAGATACATATGACTCAAACTTAATCAATTTACTTCGTTAAAGAGAATCAAAATTTTAGGTAAACATACAAAATACCACATAACATATAATCATTCCCATGATGATTCCCATGAAAGAGAAACGTCAAAAGGCAACAGGCAGGATACAACATATCTCATCAACAAATAAAAGGTGTTTGAAACCTCGAGAGATAAAACCTAATTCAAGCTTTTTGAAGAGCTAAGGATGTCATCCACAGATGCGCAAGAAGATACGAGATATGACTTAGTTAATAACACATATAAATCATCAACAAGGATAATGACAATTATTTTATTTTGAAGAAAATGTCTTTAATTGTCCTAAGGAATTAAAATATTTTTCAAACTCACGACTGCCCACTAAGATCTGAAAGGGTTGTGAAAGGACCAACAGACAAAAGGTACACTATTTAGAAGGATGTAACTTCTGTTGAACAAGTACTCCAAACACAAGAGGGGTGAATTGTGAAAATTGTGATTAATTTAAAAAATTAATTTTACTTTAAAAACAATTTATGTTATTGCAAAGATAAGCCTGCGAAAAATAAAAATAAAAAGAAATTAGAAAGGAAATAAAATAAATTAACAAAAATAAAAGAGATAGGGATAAATAAATTGCACCTTGATTTATAGAGATTCGACATACCATTTGGCTTACTTTCCTCCCCAAGAATTTATTCTTGAGAGTTTCACTATAATAATGTCTTTACCTTTTATGGATATACTCACAAACTTTATTATAAAGTGGGAGACTTTACACAGGTTGATCCCCCAAACCAAATAGAGTTTTTGACGGCTGAGCTGGCAAACCAAACAAAAATTTTACCGACTAATCTCAAAAACCAAACAAAGATTTTATTAGCACAATCTCAATGACCAAAAAAATATTTTACCATGACAATCTCAAGAACTTGAGATATCAAATAAGAGAATCACACTATTTATAAATAACACTTAAAAACGAACGTTAATACAACCAAAAACTCTTAGAAGTGTTCTTCACTCACAAGACACTAAGGCAACTTTAATAAAAGGATATAAAAGGAAAGAAAAGAGAAAATAAGAAAAGAATAGTATAAATCTGAATTTTAGTGTGATCTCAAGTGAGGAGAAGTCTCGTTTATATTGGAAAAAAATATAACTTAAAAAGGAAATTGATTCATGAGATTTTTAATTCTCATAATTGATTAGGTGTTAGATATAATCGATTATGTAGTTTAAACATTAGAGATTTTCAATTTTGTCGTCACTAATCGATTGGAAGTCATCTTAATCAATTAGAAGGCATTACAAAAGAGATAATCAATTAACCCTAATGTGTTAATCGATTATCTCATGCAAACCACACTTCTAAAAGATTATTCAAGCTAGTAATCAACTAGCTAGTTACATAAAATATTTTCTAGTGATTTTATAAACTAGAGAGACTTCAAAAATATTTTAGCGTGTGCACTCTTGTTGGAAGGTTAACACGAGAGAACATTTTTACTTTTGAGACTTTCTTTATGTGCGACACACATTTGTGAGGGACACATCATATACTCACAAAAACATTAAGTTGATATGTGTGTGAGTTCTCCCACTTATAAATGTTCAAGTCTCCGTTTATCTAACCAATGTGAGACTTCTCCATACTACTCACACTTGTTATTCTCAACATTCTCCCTCAAGTGCGAGTATGTCCATAATGCTCCCCTCAAGCAGAATATTTTTTTCACATACACTTGTACCACTGTTGACACTTTTTAACCGGACACTCTACCCACAATCATGGGATTACTTTCGATACATGTGAGTCGGTCACTTCACTCCAACCAGACTCTGCTATCAATTTGTTAGTGCAAAAGCATTTGGGTGGGAAATGAATGAGAGATATATTAGTAGAGAATGAAAACAATTGTATTATTGAATGTTAAAAACTAAATTACACTAACGTGTTTATATACAAGTATGTTACTTGCACTTCAGGTAACTTACATGTTAAGTAACTAACTAACTAATAACTTGGGTTATATATCACAATAACTCTTATACTTTTACAATACATTGAGCACTCAGACACAAGACCGAACGAGCTTTCACACTTCGTCTCTTTTACAACCTTAAAACTTCAAGATCTTTGGCTAGATTCACCATAGATTTATCACTTTATCTGAGAATTAACTTCTTATATCTGATAAAGTGTGATATGACTTTTTGATAGACACCTTCACCGGAGGATGCTTGATTATAGATCTTCAATGACTCCATTGAACGTAGCTAGACATTATGTATTGCCGGCATCAAAACCACCAAGAATCATATACTGCATAGATAATTTGTAGATGATTGTACCTTTAAACATGTAGCTTCACAACTTTATGTTGAGAACATCAATATGTAAATGATTCATGTAAAGTAATCAACCCCTGATTAGAAGTCAAAGACCCCTTACTGAACGTCAATGACCCATACTGAATTCACCTCACTAGACCTCGCCAAATATCATAGTTGCATCCATTGCACATGGAAATGCTACTGACTTGAAGAACATTGAAACAAACAATAACTCTGTTGCACTGACTATGGCTTGAGGGGATACTATTTCGATCAGAAGTAATGCTTAAATCATTCATCATCATAACAACATGTATGAGGGGTTGAGGTATCTCGTTACCTGTACACTTTATTAGAATCAATAACTTGATCGTTAAAGTGCTTGCAGATACAATTTCACTATCAAGCACATTTCGAAAGACTTTCAATTTCTTTATCATAAGTAATATTAGATCATGATCATGATTTGTATTAAGATATCCATATATATCATTAATACAAAATAAATAAAAACTAAATTAAAAACAATATTAATTAAATAGTAATATAATAAAAAAATTAATTACTATTTTATTTAAAATTGACATAAATATTTTATTATAAGATAATTTCTTCTATGAGTCATTTATTTTAGAATGTACAAAAGTGTAGTATGTAAAAGTTCAAAGTAACTTTTAAGACAAAGTTTGTCTCTCCCATAATTTAAGCTCCACTCACTTTATTTTGCATGAGCAAGGTGGAAAAAAAGTGTGTATATAACTTTATTTTGCTCTCTCCTTTTTCTCATTTCTATGAACACGTTGAAGTGGGTTGACTGCAATTCAGACTTAGACACCTCTACACCTAACTTGACTCTAATGCATTTAATGTCTATTTTGAACTTTATAACCTTTCCTTTAAAGAGGCATAAAATTCAGCTATTCAATTTTAGTGGGTCCAATTTCCTATCCATCCATATGGATAGATTTTATTTGTGGGATGTAAACGTTGACCATGTCTCTTAAAAAGAGTATGTTCTCAACTACTTGGAATTTTCTACCAAACTAATAATGGTTTCTGGTAGTTTTGTAAATCGAATTTCTAGCAGTAGATAATTGACTCATTGCAACTATTACTAACGTGAAAGGGGCATGGCATTGGCAAGTTCATTTGTTTATGACCAAAGGAGTTGATGGAGATTTGTTATGTCTCTTTGCAACAAATTCAGTTGCTGGTCAGACGGTGTCAAAGTATGATGACCCCACTAATTCAAGCATATATAAATGTATCACATATATATAAACTATGTATTTACATTAAAAAAAATCCTCTTCAATTAAAACATGAGATAAATTTAAAGTAGATTTCATGTATTTAGGATGACACAAGAATGATATAATATTGAAGTTGTTTTTTTTTTCTTTCTAATTTTTTGGATTCAAATCTTATTCATAAAAAAAATGGGGTCGAAACTTTCATATTTATACAATTGTTTTCGATTTTATTAAATTATATGAGTATTTTTAATTCATAGAAATACTTCTTTTGTTTTCTATTATAAGTCGTTTTTTATTTTTCACACATACTAAAAAAAAAATGTAATAATTGTGTTATGGAAAAATGAAATTATGAAAGGTTTTGCAAAATTGTCTTATAATAATAATATTGAAAAGACAAATGTACATGATTAGAAGGAGAGAGAATAATAAATATTTAAAGATATAATAGAAAAAATAAAATTAATAATTCAGTGATATTATAAAACGACTTATATTGTGGTACAAAATATTTTCCCAAAACGACTTATAATAAATTACTCTTAAATTTTTTGTTTTTTGTTTTCATACAAAAATGTTAGAATCTTACATTCCCATAAAATAAGAAATAATTATTCATAACTTTTCATCTCAAATTATTTTAATTTATTTAATTATTTAAAAAAAATAGAATTAAATATATATAAACTAAATGCACTTTTGGTCCCATTTTTTAAATTTCTAATTTCTTAATCTCACATAAAAAAACAGATTTTAAATCCCTCGTTTTGAATATTTTTGATTTTTTTGTCCCCTCTCAAAATTGGATATGTGACAAGTTCATTTATCAGGACAAATGATATATTGACCAAATTTAAAAAAATTGATGTCACGTTATTTAAAAACATTTTAAAATTAAACAATTTCGAAAATAATTTAGAAAATAGTTTAAATTAAGTATCAATAAAAGTTTAATTCATTTTAGTTATAAAGCCATTTCATCCTCTTCTGAAGAACCCTAACATGTCTTTTGCTTAAGAGGAAAAACAAACCTATGACCTAACTCAAACAAAAAGAATAAAAAAAACCTTTCCTTTTTACAATCAGTTTTTATATCTCTCTTCTTTTCATAGAAGACACGTTCTTCTTCTTCCTTCGGTGCGGAATAAATCATAAAGGAAGTATTTCAAAACGCAAACAATAAATATCTCATGCAATCTTTTAATCTCAGAAAAGGAATCAAAATGGATAAACAAAATCGATTCGCAAAAAGAGGATATAGGTTACCAAATGGAAATGAGGAAAATGTTGAGGTTTATGCAACGAGCATGGTGCTCGGATTCGGGCGTAGGGGTTACTACGCTTAGACTTTGTGCAGCGATGGCAGTCTCGTCGATTTTCGGCGGCGGATGGCAGTTTTAGAGGGATACGTTTGCGGATCAAGTTCTTTTCTTATTCCTCTATTTTGTTTCTGCTTCAAATCTCTTTCTCTCTATTTATGTTTTCTCTCCTTTTTGGTTTATTTGTCTTGGTGGTTGTGTTGTTGGAGTTATGGTGGTTGTAGAGGTGATTTGAGTGATGGTGATATGGTTGGTTTATGATGGTAAGGTTGGTTAATAGTGGTTTTTAGGTTGATTATGAGGAGTTAGAGGTGGAAGAAAGGTTAATTGTGGTGAAAATGTTGTGGCGGGGAGGAAAGGTTGAATTATGGTAGTGATAGATGATGGTGAAGATGAATTGATGGTGATGAGTGGTGGTGGAATGGTTGAGTGATTTTTGTGATTATGTAGATAATGGTGGGGGGAGAATACATGATATTGTTGATGAAGGTTTATTTGGTTGGTTATGGTGGTGATAGGTGACAGGTGAAGGTGAATTGGTGGTGATGAGTGATGGTGAAGTTAGTTACGTGGTGGTGGAACGGTTGATCGAAGTTTGGAGAGTGATAGAGTTTATTGTGTGAGAAGAATGGTTATGTGCGTGATATTTTTTTCTGCAACTTCTGCGTGAATCCCATTTCTATGGTGATGAGTGGTGGTGAAGTTGATTACGTGGTGGTGAATTTTTTCTAAATCCTGAAAATGTGTTTAAAATATTTTTAAATGACGTGACATAATTTTTTTCAAATTTAGTTAACATATCCTTTGCTATGTCATAAATGAACCTGCCACATATCCAATTCTGGGAGGGAACAAAAAAAAACCCAAGGATATTCAAAACAATAGACGTAAAACTTGGTTTTTTTTAAAGGTGGACTAAAAAGTTAGAAAACTAAAAGAAGGGAGACCAAAACTGCATTTAAGCCTATATTTTATAAATATTTTTGAAAAATAAAAAACTTTATTTGGTTCGATATTGTGAAAGGTGTATGATGGAGCAGTATCAGATGGACACAATACAACTTGTACTTAATTTTTACTGACTTGGAGAAGATGTGTGGTAGAGTGCCTAGAGAGATTTTCTAGAAACCTCTAGAGAAGAAATGGGTTTAAATTGTATATATTTGAACTACTTAAGATATGTATAAAAGGGTATCGACTAGTGTACAAACACATGGTAGAGAGATAAGTGATTTTTCCATTACAATAGATTTGCATAATGTTCAACTCTAAGCCCCTACCATTTTATCTTAATTTTGACCTTAATTTTTTTTACAGATAATATAGTCCTACTTGAAGACTCAAAGAAGGATTAAAATGGGAGGTTGGAGATGGGTTTTTGAAACACATGGTTTTCGCTTAAGCAAATGTAAGACTGACTATATGTAATGTATGTTCAACAAAAGAAGAAGCGTTTTTAACTTAGAGGTGAAAATTGGAGACCATATCATCCCTCAAATCACATAGTTTAGAAATTTTGGACCCGTTATATAAAATGATGAAGAAATAGAAAGAGATTTATATCATCAAATTTAAATTGGATGACTAAAATGAAAAAGGGCTTTAGGGGTTTTATAACACAAATGTGCTACTCAAACATAAGAACGTTTTTATCAGATTATGGTAAGACATGTGTACGAGACAAAATATTTGACGGTTAATAATCAATACGATAATTAAATAAGTGTAGCAGAGAGGAGAATGTAGAGTTGAATATGTGGTAGGACTAAATGTGATAGAATTGGAGATGAAAAGCATGCAGAGAGAAAGACCTATAGATTTTATAGTAAGAAAACTATATTAGATTGAAAGAAGTCAAACAACTAGAATAAGCAAAAAAAAATATTGAAAGTCTATAAAAAAATTATAATTTTTTTTTTATATTAACAATTTAAATAGACGCAAAATTCTATATAAAATATTTGATCACTATAGCCAATTCCACTTGCTTAGATAAGATTTGGTTATTGTTGCTCTAATTACTGTTGTATTATAGTTATTATTGTTATACTTATTGTATTAAACATTTAATTTGAGTATTTGACTCCTATAGTAAAACTATGGTTTCTTAATTACAACGTCAAACTTTAAGTTCATCCATGATATGAAATGTCATGTAGTTTCCAAATATTTTGTATTACTAAATCAGTGCAAAGACATATCAAACTATTTTGTTAGAATAATAAATAATTAATAATAAAATTCTATAAAATTATCCTACATTGCTCGGATGTGTAGTTATATATAATTATATCGTAATGAAGTCAAACTCAATCCTACCAAAGTTAGGATAAAACCAAAAACGCACTCCATAATTCTAAATTTTTTTTAGGAATATGGTAGTAGTGATGTGTGTACACAATGGTCGGTTAGTCCAATTTATCTGCACAATAGTCCAAATGATGAATCTAAACTGGTACTACAGTGTGAACAAAGTCATAGAACGACACATGCATTTGCCTAAGATACTACCAAAAACCACAAGGCAATGGCATGGCCCAATCTTATTTATGAGAATTTACATTCTTCTCACCTCTCAACAACTACCCCTCCTATTCTTCACAACTGCGTCGTATGTTCCCACCTGTTGACTCAAGGACACGGCGCCAATAAATTATATGCTAATTTTATTTTACTTTAATGAAACTATAGGACTATGCTAATTTTATACACTATTCATTCATTGATATTTACGTTCACAAGTTTTGATGCATGTAGTTGTCATAAATTATTGTAAAAGTGATTCACATGTTGAAATGGTAGTAAATTACTAGTGCGCAAATTATGTATACTCACATGTTTGTCTTGTAATGCTCTAGCTATTACTTGTTTTCTTTTCCAACTAAGTTGAACAATATTATAAAGACTGTTGTAATTGAAATATCATATCTTTAAGTTTATTCTGGTTTTGTTGAGAGTTCATAGGATGGAAATGAAGCATTTGAATGGAGATAATTTGAAGAAAAGAAATCTTTAACTTTTTTTTATATTTTAAAATAACGTTTTTGTATATAATCATGAATGAATTGAATGTTCATAATGTTTATTGTTAATATATTATAAAATTTTAAAATATTATAAATTAGTATATTATATATTATATTTGAAGAATTTATTTAGAATATGTGATAAAAATAGCGGTTGACTAATAGGTTAGTTGATAATATATAATTTATGATTGATAGCTGATGATTAATAATGTATAGCTCATAACTGATAGTTAATGACCGATAGTTGATAAACTAATTGAAATATTTAATAAAATTGACGGTTTAACTAATTAATAAGGCAAAAAAATATCATTTTTGGTCCTTTAACTTTACCTCGAGGTCCATTTTGACCCCTCAATTTTAAAAAGGACCAAATTAATCCTTTAATTGTTCAAATAGTGTCACGTTCATCTTTTTTGTTTGTCCCGTTAGTCAAAGTCAATATAAATGTACAACTGGTGCACACGTGCAGCTGATGTGGAATGTATCGCCCGTGAGGAATTTAAGTGTTCAACCTTAAAAAAGAAAGTGAAATGATTTGAGGCATTCATAACACATGCAGAAAACCCTAGCGGAGCCATTGACATTTCTTAAATGTGCATCAGATGCGATTTGAGGCGAAAACGTTCGTTGAAGGTGAAATCAAAGACACCATTGTTGACGAGAGGTATGTTTAAAGTGAACTTTCTGCAAATTTCAAATATCGTGGTTTTAGGGTTTATGGAATCTTTCTGAACTCCATTTTTTCTTTGCTTCTATTTTAGAGCATAGTTTGAAATGAATGAACATTTACATCTAAAAATCCATCATAGTGGTGAATTTGTTGATAAGGATTTTAGTGTGTACAAAGGAGGAGAGGTGGTTGATTTGAAAATAGAGGTTGATAGGTGGAGTTATTTTGAGTTGTTAGGTTGTTTTAAGGAGTTAGGTTATAGTCCATAGAGAAAATATATAATAGGGATTCCACATTTGCGATGAATGTGTTGGTTAATGACAAAGGTGCCTTAGAGATTGTTGATCTCTCGAGGGTGCATCTTTGTGTTAATATCTATACTTGACACACGTTGTCTCAACTTGAGCATCATAATAGTCTCCTTGATAAAATAGAAGTAGATATCAATGATATTGTAGATGAGAGTGAATAAGTGCTTGCTGCAATGTATGAATAAGTAGTTAATTGTGGGTTGAAGGAAACTGAGGTAAGGGAAAGTGAATTGAAAGAAACTGAGATGAAGGAAATTGAGGCAAGGGAAACTGAGGCAGTGGAAACTAAGGAAAATGATGATAATAGGCATAAGGGTGGTGAGGTGTATGATGATGTTAGTTCTAATGACATTGAGCATGAGAGCTTCAATTATGATAGTGCAATGAAGATAGCATCTGATGATGAATCTGATAAGTATGATGATGAATTAGTTGAGGAATATGAAATGGCTAATCTAGTTGACTATGTGAATAAAGATGATTAAGAGGGGAACACCAAAAAAAGGTAAAGAAAAGTGGGAAGAAAACAAAGAAGAATTTAAAGGGAGTGATAATAAAAGTGAGGTTTTAGAAAGTGGGTGTGAGAGTGATGATAACAGTGGAGTTAAGAGAAAGAAGTATCCAATGTTCAAGTTACAAAAGACATGTCCAACTATATTTGCGAGGTGGGAATGTATTTTAGTATCAAAGGTGATTTTAAGGAAGCAATAACCTCATATGCAGTCCAATCTGGAAGAAATTTGAAGTTCGCTAAAAAAGATAAGATAAAGGTGAAGGTTAGGTGTAAAGATGGATGTGAGTGGGAAGCGTATTATGCTAAGTTTCCTAATGAGGATTCTTGGCAACTAAGGAAAGGTAGTTGACATTTATAGTTGCAGTAGTGAGTATAATGTGAAGATGATGAGCACTAAATGGTTTAGCAAAAGGATTCAAAATTCCTTGAAAAACAATCCTAAGATGAATATTAATGATATAAAGGAAAAGGCATAAAAGAAGTGGAATGTAGGGGTCAACAAGACTAAGGCCATAAGAGCTAGATTTTCAGCTAGAGACATGGTTGATGGTTCTTTCATGGTGGAAGAAATTAGGACCTACATGATGTTTATATGGGCTACCAATAGGATGATGTTTCAAAATATGGCAGATGTTGATGTGTTACCCAATATTATAAGGAAAATTGAAAAAACAAGCACATACACAAACTTGTGGCTTGTAAAGTAATATACAATTTTATACAAGTTTCATACACGTTTTATACAAGTTTCATCACTTCACCAAAAATTTTCTACTTTAGGATGTCAGATGGGCACATCTTTGAAGTGAGGCAGCTTGAAAATCCAGAAGATAAGTTTGTAGTCAATTTAAAGGATTACATATGTTCATGCAGGATATGGAAACTAACAAGCCTACCTTGTGTTCATGCACTTTTAGTTGTGAATAGTAGAAGCCATAAGGTTGATGACTATATCCCAGAGTATTACATGAAATCAAGATACATTGAAGTCTACAAACATGTGATTTATACTGTAAATGGTTCAAATCTATGGGTTAGATCAAAGTATCCTGACGTGCAACCACCTAAGTATAAGAAAATGACTGGAAGGCCAAAAAATATGAGGAATCTAGAGCAAGGAGAAATTAATGGCTCTGATTGCAAAATGAGAAGAATTGGTTTCATTGTCAATTGTAGTAGATGCAAGAAACCAGGTCACAACAAACTTACTTGTAAGGTGACATTGGCTAGTTAGCAAGCATCCCAACAAGCACCTACTCAAGCATCCCACCAAGCACTTACTCGAGAATCCCAACAAGCACTACAACAAATAACACTTTTCATGATGAAGCTCTTACCCCGAACAATAGAAAATCAAGGTATAAAGCCAAAGTGCTCTATTTTTTATTATTTAAAAATAAAATAAAAAACTTTAAATTCCCTCGTTTTTTCATAAAACCACAGTGAAAAACAACTCAATACAAGATTTGATTCCCAACTGTTGTTGTTTATGATTTTATTTATTTATAAGTGTAAATAAAATGTTCTAACCCTTCGGTTTTCTATTTAACCAAGGCATAAAATAATAAGATTTGACTATAAATGCACTCGTTAAATAGATTTTAACATATTCCTTACTAATATGAAGCTGCCCCAAACAAATTTTACTTTAAATGCACCCCTCATCGTCCTCTTTGATTGACCAAGCTAGTGTCATAGGCCTTAAGTGCTTCTTGGTCTTAGTCGGTTGTTGATCCTGTAACACCCATTTTAATTATCTAGTCTTTTTCGGTGTTATTTTATTTTCGGTGTGCCTTTTGTAGGGGTGTGGTTGAGTGCAATAGTGAGTGCCCTTAAGTTTGGAGATTAGTTACTAAACTCTGGACTTTGATATTAACAATATAATTGTTAGTGATAATAATTTAATAAATAATGGTAATATTATTATTAATATTATTATTATTATTATTATTATTATTATTATTAATGGAATAAGAATTAGTAAGGGGTATTTGTGAGTTGGAAAGAGAAGAAGAAGAGGAACACGATCAAAGAGGAGAAGAGGAAGAACACGGTCTAGAGTGGGAGAAAGATTGAAGAGAAGAATCAAGAGGAAGATAGGAAGCCAAGATTATCGATTCTTCGAGGATTTTCAACAGCTTGATCGAGTATCGAAGGGGAGGGGGGAGAAACGGGTCGAAATTGGTTTGTTGCATGAATTCTAGGTAGAGGGGATTTCCCTAACCCCATGGTAGATTGATGATCATGTTTGATATGTTGTTGAAATTCTGAATTGTTGTTAGCATGATGAACCTGAGGCATGTATGGGTAGAGTGATTGTTTGGATGATTTGGGGTTTTCGGGTAGTTTACCATTTTAAGCCGAAAATGAGTTAATCGGTAGAGCTGATGTTTTATCGGGTGGAATCTAGAATAGATTATGTAGCTAAGGCGCAAAATGTTGAACTAGTGCTGTGGGAACTGGTTTGAGTGAAATCGGATGATTTCAGAGAGTTTTTCCGATTCTGAACAGTGGGGTTTTTGTGAAATCACAGACGTTCGCCAGCATTTTCGCTAGGCGAGCTAGTAGCGAACCTTCGCTAGGGATTCGCTAGGCGAACTGGGTAGCGAACTTCCAGTAGCCAATGTCTGCCTTCACTAGGGAGTTCCCTGGGAGAGCGAGTAGCGAGCATTCGCTGATGCTTCGCCAGGCGAGTGAGCCAGCGAGCATGACAGTATTTTGTATTTTTGTGTTGTTCTATTATGTTCTCTTGTGTTATAGAACTCTTGTTGGTCGTGATTAAATATAAGATTGGTGTTGAACAGTTAAGAGTGTATGTGTGGTGTTGGAATTTGATTTCCGTGTTATTCGTTTAATTAGAATAATTAAATTGGTGTATGTTATTATGTATGAATGTGGTGATGTGTGGAATAAGTATGTGCGATGTACAAAATGTGATCAGGAGGATCGTGTGCACCTTGTGTGCTTGGATTGTTGTTGTGCATTAGTGTTGCGCATATCATGATGTTTTGGTGGGGTTGAATCGTTGATCAAGAGGAGTGTATGCGATTCACCCGTACTCCTGTGTGGAGAATGGTGGGATGGATCGTTGCTTATGAGGAGTGCATGCGATCCATCCGTACTCCTTTGTGGAGAATGGTGGGGATAGATCATTGCCATTGGTGGGTGTATGTGATTTATCCTGTGCTCCCTTTTGGAGGGTTGATGGTCCGGTGTCCACCGGTGATGTTAAGTCGGTACCGCATATCATGGTGTTGAGTTGCATATGTTTGCATTATCTTGTGTGTTGTGTTTCTAATGCCCTGATTCTGAATTTCCCATTTTTGTTGAGTCTTTTAATTTATTTTGATTGATTATTCTTTTAATTGTGGAATTTGAACATTAATATGTTATGTGTGCTTATTAAGTTATTTTATTATTCTGAGAGTTTTGGGGGATTAATTAGGGGGTGTTTTAGATAATCCTTAATTAGTAGATATTTGAGAGAAATAGAATAGAAAGAGTATAAGTAGAAATAGAGAGAAAAGAAAAGAGATAGAAAGAAATAGAAAGGAAAGAGAAGAGAAAAGAGAAGAGAAAGGAGGATGAAGAGGAGAAAACCTAGAATCATCAAGAATCAAACTTTTAAGCTTCGATTAATCGGGTAAGGGTGTGAAACTTATTATTCTTTCGATGTGTATGATTATGTATATTTCTATTGGTTTGCTTTTGGATTGGGGAGAGTTTTGCTCGTTTCCCGTTTTAGGTTGAATTGGATTTAATCAGTAGAATCCGAGTTTTAACGGTTAAAAATGAGAATAAGTGGTAGAGTTTAGTCGAGGGATGTTGGACTAAGGCTGTTAGAACGAGTTGGGATTGAATCAGGTAGATTTCGATGAGTTTTGGAGTTTTAGATAGTGGGGAATTCTGAGTTCGCAGACCCTCGCTAGCACGTTCGCTAGGCGAGCAGGTCGCGAGCATTCGCTATGGCGAGCCAGTAGCGAACGGTCCCAGACTTGGGCAGAATGGTTTTGGTGTTCTTCGCTGGTAGCGAAGGGGTGGTGGCGAGCATTCGCTAGGCCTTCGCTGAGCGAGTGGGGTAGCGAATCAAGTCAGTGGCTTATGTTTGCCTTCGCGAGCTTGTTCGCTAGGCGAACAGGTAGCGAGCACTCGCTAGGAGCTCGCTAAGCGAGCAGGGTAGCGAGCGTAGCAGGATGTTATTTTCTTGTGTTTTCACTTCCATGTCGATTCTTCGATTCAAGTATGATTGATCCTCTCTTATTATGCATGAGTATATTTGTGATATGTATGCATTTCGAGAATGTATGGAGTCGTTTTGCATATGAAGCGTCATGATTGCATTTTGTGTGTCTGATCCCACGTAGGATCTGCAGAAACCTCGCGTGGCGTTGTGGGGTGTGAGCGATGGTTTGTCTTTGATCCCTAGAAGGATTTGCAGAAACGACTGTGTGCCCTTGTGGGGTGTGAGCGATAGTTTATATTGATTCCATGGAGAATCTGCAGAACGATTGTATGCCCTTGTGGGGTGTGAGCAATCCCGAAACATCGTGTGCCCATGTGGGGTGTGAGCGATGGGTGAACATTGTAGGCCCGACGGGGAGTTACTTCGGTAACGAGCGATGGTTCCATTTGATTCTTCAATTGAACCTGCTGAATGAGTCGGTACCGTATTTGCATCTGCATAGAGTCGTGAGTCGGTCTCTATTAGTGCATTCTTATCTTCATATGATATATTAGTGGAATGAACATAATTGTGTATGTTTATGTGAAGTGTTGAACTAAACATAATTGTATATGCTTAGTGGTGAATGTTTGCATGGTGGATATGCTAGGTGAATTATATATGTGTTATGATGTATATATGATTGAATTTTGATGAATTGCGGTGAGAAATGTGTTATGTGCATTCTATGTTGGTGTATATAGACATATATATATTATATGCATTGTTTGTTATGATAATGTTTCTCACCCTTCTGTTGTTTTATGATGCTCTATGAGGCATTGCAGAGTAGGTTTGCTGGAGGTATTTTGTGAAGCGTGGCTTCGTTCTTTTTGGTTGGTTGGCTCTGATATGTAGCACCGGGTAGTTAGGAATTCTTTTGTTTTTTTTTGTGATACATCTGTGTATGTATCTGCCGGAATGTTTTGTAAACATGACTTATGACTTGAATTAAACTGTTGATGTATACAATATTTATATGAATGAAGTGATTCAATGTTTAGATGTTTCCGCTTTTATTCTAAATATTGATGTGTGGGTTTTAAGGACTAAGTTCCTTGGTAGTGATTTACCCTTTGTTGCATATCTTTATGAGCAGGTGTTATATGTGTTTTTGAATTTCCTAGATAATATGGTATGTGCTTCTTCGGGAGTATAGATAATCCAGGTGCGTAGCTAGCTTGGATAATGGCGGGTCGAGTCGTAGGGATGCTCTGATACGTAACACGGGGCTTTGGGAGTTTATTGTTTTTCTGATGATTTTGTTTTACTCTGTGGCATATCATGTTTTGTTGAAACCTTTGGTGAATAGTTTGTATATTTTTGGGCGGATGGCCGAATACGATGTATATATGTATATATGATATTTCCGCTGTTTACTGTTGAAAACCATTTAATGAAGTGTTTTGTTGAGTTTCTTTTGTGATATCCCGCTTTGGTGTGGTAACTCTGATAATTGCTTGATTTAATTGCTATTTATTTTATTTTATTTTAATTTTGGGGAACGGGGTGTTACAGTTCCCACACCCATTTTTTTTGCTTTATGTCTTCTTTATTTTGTTGCTTTTTATGTCATCCAAAGTGGGCATTGTGCCACTCTTTTTTATTATTCTTGTTGTATTTTCTTTGCTAAACACATATTTCCCCTATTTTATCATACTTCCCGCATTATTATTTTTTTATTCATTTATTTTATTTTATTAAATGATAAATAATAATTAAATATTTGCGAATAATCAAAACCCTTGGTCCAACGCCAAGTGGATTTTTAAAACTCGGTTCTCTTTTTTCATAATTCACTTTGCAACACAAATAAAAATGCTTGACCCAATATCAAGCTCTTTTCTCAAACAAAATCAAAATGATTAACTCATACTTTGATCATTTTTAACAATAATGGAAGAAAAAGGCTACTTGGGTGAAAGTCTTAAATGTTTGTCTTCTGCCAAAAATTCAAATGTGTATTCTTTTCTCAATAACTTGGAAAAGTCTCGAATACTAAGCCTAAGCCGTAATAGCTTGCAAGCCTAAGCGTTTGTCTTTCACTTAAAACACTCAAAAATACTAAACTTTTTTTATAACAAAATAGATTTAAAAAACTACCTAGGTGTAATGTCCAGTCATAGTCCCGAGTGTTAGAACCAAGTCGTAATAGCTTTTAAGTCCAAGCATTTGTCTTCCACCTAAAACAAACTTCAACCAATCAAACTTATATTTTCTCGCCCTCGCACGATTGAAACCCTTTTCATGAAAGAACATTATTTAGTCTATTCTACCACAATACAAGCAAGCACTTAAGTCTCCCATTCACGAGCATACAAGCAACGTTTAACCGTTGGAATGCGACCTAAAAATTTATTCACTAAATTCAATCAACCAACACTCATTTGCTATTAAGAACTACGTAGCTTTGAGTTCCCCATCGCACTTGAGGATACATAGGAGTGAGATTCAACGTCTCATCAAGCACTATAATAAAAACCCAAAAATATATTTTGTCTTGCACAAAACTACATCACTTTGAATTCCTTATCGCACTTGAGGATACGTAGGAGCAAGACCCACAATCTTGTTAAACACCTGTCGCTACTGCGAAAATCGGCGCCGGCTGAACAGAAGAGTCGCCACCGCGCGTTATTTATCCCACGGGAGGGAAAGGAAACGCTCAGAGTAAACCTCGCACAACACAGGAAAGGTATGGTCATCGCAACCAAAACCTGGATTCGGGAGTCGGTTACGCAAGGGGAAGGTATTAGCACCCCTCGCGTCCGTCGTACTCGACGGGATCCACGCTTGTTTTCGGGTATGGATTGTTATTCTATCTACTCTACAGGTCTGGGGTTAAAAAGAAAATAAAATGACTCGGCAAAGTATCGCACCTTATGCCTACGTATTCCCGTCTGGAACGAGAAATCAGAGTCAACGTAGTTCGCCTACCTACGGGAAAGGAGGGGAGGGTTGCTCGCTAGGATATCGCATCCTATGCCTACGTACTTTCATACAGCATGAAAGATCAGAGCAAACGTAGTTCGGGCCACGTACGACACAAGTCTGTCTTGATTGTTTTTATCTCCTTCTGAAAAAGGGTTTTTCTGCTTAACAGTCCAAGCGGACAAAAATGATGTTTTGATGAGTTCACATTCTTTTACGAAAGAAGTGTCTTTTATTGTGTTTGAAAGATTTATTGTGTTTTTCTGTTTGTTTTGAGAAAGAAGAGACAGAACTCTAACCTACGGTTGCGAAGGGAATCAGACTAACCTAACATTATCATGCATGGGTTACGACCTAGTGTCTATCATGCTCCTCTCTTGCCCAGAGAGAAACAGAGATCCTAAGAGAATAGACGGAAACAGAAACAATATCAAATATATACAGTAAAGCAGTAAAATGCATGGATGCAGCAATACAAGCGAGGCAAGGGAGTCCCACTCAACCTCGAACCTAGAAAACAATAGGCAAAAGTGAACAACATTCACTTTCAACCCAGCAGGGTAAACAGCAAACAATACAGCCAGGAAAACCAATCAATACATCAGAAATGAATTACAGCAGAAAAATAAACAGCAATCAGCAGCTCTGAAACAACATCTGACTTCAAGCTTCAGCAAGCACCAATCTCCATCTCCACAGCCTTCAAGCAAGGTTTTTGTCATCAATCTCCAGTCTACAATGGCTTTTCTTCAAGTCTCATCCTCCAAGCTGAGGGATCAATCACAAGAGTGAATCGGGTGTTAAGCAATTAGTTGACTACCAAGGGTGGCAAACCAACTGCTACTAACACATAAGACATTTTCTCTCAAGAGTTCTATCCCTTAGACAGTAGCACCAAGCCTTCCAAAGGAAGGGGGTGAGTGTCTTAGAGAGACTCTGTATCACAGAGAGGAATGGAGGCAGTCAAAACCTTCCATGTTTGAGAATCAAGCTTTCTAATCTAGAGCTCTGCCTAGCTCCTAAACCCTAATCTCCTCAACAGCTGCTAGCAGGAATCTCCTCATCAACTCTGGAAGTTGGTCTTCAAGCTCTGGATCTCCAATGGCTTCAATCATCACAAGTCTTCAGCTCCCTCAATCCCCAGACAATCCCCTTACCCACACAGACAAACAATAATCCCCAGAGGGCATACCACACCAGTCAACCAAATACAGTAATATACTAATAGCAGTAGGGGAATCCTAGTGATTTCTAAGGGGATCTATCCTATACCCATAACTCCTATAGTACATACCCCAAAAATCAAATGAAAGTTTCCTAAAAGAATTAAACTATCTCACCTAAGTTGATTTAAAACCCTAATTTTATTCATGTTATTCACACCTAAACTAAACACCTAAAATTAAGTCCTAAAAATGAGAACTAAATTGTATGTACAAGTTGAATGTCTACACTAAACAACCTAAAAAGAATGAATTAAAAATGTTAAAGCAACTATTGGAACAAAAATTGACAAAATCATATATGAAATGAAACACCTAAAATAGGCATTTATTTGGAAAATATGGGAAAAATATCAAATAAAAAATAAAATGCAATTTTTATTTTTTATAATTTTCTAGACAGAATTATTGACCTATAGAAAAAACAAGAATCAAAAAATATTAATTTTTCAATTTTATATGATTTTTATAAAATGCTGAAAATATAAAGGAAATCAAAAACCAAAAACATGGATTAAAGGGAAAGGGGGTGAGAATAGCATTTGCGCCCAGTTGTTTTTATTAAGTGGGCCAGAACCCAGGGGTGCAGATAGCAATATGGCAAGGCCCAACCACTAATCAGAAACAAAAAAGAGAAATACGCGCGGGGGTGTGCCTGAGTAATTTTTCACGTTCAATTTCCAATTGGGCCTGATGGTGGGTGTGTGAATAACAATCAGACTTAAGCCCAGGATTTTCTACTAATTGAAACGGTGCGTTGCACCTTGAAGCTTCCTTCCGTTTTTTACTTTTAATCTGGGTCGTTGGATGGAGAGAATTAGTCAAGGTTTTCATGCTGATCCAAGGGCTCATGCATTTCTTCTTCCTTAGATCAGCTAGGGTTTCATGGATTTCACTTTCACACGCAAATCTTCTACTCCCTCTGTCTCTCTCACCTGACCATGAATGCTCACGACACAAAAAGCAAAAACACTCTACTCATTGCCCTCTACACAGCCATGGTGTTAGATTTTTCTAAAACTTCTCCAATAGCCAAACCCGATAGCTATAAGTTTAGGGCACCACTGATTTTCACTGATACGTATGCTGAAGATTCTTGATAAAACCTATACTAATGCGTTCTATTGCTCATGGTGATCATCCTAAACCTAATCTCCAGTATCATAGCACTCTAACATGTGAGTTCTTGATCACTAACCAGAAACTGCCATGGAAACAACCTTCAAGAACAGCCCTTAAACTACTCATGAATCATCCCCTAATGGTCTCTATCACATAGATCCTAACCATTTCATCTAATACCACCTAGAAGAAGAGATATAGATTGAAATGCATACCTTGCAATGTTGATGAAACAGTGGTGGAATTGTGCACTTCAAGACTTGTTAACCTCCAATATTGATCTCCAATGGATGCTGATTCTTCTATTTGCAATGGTTGGGGCTCAAACTTCTTGAATCACCTTATCCCCCTCTTCATGCAAGTTGGAGTGAAAACTTGGATCACACAAACCAGCCACGAGTTCCTCTCAATTCTCTTTGCCAATTGCTCTATGATGATGGTGGATGATGATGATAACAGAAATTAAGATGATTGATGAAGCTTCAATGGAGTTTGAAGAGAAAATGCAAATGGGAGTGAAGGAATCAAAGTAGTGTTTGCAAGCTCAAAGAATCACCAACCAATGCACAAATGGCTTCATTTCCTTATATAGATGATGATTAACAGAATGAGAAGCTTCTAGATGTAAGAGCACAGATTGTGTCTTAGTAATATCTCTATGTTTTGATGATAACATTAATGATAATTTGTATACAAGAATTATACTCTCTAAATTTGTTCTAAACTGTTTTCTACAGGCACAAAAGATTTTAATCTTAAAAGAGAAAATTTGATGTGAACAATAAATTCTGAATGGCTCAAGAGCATCTGAAGATTAGAAGAATCTGAAGTATAAGAGCTTAGTCATCAAGATTCTGAAGATACAACACGCTGCATATATTATCAAGAATCTGAATGAAAGAAGACTCTGAGTGAAGAGACTCTGAATGAGAGAAGACTCTGATCTAAGTGAAGACTCTGATCTAAGAGCATGTTACGCTTCAAGCACACAGCTGCACCAGACTCTGATTCATCAACATCTGAAGAACTTCTTAGGCTCTGAAGTTTCCAGAAGATTCTGAAGACTGAAGACTCTGATATTGATTGTTGATCTGAACTATCTGAAGAATTATTTGAAGAAGATTATTTTAATATATCCGTTGGAATATACCAGCAAATCTTTCCTTAATTGGGATAGACAAAATTCTCTGCAAGAATATTATTCCTCTGGTACATTCCATATATGGTATAATCACAGCTCAGCAGACAATTGCTACACCCACATTTTGTGCGCCGTCTCTCTGCTGCAATAGTACAAAGGACAGTACTATTTGATATTGGAAATATCTTCTCTAACGGTAAAATATTCTCTCCAATATTCAAGTGGCTATATAAAGGAAATCATAGCTCATTCTTCAAGTGACGAAATTGACGAACTTATTGCAAGAACTCTCTCAAGCTAAAAGCTCTCATATTCTTTGCTGTTCATACATTGTTCTAAACTTAGAGAAATAACACAGTTGTGTTTATAGCTTTCTTAGAAGCAATTTCTTACTCTTTCATTGTATTACATTAATTTGTAAAGGAAGTTTTCCTTAAGAGGATCTAGGTTAGATCAGTAGCTCTTGAGAAGACTAAGAACAGTTGTTCTTAGGTGTTGCTATTTGTAATCAGTTGATTTGAATAGTGGATTAAGTCCTTGTTGAGAAAGGCAAATCACTCTTGAAAAGGGTGGACTGGAGTAGTTGAGTTCAACGAACCAGGATAAAAATACTTGTGTTTTTATCTTTGATTATTTTCTGTCATACTTATTCAACCCCCCCCTTCTAAGTATTTTCTCACCTTCAGTTGGTATCAGAGCCTGGTTCTGAGTGTGCATTCGCTTAACCGTGACAGATAAAGATCCAGTGAGAAAAATACTCTGTTATTTATTTGGTTGCTAATATGGGTGATATTCCTACATCAAGCAACAAATATGAAGGAGACAGAATCAGCACCAAACCTCCAATGTTTGATGGAGAAAAATTTGATTATTGGAAGGATAGACTTGAAAGTTTTTTCTTGGGGTATGATGCTGATCTCTGGGATTTAGTCATTGATGGGTATGAACATCCTACTAAGGATGGCAAAAAGATTGATAGAAAATCAATGACTGAGGAGCAGAAGAAAGAATTCAAGAATCATCACAAAGCCAGAACCATACTTCTTAATGCAATATCTCATACAGAGTATGAGAAGATTACCAACAGAGAAACTGCTCATGATATGTTTGAGTCTCTCAAAATGACTCATGAGGGAAACACTCAGGTGAAAGAAACAAAGGCTCTGGCGCTGATACAGAAGTATGAAGCGTTCAAAATGGAAGAATCTGAGAACATTGAGACTATGTTTTCCAGATTTCAGATTCTAACAGCTGGGTTGAAAGTTCTGGACAAGGGCTACTCAACATCTGATCATGTCAAGAAGATCATCAGAAGTCTTCCTACCAGATGGAGACCTATGGTGACTGCATTGAAGCTGGCCAAGGATCTAAACAAAATCTCATTAGAAGAACTCATCAGTTCTTTGAGAAGTCATGAGATTGAGCTGGAGGAAGATGAACCCCAGAAGAAAGATAAAGGTAAATCCTTAGCTTTTAAATCTAACAAATCTGTTAAAGCTTTGCAGGTTAATGAAGAAAGCTCTGAGGAATCTTCTTCTGAAGAAGAAGATGAACTATCTATGCTGTCCAGAAGGATCAACAAACTCTGGAAGCACAAAGGGAAGAAGTTCAACAACTTCAGAAGATCTGATCAAAAGAGAGAATCTTCTGGACACAGAAGATCTGGCAAGAAAGAGGTCACTTGCTTTGAATGTAAAGAACCTAGACACTACAAGAGTGAATGTCCCAAACTTCAAAAGGAAAAACCCAAAAGGAAGTTTGATAAAAAGAAAAAGGTTCTGATGGCTACATGGGATGACTCAGATGAATCTGAATCATCTTCTGAATCTGAGGAAGAATGTGCAAATGTTGCGTTGATGGCCAACACAAATGATCAAGATGAAGGAACGTCATCATCTGAATCTGAGTCAGAATCAGACTCTGACTCTGAAGAGGTATTTTCTGAACTCTCCAGAGCTGAACTTGTTGAAAGTTTATCTGACATGTTGGAAAGCTACAGCAAGATTAAACTCAAATACAAGAAGCTGAAAAGCAATCTTGAATCTGAGATTGATCTTCTGAGAGCAGAACTTGTTGAGCAGAAAGAAATAAATTTAAAACTCAAAAATGATTTAGAAACAACTCAACAAGAATCTGATACTGAAACAGAGTCAAGTGAAAATATTTTAGAAAAATATGACTCCAGTTTCAAAAGATTCCTCACTAAAAGCATAGACAGAAGCAAAATGGCTTCTATGATCTATGGTGTTAGTGGGAACAACAGAAGAGGCATTGGATGTGAATCCTCCTCTGAAAGCAATCCAAAGTCTGTTGATAAACTCTTCATCAAGAAGACTCCTCTGTATTCTCATTTTAAGTTTGGTCATCTGAATGATATTAAACATACAAGCTCTGAAAAGAGTACTTATGTGTTTAAGCCAAGGGTTAGCCAAAATAAACACTATGTTGAAAAACAGAAGTTTAGGCAAAACCACAGAACATCTAACCCCAAAGGACCCAAGAAGATCTGGGTACCTAAAAGTCAAATAATACTTGTTGCAGATGTTCTTAGCAGCAAAATCCAGACACCAATCATGGTACCTGGACTCTGGATGCTCACGACATATGACGGGCGAAAGGTCTATGTTCCAAAGCCTGGAACTTAGATCTGGAGGGGACGTGAAATTTGGAGGGAACCAGAAGGGCAAGATCATTGGCTCTGGTACAATAGGTAATGGTAACCTACCCTCTATTTCTAATGTTCTGTTAGTTGAAGGATTGAAACATAATCTATTGTCCATAAGTCAATTAAGTGACAATGGTTATGATATCATCTTTAATCAAAAATGTTGCAAAGCTGTATGTCAAAAGAATGGTTCAATCTTATTCAGTGGAAAGAGGAAAAACAACATTTACAAAATTAACCTTTCAGAACTCAAAGTTCAAAATGTAAAATGCCTTTTATCTGTGAATGATGAGCAATGGGTCTGGCATAGAAGATTGGGACATATTAATATGAGACGTATATCTCAGATTAATAAACTCAATCTGGTCAGAGGACTCCCTAATCTGAAGTTCAATTCAGATGCTCTGTGTGGCGCATGTCAAAAGGGTAAATTTTCAAAATCTCATTTTAAACCAAAAAATGTTGTTTCCACTTCTAGACCATTGGAATTACTTCATATTGATCTGTTTGGACCAGTGAAAACTGCATCCATCAGAGGCAAGAAGTATGGGTTAGTCATTATAGATGACTACAGCAGATGGACATGGGTAAAGTTTCTAAAACACAAGGATGAGTCTCATTCTGTGTTCATTGACTTCTGCAATCAAGTCCAGACTGAAAAAGAATGCAAAATTATTAAAGTCAGAAGTGATCATGGTGGCGAATTTGAAAACAAATATTTTGAAAAATATTTTTCTGAAAAAGGAATTGCACATGATTTCTCCTGTCCTAGAACTCCACAACAAAATGGAGTTGTAGAGAGGAAAAATAGAACATTGCAAGAAATGGCCAGAACCATGATCAACGAGACAAATCTGGCAAAATACTTTTGGGCAGAAGCAATAAATACAGCATGTTATATTCAGAACAGAGTGTCTGTAAGACCTCTTCTGGAAAAGACTCCCTATGAATTGTGGAGAAACAGAAAGCCCAACATTGCTTATTTTCATCCATTTGGATGTATTTGTTATATGCTTAACACTAAAGATCATCTGAACAAGTTTGATTCCAAAGCACAGAAGTGTTTCATGCTTGGTTATTCTGAACGCTCTAAAGGCTACAGAGTATTCAATACTGAAACACAGATTGTGGAAGAATCTATTCATGTTAGATTTGATGATAAGCTTGGCTCTGAAAAGCCAAAGCAAGTTGAAAGTTCTGCAGATAGAGAAGTTATTCTCACAGACTCTGAAGGCTCAGAGGCAGACAAGACTGAAGACAAAGACTCTGAAGCAAATCCAGATGCTACGCCTCTAACTTCCCAACTTGACAATCTGCATATTTCTGAAAGACCAACAGTCAAAGGATCTTCTTCCAGAATGAAAGCTTCTCATCCAGAGGATGTGATAATTGGAAAGAAAGATGATCCAATAAGGACAAGAGCATTTCTCAGAACTTCTGAATCTTCCTTCTGTGGCTTAGTGTCAATTATAGAACCAACATCTGTTGATGAGGCTCTGGAAGATAATGAATGGATTTTAGCTATGCAAGAGGAGCTGAATCAATTCACAAGGAATGAAGTCTGGGATCTGGTTCCAAGACCTAAAGGTTTCAATGTCATTGGAACAAAATGGGTTTTCAGAAATAAACTTAATGAAAAAGGAGAAGTTGAAAGGAACAAAGCAAGACTGGTTGCTCAAGGCTACAGTCAACAAGAAGGCATAGACTACACAGAAACATATGCTCCTGTTGCAAGGTTAGAGTCTATACGCTTGCTTATTTCATTTGCTGCACAACATAACATCACTCTTTTTCAGATGGATGTTAAAAGTGCTTTTCTTAATGGAATTATAGAAGAGGAAGTGTATGTCCACCAACCTCCTGGTTTTGAAAATGAAAATTTTCCAGATCATGTTTACAAACTGAAAAAATCTCTTTATGGACTAAAACAAGCTCCCAGAGCTTGGTATGAGAGGTTGAGTAATTTTCTCCTGAAGAAAAATTTCATCAGAGGAAAAGTGGATACCACACTATTTTGTAAAACCATTAAGAAAGATTTGTTGATTTGTCAAATTTATGTAGATGATATTATTTTTGGATCAACAAATATTATGCTTGGAAAGGAGTTTGCTAAATGTATGCAGGAAGAATTTGAGATGAGCATGATGGGAGAACTGAAATTCTTTCTGGGAATCCAAGTAAATCAGACTCCAGAGTGCACCTACATACATCAGACCAAGTATGTTAAAGAGCTTCTGAAGAAGTTTAACATGCTGGATAGCAAAATGGCAAAGACTCCAATGCATCCTACAAGCACTCTAGGTAAGGAAGAGGTAAGTAAGAAGGTAGATCAGAAACTCTACAGAGGTATGATAGGATCTCTTCTTTATTTGACTGCTTCTAGACCAGACATTCTGTTTAGTGTTTGTTTATGTGCTAGATTCCAATCAGATCCTAGAGAATCACACTTAACTGCTGTTAAGAGGATTCTAAGGTATCTGAAAGGTACTGCTAATGTTGGTTTGTGTTACAGAAGATCTGACAAATATTCACTAGTTGGATTCTGTGATGCTGACTATGCTGGAGATAGAGTTGAGCGCAAAAGTACTTCTGGAAGCTGTCAGTTTCTTGGAAGTCATCTGATCTCGTGGTACAGCAAGAAGCAACCAACAATTGCACTATCAACCACAGAGGCAGAATACATTGCTGCTGCTGGATGTTCCACTCAGATGCTCTGGATGAAGAGTCAACTAGAAGATTATCAAATCTATGAGAGTAATCTTTCTATCTTCTGTGACAATACTTCAGCTATATGTTTATCCAAAAATCCAATTTTACACTCTAAGGCCAAACATATAGAGATTAAACATCATTTCATTAGAGACTATGTTCAGAAGGGTGTAATAAATTTAGCCTTTGTTGATACAGATCATCAATGGGCAGATATTTTCACAAAACCCCTTGCTGAAGATAGGTTTAAGTTTATTCTGAAAAATATTTGTATGGATTTTTGTCCAGAGTAATATTTCTCAGAGTCAACTTCTCAGATGCTAAGTGTTTAACACTCTGAAGTATTTCATCTGTTTTGCTTGTTCAATTTATCTGTGAATTATTTTTTTTTGTGTGAAACTCTGTACTGACCATCTCAGAGGATCTGAAAGTTGAAAACGTTTCATTTCTTAAGAGTTACAGAATCACATGCAAGCAAACACGTGTCACTCAGAATCTGAAAAGATGGAGTACACCTACTGATTATGACGTTTAAGGTATTGCTTTGAAAATCTCAATATGTCTTGATTTTCCCCCAAATGTCATATCATAATTAAAAATGATTACTTTTCATTTAATGCAAACGTGCGTATGTGTCCTATGTGTGTCTGTTGTGTTTCCCATGCGTGCTTTATTTGTCTATATAAACCACTCTCACAACACATTCACACTTTTCACATTCTCAAACACATATGCGCTTTTGTCTGTTGTTCTCTCTCTTTGCAAACCCTAAAAGAACTCAGAAACCTTCATCTTCTTCATCATCATCAACAATGGCATCTACTTCAAAAGCAGTTACTACCAAAGATGCTACCACTGTCATAGAACCAGTACGCACTCTCCTAACTCCTGTTGATTCACTAGAAGTGTTGTGTGAAAGTTTCGTGGATTTAGAAGATCTTGCTGAAAATGGGTTTGATCTGATTTCTTCAATCAAAGCACAAGGCTGGGACGGTTACTTTGACAGGCTTATGGGTCCTGTGTATCCAAAGTTAGTGAAGGAATTCTGGATCCATGCATTTGCTACTCCAAAGTTCATTCACTCCTCTGTGCTGGGAAAGAAGATTATTATCACTGAAAATCTGATCAGGAAACTCATAGGTTTCAAGGCAACTGATGGAGTAACCTCTCTGTCTTCTGCGCGTGAAGATCTGAAAGATGTTTGTCAAGAAATCTGTACAACTGGTGAACCTTGTAAGAAGGTTAAGTTCTTGAAACCCACTTACAAGATATGGGCTAAGATTTTCATGAACACCATTTTTCACAGACCCTCTTCAAACTCATCTGATTATGTTAATGCTGAACAACTTTACTTCATGTATTGTTTACACCAAAACATTCAGATTGATCTTCCATATCTGTTGTTTAATCATCTGGTGTCTCACGTCAAGGAAACAAGGGAAACAGCCAGAGATAAAACTGGAAAAGTCAGAACATGGATCCCTATGGGAAGGCTGATTTCAGATATTCTGATAGAAAACCAACTTGTGGCGCATCTGCAAGAGGCTGGGTTGACAGAAGATCTGAATTTTATCATTGGCTCTGAAATAAATGGTTTAACTCTGAGAAGGATGAAACTGGTTGAAGATTTATCTGAGAAACCAAGAAAAACTAACTCTGAAGAAGTTAGGGGAAGAAGGATTCCTGTTGAGGATTTTCCTTTATTTACCTCAGATGAACCTAGAGAACTTATTGCTGAGTATGTTGCTCGTTGCATAAGAGATGGTGTTGAGATTCCTGCCAATCTTGTGCAGAAGGAAGGCCAAGTTCTTCCTGATTTAACAAGGGAAAGAAGACGTAAGAGAAAAGCTGATAGTGAAGGTCATCAGAAGAAAAGGAAGCATTCAGATGCTGAAAAGAAGAAGAAAAGGAAGAAGCTGAAGAAGGTTCAACAAAATCCTCCTGCAGCAACTTTTGAAGAGATTAGAGATACTCTGAAACAGGTATTTAACACTGATTCTAATCCTGTTCATCATTCTGCTACCCCCACACCATCTGACTCACCCCTCATATTTAAAAGATCTAGACCATCTGAGACTCATACACCACAACCAACAAACATTCAAACAAACATTCCTCAACAAACTCAACAAGCAACACCACAACCTCAAAACACTATCCCAGAAGATACCATCCCAGAGGATGTTCACCCTGAACACTCTGACCAACCTGAAAATCTCATTAATCCTAATGAGATATTAGATATCACACCTTTAAACCGTTCTATCATTTTATCTTCAACTTCTGAAAAATCTAACCACTCTGATACATCATCTGATGATGAATCATCTGGTTACATTAATGAATGCTTGAATGATCTCAAACAACCTCGTTCTGAGAGTGTTTGGAAACAGCTGTTTAAATCTCCAACTTCTGAACATCCACCTTCTCCACAAAATTCCCCAACTCAAACTCTCACTCCACAACCTCTTGAAATCCAAAACACTCCACAACCAACATCTGAACCACAAACCACTCAACAAACATCTGAACCACAAAACAACCAACCAACATCTGAACATCCATCTTCACATCCTCAATCTTCTGAACCACAAACATCTGAACATCCATCTTCACAACCTCAACCTTCTAAACAAACACCACAAACACAACCAACCCAACCCAGAATCCCTGATGAAGCAGAATTGGGATCAAGTGTTTATACTCTGTTAAGAGATTTTGATAAGGATAATGTCTCAGACTTTGCTGACATTATGGATGTTTGCATGACTACTATGGACAAAGAGGCTGCTAATGCTGTTTGGAAGAAATATCTTTACAGACTGAATAGGGAGGCTTTGAAAATCAGGACTCAATGTCTTAGATTGTCAAAAGTAAGGCTTGCTGCTTATCAAAAACGGATTAAGAGAAACCCTCCTCCTATTCTTCTTCTAGAAGCTCCTCCACCTCCAGAAATTCCTGCACCTGATGTTACTAAGATTGTTTCAGAATCTATTGTTTCAGAATCTGCTATTTCAGAATCTACAGATCTTCAGAAGGATGTCAAAGAACTTAAGGATTTTATGGTTGATCAAAAGAAAACAAATGAAGAAATGAAAACTTGGATGGCTAAGCAAGATGAAAATTCAGAAAGGATTACAGCACTGCTGTAACTCATTGCTTCTCAACAAGCTTCATCTGCTAAACCTACTTGATGTTTTGCACAAGTTTTTCATGTCTTGCTTTGTTTTTGATTGTCTTCTGATATGTTTTGTTTGCTTCTATCTGAATCTGGATGTTTTCTTAATGAAAATGATCTTTTTGCTTATCTGGATATATGTTTCTTCTGCATCTTTACTGTCTTTTAAAATTCTTTTTGATTATGACAAAAAGGGGGAGAAACAAAATAGAATCTGATTGTTCAAATCTATAAGCAATTATCTGAACTAAGTCAGACATGTTACTAACATTCTTTGAATTTAACCAGACTCTGACAAATTTAACCAGACTCTGACAAATTTCATTGAAGTTTTTCCTGAGATCTATCTTTTCAGAACCTGATCAAAAATAGCTAAATCTGAGTAGACCAGACTCTGATATCTAACCTTGAGTACTATGATCTAAAAGATAACTCAAGACAGGAAATGGCAAGATAAACAACCAGGTGTTCTGAAGTTGTTCATCTGGCATCAAGCTTTAATATGGCATCAAGCTTTGAATCTAGAAGTCAAACATATGTCAACCAGGCTTCAATCAGAATGTTAACCAGGATTCAATCAGGCTCTGAATCTGAAATGTAATCAGGCTCTGAATCTGAAATATACTCAACCAGAAAGGGAAGTATCTAATTCCATTAGAGTATTCATTTCAGGGGGAGATTGTTAATCTCAGGGGGAGTAATTATAATTCATACTTTTATTGAACAAATTGCTCATGTTTTGTCATCATCAAAAAGGGGGAGATTGTAAGAGCACAGATTGTGTCTTAGTAATATCTCTATGTTTTGATGATAACATTAATGATAATTTGTATACAAGAATTATACTCTCTAAATTTGTTCTAAACTGTTTTCTACAGGCACAAAAGATTTTAATCTTAAAAGAGCAAATTTGATGTGAACAATAAATTCTGAATGGCTCAAGAGCATCTGAAGATTAGAAGAATCTGAAGTATAAGAGCTTAGTCATCAAGATTCTGAAGATACAACACGCTGCATATATTATCAAGAATCTGAATGAAAGAAGACTCTGAGTGAAGAGACTCTGAATGAGAGAAGACTCTGATCTAAGTGAAGACTCTGATCTAAGAGCATGTTACGCTTCAAGCACACAGCTGCACCAGACTCTGATTCATCAACATCTGAAGAACTTCTTAGGCTCTGAAGTTTCCAGAAGATTCTGAAGACTGAAGACTCTGATATTGATTGTTGATCTGAACTATCTGAAGAATTATTTGAAGAAGATTATTTTAATATATCCGTTGGAATATACCAGCAAATCTTTCCTTAATTGGGATAGACAAAATTCTCTGCAAGAATATTATTCCTCTGGTACATTCCATATATGGTATAATCACAGCTCAGCAGACAATTGCTACACCCACATTTTGTGCGCCGTCTCTCTGCTGCAATAGTACAAAGGACAGTACTATTTGATATTGGAAATATCTTCTCTAACGGTAAAATATTCTCTCCAATATTCAAGTGGCTATATAAAGGAAATCATAGCTCATTCTTCAAGTGACGAAATTGACGAACTTATTGCAAGAACTCTCTCAAGCTAAAAGCTCTCATATTCTTTGCTGTTCATACATTGTTCTAAACTTAGAGAAATAACACAGTTGTGTTTATAGCTTTCTTAGAAGCAATTTCTTACTCTTTCATTGTATTACATTAATTTGTAAAGGAAGTTTTCCTTAAGAGGATCTAGGTTATATCAGTAGCTCTTGAGAAGACTAAGAACAGTTGTTCTTAGGTGTTGCTATTTGTAATCAGTTGATTTGAATAGTGGATTAAGTCCTTGTTGAGAAAGGCAAATCACTCTTGAAAAGGGTGGACTGGAGTAGTTGAGTTCAACGAACCAGGATAAAAATACTTGTGTTTTTATCTTTGATTATTTTCTGTCATACTTATTCAACCCCCCCCTTCTAAGTATTTTCTCACCTTCACTAGATTGGTCCTAGAGGGATCTAGAAACTTGTGGGAATTTCATGAACTTATCATTTGATGGTATTTTGAATCAACTAATATCATGCTTGCACCTTGGGTAAACTTGAGTTAAAATCTCCTTTCATGAGATATTAGGAGTGTATGTATGAAAAACCAAGCTTTCCTTGCCTTGTGTTAAGTTTTACCATGTTGCCTTATGATGCAAGAAACAAATTTACAAAGGAAGTCCAATTTTTAGGCCTAAACTCAAACATGTGGCTGAACCAATATCTTTAAAATAATGTTGGGAATCAATTTGGTATATTGGATGACCCATATTGGATTTGTAGATCTCTCAAACCAATTTTTTATTTCAACTTTTTCAACTTATATGCCTTTTTTAGGTCATTTTTCACCAACTTTGGTCAAGTTCCATTCCATGCATTTCCAAACTTCCATGACTTCTTTTCTTGACTTAAAATGGCATTTTGAGCAACTTTGATGTTGGGAAGTTTTTCATTTGAAGCTCCCTTGTATGAGTTTTAGGCATAGGCTAAGAATGACCTGTAATCCTCAAATGACCAAAATACCCTTTGCTTGCCAAGACCATAAGTAGAGTTCCACAAATCATATGAAGGCATAATATACCATTCTAGAAAGCTAAGACAATGAGGAAAAATTCTTATGTTGACCAGAAATTCATTTGAAATTTCCTTGAGGGGTAAAAATATCTTGGAAGTCAAGTCACTTTCACAGACAACTTCAGATACCTCAGATGACCTGTAACTTGCAAGGACCATAACTTGAGTTCTATAAATCTCCTTGATGTCTTCCACCACTCGAATTAAAGGTCTTGAGATCCTATACAAGTTTCATGTTGGCAAAGGATCCATTTGAAGCTTGCATTTTGACTTATCTTGCTTGGAAATTTGACCTAAACTAGGGGATTTTACATAGAAACCCTAATTTAGAAACTCCTCTTCTCCTTGATTTCTCTTGATTTCTTCTTAGCATAACAACATATCCTTCTCTATATGTCAAATGATGAACCCCACATCTCTCCAATAGACATCAATGCCTTTCAATCAATCAATTGACCTAGAGTTGACCCAGGGTTGACCCAGATGAAACCCTAGTTGACTGTCTTCAACTGCAATGCTTGTGACCATACCAATGACTTGTCTCCTTCTCCAAATGACTTTCTAAGTCCTCCAAGATGTCTAGATACTCCTCATGCCTTCAATTCACAACTCATACTTACTTGTTGATCCTCAGATACCCTCAGATAGGAGATAGATGAACTGCTTGATCCATTGACTTGATAGCTTCCCAATTCTTTCTGATGACTTGAATGAGATTGAATCAGGATAATAACCTCTTGATAGGCCTCCAGAGATGAGAATAATGCTTGGTCCCCTGTTGGATGACTTGATATGCTTATGCTATGCAGATGAGTAGACTATATACATGACTCTATATGCAAATGCTAATGATATTGAAACATAAACCAAGTGAATAAGGTTGGGCAAATTTTAGGGTGCAACAACACCCTAATAATAAAAAGTTGTGACCCCATTTCTTTTTTCCTTTTGCACTTTCTATCAATTGAAGAAAACAATTAACATAGGCTAACATTCAATCGCAAGTTTAACTAAAAGGTTTATGTTGAGTACAACAAACATGATAGATGCTAATACTTTCCCCTTGCATAATCGAATCCCAGACTCGAATTTGATTGTGACGACCATCTCCTTTTTTATTTAAGAGTTTTATCGATATTCTCCTTTCCATCTTTGGTATAAATAAAGTTCCTTGGCAAATTTGTTCAATAAGTTTCTGGGACTATACGAACGCTCGTGAGTTCATATTTTCTAAGATGCAACAATGTGTTGTTGTGTGATGATTATGTGTTGGTGATTTTGTTTATGTGATACTACCTGTGCTATATTTTGCACCGTTAAATTATTTGAGCATATTAACACCCCTTTCTATTTGTTGTTTCATTTGTGCTCCTCTGGGGGTACAAATTATTAGATACAAGAGTTGATTCTTGATGCTAGAGGATGGTGTTGTGCCTCTTTAGTTATTTATCGTTCGAGTCTAAGTGGAGTCGCTCTGATATGTAACAATGAGAAACAAGTTATTCTATGTTTTCTTTTTATTTCCTTTGAGGATTGCTGAACCAATTTCTAATTTATTGTTGTTGAGATTTATATGTTAAACTTATTGGTTTTCCGCTGCTTATTTCTTAAAGTTTTATTTGTGGTTCTTTTATGCTATGGTGAAACACGTGTGACACTCTATTTGTTAAATTATATTGAAATATTCAATTAAATTTTGAGTCAGAGAAATATGGTTTTACATAGTGGTATTAGAGCCTGGTCGGTCCATCTTGCCAGGTTGTATAATTATTTATGTTCCCTGATATGCGACATTTATGTGAAAGACTGTCGGTGCTTGTTTATTTTTCTGGCCGCTGTCGCAACTGCGAAAAGGGGAGTTGGCGGAAACAAACAGAAGAGTCGCTACCGAATGTTATTTATCCCAAAGAGAGGGAAAGGAAACTATCGAATAAAACCTAAAAGAACGGGAAAAGACAAGGTCATCGCAACCAAATCATGGGTCCGGGAGTGGGTTACGCAAGGGGAAGGTATGAGCACCCCTCACGTCTGTTGTACTCAACGAGATCCATGCTTGTTGTCTAATCTATAGGTGAAATTTATCTAAAAGCTACTGCTAAATGGGGGTGAAGAGAAAGAACAGACTCAATAGGACTTCGCCGCCCTATGCTTATGTATTCCCTCGTACAATGGGAAACCTCTCCTCTTTCCACGTAAGGAATGCCATCTACTTGACTTGTCCACGTAAGGAACACATCTTCTTTCCACGTAAGGAATCAATTTTTTCCCTTTCCACGTAAGGAAACACCATCTTATCTTAGCTTGCCCACGTCAGGACTCCAATCTTTCCGCGTAATGAAACACAACCTCGATCTGTCCACGTCAGGACTCCAACTTGATATGTCCACGTAAGGACTCACTCGTTCCACGTAAGGAATACAATCTCGTTCCACGTCAGGAATGCTATCTTTCCACGTAAGGAATCAATCTGATATGTCCACGTAAGGACTCAATCTTTCCACGTAAGGAATCACCTCTCGTTCCACGTCAGGAATGCTATCTTTCCACGTAAGGAATCAATCTGATATGTCCATGTAAGGACTCAATCTTTCCACGTAAGGAATCACCTCTCGTTCCACGTCAGGAATGCTATCTTTCCACGTAAGGAATCAATCTGATATGTCCACGTAAGGACTCAATCTTTCCACGTAAGGAATCACCTCTTTCCCCGTTAGGAATACAACCTTTTCCACGTTAGGAATCAACTTCGTTCCACGTAAGGAATCAACTTCGTTCCACGTAAGGAATCACCATCTTTCCACGTTAGGAATACAAACTTTTCCACGTTAGGAATCACTCGATCTGTCCACGTCAGGACTAAATTTTTCCACGTAAGGAAACAACTTTTCTTTCCACGTAAGGAATAGACCTGTCCACGCCAGGACTCACGTTTCGTCTTGATTTGTCCACGTCAGGACTCGCCTCTTGGCTTAATGAGAAAAAATAAAACCTCATCCACGTTAGGACTCGTGCACCTTCGACCCATTAGGGAAGTGAGACTTGTCCACGTCAGGACTCATATCTCAACCTACTGAAGTAATAGAACCTGTCCACGTCAGGAATTGCGCGTCTTCGACTTGCTGGGGAAATAAGACTTTGTCCACGTCGGGACCCATACTTTGCCAACAACACGAAGAAGGATAAATTTGTCCACGCCGGGACTCTCGCATCTTGTCATCACAAAGAACTACAAACTTGTCCACGTCAGGACGCACATTTCACCATTACGAATAAAGCTATCTGCTGGAAATAAATGGTCCACTTCAGGACACCAACACGAGGAATAATCAACTTTTGTCCACGTCAGGACTCCACCTTCAATCGATACCAAGAAATCAAATTCGTCCACGTTAGGACTAACACATATCGTCAAACTGAGGAGATGTCCACGTCAGGATCCCCACTTCTCTTATCGCAAAAAAAACCTGTCAATAAACCCGTCCATGCTAGGTCTCATCCTTCCATTGGTCTGCCAACTTCTTATCACTGACGTTACAGCAACTTTGAAGCGGACTCTACTGGGGATATCTGGAAATCAAACTACTGGATGCCTGTTCTAATAACCGGCGGTAGCCTCTGAAATTCTGGTTCATGAAACCTTTTAATGCTGACGTAACAACAACTTTGAAGGAAATGATCCGCTGATCGGACTAGAGAAACTCCAACAAGAAACCCTGACGGGGAAATAAGTAACTCTACTTGAGGACAAAGAGAAACTTATCCTGATAACTCTGTGGGGAGTAGTGCCAAAGCTGATACTTCGTTGAATGTTTCGTGCCGCAACTTCGAATGTTATCGATTCACCTGAGCGAGGGCTCTCTCTACCTGCAAGAGAAACAATACTTGAAACAAAAGGTTAGCCATCCGGGTTTATGTTTCAAAATGCATGCGCTTGACAATGATGCACTGCTCCATTTGACATGGAAATGCTACGCTTTTCACTTGGTGGATGCAAGTATGACACTATATGCCCATGCAAATGCAGACTCGAACTGCTGAGCACAGAAACTGATTCAGCAAAATAAATGCTGAAGATAATGCCAACTCCGTTGGGGATAGCCAGATGCTATAGAACTATTCCGGCGAAATAAATGCCGGAAGAGCGAAGTCGACTCAGCTGGTAAATTGGGAACTTAAACCAAACACCTCGTTGGGGTAACACCCTGCTGGGGAATATATCTCTGCTGGAGAATGGCGGATGCGCCTGGTGAATATCACGCGGTATCTTGACAAAATAAATGCCTGGGCACAAAACCAACTCTGCCGGGGAGAGTCTTATTCTTCGAATTCCACTGGGAGGAATGAAAATACTTGCTGGAAAAGAGAACTCCACTGGGGATGGGATGATTCTCTTGGGGAACATCCACTGGCTCCGCTGAGGGAGAGTACCTGACCCTGCGGGAAAAGGTGAACTTGTCTGAATACAGCTCACAAACATTAATCTTCTGCGGCTGAACCAACTCTGCTCGAGATAAGGGAATCCTTCTGGGGGACACCATACTGTCTGAATACAGCCTTACGATCTGGGAATCGTCAACTTTGTTGAGAATAAATGGCTTTGCTGGAGCATGCCCTCTGGATAAGCTACGACCGGCTGGGGAATTCTATCCTTCTTCCGGAAGAACATGCATGACCTGCGTGGAGATCAAGTCTTTCGTCACTACAATCTTTTGATCGTCTTCCTCGTACGGCTAGGAAACCTGCAACAACACAGACAAGACAAGACAAGCCTATGCAACCAAATCTATTCAGGTTAGTGACGTTATTTTCAGTTAATTCAAAGCTTTAGCAATTGTTAGCAAGGGCCAGTGATGTTATACACATGCTAGTTTCAATAAACTTAGGCGTTTTATCATGCACAAAACAGTAAAGAACCAGCATCAAGTACTGAATAACATATTTCATTGATTGGGCCCCTGAATGGGCGGAGTTTTTGTACATGGGATGTAACTCCTGAAAAGAGGAAGCTACGCAAAGCAAATACACAAGTATGCACAGGAAGCATAAATAAACTAAATTTGTACACATGTCGGCAACGGGATGCAGACGAACACCGCGAACTGATCCTCCCATGACTCGTCCGACTCTAATGCTTTCCGGTATCCACACTTCCGAAGAGATTGCATCTGATAATCGACCCCTCAGGTATATTCTCCCGCACTGATGCTCACTGTAGTATCAAATTCGGATCGCAGTCATTTGCTTTTCAAATCCCTAACTTTTGCGTGAACCGCCCTTTACGGGTTTTCAGTTCACCGGGATACCCCTTTTTGCCGAAGCCGCCCAGTGTAGGTTTTCAACTTCGCGGGTGTACATTTTTTCAACTTTATCCCTAACTTTTGCCCGAACCTTTCATTCTGTTTTTGGTTCGCCAGGATGCCCCATTTTTGCCTGGACTCTCTTTTTTTGTCCAGCGGGTCTATTTTAAGCAAAGTATTTTTTAACTGCGTCCGAATTCACAGGCGACGTAAAGTCTTCACCGTCCATGGTGGACAACAACAACGCTCCTCCTGAAAAGACTTTTCTGACAACGTATGGCCCTTCGTAGTTGGGGGTCCACTTGCCCCTGTGATCTGCTTGCGGTGGGAGAATCCTTTTCAGCACAAGGTTGCCCGTCTGAAAGCTTCGCGGATGTATCTTCTTATCGTATGCTTTCTTCATTCGACTCTGGTACAAACGACCGTATGCTAGAGAAGCTAGCCTCTTCTCATCCATCAAACTCAGTTGGTTCAACCTGTCTTTCACCCATTCTGCCTCGTCTAGTTGAACGTCTCGCAATACTCTCAGAGAAGGAATCTCGACTTCCAATGGTAATACCGCTTCCATTCCGTATACTAACGAGAACGGGGTTGCCCCGGTTGATATGCGTACCGTCGTACGATAACCGTGCAAAGCGAAAGGTAGCATCTCATGCCAATCCTTGTAGGTCACCACCATTTTCTGAACGATCTTCTTGATATTCTTATTGGTCGCTTCGACAGCGCCATTCATCTTGGGTCGGTAAGGGGAGGAGTTGTGATGTTCGATCTTGAAATTCTGACAGAGCTCCTTCATCATTTTGTTGTTCAGGTTTGAACCGTTGTCCGTGATTATCCGCTCGGGGATCCCATATCGGCAAATGATATCTCTCTTGATGAATCTGGCCACCACTTGCTTCGTTACATTTGCGTATGACGCCGCTTCTACCCACTTGGTGAAATAATCGATCGCTACTAGAATGAAACGATGCCCATTAGAAGCTTTCGACTCGATCTTTCCAATCATATCGATCCCCCACATCGAGAATGGCCAAGGCGATGACATCACATTTAGAGGACTCGGAGGCACATGGATCTTATCAGCATAGATTTGGCACTTGTGGCACTTCCTCGCAAACTTGAAACAATCAGTTTCCATAGTCAGCCAAAAATAACCTGTCCGCAGCAGCTTTCTCGTCATAGCATGTCCACCAGCATGCGTACCAAAGGTACCCTCGTGTATTTCCTCCATGAGCATCTTCGCTTCTCTTTCGTCTACGCAACGCAATAGCACCAAATCGTGGTTTCTTCTGTATAAGACCCCATCTGGATTCAAATAGAAATTACCCGCTAATCTCCTGAGAGTCTTCTGATCTTGACTGGATGCCCCAGCCGGATACTCTTTGTTCTTCAGGAAATTAAGGATATCAAAATACCACGGTTTGTCATCGGATGCCTCATCAATAGCAAATACGTAAGCTGGTCTGTCAAGCCGAGAGATAATGATTCTGGGAGCCTCGTTCCAGAAGTTGACTTTGTACATGGAAGACAAAGTGCCCAGGGCGTCAGCCATTTGATTTTCTGCTCTCGGTACGTGATGCAACTCTACCTTGTCAAAGAAAGGCAACAATCTCCTTGCATAGTTCATGTAATGTATCAAATTGGGCTGCCGTGTCTCCCATTCCCCTTTGATCTGATTCACCACCAGAGCTGAGTCTCCATATACGTCTAAATTCTTGATTCGCAAATCAATGGCTTCTTCAAGCCCCATTATACAAGCTTCGTATTCGGCCTCATTATTGGTAACAGCAAAGGTCAATCGGGCAGTAAACGGGATGTGCGACCAGTGTGGGGTAGTGATGATTGCCCCTATTCCGCTACCGTAAGCATTCACAGCTCCGTCAAATATCATCTTCCATTTGGAACCCAACTCTGGCCCTTCGTCTGGCAACGACTCTTCACAATCTTTCATCTTTAGGTACATGATATCCTCGTCAGGAAAATCAAACCTCATCGATTGGTAATCTTCAATAGGCTGCTCCGCCAGATACTCAGACAGCACACTCCCCTTTATAGCCTTTTGCGAGACGTATTGGATGTCATATTCAGTCAAGACCATCTGCCAACGGGCAATTCTCCCTGACAACGCCTGCTTTTCGAACACATATTTGATCGGATCCATCTTCGAGATGAGCATGGTTGTATGATTCAGCATGTATTGCCTCAAACGCTTGGCGGCCCAGGCTAGCGCGCAACAAGTTTTCTCAAGCATTGAGTATCGAGATTCACAATCTGTAAATTTCTTACTCAAGTAGTAGATCACATGCTCTTTTCTTCCTGTCTCGTCGTGCTGACCGAGAACACAACCCATGCTTCCCTCCAGAACCGTCAAATACATGATCAAGGGTCTACCCGCCACTGGGGGTATCAAAATAGGAGGCTCCTGCAAATACTGCTTTATTTTATCGAACGCCTTTTGACAATTTTCGTTCCACGTTACAGCTTGATCTTTCTTCAACAGCTTGAATAATGGTTCGCACGTAGCAGTTAGGTGAGATATGAATCGGGCGATGTAGTTCAACCTCCCTAAAAACCCGCGCACCTCTTTCTCTGTTTTAGGCGTCGGCATTTCTTGTATCGCTTTTATTTTAGCAGGATCGACCTCTATTCCTCTTTCGCTTACGATAAACCCCAGCAGTTTACCCGATCTCACCCCGAAGGTGCATTTGTTAGGGTTCAGTCTCAGCCTGAACTTCCTAAGCCTTTTAAATAACTTCAACAGATTCACCAGATGCTCTTCCTCCGTCTGGGATTTGGAAATTATATCGTCCACATAAACTTCAATCTCTTTATGCATCATGTCATGGAAAAGCGTCGTCATCGCACGCTGATATGTTGCCCCAGCATTTTTCAAACCAAAGGGCATCACTTTGTAGCAAAATGTTCCCCAAGGCGTTATGAAAGTAGTCTTCTCCATATCCTCTGGCGCCATTTTAATCTGATTATAGCCTGAAAAGCCATCCATGAAGGAGAATACGGAGTATTGAGCAGTATTATCAACTAGCACGTCTATATGAGGAAGTGGAAAATCGTCTTTTGGGCTTGCTTTATTCAAATCTCTATAATCCACGCACATCCGCACCTTGCCATCTTTCTTTGGCACTGGTACGATGTTAGCAACCCATGAGGGATATTTTGTCACAGCCAGGAAACCAGCGTCCCACTGTTTTTGAACTTCCTCTTTGATCTTCACTGCCATGTCTAGTCGAGTTCTGCGGAGCTTTTGTTTGACCGGCGGGCATTCTTCCTTCAGTGGCAGACGGTGCACAACCATATTTGTATCGAGCCCCGGCATATCTTCATACGACCAAGCGAATACATCACTATACTCTCGGAGCATTTCAACCAGTCTTCGCTTGATATCGCCCTGCAGTGCGGCACCGATACGAATGTTCTTCTCAACCCCTTCCGACCCCAAGTTGATAATTTCGATGACCTCGTCGTGAGGCAGAATGGCTCTTTCCTCTTGCTTCACCAACCAAGACAGTTCTTCAGGAACGTCACTATCTTCGACAACCTCTTCTTCGGCCTGAAATACCGGGTGCTCAAAGTCTGGACGAGTCATAGGTGGTTCAAGGATGTCATCTGAAAATGTTATCCTGCAAAAGGAATGGTTAAGTGCTTCAAAATGCGTATAAAGCGAATAACCACATTGCCATTTTATTGAAAAATACAAAATAAGAAAGACAGAGATTACAGTATTTGCACATGAAAAAACGCCATTTATTTAATGATTAATACACAATATTCATAACAACACAGCCCTAAGCAAATCACGATGCCCCGGGCAAGACATCAGATTATTCAACAATTAATAAAGCAAAGCATTACTGTTTAAGAGTCACAGGAACAAGCTCCTGAATAGACCAGTTGCACAATCCCTGTCCTGGCGTGCTTGGCTGAATCCAGGCATCCATATCACAGTCGCTGTCTCCTTCGTCAGACTCCGAGGCAACATTGATGGTTTCATGACATACTCCACTCGCAGAGATGGTTATTGGCCCTCTGAAACGGGGTGCTCCCACAGCAGGTGTTGATGACGACGGTTGGTACCCCAGCCCGAATCGGTCCATCTTCACAGGAATATCCAGCACTTTGCCCCAGCCCTTTGCTTCTCCTGCCTCCACTAGAGCTTGAGCTTCTTTATACGACGAGACGGCTATCTCTGACACTTTGCTCGGCCCGGGAACTTTGTCCTTAATACGCAACCCTTCAAATGCCTGGCAGGGTGTTTCGTGGATCTCTCCGTCAACCTCCACGTATTTAAATGACGACAGATGGCTGACCAGGATGTCTTCTTCTCCGCATACGGTGACTACGCTGTCTCCGACCATATATTTCAACTTCTGATGCAGGGTAGACGTGACTGCCCCAGCCCCATGAATCCAGGGTCTTCCGAGCAGACAGCTATACGCAGGCTGTATATCCATGATATAAAATTTTGTTGCAAACACCTCCGGCCCTACCTGCAGGGGCAATGTCATCGATTCGAAGACTGTTCTTCGCGTGCCATCAAATGCTCTAACTACCAAGTCACTGGGCGTGCACAGGATTCCTCTGACATCTAGCTTCATCATCGCCTTCTTGGGCAGCACATTCAAAGACGATCCGGTGTCGACCAATACATGCGACATTACTGATCCTCTACATTCAACAGATATGTGCAGCGCCATATTATGATCTCTCCCCTTCGGGGTCAAATCGAAGTCGGTAAAGCCCAAGCTGTGGCCTGCATTTACATGTGCCAGCACTCCTTCCAGCTGATTCACGGAGACGTCTTGGGGTACAAAAGAAGTATCCAGGACTTTCAACAAAGCATTTCTGTGAGCTTCCGAACACAAGAGCAATGACAAGATGGATATTTTGGACGACGTCTGTTGCAGATGCTCCACAATCTTATAATCACTTTTTCGAATCAAGCGCATGAACTCTTCTACGTCTTTCGATGCCGCTTCTTTTTCACTGGCTTGCACTGGGACATTCTCAACCATCTTCCCTTTTCCTTTTGCTAGTCTTTCGGCCTCCACTTCAGGCGAGATGAAGATCCTACCACTCCTTGTCATACCTCCTGGACCAACAACGTTGTCTACAGTCTCAGCTGGCTGCTTGTTAACATCAATCTTTATCCCGTCACAATACACCTCCAACCCATATGACCATGGGACTGCTTTCGTGCTCTCGTACGGGATCGGTCCGGCCTTAGTTATGGTGATCGGTGGTCGCTGGATCGGAGCTGCAATAGTGATTGTCTTTCGAGGAATCGTTACAGTGGCCACATCACTCTGATCATCTGCTACTGCCCCTGCAAGCTCTTCAGTTGCTGCTCGGTCAAACTGCAATGTGCCTCCATCAATTAAAGCCTGAATGCCTTTCTTCAAATCATCACACCCCCCAGCTAGGGTCCATCATTCTAAGCAATACTCGTCACATCCTGGATAAACACCCCCTTGCAACAATCTACTTTTTATCTCGTTCAGCGGCGTCTTTAAATCGTCGATATTCATAATCAGATTCAACCCTTCCTCAGTCAGAATGGCGTTCGCCCCATGATTAGGCATGGGTTTCTGCACTATATTCGGACCTGCCGTTCTGAAATTAATGGTCTTATTGTCCAAAAGATCCTGCACAACGTGCTTAAAAGCATGGCAACCCTCTATATCGTGGCCCGGAGCCCTAGAATGAAACTCACAGTGCCTGCTTGCATCATAACCATACGGAGGAGTTCCCGTTATCGGTGCCAGAGTTCTCTTCTCTACCAGGTTCAAACCCAACAATGTCTGTAACAGATCAGCATACGTTGAAGGAGGCTTCTCAAACACTCTTCTTGGTTTACCACCCTGGAATCTTCGCTGAGCCTGTTGCGCACCCTGCTGAGGCTGCTGCTGCTGCTGCTGCATTGGTTGTTGCTGAAACGGTTGTTGTGGTTGCTGATACGGGATAGTAACACTCGCCACCTGCTGCGGCTGATGATATTGGTTTTGCCCCCTGCCTCGGCCTCCAAATACTGCGCTTGCCTCGCCCTGACGGCGCCCACCGAAAGCCTTCCTATTACTGCCAGATGCAGTTGATTCCTCAGCCTGGAATTTTCCTTGCTTAATGTTATGTTCAATCTTTTCTCCCATTAGAATTAAGTCTGAGAAACTGGCCAGAGATGTATGAAACAACATGTCATGAAACAAGCCTGTGAATGTGCCGACGAACATGTCATTCATTTCCTTGTCTTCTAAAGGAGGACGGACCCTGGCAGCCATATCGCGCCACCTTTGCGCGTACTCTTTAAAGCTCTCACCCTTCTTCTGCGACAGCCCTGTCAATTGGACCCGATTGGGCGCCAAGTCGCTGTTATACTTGTAGTGAGCTACAAATGCCTCTGCTAATTGCTTCCATGTCTTGATATTAGTTGGCTCCAATCCCATATACCATTCTAGGGAAGGGCCTGACAAACTATCTTGAAAGAAATGCATTAGCATTCTCTCATCAGTTAAATATGCAGACATCTTTCTGTAATAAGCCCGCACGTGCACTTTCGGACATGTGTCCCCTTTATACTTATCAAACGTAGGGGCTTTGAATTTGATTGGCACCCTCAAGCCAGGTACCAGACCCATCGTTGCCATGTCCAAGCCCACAGCACTTTGGTTCAAGACCCCCCTCATCTGCTCTTCTAGCATTCTGATCTTCTGGGAGTTATCCATCGGCCCTTCAAAGCCTCCGCCGGAGAAAGCGTCCTCCTGCTGATCTTCTTGCCACATACCATCCCCAGCTCCATACCCATCATATCCATTATTGCGGCCAGCTCTAATCTGATTCATCACCGGACCTCGGCCTCTGTTGCCGTACCCTTGAACACCTCCAGCAGGCCCAAAAGCCATTAACCCAGCGCCGTTTCCATTTCCGAAACCTCTGTAACCCTGATTGGCCACACCATAACCATCTTGCCCAAAGCCTTGAGCATTGAAACCATATTTCCCAGCGTTATCGAATCCCTGATCGTTGAACCCGAATCCAGCATTGCCAAAGCCGTTGCCTCCCATATTATCACCCAAGTTGACATCACCAAGCCCAACGTTATGGACAGCAGTCTCGTTCCCAACTCCGACGTTACTGTTCCCAGTAGCGGTAGCGTTGTTGACATTAGCGGCAGGTATGTTGACTACAGGTGGAGCCACTGGCGTGGGAGTGCCGTCTCCATGAACAGTATCGACTCGCACAGACTGATGATCCTCGTTACCGTGACCAGCATTTCGGGCCAACAGAGGCTGCACCATGGCTTGCAAATTCTCCTGACCTTTTGCAATAGCTTCCATGGTCTGCATAAAGAGAGCTAGCTTCTCGCGCACATCTTGCATCTCGTTCTGCATTTGATCCATGATTCTTCGACAGTTGGTGCGAGTGGAATAGCGGTGCGGGTGCTGATATGCAATCCTGAAAATACCCGTTAAAGAGCAGGAAATAAGACACCATCCAAAGATTACCTGTAATGCAATATGGATATGAATGCAATGCAATGTGTGTGTCTGTGCATTAGGGAAATTCATTCCCCGATTCTAGTGTGAAGGTGCCGGTGCAATGACAGTGCTAGAAATACAGAGATCAGAGTTGAATCACAGAAAGCCTCATATATTGCTGAGAAACCAATAAGCCAAGAATACAATGTTACTGAGAGTACAAAGAGAAGGCATGGCCTCAACCAACAATCCTGGTGATGGTCAGCGCTATGCAAATAAAGCATACAAGTCACTACATGAAAAGATCAAACACTCTCATAAGTCCGGTATTCTTCTAGCAACTTCTTGGTCTCCGGATGACTTGGTCGAGCAAGCAGCCCTTCAACAAGTTGGTTTCTTTTCTTAAGAACATGCCGCACGTCTTCAGCAGTTTCCTCCCATGCCCCTTCTCCGAAGCGATCTTCTAGCTTACGCTTCTGAGACACGGCTTCATCTCTGCCTTTGATGGCCTTGTTTAGTGCATTCTGGAGACTGTACCGGGTCATCACTTCTTCTTCACACTTCTTGATGCTGGACTTCAACTGCTCTTCGAGGTCGGAAATTTGTTGCTTCAACTTATCTTCCCTCTTCTTATTGTTGGTGAGCGTGGCATTCCAGGTCTTATTGCAAGAAGAGATCTCTCGGTGAGCGATGTCAAGTGCTTTCTTCTTGGATTCAAGCATGTCATGGGAGCTTCTGAACTCTTGCCCCAGACGTTCGCGCTTCTTCCTCTCCTCAGTCAACTCAGCCCCTAATCTGTTCATTAGCTCAATCTGCTGTTGGAAAGCATGCGCGACCTTGTTTCTCTCGCTGCGTATCTGGGCTAGCTCCTGCTCTAACCCTTTGTTGATCTTCATCAAGGCTTCTTTTTCTTTCACAACTTGCTCGTAGGCTTCCCGAGAAACAGTGGTTGGCTCTGCTACCGGAATAGGAACAAGGATTGGTACATCTGGGAATGGCATCCGCAACTGACTTGCTCTCTCCTGGATCCAAACTTTGTAAGGTGCATAGGCCTTACAGTCATTCTTCCCTAACAACAGCTTCCCTCTTCGGTTAATACACGTCCAGGCATGCTGCAGCTTGGCTAATAACTCCCCCTTCAAATCACCGGTGAAGTACAGAGATTCCTGTACTTCTTCCTCCTTGGGCGGGTTCTTCAGCGCATATCCGAACTGGCGGACTAACAGGGATGGGTTGTAGTTGATACACCCTTTCCTTCCTATCAGCGGGACATTAGGGTAACCAGAACAACTGAAGATAAGCTCGGATCCCAGCAGATCTCTATCAAACCATTCAACATCTTCGGAAGATAGCCTCATCAGGCGCTCTGACCAGCTAGCTGTGGTTGCACTCCTCACAAAAGATCCCTTCATGGGAAGGTGGCTTTTAAACCACATATCCAGCAATGGTACACAGAAATGAACATTCTTTCCTCTTCCCTTCTCATTCTTGTAATGCAGTGAGTGGTAGAAATCTCCGAGCAAGGTCGGTACAGGATTACCAGCGGCAAACAAGTAGAAGGCATCGAAGTCCACAAAATTCGGTACATTGGGAAACAATATTATGCCGTAAATGCACAGAGCCAGCACGGCATTGAAGGCAATCCAACACCCGCTCTTAGCGTACTCTTGGGCTTTACCAATCAAGAACTGGAGCGAGAAGCCTGGCACCCCACGGGAAACAGTAGTCAACAGTTCAGAAGCATCCACATGCAAAGCTTTTGCCAAGTCCTCCGGCTTGGGCTTAACGCCAGAGTGAATGAATGGAACCTGGTTCTGCACGGGTAACTCAGTAAACTCCACATACTCCTCAATGGTAGGCCCCATAATGAAATCAGCAAACGTAAAACATCTCAATGTGGGATCATAGAATTGCATCAAAGCGTACAACCCATCTAGCTCTATCTCCGAGGGTTTGCGCACCAATCTCAATAGTCTTCCATAGCTCATTCTGAAGCTCCTACGAACATCCTCATCAGCCAGCGAGATCAACCCAAGCAGGGGAACAACATCAGGAGCGGGCAATTTGTAGGCAATTGTCCTTCTTAAGCTGGCCATGACCAATCACTCAGAAATCCGGACACTAGAACTAGGGAAACGCAAATGCACCTGCAGCACAGACACACGTTAGTGGGATGCAATGATGATGAGTATGCAAACAAATGCAATGTAAGCAACATGCAACGGGGACCAACTGGCGTAGCTGGATAGCCTGAACCGTATCAAGAAATCTCAGATAGATTCTCTAGAAGTCCTCAAACCTTGGTCTCAGATAGACCTAACACAAAGCTCCAACAATGGTCTCTGACAGACCTCAAACCATAACTCCAACTGGTCTCTGGTAGACCTCAAATCACATCTCGAACTGGTCTCTGACAGACCCCAGAATTATCCAACCGGTCTCTGACAGACCTCATAATACGTCTCCGAATGGTCTCTGACAGACCTCATAACTCTCCATAAATACCCATGATCTCTGATCAAGAAATAACCGGTATCTGAAAGTCTAGCTACCTGCATAACCCCAAACCCTCTCACAGGTGGATGTCCTAGTAACTGACACAAGGTATGGCATCCTATGCGGTCGTCAGCGTCACAGACTTTCAGGGTTGATGATACGATTCCCAGAAGGAGTGGCATCATCAAATCCTGAAGAGGCCTCACTTAGCCCACTTCCAAATGATCGGTCCCCAGAGTCGACAATTCAACTAACCAGCAACCCACGCCAACCAAAGGAAGGGGCAGGAGGCCAACCAGAGGAACCTCGTCTGAGTGTAGATTTCGCGGGACACCAAGGCAAGCAAAGCAAGCGGGCGCCAACTAATCTCTACTCTAATTCTAGGTGCACTCAAGCCTAGGTCCGGCTTATCTCTCAATATCATAACACCCGTCACACCCCAATACAACAATAATAATCAATATATAATACTGAAAATAAAGGTCAGAAATATAAATCCATACAAAATCCTCGACGGGAAAACAAGCGTTAGGATTGACTCTCTTAAGGGATGTTGGATCCCAAATGCATAAGGACCATCGCAGTCCTTAGCAGCCAGGGGACGTTGGATCCCCAGCAGAGTCGCCAGCTGTCGCTACTGCGAAAATCGGCGCCGGCTGAACAGAAGAGTCACCACCGCACGTTATTTATCCCACGGGAGGGAAAGGAAACGCTCAGAGTAAACCTCGCACAACACGGGAAAGGTATGGTCATCGCAACCAAAACCTGGATTCGGGAGTCGGTTACGCAAGGGGAAGGTATTAGCACCCCTCGCGTCCGTCGTACTCGACAGGATCCACGCTTGTTTTCGGGTATGGATTGTTATTCTATCTACTCTACAGGTCTGGGGTTAAAAAGAAAATAAAATGACTCGGCAAAGTATCGCACTTTATGCCTACGTATTCCCGTCTGGAACGAGAAATCAGAGTCAACGTAGTTCGCCTACCTACGGGAAAGGAGGGGAAGGTTGCTCGCTAGGATATCGCATCCTATGCCTACGTACTTTCATACAGCATGAAAGATCAGAGCAAACGTAGTTCGGGTCACGTACGACAAAAGTTTGTCTTGATTGTTTTTATCTCCTTCTGAAAAAGGGTTTTTCTGCTTAACAGTCCAAGCGGACAAAAATGATGTTTTGATGAGTTCACATTCTTTTACGAAAGAAGTGTCTTTTATTGTGTTTGAAAGATTTATTGTGTTTTTCTGTTTGTTTTGAGAAAGAAGAAACAGAACTCTAACCTACGGTTGCGAAGGGAATCAGACTAACCTAACGTTATCATGCATGGGTTACGACCTAGTGTCTATCATGCTCCTCTCTTGCCCAGAGAGAAACAGAGATCCTAAGAGAATAGACGGAAACAAAAACAATATCAAATATATACAGTAAAGCAGTAAAATGCATGGATGCAGCAATACAAGTGAGGCAAGGGAGTCCCACTCAACCTCGAACCTAGAAAACAATAGGCAAAAGTGAACAGCATTCACTTTCAACCCAACAGGGTAAACAGCAAACAATACAGCCAGGAAAACCAATCAATACATCAGAAATGAATTACAGCAGAAAAATAAACAGCAATCAGCAGCTCTGAAACAACATCTGACTTCAAGCTTCAGCAAGCATCAATCTCCATCTCCACAGCCTTCAAGCAAGGTTTTTGTCATTAATCTCCAGTCTACAATGGCTTTTCTTCAAGTCTCATCCTCCAAGCTGAGGGATCAATCACAAGAGTGAATCGGGTGTTAAGCAATTAGTTGACTACCAAGGGTGGCAAACCAACTGCTACTAACACATAAGACATTTTCTCTCAAGAGTTCTATCCCTTAGACAGTAGCACCAAGCCTTCCAAAGGAAGGGGGTGAGTGTCTTAGAGAGACTCTGTATCACAGAGAGGAATGGAGGCAGTGAAAACCTTCCATGTTTGAGAATCAAGCTTTCTAATCTAGAGCTCTGCCTAGCTCCTAAACCCTAATCTCCTCAACAGCTGCTAGCAGGAATCTCCTCATCAACTCTGGAAGTTGGTCTTCAAGCTCTGGATCTCCAATGGCTTCAATCATCACAAGTCTTCAGCTCCCTCAATCCCCAGACAATCCCCTTACCCACACAGACAAACAATAATCCCCAGAGGGCATACCACACCAGTCAACCAAATACAGTAATATACTAATAGCAGTAGGGGAATCCTAGTGATTTCTAAGGGGATCTATCCTATACCCATAACCCCTATAGTCCATACCCCAAAAATCAAATGAAAGTTTCCTAAAAGAATTAAACTATCTCACCTAAGTTGATTTAAAACCCTAATTTTATTCATGTTATTCACACCTAAACTAAACACCTAAAATTAAGTCCTAAAAATGAGAACTAAATTGTATGTACAAGTTGAATGTCTACACTAAACAACCTAAAAAGAATGAATTAAAAATGTTAAAGCAACTATTGGAACAAAAATTGACAAAATCATATATGAAATGAAACACCTAAAATAGGCATTTATTTGGAAAATATGGGAAAAATATCAAATAAAAAATAAAATGCAATTTTTATTTTTTTATAATTTTCTAGACAGAATTATTGACCTATAGAAAAAACAAGAATCAAAAAATATTAATTTTTCAATTTTATATGATTTTTATAAAATGCTGAAAATATAAAGGAAATCAAAAACCAAAAACATGGATTAAAGGGAAAGGGGGTGAGAATAGCATTTGCGCCCAGTTGTTTTTATTAAGTGGGCCAGAACCCAGGGGTGCAGATAGCAATATGGCAAGGCCCAACCACTAATCAGAAACAAAAAAGAGAAATACGCGCGGGGGTGTGCCTGAGTAATTTTTCACGTTCAATTTCCAATTGGGCCTGATGGTGGGTGTGTGAATAACAATCAGACTTAAGCCCAGGATTTTCTACTAATTGAAACGGTGCGTTGCACCTTGAAGCTTCCTTCCGTTTTTTACTTTTAATCTGGGCCGTTGGATGGAGAGAATTAGTTAAGGTTTTCATGCTGATCCAAGGGCTCATGCATTTCTTCTTCCTTAGATCAGCTAGGGTTTCATGGATTTCACTTTCACACGCAAATCTTCTACTCCCTCTGTCTCTCTCACCTGACCATGAATGCTCACGACACAAAAAGCAAAAACACTCTACTCATTGCCCTCTACACAGCCATGGTGTTAGATTTTTCTAAAACTTCTCCAATAGCCAAACCCGATAGCTATAAGTTTAGGGCACCACTGATTTTCACTGATACGTATGCTGAAGATTCTTGATAAAACCTATACTAATGCGTTCTATTGCTCATGGTGATCATCCTAAACCTAATCTCCAGTATCATAGCACTCTAACATGTGAGTTCTTGATCACTAACCAGAAACTGCCATGGAAACAACCTTCAAGAACAGCCCTTAAACTACTCATGAATCATCCCCTAATGGTCTCTATCACATAGATCCTAACCATTTCATCTAATACCACCTAGAAGAAGAGATATAGATTGAAATGCATACCTTGCAATGTTGATGAAACAGTGGTGGAATTGTGCACTTCAAGACTTGTTAACCTCCAATATTGATCTCCAATGGATGCTGATTCTTCTATTTGCAATGGTTGGGGCTCAAACTTCTTGAATCACCTTATCCCCCTCTTCATGCAAGTTGGAGTGAAAACTTGGATCACACAAACCAGCCACGAGTTCCTCTCAATTCTCTTTGCCAATTGCTCTATGATGATGGTGGATGATGATGATAACAGAAATTAAGATGATTGATGAAGCTTCAATGGAGTTTGAAGAGAAAATGCAAATGGGAGTGAAGGAATCAAAGTAGTGTTTGCAAGCTCAAAGAATCACCAACCAATGCACAAATGGCTTCATTTCCTTATATAGATGATGATTAACAGAATGAGAAGCTTCTAGATTGGTCCTAGAGGGATCTAGAAACTTGTGGGAATTTCATGAACTTATCATTTGATGGTATTTTGAATCATCTCATATCATGCTTGCACCTTGGGTAAACTTGAGTTAAAATCTCCTTTCATGAGATATTAGGAGTGTATGTATGAAAAACCAAGCTTTCCTTGCCTTGTGTTAAGTTTTACCATGTTGCCTTATGATGCAAGAAACAAATTTACAAAGGAAGTCCAATTTTTAGGCCTAAAATAAAACATGTGGCTGAACCAATATCTTTAAAATGATGTTGGGAATCAATTTGGTATATTGGATGACCCATATTGGATTTGTAGATCTCTCAAACCAATTTTTTATTTCAACTTTTTCAACTTATATGCCTTTTTTAGGTCATTTTTCACCAACTTTGGTCAAGTTCCATTACATGCATTTCCAAACTTCCATTACTTCTTTTCTTGACTTAAAATGACATTTTGAGCAACTTTGATGTTGGGAAGGTTTTCATTTGAAGCTCCCTTGTATGAGTTTTAGGCATAGGCTAAGAATGACCTGTAATCCTCAGATGACCAAAATACCCTTTGCTTGCCAAGACCATAAGTAGAGTTCCACAAATCATATGAAGGCATAATATACCATTATAGAAATCTAATACAATGAGGAACAATTCTTATGTTGACCAGAAATTCATTTGAAATTTCCTTGAGGGGTAAAAATATCTTGGAAGTCAAGTCACTTTCACAGACAACTTCAGATACCTCAGATGACCTGTAACTTGCAAGGACCATAACTTGAGTTCTATAAATCTCCTTGATGTCTTCCACCACTCGAATTAAAGGTCTTGAGATCCTATACAAGTTTCATGTTGGCAAAGGATCCATTTGAAGCTTGCATTTTGACTTATCTTGCTTGGAAATTTGACCTAAACTAGGGGATTTTACATAGAAACCCTAATTTAGAAACTCCTCTTCTCCTTGATTTCTCTTGATTTCTTCTTAGCATAACAACATATCCTTCTCTATATGTCAAATGATGAACCCCACATCTCTCCAATAGACCTCAATGCCTTTCAATCAATCAATTGACCTAGAGTTGACCCAGGGTTGACCCAGATGAAACCCTAGTTGACTGTCTTCAACTGCAATGCTTGTGACCATACCAATGACTTGTCTTCTTCTCCAAATGAATTTCTAAGTCCTCCAAGATGTCTAGATACTCCTCATGCCTTCAATTCACAGCTCATACTTACTTGTTGATCCTCAGATACCCTCAGATAGGAGATAGATGAACTGCTTGATCCATTGACTTGATAGCTTCCCAATTCTTTCTGATGACTTGAATGAGATTGAATCAGGATAATAACCTCTTGATAGGCCTCCAGAGATGAGAATAATGCTTGGTCCCCTGTTGGATGACTTGATATGCTTATGCTATGCAGATGAGTAGACTATATACATGACTCTATATGCAAATGCTAATGATATTGAAACATAAACCAAGTGAATAAGGTTGGACAAATTTTAGGGTGCAACAACACCCTAATAATAAAAAGTTGTGACCCCATTTCTTTTTTCCTTTTGCACTTTCTATCAATTGAAGAAAACAATTAACATAGGCTAACATTCAATCGCAAGTTTAACTAAAAGGTTTATGTTGAGTACAACAAACATGATAGATGCTAATACTTTCCCCTTGCATAATCGAATCCCAGACTCGAATTTGATTGTGACGACCATCTCCTTTTTTATTTAAGAGTTTTATCGATATTCTCCTTTCCATCTTTGGTATAAATAAAGTTCCTTGGCAAATTTGTTCAATAAGTTTTTGGGACTATACGAACGCTCGTGAGTTCATATTTTCTAAGATGCAACAATGTGTTGTTGTGTGATGATTATGTGTTGGTGATTTTGTTTATGTGATACTACCTGTGCTATATTTTGCACCGTTAAATTATTTGAGCATATTAACACCCCTTTCTATTTGTTGTTTCATTTGTGCTCCTCTGGGGGTACAAATTATTAGATACAAGAGTTGATTCTTGATGCTAGAGGATGGTGTTGTGCCTCTTTAGTTATTTATCGTTCGAGTCTAAGTGGAGTCGCTCTGATATGTAACAATGAGAAACAAGTTATTCTATGTTTTCTTTTTATTTCCTTTGAGGATTGCTGAACCAATTTCTAATTTATTGTTGTTGAGATTTATATGTTAAACTTATTGGTTTTCCGCTGCTTATTTCTTAAAGTTTTATTTGTGGTTCTTTTATGCTATGGTGAAACACGTGTGACACTCTATTTGTTAAATTATATTGAAATATTCAATTAAATTTTGAGTCAGAGAAATATGGTTTTACATAGTGGTATTAGAGCCTGGTCGGTCCATCTTGCCAGGTTGTATAATTATTTATGTTCCCTGATATGCGACATTTATGTGAAAGACTGTCGGTGCTTGTTTATTTTTCTGGCCGCTGTCGCAACTGCGAAAAGGGGAGTTGGCGGAAACAAACAGAAGAGTCGCTACCGAATGTTATTTATCCCAAAGAGAGGGAAAGGAAACTATCGAATAAAACCTAAAAGAACGGGAAAAGACAAGGTCATCGCAACCAAATCATGGGTCCGGGAGTGGGTTACGCAAGGGGAAGGTATGAGCACCCCTCACGTCTGTTGTACTCAACGAGATCCATGCTTGTTGTCTAATCTATAGGTGAAAGTTATCTAAAAGCTACTGCTAAATGGGGGTGAAGAGAAAGAACAGACTCAATAGGACTTCGCCGCCCTATGCTTATGTATTCCCTCGTACAATGGGAAAGTCAGAGTCAACGTAGTTCGGGAAACTATGGGTGATGGAGGAGGTTGCTCGCCATGACATCGCCGTCTTGTGCTTACATATCCTCATTTGGTATGAGAAATCATAGCAAACGTAGTTCGGGTAACTAGACCACTAGTTGGCTAAGTATTTTTTATGAGCGGCGTTAAATCTCAATTCCAGCAGTTAGGGACGACGCCTGTTTGCGGTAGAACGGAAAGGTAACGTACACTTTTCTGAAAATGAGTTTGAGAATAAATCCTGAAGGACAAAAAGGTTTGAATTTTGTTTATGAGTTTTAGTGAAGTGGATTGGGTTAGTTTGAGACTCACGTCGCACTAAAGACTATGACACGGGGACGAATGTGTCGCATATTGCCCAAAGGGCATATGCTAAACACTCTAGACAAGCAAGGAGCAACCCCCACTCATCATTCCTCATGTACTTAATGCTCGTAGCGTACGGTGTTCGTCGTTCTTTATTAAGTGTCTTGAAGAAACTTTGAGGTGAGAAGAGAGAGACGCACACAAAGACCTAGGAGAAACTGAACCCTAATTGTTGTCATGCAATGTGGCCCTAAGGTCAGGATTAAGAGGGAAGCTAACCTAATGTTGTCATGCTTGAATTGAAAGCCTAGTACCTCCGCTACCTCAGACTTAATCGGAAATTAAGTCGAGCTAGAAATCCTAAGGGATCATACGAATACAGGAGGTAAACATCAAGTAAACACGAAGCGACGTAATCACAAACAACGTCAGATATTGAAATTAAAATATGTACAGGTGTCAGAAAAATATTCACTAATGCGCTCAATGATTGATAGAAATTAAAATATTAAAAAGTCTAATCCTATGTTAACTATATCTAAATAAATTCTAAGTTAAAATCTAAAGAAAACTAAAACCTAATTCTAATTCTAAAATTATTAAATTCTTAAAACTATCACTGATCTAGTTAAAAAGACTAAGTCTAAACTCTAATCCCTAATTAAATTCTAAATATAATACTAAATTCTAAAGTTAATTAAAACCTAATTCTAAACTAAACCAAAGTATTCTAAACTAATATTAATAAAAATCTAATTAAAACTTAATGCTAAGTTAAATCAACAATAAATCCTAATTACTAATCTAAAAAATACTAAATTAATCTAAAAGTACTAAATTAATCTAAATAAATTACTAATCTAATTAACTAAACTAATAATAAATTAATCTAAATAAATTACTAATCTAATTAACTAGACTAATAATAATTAATTAAATAGTAAACTAAATAGTTTAAACTAATGGGGGGTTCAAACAGTAAAAGAAATAGAACAAAAAACTAAAAGGGCCTAAAACTAGGAGTGGGGAAAGAAATCTAGCCCAACCCAGAATTGGGTTTACCCGCCAGATCTAGTACAGGGGGTCTGATGAGACCCCACAGTAGACCCGCAGCCCAGGAGAGTCAGATCTCAAAGAATGTGAGATATACGTCTCAGACAAAAGGGAACACGGTGGACCTTTAAGGGTGGGTCACACCGGAAAACGAAGGAACCCCATATCCGGTGACACGTGTCACCGGTGATGAGAAAAAAACCAGAGTCTGCCATGCGGCACCTCTATTCTCCAACGATTCAAAACCCTTTTCATCTAATTCTTCCTCTTCCCAAATCTCTCTCTTTTCCCCACATGTTCTTCCCCTTCCCAACGTCAACCTTTCACTTCCCCAAGCGAATCTTTCCTCCTCCCAACATCTGTTTCTCTTCTTCCCAACCCTTTTCTCTCTTCCCCATACGAAACTTCCCCTCTTCCCCATACCCCTCTCTCTCTTCTTCCCACATTCTTCTCTTTCTCTAACTCAGCGAAAAAACTTCCCCTCTAAAAAAACCCTCAACCTCATGAAACATTCTCCTCTCTCTCTCTCTCTCTCTCTCTCTCTCTCTCTCTCTCTCTCTCTCTCTCTCTCTCTCTCTCTCTCTCTCTCTCTCTCTCTCTCTCTCTCTCTCTCTCTCTCTCTCTCTCTCTCTCTCCTTCCTCAACAAAACAAACTTTCCCCTCTCGCGGATCTCTCAACCTCATGAAAACACTCCCCTCCCCCACTTCTTTATTTCTTCACAATATCCTTTCAACGAGACCCCAGAGACGACCAAAACTCTCTGAAGACGGATGAAAACTAAACCTAAACGGGTGAACCCTAACCCTAATGAAAAAAACCTAACCCTAATGAAAATAAACCAGAATAGACAGAAATGCAACCCTACACATATGAAAGCTAAGTCATTACCTCGTGCTCTCACTATTTCTTCGAAATCTTCTTATTTTCTCCCTTTTTTAATCCTTTCAATTTTTCGTGTTTTTCTCCTTTACAGGTATTAGTGCTCTAAAGGATTTGGTTTTTCAAGCTTTTGGGTGCGACGACCTTTTTGTCAAAGCTCTAGTCCATTCATGAAACTCAAGAGCTTATTATATACTAGTGGAATTAGGGTTTTCGAATTTGAATCCTTTGAAAAAAACACTTACGGTAAATCTGTTAACCACCTTTCACGTTCTGAATATTTATTTCCCTTTTTTTCGTGATTTTGTTTTATTTTTACTGTCCATGATTTTTTTAGTAATGTTGTCAATGTTTTTTCGGTTGCAGGTCGCAGCAGGGTCCTTTTTGGGGCAAGTTTGGTATTGGTTCTACGAGAAACAACGGCATCAACAACATCATCCTGTTTCTGTGCTTTGCAGAAAATATGGTTCGGATACTGGCAGTCAAGAACAGGTTCCTAATCAACAAAAGATGGTTTTGGAGCTTCAAGATGATGGAAAACTCACTACTTGCGATGATCCTCATGTGGTATTTGGCTGTTTGGACAGAAGCATGGTTGTGTGGTTTAGTTTTTTCTCATAATTGCTAGCGGTGTGGATAACAAATCTCCCACAAAGCCAGTTATCTTGCTCTTTGCAAAATGCACTTCTTTAGAGTGTTCTTTGACCTCTCCACTCTCATCAGAACCAATGCTATCATCATCAACATTATCACTATTTCCTTTTTGTTTGCAGTAATTCACTTGTGGCCTCCTATGTTGTTTCAAATGGAAAACTCTCTTCTTTGACCGCTTTCTTTGAACACCGCAATTATTTGATGCATGGTGGATGAAATTGAGCTGGTCACCATCCTTGACGCCATAATTTCTAAGATAATCCTCCTCCTTAACTAACTTCTCTTCATCATAGCATAAGCAAAACTGCCCCTAAACATGTGGCCATGAAATTTCGCCTGGACCATTCTGAGGCATGTAACTGAAAACAACTTCCACTAAATCCTTAAGCTCCGCAATAGTTGCATTCTTAGAAACTTGAATATCGAATGAAGAAACTTCTAATTTGAGAACAGAGAGTCTTAAAGGCTATGAAGGAAGCCTATCATAGATCAAACTTTTCCTCGAAAAAAAAGCAAGTGGAGAAGGAGAAGAAGAATAAAATTTCACGGTTTTTTTCGTCTTCTTCGTGTTCGGAACTATCAACGAAAAACCAGTTTCCGTCATGGAAGAAGGTTAGAAGAATGGAGAAATTTTATGTTTGGGAAATAGAAACTAGAATTGGAATTGGTTAGGTTGGTTAATAATTGTGGATTGTGGAATTGAATTTAAAATGGACCTAAAATGTTACTAATTGGATTTTTTTGTACGGGTTTAAAGAAATGAAGTTAGATTAGAAAAAATGACAAAAATGATAAACATGGATTTTTAAATGGATTAAAAAGGACAAAAAAATATGAATTGTATTTTAAATAGATTAAAATGGACATGAGTTTGAAATGTGGACTTGAGAAATGGATATATACAAAAAGGTTATTTGGATAATGAACATGTAATAATTAGATGAAAATTATGGATTATGGTTTTGAAAGTGGTTTATGGTTTGGTCATGGATCTAAAAGTGGATTGAAAATGGATTTAATAATGAAAATGGATTTAATTATGAAAATGTATAACTGGGTTTTCTTCAAAAGTGGATAAAATAGGCAATGAAATGGATATTAGCATGAAAATGACTATTGGTTAGGAAAAAATACTGGACTTGCATCTTGAATTCCAAGTAATCCACATGACTAATTTTGACACATCTAATTCCAACCAAGCCCCAATCCATACCAAACTTCTGTCCTCAATTCTCCATACACCAAAACTTGCTCAAGAACACCATTGTAGCAAATTCTCTCTACCTTAAAATCTCAACTTCTATTTCTATTGATTTTCCTCTTAACCAACTATCCAAACATCTTTTAAACATCCATTATAGGTTTTCCAAACACTTAAACAACTTCTGTAACAACCATATCACCATCCTCCAAATCCCACTTTCTCCATTTGCAAGAAGAACCGCATGAAGGATTACAAGTAGTTGCATAACAAGCCAAACATTTAAACTCTTTCCTTAGGGTTCAAGAAGGCTAACGGGATCATTATGTTACTTTTGGAGTTTTGAGAAGAGGCATTGTACCTTATTTCAATAGGTAAGATTTTTACACTTTGAAACTCTCTATTCATGCATCATTATTGATTGATTTATAAAGCAAAAAGGTAGACATTGGTGTGTTAATAATGACTCTTATACTGTTTATAATCTGTCATGCTTGTATGTGAAGTTTGTGATGTTTGAACTTTTAGGGATAGGTCTAGTTTTATGATTTGTGTGCTTTATCCTTTGAGTTCTAGCTTGTATAAATGATATCGTTAAATTCCTTGTTGAAAACTGAGTAATTTTGGTTCTTACATTTTTAAATTTCATCAATAAATGAGTGAGATATGATGAGTGAAAGTTGCTTTTAGAGCGGTCTGAAGGAACTTTTGGTCATTTTTTGCACTGAGCATCCACGAGTGGAAGTTATCTTTAAATCTGCCTGAAGGAACTTTTGGTCATTTTTTGCACTGAACATCCACCAGTGGAAGCTTTTGGTCAATTTTTGAACTAAACATCCCATAGTGGAAGTTGCCTTTAAATCTGTCTTCTTGAACTTTGGCCATATGTTCATAATATAATTAGTAATAGTTATATATTACTAACAACAATAATAATAGTTATCATTATTTAATTAGTTAAGAATTAGTAATAATAATATAAAATAATAATAAGAAAAGTGGGAGAGGAAGTTAGTCAGTACGTGAAAAGTTGGAGAAAACAAAAAGAGGAAAGTTAGGACAGAGGGAGAAGATAAAAGATCACCATTTTTGAGGAAGAAGAACTCGTTGCAAAACTTTAAGGTATTGGTGGGGTTCTGATTATCTAAGGGGAATTACGATGAATGGTGGGTAGATCATAACATATAGGAATTGTGTTTTTTTTCCTTCTCTATCCATGTTATTGATGAATGATTGATTGTGTGAATTATGAAATTGATGATGATTTTGTGATGAAATTTTCATGTATACATAACTTCAGGTTTGATGTGATTGATGATATTATGCCATTGATTGATGTTTGAAGGTTGTGACCTTAAGTGTGTTAATGCTGATTTAGAGATGATGAATTGATGTGTTTATTTCCCTTGATTCATGTGCCATATGATATGATATGTTTTGGGATTGTTGGAGGTCAAAACTTAGGGTTTGAGGTCTCTTGCAATGTTGAAAATCGAGAGAGATCGAATAAAATCGCGTGGAAAAACTGATTTTCTGGGCTCTATTATGGCCCGTGACAACCATTACGGGTGGTAGTAATCGCCTTTGGAATCTGGTACCAGAAACGTGCGAAAAATGAAATTCTGGGTTGAGAGTATTACGGGCGGCCGTAACAGCTCTCTAAATTTTTTACTATGAAATCGTTTCGATCATAACTTTTGATTCGTAAGTCCGTTCGAAGCGCCGTTCAAAGCGTTGGAAAGCTAACATGATGAACTACCTTAAAAATGGTTTATGTTCCAGAAGTTGATTATTTTTCTGTGTGATGGCTAAAATGTAATTATAGTGGTTATGCTGTGATGCAATAAAATCTGAAACATATCGTTGTTGATTTCTGTGGTGTAAATTGTTATTGTTGTTGAGTTGTTATAATATGTATATTGATGTACGATGACCGGTGTTGACGGAGTACCTTGACCATTGAGATGTTGTTCATTATGCTTGATGTTGTTGTTCTTTGCATATTGCATTGTTGTTGATTACTATATTATTATGTTGTTTTGCGATAAATGCATTGGTGTAGTTTGCTATGTTGGATGAGGATGTTAATGAGTTGTTATAGCATTGTTGTTGCATGGTGACCAGTTTTGGTGTGATATAATGATTAAGATGAATATCATTATACGTTGCATTGTTGTTGTTGTTGATTGCTAAATTATTATGTTGTTGTTGCTGAACTGTTATATCATGTGTTTGGTACATGATGGCTAGTATTGACGGAGTACCTTGACTATGGTGTTGGTCATTATGTTTGATGTTATTGTTGTATGCATTCATAGTGTTGGGACTTCGGTCAGTTGTTGGAGCATCAATTCTATGAATGGATAGTATGTCGGTAGCGATTGTCAAGAGTGAATGGAATTAGTGAGATGTTATCGTAGATGATGATAACAAATTAGAGCATCAATCTTATGAATGGATAATATGCTGATAGCTAATTGCCAAGAGTGAATGAAATCAGAGATATATTATCACAGATGATGATAACGAATTGGAGCATCAATCCTATGAATGAATAGTATGCCCACAACTGATTGCTGAGATTGAATGAAATCAGTGAGATTTGACCATGAAAGAGGGGTCAAGTTCTGAAATATGAACTATATGGTGCCATATGCATTGAGTCTGGTTGTGAGTCTAATTACATTGCATAACTGTTGCATCTGTTTTTGTATGAATGTTGTATTATATGTTGGATGTTGTTGTAGTATGTTGTGGAATGAGTGATAAGCATGATATAATCTGTTCCCTACTTTTTATCATGTTTTCTTTTATATGATTATGATATCTCACCCCTTTTGTTTGAATGTTGCCTCCACGCGGATAACATGCAGATAATCCGCAGTAGGAGCTCAAATATGAGTGGAAGATGGAGTCTTCCGTTTATTCTTTTAGTTTGCCGTTTGCTCTAATATGTAACACTAGGGTTATGGAACGTTGCGTGCTTTTTTGTTGTTGATGGTTGACTACCGAGTTTTATTTCTTATGACTGTTGTTTCTTTATCACATTATCAGTTATGCTATACCTTGAGTTGTTAACTAGAATGATTAAATGTTATTTACGCTGCTATATGAATTAACTTTCAGTTATGTTTTGCTGATAATGTTATTATAAATAATTTTTGAAAGAACACGTGTTACATATCTGATTGAGTGAACATGTATTGTTGAAAGTGTGACATTCTTAAATATAATTGTGTAGATAATTACTCTGATTTTATATATATTACGCGGGAGATTATTTAGGGTGTTACATAGTAGTATTAGAGCAGGTCGGTTCATTCGGCCAAGTTGTTTAGAGTGAAAATATGTTTGATTTAATATTGAAAATAAAATAGAGTTTTTGATTGTTTAATATTCATGTTGATAATACAAAAATTAATTAATTTACTAATTAATTAATCACTTAATTAAATCAAACAATTAATTAAAACAATAAAAAGATTAAAAAATAAGCATTGGGGGGTGAATTGGAAGAACAGTGGTGTGTGCAACGGATGAGAGGAGCCCAAGGGGCCCAAAATTGAAACCCAAGCCGAAAAAGAAGAGAGGAGGTGGATACAGAGAGTTGTTGCTTCTCAACCTTCTTTCACTCTCAAATTTCACTCACATTTTCTCTTCTCTTTCACACCGGACAACACTACCCTCGGTTATTCAAAGATTAACAACAAAAACAACAACTCAAAATCAATTCTTTCCTCAAAAGAAGAACGAAAATTCGCCGAGAAAATCAATTCTCTCCACAAAGAGAGCGAATGAAAATTCACCGAAGAATCAGAGTCATGAAACAGAGGCAATAATGGAGCAGAGTACTGTAGTCAACAACGTGCTGTGCCTTTTGACGCACCAAGATGGAGCTCCTCTTGGTTCTATGTACCTACCTCAGAACATAGGTCCACAACAGCTTCAACTCATTGTCCATCAGCTTCTAAAAAATGTAACCTAATTTCCTACTCTCATTTTTTATTTTTCGTAATTGGGTTAGTATTCATTTTTCTTTAGCTTACTTTCGATAGATTTCTAATATCTTGGTGTAATTTATCTATACTTGAGATGATATTGTATGTTTTTCAGTTTAAATTCAGAAAATTGTATCTTATGGATAGTCTGTGTTACAAGTCTTACACCAGACAATATATAATATATGAATACATGGTCATATATGAATATATGGCCATATATGAATATACATACGGCCCGAACATGTGTACGACCTGAACATGTGTTTATAAGTGGTAAGCCGGTTTTGTAAAGAAAAGTACAAACAAAACTTCTTGAAATATTATGGTATAGATTATATTTATATGTATTAACATTGATTTGATTGAATTTCTTGTCAATATTCTCAATATATAGGAGGAGAAATTGCCTTATGCTTTTTATATATCAGATGAGGAGCTTCTTGTTCCACTTGAAACATACTTGCAAAAACACAAAGGCTAGTCATGTTTGGTTTCACACATACTTGTCGTTTTTTAAATTTGTTCACTTGTTTGATTTTTACTAATGTTTTTCTTTTCCTTTGTGATGTTAATTTAACATTATTTCAGTGTCGGTGGAGAAAGCATTGCCTATAGTTTGTCAACCTCAAGCTGTTTTCCGGATTCGTCCTGTGAGTCGATGTTCCGCAACAATTTCTGGTATGAAGATGTGATGAGTTTTGTTCTCCTATCATTGTAATTGCACAATGTTGCATGTAGAATTACTCTAAAAGTCGTATTGTATTTTTTGCAAAATTATGCAAAAGTTAAAATGGAAATGTGGTTTGGTTTTTGAAGATTTTAGATTTATAGTGCATTGTTGTCATTTTCTTTGGAAATCATATTCTTGAGATTATTTGTAGGTCATGGTGAAGCTGTATTGAGTGTTGCCTTTAGTCCTGATGGGCGGCAGCTAGCAAGTGGTTCTGGTGATACCACTGTTCGATTTTGGGACCTTGGCACTCAGACACCAATGTACACTTGCACAGGTGTGGTATTTAAAAATGATAAGCCATTCTTTGTGTGTGCCAAACATAATTATTTATTTTAATTAAAGCAAGAAACAGTCATATTTAGGCATTTTTCTCTCTGAATATCAGAAGTAATCAATTTGAATAGCTGGATTATGCTCACGATTCCATTAATAGAGAGAACTTCTTGATATATTGTGTAGTTTAAACCAATTTCAAATTGATGCTTAATACTGCTGGAGCATGCTTATGGGAAAGGGATGGGAAGTAGTGGAACGAAACAAGGAGCAGGAAATGTGATATTCACTCCGTTGAGTCTAGAGCATAACTGTATGTTGAGCTGGCTAGGAAAATGGGAGGTGTAAATTAGGTTAGGGGAAGGCTTAGAAATTTAGAAGTATGAACATAATCAATTTCCGAGCAATGATTTGTGATAAGGAGGGATGTTGCAACTTGCAAGTCTCTTCAATGTACTGCAGTTTTTTGTTTGAGCTGATTTGAAGAATTACAGAGGTCTACCTCTGCTATATGAAGCCATTGTTCCTTACATAGTTTTGGTTGGAGGCTGCTTATTAGAAATGTATATGTTAGAAGAGTTTTCATTCTCTTTTTTCAGTTTCGGTTGATTCACATCATATTTGTTAACGCACACTTTTGTATCTTTTATCAGAATGTCATATATAGTTGCTTACATTTTATACAGGACACAAGAACTGGGTCCTTTGTATTGGATGGTCACCCGATGGCAAGTATCTTGTAAGTGGGAGCAAGTCAGGAGAACTTATATGTTGGGACCCACAAACCGGAAAGCAATCAGGAAATGCTTTAACTGTAAGTCTTGAACTTTGAATTCCAATTTGCATTATGAAGTTGTCTCCTTTTTCTCTTCATAATTTTTGCATCTAAAGTGCACATTGGTAGCAGCCTAATAAGCAGTACAGTGTCAGACTAAAGGGCATATATCTTTAGAATAGATGAGGGTGTCGTGGTGTTAACCACTACATGTAGCTCAATTTGCATCGTCAGTGACTGAAAATTTAGAGGATGATGCAACTATACCAAGTGGATAATAAAGGTTACTTTGATTTGAATTAATAAATTGAAAAGATACTTAATGTTCCACTACCGCTTCCATCCATGTTCAGGAATCAAACAAAGGTTTTTTAAATTTAAAATAGCAACTTGAGACTCAGCTATGAAGAATCACTTGCTGAAGTTAATGATTGTAAAAAGTAGGCATCAGAACATTGGTTGCAGCGGTGGCTCTTACTTTTGTTAGAATAAGTACACAACTCTTATCAATACTGGATTTTTTTGCTCATTTTCCCTTTCCCACTAAACTACAAATCATAAAATAGAAGAGTAGCATGCTTTATTAATTATAGGTTTCCTGAGAAAATACAAGTGTTAGGGAGATATTTTAAAATGGCTTATCATCTTTTTTTGGGATACATCAATGTTGTCAAATACGCATCATGACAGATTGCGGTGGCAAATTTTTTCCACAACTGCCATGCCCAACTTGTGAAGTATGGCAGCTTATAATGGCGTACTTTTGGTTTGGTTTTCTTCTGTGGTCCGCCAACTGCAATCAGTAACACTGGGATACATACATACATGCATACTTGAAACAACCAGTTTGGTTAAGAATCAGTTTAAGAACACTTGTTGTTTGAAGAATTTTGTACATATTGTTTCTTGGACAATAAAATCTGAGTATACTTATACAAATTGTAGGGCCACAAGAAATGGATTACCGGTATCTCTTGGGAACCTGTCCACCTGAATGCTCCTTGCCGCCGCTTTGTAAGTTCCAGCAAAGATGGGGATGCTCGTATTTGGGATGTTTCTTTGAAGAAATGTATTGTACTCAGTGGCCACACACTTGCAGTAACATGTGTAAAATGGGGTGGAGATGGTGTTATTTATACTGGGTATTTCTCCTTCTTTCCTTCCAATTTCTCTAAAAATTAGGCTGGATTTTTCTCCACTCAATTTTTTTATCTTGCATTAGTTGGGATACTAGTACACTAGTTTTGCCGTTAAATCAAGCTTTTGCCTAGAAAGATGCTTCTTTTTCAATTTGCAAAGGACTCTTTATTTAGCCATTGAGGTTTTACTTTTAGAGTATGTTTTCTCAACATATCTAGTATACATTGATCTTTAAGCGAATTTTTCCTGCACACCCCATGTGGGAAGTAAAACCCCATTTTTGTTAAAATTTCCATTTAATGATTTTGACTCATGTTTATTTTTAGATAAGCGGTTTATTTTTACACTTAAAATTCAACTAATCCCGATATTAACTGATGGTATGTTGCAGTTTTTTTCCTTTTTTTTAAAGAATAAAACAATGACTTATTATCACTCTTCATTTCTGTATTACTCAGGTCTTGACTATGTTGTTTTATAATAGATCCCAGGATTGTACCATCAAAGTTTGGGAAACCACACAAGGGAAGCTAATTCGGGAACTGAAGGTAGGCCTCATCTCTTCACAATTGAACTTTTTATGTACTTGTTTAAAATTTCAATTGTGATTAATGTTATGTACATCTATTGTAACTTTTTGGTGCCAACTTTTTCTTCATATAAGTTATTTTATGTTATCTTTCTTGTGTATTTAATGTGTATCAGTGTAGTTGCCAAATGGAATTTTACTATCTAAATCATCAAGGATATTATGAAGTTTTTCATTTTGATTTATTGTTTGAATGCAATTGTAAACTTTTAATACTATCATCCAATGTGTTGATACATCATTTAAGAAATTGACTTTCCAGGCTACAGGATCAAACTCTTTTATTGTTCATTTGTACACGAGGATCAAAATAAATCACTAATACTTTGGTTTTATGTTCTTCCATGTTGCCTTATAAATGAAGGAACTTTATTTATCAATTACACTTTAATAGATAAATCTATTATGCAATTTATTTATTTACTTAAAAAATTAATTAGAGGTTGTTATGTTGGGAAAATATGTTGGATTTTCATCTTCACTGTAGTTAATAGATTGGATTGGAAAATTTTGTTCGGTTGAGTTTCTCTTTCTTTGGTTGTTTTTTGTTTTAACCTTCTTGTTTAGGAGGATTGTTGTGATAAACTTTCTTGTTTAGGAGGATTGTTCATCTCTCATTCTCCTTGTATTATTTTGTCTCAATGACTTTTTTTCTTATTTAAAAGAAAGTTTATCACAACACACAAAAAGCACCCTTCTAACAATGAGTTTTTTTTATACTTATGCATTAGATGCTTTGCTTATATTTTAATAAATATAAAATTCATGTTTTGCTTGTGATGGCGTCATTATATTATCTTTTCTTTTGTTTTCAATAATATTTGCTTTCTTCATATTTTGGTATTTATTTTAGGGACATGGCCATTGGGTCAATTCTTTAGCATTGAGCACCGAGTATGTTCTTCGCACTGGAGCTTTTGATCATACTAGAAAACATTTCTCATCTCCAGAGGAAATGAAGAAGGTAACTAGTAGTTTTTTTATCACAGTAATGTTAGACCTTTCAGTCCATTAAATATATTGTTTCTTTACTTCACAAGTTCCTTTCTCTAGAAATTACTTTTTCCATCTCTGTTTTTCTAATACCAGTTTATGTTGCTGATGTATATAGGTAGCTCTTGAAAGGTATAAATCAATGAGAGGTAATGCCCCTGAGAGGTTGGTCTCTGGATCTGATGATTTCACAATGTTCCTTTGGGAACCCTTCATCAACAAGCATCCCAAAACCCGCATGACAGGTCATCAGCAGGTATTTATTTTTCCTTAGGATTTTAAAAGATGTCACTGAGAACAAACCAAAGTTATTCTTTCTTCAAATTGCAATGTGACTTCAGTTAGCATCAGTATTATTGATTAGAAAAACAGGATTTGAAAGAATTATCTTATATAGCTGTTCTTGATACACATAAAATGATTAAATAATAAGCTAAAATAAAACTATTGAGATACTAAAGTATTTGCATATGTCTATCTCACTTAATATACGCTGTTGGTCTTTTAGTATTAATTTACTTTGTTGTCATACCGAATAAATCACAAATTTTCAAGTTATAATTTTCTTTATATACATTATTATGCACACTCCTTCTTTTAAGGTTGATGATTACATAATGAATGTTACAAGTTATATTTGCTTATTGACAGCTTGTGAACCATGTCTATTTTTCGCCTGATGGGCAATGGATAGCGAGTGCTTCTTTTGATAAATCTGTGAAGATATGGAATGGAACTACAGGGGCATTTGTCACTGTATTTCGTGGCCATGTTGGGCCTGTTTACCAGATCAGGTATAGCGCATGGCTGATTCAATCTTATTTCAAACTTTAGCCAAAGATATTTCTTTGAAAACTGCAATTAACTAACCATATTACATTTACTATACAGCTGGTCTGCAGATAGTAGACTTCTTTTAAGCGGAAGCAAAGATTCTACACTTAAGGTAATCATTTTGTTCATTTTTAGTTGATATATTTTTTTATTTGGTTTATATCAAACTAATGAGTGTGACTCAGTCGGTTAAAGCAGTGCTGAAGACCCTAATTACGGTGGTTTCCGACCAAAATAGTAGAATCTATCATTTGTGAAACAAGAACTCTGACCTTACATTGTGTTTGATTTTCAAGGTTTGGGATATTCGGACTCGCAAGTTGAAGCAAGACCTTCCGGGCCATGCCGATGAAGTATGTTATAGATGCAAAATAATTGGTGATTTAAAAAAATAAAAAATTTCCACTCTGGTTGCTAACCTATGTTTATTTTCTTGCTGTGAAGGTGTTTTCTGTTGATTGGAGTCCAGATGGAGAGAAAGTGGCTTCTGGGGGTAAGGATAAAGTGTTGAAATTGTGGATGGGATAGGCTAATTTTGGATCAACATTGAGAATCTATTCTCCGTACTGTTGCCGATGCATGGAAATCAATGGCTGAGTGTTGTGTATCCGCAAGGATATGAATGTCTATATATGTATTGTTTTATGTTTTTAATTATTTAGTTATAAATAATTATATTGATAAATTAATAATATTGTAATCATGTAATCATTTTGTTATGGTAATTTAATATATATTTATTGAATTTTATAAGTAAGACAAATTGTTAATATTATATATGTAATTTTAATCTTTTAATAATTTTATAAATATGATATTATTTTAATATAATAGTTTAAATAAATAATATTTTTATTTATAAGGAAATAAAATAGATAAGCAATATACTATATGTAATTTAATTGGAGTATGTTTTAAAAATAAAAGGGTGCATGTTGCTATATAAATGGAAAAAAATTCATGAGCTACTTAAGTATAATAAATAAAGTAAAATAAGAAAAAGGAAAATAAACATAATTGTTAGTTGGCTACAATGATCAAATCATCATCAACATCAGCCGCGTACTGTGTGTAGAGAAGAGAGGAAATGTTTTGTTCAGGAATCAAATCATCTAATAAAAACTTCTTTCAATTCATTCAAATTTTTAGTACGTCATTTCTATCATTTAATTAGTTAAATTTTAATGTTCATTTTATTTTTCATCCATTACTTTAGACCGTTAAACATATCGTTTGTGAATATTAGGCATATTTTTCATAAATTTAATTTCAATTTTATGGCAAGTTTCTTTTACCTAATTTTGAAATTGACATTTTTTTTAGTGTATTTTAATATTTTATTTTTAATTTATTCATAAATTATCAAAAATAAAATGATTCGAGGACAACGAATCGAGAGAGCCAAAATTCTACATATGAACTTAAATTAGTATGTGAAAGAAGAATAAAGTTAAGATCATGTTCGTGGTGACAATTAAATGTAGTTTGAAAGCAAAACGGACAAGGTAAGGATACTTCACGCACAAGGTAAGGACACTTCACCATACTGGTTATAACAAAACTAATAGTTAGATGTTATAGAATAAATTATATAATTCATAATTGTTCTAAAGAGAATAAAAATTTAGTGTTATTTCATAAATTTCAATCCTTGCTCGAATTATGAATAATAGTTTGATATATTGTATTTTGTTTTGTTTGTGGATGAAGATTTGTTATGATTATGTGATGTGGATGAATCTTTGTTTTCTTAGTGATTATCATTATTATATGTGGTTGTGATGTGAATGGATTACGATTGGAGATGAATGATTATATAAAATAACTTTTAAGATGATGTGATACTGTATGGTTGTATGACCGCCTAAGTGGCGGGAGTTGCCTTAGTGGTGAGATTTGCATTTGCATCGTCATTTCTTGCCATATGCATTGTTTGCATTAGTGGCGAGTTATTTTCCCCATTAATATGAGACGAATTCTGTGTGATGCTTTAGTGGCAGACTGATCATATCTGGATTATTTAGATTTAGGAGCATAATTTGAGTTGGCTTAGATTATTATGTTTTATATGATTTGTTTTATAATATCGTACTATATGTATTATTTGATTTGATATGGATGATGGAAGAGTGACCCCTTACAACCAACATTTTAGGTACCAATAAATTTGAAAATATGATTTGAGCTTGTTAGGATGTTGACATGATCGCGAGAATATAAATTGGGGTTTTTATCTGAAGTGTAAATTAATTTAAATTCAAATAAACACTTGAATTTGATTCTTTGTCTTAGTTATATGTAAATGTGAAATATGGAGTGAGTTTTAACTCCATTGAGACATGAATTTAGTAATTTTTCTTTTAAATAAAATTACTATTGTAAGATCTTTTATAAAAAAAAGGTTACATTTCTAAAGTAAATTTAAATTTTTAAGAAACTTCTTGGACCAAAATCCGGGGCGTTATAATTACACTGATACTAATTTGAGGAAATAAAATAGTTGAATGTAATCACATATATGAATGTGAGAAAAATACACAAGAAGAGGGGGTTGAATTGTGTTTTTCATTTCTTAACTTTGTCTCTGATCAGAGTTCAGAATCTAAAATGGTGTTCGAATTCTGATTATACGTTGCAGCAGAATGTTAACAGAAGCAAACAAAAGATAAAGAACACAAAAATTTATACTGGTTCCTCTCAAATGAGAGTAGTCCAGTTCTCTTGTAATACAATAGATTTTTACTATAACCAAAACATGATTACAATCGCTTATGCACTTAAGCATAAGACTTTTCTTTACTCAAACCCTCAACCCAAGATTTCCCGCTTAAACCCCTCAGGTCCAATACTTCTTGATCAGATTCCATGAATCCAAGACTTCCTTGCTCAAGTCCCTCAGGCCCAAGACTTCCTGCTTAAACCCCTCTGGTTCAAGACTTCCTACTCATACCACAACCCAAGACTTTCCTGCTCAAGCCCCTTAGACTCAAGACTTCCTACTTAGACACGCGACCTAAGACTTTCCTGCTCAAGTCTTTAAGCCCAAGACTTCCTTACTTAAGCTCCACGAACTCAAAACTTCTACTCAGACTCACAGTCCAACAATTTCTTGCTTAATCAACTGATCAAGACTTTCAATGCTCTAGCACATAGCAGGAGACTTACTTGGCTCAAGCTTCTCAGCAAGAGACTTTAATGCTCAAGCACATAGCAAGAGACTTTGTCTAAACTACTAAACAACTTATTTAGCAGAATAGAAAACAAGGTGTACTTGATACAAAATAAGAGGTGCAGGGTAATCACCATAACAAAGACCTAAAACACTTAGGATTTTTAAGATATTCAATGTTTAAGAAATCTTAATGTTTTATACAATTTACAACATATAACCGAAATTATGCATACTCGATTGTGTTGCATAGTGTTGATCTTGTCATTCCTCCATTCAGATAGAAGTGTGGAACACTTATATCATTCTTGGCTTTTCTTCTCTTTATTTCTTACTCTTTTTTAAAGATTCATATTGAATCTTCAACTACTTATATGGCAGTTGTAGAAGACTAGCCGTTGGAAGAGATAATTTGAACAAGTGCCTTTGTTTCTCTATAGTACAAGAGAAGTTGAAGATAGATACACCAAAAGATCTTGATCCATTGTGTAACATGTTTAACCATTGCATATTCCATGAAATCTCTCCACCCCATTCATTCATTCTTTCTTTTTTCTTTCCTTCTTGTTCTTCTCTCTCTACCCAACATTACATCCATCTCCTTTGGTTTTTCTTCTCTCTTGCATGTCTCATATTAATTAACAAGGTATGATGTATTTATTATTATTATCAAGGCTAACTAAATCACATTACATTGATATTAACATTGTATTTATTGTTTTTCTTAATTATTATTTTTCAAAGTTTTCATATTTTTTTTGTCTTAACCTTTTCCTTTCTGAAGAAAAGAAACCTGGTAATCTAAAGTAACGTTGTTCTTGGTAAAATAGTTTATTTGTAAAATAGTTAATTTGAATGTGCACTGTTGGTAACTTGTTTTCTAGGCTAATTTGATTACAATTATGTCATTATTTTTTAAAGTTTAATTCTAAATTATAGCGATAATATGTCTGTTATTAAAATTATTAATTTTATTTAACCTATTCCAACAATGAGACAAATATTTGTTCATTGATCCTTTTTACCCTGTGTTGCTTAATTATGAAATGCTATATTAATTACAAGATAATATTTAAAATTGTATATGCTGGTACACTAATTCAATAACTCTATCAGTGCTAAGGCAGTCTGAGTCGTAATGTTTATTTGAGTATAAATGATACGAAAAGTGTGTCTTTTGCTTGGTGATTCTGCTCGTCTTTTATGAATGATTTATTTGTCATTATGATACATGTTTCATTGACTAGATGAAAACACTAAAGGGAATTAAGTCTCATGTTTCCTTGTTCGAGGTCGGCCTTCTAAGGCTATCCAATGGCTTAAATTTGATGTGAGTTATATTTGGCCCTGGGTCGACCTTCTCAACCTGGTTTATTAGGAATGATCTGACCTAGTCGCTTTTCGTGAATGAATTAGGTCAAGCGGGTCATGTTACGTCCAGGTTTGGGTCTGACCCATATGTTTTAGGTGAAGGATGTAACACCTTAAATGATCCTCCGTGTAATATAAATAAAATCAGGGTAATTATCCATAAAATCATATTTAGGAATGTCACACTTTCAAACAATCACTTACTCATTCAATCAGTTACGTCACACACGTCCTTTTAAAAGTTATTTATAATAACATGATCAACAAAAATAACTGAAGGTTAATTCATATAGTAGCGGAAATAGCATTTAATCATTTCAGTTAACAACTCGAGGCATAGCATAATTAATAGTATCATAAAGAAACAACAGTCATAAGAAATAAAACATGTTAGTCAACCACCAACGATAAAAAGCACGTAACATTCCTTAACCTCGGTGTTACATATCAGAGTAGAAGCCAAACTAAAATAATAAATGGGAGACTTCATCTTCCACTCACATTTGAGCTCCTACTGCGAATTATCTGCACATTATCCACGTGAAGGCAATATTCAAACAGGAGGGGTGAGATATCATGATAATATAAAGGAAATCATGTTAAATAACATGCATTAAGTTAGCACAACATCAATTCAACTAACATCTCACATCAATCATCCAACGATATTATCACCAATTATTCACCAAACAAATAGTAATCACATGATACAAAACAATTAATCACCCATCACTACATATTTAACATCTTAGAAACATAGATGAGATATAATGCAATAAGACTCACAACTACTCAATGCATATGTATGTGGTACTAGATTTCATGAACACTCAGGTTCACCATTCTGATCCTCACCTCCTAGGATCAGAACCACTCACTGATTCATCACCTCCAAATCAGCTACCAGCCTCAATCCACATAATGGGATTTTAGGCTCACCAACAATGAACCATCTGCCCACAAATGTATGCAATGCAACTATTTATGCATACAACAACACCAACACAATCGTGTATAATAATCCACCATCATGATTATTGTACACCGCTCAAATTGACCAACAAGCATAACATGTAGTTCATGCAACATATATATCTTTTTATGCAATCCCTATAACTCAACAATATCATTTTTGAAATGATGATTTATGCCACACCATATCATAACATAACCTTCATTCACGTCAAACAATAAAATGTCACTACTCATGTTCGCAAAGGTATGCAATGCGACTATTTATGCATACGACAGTGATAACATCATCGTGCACAATAATCCACCACCATGGTTATTATACACTGTCCCATTTGGCTAACAAGCATCAAATTATATTTCAAAAAATATGGACATATACATGTATTTATTTGCATTCACAACAACAATTTTAAACATGTTCATATTACACAAACGACATCATTAAAGCATCTTTATATTACCATCATTAACATCACAACAACATCATCAGACATCACAAAAACATCATTAAAACATCACAACAAAATCATCAAAACATCTTCATATTACTATCATTAAAATTACAACAACATCATTAAACATATTTGCAACAACACTCAAGATTCGTCACTTACACCACGACTTCTTAAGGTACATAACAAGAAAAATCACATTATTCAAGATATTATACCTAAAAATATTAGGAAAATTATTTATATGATTATACCATGTTAAATTTTGGCTCATTACCTTTTTAACGCTTCGAACGGTTCGTCGTTTGAATTAACGGTTAAAAAGTTATGACTAAAACCATTTCTGGCGTTTTTTTGCCTATCAGTCAACTCAAATGTCGACGCACAGAGCTATGAGTCGACTCAAAAGTCAACGCACAGAGCTATGAGTCGGCGCATACTGTTAAAATTTCCACAATTTTGCATTCAGGTGGCTATGAGTCAAGGGTACCTATGAGTCAACTCATACTGTTCTGAACCCCAAAAATCACGTTTTTTAAAAGCACTACCAAAGCCTATAACACTAACCCCTATCACCATAGACCCGATTTTATACCAAAATAACATCTTAAACCTCTATTATGCATTTTTTTACTCATGGATTAACAACAATTCATCATGATTTCATTCTTCCGACTCGAAACTCCAAAACTCAACAATGGAGGAATTTTCAGCAATTTCCAAAACAGAATTTCTACACACATACATGTACATAACTCACCACATATCAGTTAGAAAACATCATTTATCACACAATCAAATAACAATTTCATCATTGATCAAATATTCATAATAATCACCATATAGAACAATATTTCACCCATAAGACAAAACCTAACTTCTACCCACCGTTCAACATGTTAATCCTTATAGAATCAGAGCCCCACCCTTACCTCGAAATCGAGCTTTCTAAACCTTCACAAATGGTTGATTCTTCTTCCTCTTTAACTCTAGCCTTTCTTCCATTTTCCCCAAAAATCACGATCGTACAAAATGAACTATACTTCCCTCATTTACTTGCTTAACCCTAGGACCCTTTCCATGATTTACCTCTTATGCCCTCATCATTCCTCACAATATTACCAATATGCCACCAATCTCCTTTTTCACTTAATATCTATTTTATTCTTATTATAATCCCAATATTATTATTATTATTATTATTATTATTATTATTATTATTATTATTATTATTATTATTATTATTATTATTATTATTATTTCTCAAATAAATAATAACAAGTAATAGTAATAATAGTAATTATCTATTTAAATAATAATCACCTATTATTATCCAAATAAATAATTACTTACTAAGAGCATCTTTAGTGCACGTTCTATAGTATTAAATTCTTTAATAGTAACGGTAGTTATAAGCAATTTGCATTGGAATAAGAATGACATGACAGTAAGTGAACTAACAATTAGTGGGAGTAAACTATATAACCAACGCACACTATCAAATTTCAATGAATCTGATTATTATTTTATTATTATTTTATATTATTAAAATATCAATAAAGCTCCAACAACTATAAAATGTGGGGTCAAACTTTGGTTTTTTACAAGCAACCATCGTTAAAGTAAAAACAACTCAAATCAACTATAAATATTTTAAATCCTACAAATCACTTTGGGCCCACAAAAAGTATCTTAGTTTACCCATTTAGTTTACGCCCATTAAAGATGCTCTAATATTACTACTTATTTACTAACCACACCACCCATCTCTATTCAATTGGTCACACACCCCAACCATTTTCTCAATGTCTAATCTTAAAGTTACTACCTCACACCAAGGGTACCCTAAACATAACAAAACACGCATGATCACACACGTATACACAACATCTAATAATTCAATTAATTAAAATAAAACAGGGCGTTACAAAGGACGTCCTTCTCGACCTGACCCATTAGGAGTGATCCGACCTGGTCCTTTTATATGAATGAATTAGGCTGGGGTGGGTCATGTTACATTCGGGTTCGGGTCCGATATATATGCTTTGGACGAAGAAATACCTTCTCGACTTTACCCATTAGGGTGATCTGACCTAGTCCTTTTCTGTGAATGAATTAGGTTCGGGCGGGTCATGTGACATTTGGGTTCATGTCTGTCCCAAATGTTTTAGGTGAAGGTCCCGAATGTACATAACTATATTTCCATCAATAATTAAAGAATGCTAAAACTTTAAGTGTCTTATGAAGATGTTGTTGATAAACATTTTTTCATTAACGATTTCAGTTGCAAGGAAGATGATGCTTGAAGGATCTGTTAGCATTAATGGCCGAGAGTTGGAGACAATCCTTTCGTTTAGAACTCCAACAGTAGATATGGAAAATGACTTATTTGGTAAATATTTAAGCACAAAGAGTATAGAAATTTTAGATGATTTGTCAAGTTCATATAGTAACTCTTATGAGAAGAGCTTCTATTCCCCGAAAAAAGTTGGAGCCACATGGTCATAGAGACCTAGCTGCACTTAAGTTGCAGAAAGTTTACAAAAGTTTTTGAACTAGAAGACAACTTGCAGATTGTGAAGTTATTGCGGAACAAATATGGTTAGTTGATTCAACTCATTTATTTCAAGATTGCACCCTTATAGATTTATCGATCTGGACGCAAAAAAAAGCTACCCTTATGAAGTAGTTATTGAGAATGAGAGGCTCTTTTACAAGCACAGCGGGATTCCAATTGAAAGTACAAAAGATGCTAAGTGGATATTTGTACTTAGCACTTCCAAGACTTGTATGTTGGGACAAAGAACAAGGGAACATGATAAGAAGGGAACTACAATTTTCACTCTAAAATTGAGGGTTACCAAATAAGGAAGATATCAATTGAAAGAGATAAAATAAAAAGGGTTTAATTCATTTCTTGCCTCCTCTCATATCAAATAAGTCTTTAAATACATTTAACATGGACTGAATATTCTAAAAGTCTTATGGGCCCAACCCCTAAATTAATATAACAGCCCACAATTCAGACAACATACAGAAATTAATGGTAAAAATCTTGGATCCATTTTGGTTGGGTTTTCTTTCTAACGGGCCTTCTATCACTACTTTCCGTCCCACTTGCAACCTTGTCCTCAAGGTTGAAATTGAAAGACTTGGGACCTGTTGCATTGAAAGTTTGAGCCCATTTATTATGCTTCATAATACGTGAGTGGGTGGAAGGAACTGGAAGGGTGGAAGTGGGTGCTAGCTCAGGGGCACATGTCGAATTGGAGAGGTGAGGTGGAACATGATCGCGACTTTCTATGTCTAACAAATCTAACTGCAAGTGCACAGTCTATCGCGTAGTAATAATAGATATCGATCCCACAGGGACTCGTAATCAATCTAGTGTTATCGGGTGTTACGGTGTTTAGCTAGGTCGGTTTGGTTTCAAGTTGAATAATGGCAGAATAAATGCGTAAACTAAAGGGAACTAAGGTTTTACTTAAGATATGAATTTATGAATCGATATGCAATAATTTTGTTCTTCAGGGATTTGACAACTTATTGGCGTATTAAATGTTTTCAAACTTAGTTTAAGAAGAAAATAGTGATTTAAAGACTTTTGTCTCACGATGGTTGTTGACGCTAGTCGCAACTCTAAGGAGGAACGTATGCTTTCGCTATCCCGTTCGGGGTTAAAGTTACCTTTTGAAAATCTCTAAGTTCTAATCCTTTTTAAAGCGCTTTCGCTGTTTTTAAATCGAATGCCTAGTTTTTACTATCTGGCCTTACCTCAGCTGTCGCTTGTTGGTTTGTACCTTAATATGGTTTCCCACTGTCGTGGCAAAACCACCTTAAATAGCTTCTCACTGTTGTGACAAAGATTTATTTAGAATTTTGATTAAAAACTAAAACCATAACTGAGTTTTTGAAAAGAGAAAAACTACGCCAATTATTATCAAATTCCGTCTGAATTATTATTACATATCAATTACAATAGTTTAGATAGACATGGAAATAGAAATGGCAATACATAAATAAAAACAGTAATTAATAACATGCATCATAATGAAAACTGAAATTACGATTAAAATTTAAAACCTGTGAAATATTCCAATTGGCCTTTGGGCAGATCCTCCACAAATGTTGGCAGGATTCTGGTCTTGGTGCCAATTGATCGTACAAGGGAAATAGAAATTACAAAATATCAAAGAATGCAGAGAAAGGAAAGAGAAACAAATAAGAATAGAATAATGGAAAGGTTGCTCTGAAGACGAATTGGCAGCACTTCGTTGTCTTGAATTAGGCTCCCATTTTCAGGTCCCAACCTCTTCCTTTTATAGAGGGAGAGTATCTAACGGTTATTCCCTCAGGAAGTGGGTTTGAGGCAGAAAAAATAGGAGTTAGTGGCCACACTTTTGGTCTTTGAGGGGAGAAATTGCACGTGACTTCATTCTGCCACGTTCTGGCTGCATGACGGTCGTCATGGCTGTGTGACGGTCGTCACACACATGACGACCGTAACAGCTGTGTGACAGTCGTCACATCAGTCAGGCTCGTTTCTGATGGTTTTTACTTGGTTTTTCATGCATTTTCCACTTGTTTTTGCTCCTTTTCTTAATATTGCTTTGCTTGGACATGTTTTTCGAATACCTGCATAATACTTAGACAAATAGCATGGAATACCCCGAATTCGGAGTGAAACCGGTCAAACATTAGTTAAAACACACGTCATTTTATTGATATATTTTCGCGTTATCAAACTCCCCTAAAATTGAATCTTTACTTGTCCTCAAGTAAAAGTTAGAAAAATGTGGCAAACACGCGGCACGCTCCTCCCTTCCGAGAGGTTTTTCTCAAATTACAAGTTAGGAAGTCCAAGACAAAAATCGAAACAACACACATACGGTGGTGACACTGAGTTGTAAGTCTTTGAAGGCCTCCTTTTTTATGCAAGCCAGTTCCAATCATGCCACTGCAGCTTGGCGTCAAGTCCCTTGCAACAAGTTTTACCCGGTTTGTTCTGGCGCAGTCACATTAAGCCCGTTATCCGTATACTTTCATGGCAAGTCAACCTGTTAGTGGCTATAATCTATTTTCTATTTCGATTCTTCTTTGCACATAAGCTTATGCTATTGATTTCCAATGATTTCCAAAGATCTTCTGTACCGTTGGGCTAAATGCTCGGGTGAGGGGCACCTAACTTAGAGGGAACAAGTCTCTATACTCATGCTATATGGCTTTTCTTCTTCATGATTTTTTTTCATTTTGAGTTAGAGATTGCACACACTTATTTGCATCGGTTTCATTGCTTAGAAGCATTTAGGATGGTGCTGACTGCTCGTATAAACTACTGGGGGCTACGTTTGAGTAGGAGCTTGAAACTTCGATACGTGTAGGTAGTGAAACGGACTCGCATAAACTGAAGGTCTAAGGTGTCAGGACGGTAATGGAGTTGTAAAAATTTTCTTCTCGGGATTTCCATACTTGATTGAGCTTTGGCGTGTCCTCGTGATGCTTAAAGATTTCTTTGTATAGTCATATGAAACGTGGGGAGTTCATGTAACGGAGATAAATATATATAAAAGCTTATTTGCCGAAACTGAAAGTTAAAATTTCTTTAAATTCGAAAGAACAAGTACAATAGGAAATAACATGAGAAAGGGAAATGAAATGGGAAATAACGATCCGCTCCCACACTATCTCAATCAGTGTCCCCACTGATTTGAAGGAATGCAGAAGGGAGATACAAAGGAAATACAGAGAAAACAATAAAAATGGCAAAAATGAAAAATGCTACTAATCCCGTCCTCGTCCTCTATCTCTGCCTCGACCTCTGGCTGGGGGATCACGGGCGGCGAGGTTCAGAGACCCGGTGTGGAAGATGTAATCCCGGAGACTGTAGACTCGCACAGTGAGGTGCGCCATCTCGTCAGCCATGTCGGAATAGATGTCGTGCATCATCTGCAGAGACTGTTGGATTTGGCCGGTCTGCTCTCTCTGCCAAGCTTCAAATTCCGCAGCCCTGCGGTTCTGCTGCTCCATCATGAGCATCATCTGGCTCTGTTGCTCGATGCAGCGGAGGAGGGCCGCGGATGTGTCATCAGTGGCAGGACGGGGGCGGCGGCGTGTGGAAGGGCCAACAACAGCAGCTGCGTGAGAAGGCTCAGGCTGGTCGGCTCTGTCGAGCTCTTCCTGAACTTCGTCCCTGGGCTCTGGGATGTTGTCCTGTGTTGGGGCAGCAGGGGCAGCAGTGTCGAAGAGCCAGTTGGCTCTGTCTTCAGGATACATCTGGGTAGTGCGGGAAGGCAGGATGATACTCTGGATAGTGCGGCCGCGCACTACAGGATGATAGCGGCCATCACGGCGGGCCTTGATGAGGTGGGAGGCGGGGCAGTGGTCGGTGTCTAGGAATACGGGAGGCATCTGGCGGAGTGTCTGGAGGCGGTCGCCAAGACCGAGGCCTATGGCGATGGATGTAACGATGCCACCGAAGTAAAAAGGTTTGGCGCCACGGTTGCAGTTGGCCTGAATGTGAGCCAAGAGAAACGGGGCGGCGTTAACCAGCTCTGAAGCGAACACACAGCGGAGGAAAAACAGCTCCTTCGAGTTGACCTTATGGTTACTGTCACGAGCAAATACGGTGTTGCTCAACACGCGGTGGAAGTAGCGGATAACTGGGTTATGGATGTGAGTGGCGTTCAGCGTGTCCCAGCTATCTGGAGTGGTACCTGTCAGGCTGTTCCAGAGAGGGAAGGCGTCTTGGTAGAACTGGTCTGAGATGCGGCGGTGAGCATCGTCGCTGTGGGTGAACTGCAGGATGACGGTGATGCGGTCCTGGGGGACCTGATATTCAGTGCCGAACATCCGGAAGCAGGCGGCACCGTGGAGTTGGTTGGCATCGCCGGAGGATGTTGTGTAGGCAAAAGAACTGAGAAACTCCAGCGTGAGTTGCTCGTAGGTGGGCTGGGGAGTGGTGCAGAGATTCTAGATGCCGGCTCTCTGCAACATCCAAGTGACGCCTTCGAGGATTCCAAGTTCTGTCAGAGAGTTCAGATGAGCATACCGGGTCGGTTGTAGCGACCATTGATGGAATGCGAGGAAGTTTGTCTGCTGCCGTTCACCGGCCTCTCCTTCGCGGAAGGTGATGTCGCTGAATTCGGGGTTAGCACCGGCCATTGTTGTGAGAGGAGTGCAAAGGATAGAGATTATGGGATTTCAGAGAATAGTGATACGGGGGAGTGCAGTGGGTACTGTAGATCGGTGAATGGGAGGGTGAAAATGGTGGGTAGTTTATGGGGGATTCGGAGCTCTTGATAGGGTTTTGAGAATTGGAGAATGGGAAATTAGGGGAGAGGGAAAGGAGAAGGGCGCAGCTCTGTTGAAAACAGAATTGGGGGTTTTTCTGCATGACGACCGTCAGGGGTCTGTGACGGTCGTAACACGCGTGACGACCGTGGTGGAAGTGTGACGACCGTCACATCAGCAAAGTCTGCAGAATTGCAGAATTTTGCTTGTTGGGCGATTTAACAGTGGAAATTATGGAAATATGAGTTATAATGGAATAATGACAATCTAAAAATGAACAGGAAAACATAAGTAATGGTAGTACTGAAATGAAAATAACATTAAATCGAAAAATGAGCGTACAGTAGTACAATATCCAAGAAGAGTAAATAGTTGTAAAATGAACTAATTGCGAATAATGTAAAATGCAGTAAACGTAAATTAAAGCAAAAACTAGAAGATCACTCCGTTGGTTTCTTCAAATTGTTGACCTGCTGAACAACGGTATTAAAATGGTTGCTAACCAAGTCCATGAAGGTAACGAAATCCATATGAAGCTGCGTTAATTCATCTTTGACAGTGGTTACTTCCAACTTGAGGTTGTTTACAGTTTTTAGAACAACGTCTAGCTTATCTGTGTTTTGTTCAGGCGTGGGGTCAGGAAAATTATGGTAGTTAGGAGGGGTCTCAGGATCGATCTCTACTTCAGACTCATAGTCTTGGTAGTATAAATAGTCTTGCGCTTCGGAGACTTGATCACTGTCATACATATAAGCCTGGGGTGTGGAGTGGGGTGATGGAGGTCCCATAGGCTCATCTAAATCATAGAGCCAAATGTCTTTGTTATGGATACTGGTTAGCTCATGGTTGGGCAATGTGAAAAGGTGGACATGTTGATCAGCTATTAGGTATTCGTAGGCTCCTGGTCCTAAGGTACCTAGAATGCGTTTGTTGAAGCAGAACTGGATGTCCATCGCTCTGAGGTTGCCGAAATGGACGACTTTGTTCAGGTAATACCTCAGACCAATCTCGTGGGCGATCATGGTGACTAGGCCTCCTATTAAAATGGGTGAGTGCGGATCCTGATTGATGCGTGTAAATGCCCTCATCATAAAAGGGACAACATTTACAGGGCGGCCTTGGGAAGCACAGAAAAGGATGAACAACTCGTCCTTTAAGACTGTTGTGATGTTTTCTTCCTTACTAAAAAGGGTATGGGCTAATATCCTATGGAAATAGCGGAAGGCTGGATTGTTTATCTCATGGTTATGCATGTCGTTCGGTTCTGGGTGATAGTTTCCGGTGATGGAACCCCAGAATTGGTCTAATTCGAGATCAAAATCCTCTTCAGTGGTAGTAAACACGAATGGGTTGCTAGGGAAGCCTAGGATGGTAGCTAACGTGGTACGGTTGTGTGTTTGGTCTATTCCAAACATTCTAAAGGTTATTAACTCTTTAGTGGATCCAAAGCCATATTCAGGTAGGTAACTTAGGGAGCTAAGGAATTCTAGTGTCAGTTCGCGGAAGGTAGCGAATCGGGTCTTGAGAGCGGTTTGCTCCCAGCCTAATTGGTTAAAAAGGTACTGAATGCTATCTTAAATTCCTAGCTTGTCCATGGTTGGTGTATCGTAGTACAGAGTCGAAGCAAAGTTTCTTTGAGTCAGTGCCCCGAATCTGGCCTGCTGAGCTCGTCCTCTAAACACAACAGTCATAATGTCAATGTCGGCCATACTCGTTAGTTGGATAGAATGGAAGAAAAGTATAATGACTTTTAAAATCCTGGAAAAAGTCACATTCACTCAGATCGTAATTTTAAGTAAAAGAGAAAAATATAAAATAAATATAGATAATGAAAATAAGATAGTAGAAATTTATAGAAATTATAAGTTTAATAAAGAGAATAGTTTTAATAAATTTAGAGGGGAAATCAGGAAAACTTTGGGTTGCCTCCCAATCAGTGCTGTCTTTAACGTCAGAAGCCTGACGATAGCTTGGAGATAAGCTAGTCGGGGATCTCGAGAAATTTCATATTGCTCACGTGGTCGCTGTTTTCACTTTGATTATAGTGTTTCAAACGCTGTCCGTTTACTATAAACAGTGCGTTGATTCGATTTGTGACTTCAACAGCTCCACTCTTTAGGACTTTGGTGACCTCAAAAGGTCCAGACCACCTGGATTTTAGTTTTCCAGGGAATAGTTTCAATCTGGAGTTAAACAGGAGCACGATGTCTCCCACTCTGAACTGCTTCCGGATTGAACGTTTGTCATGCCATTTCTTGGTCCTTTCTTTGTAGATGCGTGCATTCTCGTATGCGTCTAATCTTAGCTCTTCCAACTCATGAAGGTTCAAGATACGCTTTTCGCCTGCCGCAGTATAGTTGAAGTTTAGTGTTTTAATAGCCCAGAAGGCTTTATGCTCTAATTCTACCGGCAGGTGGCATGATTTTCCGTAAACTAGTTTGAATGGCGTGGTGCCTATCGGTGTCTTAAAGGCGGTCCTATATGCCCATAAAGCTTCATTCAACTTTGATGACCAGTCTTTCCTGGAGGTTGCGACAGTCTTTTCTAAAATTTGTTTTATCTCCCTGTTCGAAACCTCCATTTGTCCACTAGTTTGTGGATGATACGGTGTGGCTACACGGTGTTTTACTCCGTATTTGGAAAGGAGTTTATCGAAGATTCGCGATATGAAATGCGAACCACCGTCACTAATGACGAGCCTAGGCACACCGAATCTTGGAAAGATTACGTTTTTAAAGAGTTTAACGACTACTCGCGTGTCATTAGTTGGAGCGGCAACGACCTCTATCCATTTCGATACATAATCGACAGCGACGAGTATATATTTATTTCCAAAAGAAGGTGGGAATGGTCCCATGAAGTCGATTCCCCAGACGTCAAAGATTTCTACTTCCAAGATTCCTCTCTGAGGCATTTCATCGCGTCGTGAGATGTTGCCGGTGCGTTGGCACCGGTCGCATTTTAGTACCGCGGTATAGACGTCCTTCCAGAGGCTGGGCCAGAATAGGCCTGACTGTAGGATTTTAGCGCACGTCTTTGAGGTGCTGGCATGACCACCATATGGTGCTGAATGGCATTGGGTGATGATGTCTTCTATTTCTTCCTCTAGGACGCAACGACGGTATAAGTTGTCGGCGCCTCGTCTGAAGAGTAGAGGTTTGTCCCAGTAGTAGTGCTTTAAGTCATGGAAGAATTTCTTCTTTTGTTGATAAGTCAGGTCCGGTGGAAGCACGCCTGCGGCCAGGTAATTAACGATGTCGGCAAACCACAACAAAGTGGCTTGGGCATAGACAGCTTCCACAACTTTTTCCAGTTCCGGTTCTTCCGAAGTAGAGTTAGACATATCGCTTTCCAATTTGGCTATCAGACGTTTGTAAGGAAAGTCGTCATTGATAGACACTGGTTCTTGTTTTATGCCCTCTATACGGGATAAGTGGTCCGCAACTACGTTCTCGGTCCCCTTCTTATCTTTAATTTCTAAATCGAACTCTTGTAATAATAGGATCCATCTCAATAATCTGGGTTTAGCGTCCTTTTTGTTTATTAGGTACCTTATGGCAGCGTGGTCTGTGTATATGATTATTTTGGCTCCTACCAAGTAGGAACGAAATTTGTCAAGAGCGAACACGACTGCTAAGAGTTCATTTTCTGTTGTGGCGTAGTTCATTTGGGCAGGGTCTAATGTTCTACTGGCGTAGTAGATAGCGTGAAGCTTCTTATCCTTCCTTTGTCCTAGAACTGCGCCTACGGCATAATCACTCGCATCGCACATGATTTCGAATGGTAGTCGCCAATCTGGGGGTTGCATGATTGGTGCGGTGATAAGTGCAGATTTTAGAGTTTCGAATGCCTCTAAGCATTCTTTGTCGAAGATGAACTCAACATCTTTCATTAACAAACCTGTAAGAGGCTTTGTGATTTTCGAGAAATCTTTTATGAATCTTCGGTAGAATCCAGCGTGTCCTAGGAAGCTTCGTATTTCTCGTACGGTTTTCAGAGGTTGGATATCCTTTATGATCTCTATTTTGGCTTTGTCAACTTCAATCCCTTTCTCAGAGATGACGTGTCCTAAAACAATGCCTTGTCGGACCATGAAATGACATTTTTCCCAATTAAGGACAAGGTTCACTTTGGCGCATCTTTGGAGTACCATTTCTAAATTCGACAGGAAGCCTTCGAAGCTTTGTCCGCATACAGAGAAGTCATCCATGAACACTTCCATGATGTCATCTATGAAGTCTGCGAAGATTGCCATCATGCATCTTTGAAAGGTTGCTGGAGCGTTGCATAGTCCGAACAACATTCGGCGGTAGGCAAAAGTACCATAGGGACATGTGAATGTTGTCTTTTCCTGGTCATCGGGGTGAATAGGGATTTGAAAGAATCCCGAATAACCATCTAGGTAGCAGAAGTATGAATGTTTTGCTAGTCTCTCCAACATTTGGTCTATGAATGGTAAAGGGAAGTGATCTTTCCGAGTTGCCTTGTTTAGTTTTCTGTAATCGATACACATCCTATTTCCGGTCACTACTCTTTGGGTTATCGATTCGCCTTTCGCATTCTTTACTACAGTAACGCCTCCTTTATTGGGTACTACGTGTACTGGACTGACCCATTGGCTGTCGGAGATTGGGTATATGATTCCTGCGTCTAGTAGTTTTTTCACCTCGTCTTTGACTACAGTGCTTAGGATCGGGTTTATCCTTCTCTGATGTTCTCTCGAAGTTTTGCAGTCTTCCTCCAGCATGATACGGTGCATACAGATGGAGGGACTTATGCCTTTTAGATCGCTTATATTATAGCCTAACGCAATTGGGTATTTCCTCAGGACTTCTAATAATCGCTCAGTTTCTGATTGTCCTAAGTTGGCGTTTACTATTACTGGTCTTTTGAATTCTGTATCAAGGAATTCATACCTGAGAGTTTTGGGTAGCTCTTTAAGTTCTAAAGCAGGGTTTTTCGGACCTGGCATGTGATTTGGAGTGAGTGCTAAGATCTCGCTCAGACTATCATCTTTGTATGGTTCATGCCAGTTGTCGTCTTCATGAATATCAGGGGTCGGGATTTTCATGATTTCAGAATATGTAGTTTCCTCCTTTTCTAATTCTCGTATGCATTCGTCAATTACATCTACTATGTAGCATGTGTCATCGATGGCTGGTGCCTTCAAGAATTTAGTAAGGATGAACTCTATCTTTTCTTCTCCTACTTCGAATGTTAGCGTTCCTTTCTTTACGTCTATTATGGCTCCGGCTGTAGCTAGGAACAGTCTTCCTAGGATAATTGGAGTAACAGAGTCCTCTTTGATGTCCATGATTATGAAGTCGGTTGGGATATAGAATTGTCCTATGCGTACTGGAACGTTTTCCAGTATTCCGACGGGATATTTGACTGATCGGTCAGCCAATTGTACGGACATTTTAGTTGGTCTTAGTTCTCCCATATTCAGCTTTTTGCATATAGATAAGGGCATAACGCTTATACTGGCTCCTAGATCGCATAGAGCTTTGTCTATTACGAACTTTCCTATGACGCAGGGTATGGAGAAACTACCTGGGTCTTTTAGTTTAGGAGGCATGTGGTTTTGAATGATTGCGCTACATTCGGCGGTAAGTGTTACTGTCTCGTTATCCTCTATTTTCCTTTTATTGGACAAAATTTCTTTAAGAAATTTAGCGTATGACGACATTTGAGTTATCGCTTCTGTGAAAGGAATATTGATGTTTAGTTGTTTCAGAAGTTCGACAAATTTCTTAAATTATCCTGAAGTTTTGGAGTTTATTAATCTTTGAGGATAAGGGATAGGTGGTTTATATGGTGCTGGAGGCACATATGTGTTTTCATCTTTGGCGGTTTTCTGCTCGTCACATTCCCTCTTTTCTGTTTCAGACTCCTTTTCGGTTGGTTTATCGGATTTCTGTTGCATTACTAAATCTTCGTTCCTAGGATCTGTTGGGCCCTCCAATTCTTTCCCACTTCTTAATATAACAGCGTTTGCGTGACCTTTTGGATTAGGTTCAGGCTGTCCTGGAAATGTTCCAGTTGGGGCAGCGGCAGAGGCTTGTTGTTGGGCCACTTGGGATATCTGCATTTCGAGCATTTTGTTGTGGGTGGCTAAAGCGTCTACTTTTCCGGTCAGCTGTTTAATTTGCTCGCTAGTGTGTATGTTTTGATTTAGGAATTCTTTGTTTGTTTGAGCTTGAGTAGCTATGAATTTTTCCATCATCAACTCGAGGTTTGATTTCCTAGGGGCAGTCTGGGCAGCAACTGGTTTTTGATATCCTGGCGGAGCACCTGGTGCTTGCAAGGCATTATCGTTCTTGTAGGAAACGTTTGGGTGGCTCCTCCATCCTGGGTTGTAAGTATTCGCGTAGGGATTTCCTTGAGCGTAATTTACTTGGTCTGGTGGGATTCCGGCTAACAATGGGCACTCGGGTGCATTATGAGTGGCGATTCCGCATAACTCGCAGTTTGGAGTTACGGCAGCGACGGTTGCAGCGGGGTTTACGGTCAGACTGTCGATTTTCTGTGCTAGAGCATCTACTTTAGCGTTGAACTTTTCAAGGCTGCTGATCTCGTACATCCCGCCTTTCGCTGCGGGTTTCTCTGCTGGAATGCGTTCACCTCCCCATTGGCAGTGGTTCTGAGACTAGTTTTCGATTAGTTGATAGGCTTCGTCATATGGCTTATCCATAAGTGCACCGCCTGCGGCGGCGTCTACCGTTAATCTGGTGTTGTATAGAAGCCCATTATAAAAATTATGGATCGTCACCCAGTCTTCTAGACCGTGGTGAGGACATGTTCTCATCATATCTTTGAACCTTTCCCACGCTTCGTAGAGAGATTCAGTCTCTTTTTTTCGAAATCCGTTGATTTGAGCTCTAAGCATAGCGGTTTTTCTTGGCGGAAAATATCTCGCTAAGAAGACGTTCTTCAACTGTTCCCACGTCGTAACGGAGTTGGATGGTAAGGATTGTAACCATGTCCACGCTCTGTCTCTAAGAGAGAAAGGGAAAAGACGAAGTCTTATTGCGTCTGGAGTTACTCCATTTGCTTTCACTGTGTCTGCGTATTGTACAAACTTCGTTAAATGTTCGTTTGGATCCTCAGTTGCATTTCCTGAGAATTGGTTTTGTTGTACAGCTGACAGCAATGACGGTTTCAGCTCAAAATTGTTTCGAGTAATAGCTGGGGCAGCAATGCTACCTCTAGGCTCCATCTGAGAGGGTGTAGCGTATGCCTTCAGCGGTTTGTTTTGAGGTCCTTCAGCCATCTTTGGTTCTTCTTCAGATTTGGGAATGTGAGTGAGAGGGTCGGGAATGTTATGTTTTAGTTGGTATTCAATTATGCGACTTCTTAAATGTAAGAAGCGCTCTAGTTCTGCAACTGAGGGTTTTAAGATATCGCCTTGTGGGCGATTACTTGGCATACAATCGAGAGAACTAGTAAAGGAAAAATGAAATTGTTAACCTAGTCTATACGGCGTAACAGAAGGTTACACTATTGACTAAACGGTTCCCCGACAACGGCGCCAAAAACTTGATCGCGACTTTCTATGTCTAACAAATCTAACTGCAAGTGCACAGTCTATCGCGTAGTAATAATAGATATCGATCCCACAGGGACTCGTAATCAATCTAGTGTTATCGGGTGTTATAGTGTTTAGCTAGGTCGGTTTAATTTCAAGTTGAATAATGGCAGAATAAATGCGTAAACTAAAGGGAGCTAAGGTTTTACTTAAGATATGAATTTATGAATCGATATGCAATAATTTTGTTCTTCGGGGATTTGACAACTTATTGGCGTATTAAATGTTTTCAAACTTAGTTTAAGAAGAAAATAGTGATTTAAAGACTTTTGTCTCACGATGGTTGTTGACGCTAGTCGCAACTCTAAGGCGGAACGTATGCTTTCGCTATCCCGTTCGGGGTTAAAGTTACCTTTTGAAAATCTCTAAGTTCTAATCCTTTTTAAAGCGCTTTCGCTGTTTTTAAATCGAATGCCTAGTTTTTACTATCTGGCCTTACCTCAGCTGTCGCTTGTTGGTTTGTACCTTAATATGGTTTCCCACTGTCGTGGCAAAACCACCGTAAATAGATTCTCACTGTCGTGACAAAGATTTATTTAGAATTTTGATTAAAAACTAAAACCATAATTGAGTTTTTGAAAAGAGAAAAACTACGCCAATTATTATCAAATTCCGTCTGAATTATTATTACATATCGATTACAGTAGTTTAGCTAGACATGGAAATAGAAATGGCAATACATAAATAAAAACAGTAATTAATAACATGCATCATAATGAAAACTGAAATTACGATTAAAATTTAAAACCTGTGAAGTATTCTAATTGGCCTTTGGGCAGATCCTCCACAAATGTTGGCAGGGTTCTGGTCTTGGTGCCAATTGATCGTACAAGGGAAATAGAAATTACAAAATATCAAAGAATGCAGAGAAAGGAAAGAGAAACAAATAAGAATAGAATAATGGAAAGGTTGCTCTGAAGACGAATTGGCAGCACTTCGTTGTCTTGAATTCAGCTCCCACTTTCAGGTCCCAACCTCTTCCTTTTATAGAGGGAGAGTATCTAATGGTTATTCCCTCAGGAAGTGGGTTTGAGGCAGAAAAAATAGGAGTTAGTGTCCACACTTTTGGTATTTGAGGGGAGAAATTGCACGTGACTTCATTCTACCACGTTCTGGCTGCATGACGGTCGTCATGGCTGTATGACGGTCGTCACACGCATGACGACCGTAACAGCTGTGTGACGGTCGTCACATCAGTCAGGCTCGTTTCTGCTGGTTTTTACTTGGTTTTTCATGCATTTTCCACTTGTTTTTGCTCCTTTTCTTAATATTGCTTTGCTTGGACATGTTTTTTGAATACCTGTATAATACTTAGACAAATAGCATGGAATACCCCGAATTCAAAGTGAAACCGGTCAAACATTAGTTAAAACACACGTCATTTTATAGATATATTTTCGCGTTATCAGAACACATGGTGCGTTGCATGCAGAAGAAGGTGGGGCAGTTGGCACACGTGGCTCAATGTTGACAGACGGTGCATTAATCATATCTTTGGGGTCTTGGGGTAAGTAAAAGTCATCAGATGCATTAATAGTTTTGGGAAACTGTTCAGACACTTCTTCCAAAACTAGTTTATCACGCCTTCTTGCTTCAGTTCTCTGTTCACCCTTCTCTTGCATGCGCTCCTTTTCACCCTTCTCTTCAGCCAACAGCTCTCTTATTTTCTTGTAACTCAAAAGTTCTTCATCCATTTTGGTTTGCATTACCTCAACACTGGTCTGGTTGTCTGCATGCAGTTGAGCTGTCGTCGCTTCTAGCTCATCGGTTGTTGGTAGATCATCCAAAGTTGTTGCCTGCGGTGGAGCGGTGTCAGTTGCGTCGTCAACAGGGAGTGGAAGGAACTATAGGTCCTGATCTGTACCATGGAACGATCGTAGTTGGGAAACGTGAAAAACCGGGTGGATTCTAGATGTCTCTGGAAGATCCAGGTGATAGGCGACACTTCCAATCCGGCGAAGGACTTTGAAGGGGCCAAAGAATCGCTTTGCAAGCTTGTTAGATGTTCACTGTTGGACGGAAGTTTGGCGGTATGACTGTAGACGAAGCAGGACCAACTCTCCTTCAGAAAAGGTTATGTTTTGACGTTTTTTGTTGCTTTGAGTTTGCATATAAGATCTGCTTCTTTCGAGATTTCGCTTCAGAATGCTAATAACATCTTCTCTGTTTTGTAGAGACGCATCAACCGTGACGACCGATGACGACCCTGGGTCATAATGGGGAAAGGAAGGAGGGGGTCTACCATAGAGGGCTTCAAACGGAGACATGTTGAGGGAACTATGAAAAGCCGTGTTATGCCAAAGGTCGGCCAGGTGTAAGTAATGAAACCATTTCCGTGGTTGTTCACTAGTGAAACAACGTAAGTAAGTTTCCAAACATCTATTAACCACCTCTGTTAAGCCGTCTGTTTCAGGGTGGTAGGCGGTGCTGTACTTCAAGGTGGTACCTTGTGTATGAAACAATTCTTTCCAAAAGGTGCTGAGGAAAATTGGATCTCGATCGGAGATAATAGTACGTGGCATGCCGTGCAGTCTACAGATCTCAACCGAGAAACGGAGAGCCAAATCTTTAGCGGTGAATTTGGTTGGAAGGCCGATGAAATGGCAGAACTTGCTGAGACGGTCGCAAATAACCCAGATTACAGTGTGACCAAAGGAGACTGGTAGGTGCGTAATAAAATCCATCGTTAAATCCTCCCATACTTGATTTGGAATCGGTAATGGTTGAAGCAATCCTTGTTTTTTTTGTACTATACTTGTTGGTTTGACAAACTAAACAAGTTTTGACAAAGTCTTTTGCGTCTCTGTATATTCCAGGCCATAGAAAGGCGCTAGAGACCCTAGCAAGGGTTGGTTGGAGTCCGGAGTGGCTAGCTATGGGCGTGGAGTGATATTCTGTCAAGATGTTCTTCCTCAAATTGTCCACGGAAGGTATAAAAATTGTCTTTGTAATACAATAGGTCATCTTTGAGGTAGAAGAAGGCTTTGTGGTCATTCTCAGCTAATAACTTCTGAACAAGATGTTGTCCTTCTGGATCTGTTTTGTAGTACTGCTTAAGGTGGGAGATCAGTTGAAGGACAGGGGAAGAAATGGAAAATAGCATTGCTGTGTCTTCTGTGTGCATTCTACTTAAAGCATCGGCAACCTGATTAGCTTTTCCAGGTTTGTAAAATATCTCAAAATGGAACCTTTGCAACTTTGCAGCCCACTTTTGTTGTTCTGGAGTTTGGATTGTCTGAACTAACAAATTTTTTAAACTTTTTTGATCAGTATAGATGTGGAAGTGACGGCCGATCAAATACTGGCGCCATTTTTTGACAGCTTCGGTGATGGCGTACATCTCTCGAACGTAGACTGAGGCAGCTTGGAGACGATTACACAACTTTTTGCTGAAGAAAGCTAAAGGGTGGCCCTGCTGAGAAAGAACAGCTCCAATTGCAACTGTTGAGGCATCCGTTTCCAAAACAAAGATTTGCGAGAAGCCGGGAAGGCATAGCACCAGAGTCTTAGTCATTTGTTGTTTTAAATTTGTAAAGGCGGACTCTGCTGATGTATTCCAGACTAATTTAGTGGACCGTAATAAATCGGTGAGGGGAGCGGCGAGAGAGGCATAATGACGTACAAACCGTTAATAAAAGCCGATGAGGCCTAAGAAAACCCTGAGAGTCGTGAGTGATCGTGGCCTTGGCCAATCAAGGATAGCTTGAATTTTGGTTGGATCTGGGGTGACACCGTCTCGTGAAATGATATGACCCAAATAATCCACACAAGGGACAGCAAAAAGACACTTGGAAAGCTTGGCATAAAACTGGTTAGATAATAATGATTCTAAGATTAATTTTAAATGAATAGCATGATCAGCAAGGCTGGAACTATAAATCAAAATGTCATCAAAGAAGACTAAAACAAACCGGCATAAATATGGTCGAAGCAGATCATTCATAGCTGATTGAAATGAACTAAGGGCATTTGTTAAGCCAAAAGGCATAACCAAAAGCTCATAATGACCATCGAACGTTCTGAAGGCTGTTTTGTGAGTGTCGGTAGGTGTAATCCTTATCTGATGGTAACCGGAACGTAAATCGATTTTAGAGAAAATAGTTGCAGAACCCAATTCATCAAAAAGTTCATCAATTGTTGGGATTGGAAAACGGTCCCTCACTGTTACTGCATTTAGGGCCCTATAGTCAATGCAAAATCTCCACGAGCCATCTTTTTTGCGTACTAAAAGAACAGGGGAGGAATAAGGGCTATTGCTGGGTTTGATTATCCCTTCATGTAACATGTCCTGAATAATGGAGGTCATGATGTCCTTCTGGGAATGAGGATACCGGTAGGGTTTAACGTTAATAGGGGTACTGTTTGGGAGTAATGGGATGTGGTGGTCATGATGCCTTGGGGGAGGGAGGCCTTGCAGATGTTTGAAAACAACGGCGAATGAGTGTAGGATGTTTGTAATTTGTTTGGGAAGCGTTGTAGGTAGATGGTCAATTGCTTGTGTTAGGTTGGCAGAATTGGAAACACTCGTGTCAGGATTTGGTTGGTACAGGAGAAGGTGTATGGAAGCGGTGGAGTCTGTTTGGAGTAAATGGCAAAGTTGATTGTATGAAGACGGTAATGGAAGGGATTTGGGGTCCCCCGTAATTGTTATTTGGTTTGATTGGTAAGTGAAGGTGATTTTTGGGATAGAAAAGTCCGCAAGGAGTGGTCCAAGGGTACGCAACCATTCCATTCCTAAAACAACATCCGCACCTTCGATGGGTATTAAATGGAAGGGAATTATGAAGAGGTGGTTCTGAAGGGTGATAGGAACTTGCGGGCAGAGGCCTGAGCAAGAGAGTTTGGAGCCATTCCCAACCATAACAGAGAAATTGGGAATAGGATTGGTGGGTAGTTTTAGGTGTTGTGCAATGCGTGGCTGTAGGATGTTATGGGTGCTGCCGGTGTCGATTAGAACGGTCATCGTGAGACCATGTAGTAAGCCAGTAATTTCAATGTTTTTGGAGAAAAGTGGCCGTTGGCTGCTTGGGGAGATAACTGGAAATAGATGTCCTCGGTTTCGGTGGTTGGCAAGACTGCTTCACCAAGAACCGGAGAGGCGTCTTGTGTTGTAACCTCATCCTCTTCCATTAGTAGAAGGAATTTGCTGGAGGAACACTTATGACCAGGGATGAATTTTTCGTCACAATTATAACATAAACCCTATGCTCTACGCTCCTGAAGTTGAGCATTAGACAGGCGTCTAATGGGAAGTTTGTCGGGTTGGGGCGGCGTTGGAGTTTTTTGGGCTGGGTGGTTTGGGGTTTGGGTAGGCAATGGGTGGATGGGTTTATGTGAAGGGTTAGGAAATGTTCTGTTGTATTTAGGTCTGGAGTCTTTAATTTTGGATTCGAGCAATTTAGCTAAACCAATTGCCTGGGAAATCGAAACAGGTTTTAAGATAGCAATCTCATTTTGGATCTCTGATGTGAGGCCAGAAATGAAACAGTTTAGGATAGCATCTTGGGATAATCCAACCACTTGAGTACCCAGTTTTTCAAAAGCTGCTTGATACTCTACAATGGAACCTGTCTGTTTTAACTTAAAAAGTTCTGCTTGATGATTAACGTAAGTGGAAGGCCCAAAACGTAATTCTAATGCTCTGGTGAAGGCTGACCAGTCTGTTAACAGATGACTTTGGTACATCCACTTAAACCAACAAAGGGCCTCACCTTTCATGTAAAACGACATCATGGCAAGGCGATTTTCAGGGGAAAGGTGGTAAAATTCGAAAAATTGGTCCGCCTGGAATAACCATTCCAACGGGTTGGCGCCGTCGAACATGGGTAGTTCCAGCTTGGGAGTTCGAAAGGGAGGAAGTGGGGTGGTTGAGTGTAGAGGAGAGATAGGTATATTTTGAAACATAGGTATGGTATAGTTTTGTGAAAAGGGTATGGTTGTGGGTGTAGTAACGGTTGGGGAAGAAGAAGAAAAAAATCTGGGAGGGAAGAGGTGTAGGCTGCGAAAGGCCGCTGGATAGGGTCATTGAAGGCTGGAAGGAGGTGAGGGAAGCAGCTCCCAAATGTAATAATGGGGACAAGGGAGGCTGTATGTGAGGAGAAGAGATGGTTGTAGCAGTATGTAAAAAAGAGGGTAAATTTTGTGTCAAACCTGAGGATGAAGGTGCTGGAGTGGGGGAATGGAAACGTGGCTGGTGTTCTTTTTGGGAGGATAATTTCTGCAACATTCCCATGATATTCTCATAACGAGAATCTGAAACTTGTTTCTCGTTATCCATCCGCGTTTGAATCAATGCCAGATCCGAGGTTGTTTTGTCAAAGCGTTCGTCAATTTGTTGTTGGGTCTGGTTTAGAGCATTATCGAGGTGAACATTCGCGGTTTGAACGGCTTCCTCAATAATATCCTTAGGGTTAGGTGGTTTGGGTTGGGGGGCCATGAATTCAAGAGATGAAAGCACCAATTTGATAAGAAGGGAACTACAATTTTCACTCTAAAATCTAGGGTTACCAAATAAGGAAGATATCAATTGAAAGAGATAAAATAAAAAGGGTTTAATTCATTTCTTGCCTCCTCTCATATCAAAGAGGTCTTTAAATACATTAACATGGACTGAATATTCTAAAAGTCTTATGGGCCCAACCCCTAAATTAATATAACAGCCCACAATTCAGACAACATACAAAAATTAATGGTAAAAATCTTGGATCCATTTTGGTTGGGTTTTCTTTCTAACGGGCCTTCTATCAGAACATTTCAACATTCAAGCTTCATGGCAGGTGGAGCCACATTATCTGCTAGTAGATTAGTAGCCGATGACGGTGTTCTTAAGGTACAAACGAGAGCGAAATAGACTATGATAACTTAAGTCTTTTTCTTTCTGTTTTGTTATTATCCCTATTTCGCATACTGATTGTAAACTTTTTAAATTCCAATACCTCACAGTGTACATAATCTCCCAACCGAAGAAAATTTCCAAGAATTCGTGTCGTTTCTTAAGGAGATTAACATAGACCTTACCGATGTACAGGTAAAAAAATGATAGTGGCATATAATGTAGAATATATCAATATAATGCATACTTTCATTCACTCTCTAATTGTTATTTTCTTATATCGTACTCTTACTGGATCCAACAATCCATAAGTATTTGATTTATTTAATTCTATACAAACATAGTGAATGTACCTAAATGGTTAAACAAAATACGTATAAAAACCATATGAGGAATTAGTTATATACAAAATAGTGAATAAACCATAATGAGATATACTTACATGCACCAAACTTGTAATAACCTTATGTCCAACCACTGATTTCCAACGGTCATATCCTTTATATTTCCAGGAAGGATCATGAATTCCTCTAACCCCAGTGTCTCTGAATCATGTTCTAACTCAAGAGTAAACAACGTGTCTTCGTTGCGCAAAAGGAAACATAACATTTTGGCATATGATCCTTTAGAGGAGCCAATAACCCGTTCTGTATCTCATTAGGTGCGTCTGAACATCTGCCTTTTGTGCTTGCACCATGTACAACATCTCTATCAGACAATTGATCATCAGCATCACAATCTTCATTTGTACAATGTGGGACGGTTCCACTAATTCTCTACATAAAAAATGCAGGAACGCAAAACAGAATTAATACAATATATTATACATTTCAAATATCACAATATTCTCACATACTGCATATAACTCTTTTATTTCTTCCGATTCTTTCCTACGAGTTTCCTCCCCCACTTCTAACTTATCTTCAAATTCTTTCTTTCGACTATTTATCTTCCTCTTAAAATCTTCCATTGCTTCTTTTTGCACCTGTACACTACTTTTTATAGACGTGCCAAAAAACACTCTCAAACCAATGCCATCTCCAACCCAACGCACACGCCCACCCCGCTCCTTTATTCTATTGCTTCTATTAATATATCATGACATATTTTTGGAACAAAGGAACCTTCATGGGCTGAGTTAACAACAAATCCTGCACAATATGATAAGGCATACATTGTTAACTACCAAAGCGATTTAAATAACACTAAACATATGCACAAAAAGTCTTACTTAAAATTTTCTCAGCTACTAATCTTGAGGCATCTAGAGTGTAGTCTCCATTTGGTCTCTGTCAAGCCCTCTTCCATTTCTCATGTCGTGATGGTGAAGATGGTTCCCAGTAACGACTCATGGAGTCTCCATCTCCTTGTAGTTGTCGTTTTTCAACAATCATGGTTTTCTCAAGTTTCTTATATCCCCCACGTCACAATCTATGGAGGTATTTGTTTTTTGACTTGTTCAGCTTTCTTGCTTCACTTTTAACCTGTTATAAACATAGGAAAAATATTAACATCCATGATTGTATCCATATAATTATCAGAAAATACAACCGCTACTAACCATGAACTCCTCAGTACTACAACAATTCACAAAATGTTTCCAAACCTTCTTGTCAAGATACAAATATTTCACCCACCGATACTCAATATTAGGCTTAGGCTTCGTAATGTAGTCACTCGTGAGTCATGACTTAAAACTCCTCCAAGCTGTACCAGCATTAATGATCCATTTTTTTTTCCAACTTCGAATCATGACTAAACACAAATGTCAACTACACATTTAAATCAATAAGTATGTATTAGTGTCTATATAACGTAATATCAAATCGATAAAAATTAAAATTAATACCTGAATGTCTGTCCATATGCATTTTTTACCTCTTCTAATACTTCCTTCCAATCATCTTACAATATGTTGACTTTGATACGTCCAAGGAACGCAACATAACTCTTAAAAACAAAGAATGAGAACCATCGAGAATAATATGAACGACATTAAACTCGACCAGAAGTCTGACACATAAATTGCAGACTTTTGTTAATGTAACATCACTATGGCACCTCTTTGCTGTTTTTTTGTTCTGTTACTACATATTGAGAATCATTTTTCATGGTTTCATTTGTATACTAGCTTCGTCGCTACTAGATTAAAAAAAGACCATCTATCAAGACATAAGCATCAACAACAATAAGAATCAACAACAACAATAATCATCATCATCTTCAACAATAAGTATCAACAGCAACAACAAACATCAACAACAATAAGCATCAACAACAATAAATACATAAGTATCAACAAAAATAAGAATCAACAACAACAACAAGCATCATCTTTAATAATAAGCATTAACAATAACAACAACAACAACAACAACAAGTATCAACGACAAAAATAAGCATCATCAACAACAATAAGCATCAACAACAACATTAATAGGCATTAACAAAAACAACAACAAACATCAACATCAACAATAAGCATCAACAACAACAAATACATTAACAATAATAAGAATTAACAACAACAACAAACATCATATTCAACAATAATCATCAACAACAATAATAAGTATCATCAACAACAATAAACATCAATAACAACAATAAGCGTCAACAACAACAAATACATAAGCATCAAGAACAATAAATACATAAGCATTAATAGCAACAAATACATAAATAACAATGGAAAGTGTTGGTACTGTAGATGCACGGGGAAAAATTTGAAGTACTAGAAATTTGACGAATAAGTAAAAAACGAAGTTGTCAAAATCTTTAAGTTCCTCCTTGACAGCTAAATCGAAGACTAGTCAAGAATGAAGAACATGGTGTCAGCTCCTTCCTCGACAGTACGGAAGCATGGACGGTTGAAAATGTTGTTGTTTCTTCCGGTTTGAAGATGGTGTTGAATGTTTCGTTAGGGTTGAAACTGGTTTTGTTTCGTCAGGGTTGAAAATGGCGATGCACATTTTTTTAAGGTTGAAAATCACGTTTCATCAGGGATTGTTTCTTGATGGAAATCAAAATATGGAACGGAAAAGACAAGTTAACTAACTCAGTTTAAAGTTATTAAACGATATCACGACAACTGTTTATCAAAACCATTGTGATATATGATGAAATTTATAAAAAACACTATGTCTTAACCAAATAAAAATTTAATATATATATATATATATATATATATATATATATATATATATATATATATATATATATATATATATATATATATATATATATATATATATATATATATATATATATATATATATATATATATATATATATATATATATATATATATATATATATATATATATATATATATATATATTACAACAATGTTTTTAGACAACACTAGTGATATATATATATATATATATATATATATATATATATATATATATATATATATATATATATATATATATATTACAACAATGTTTTTAGACAACACTAGTGATATATATATATATATATATATATATATATATATATATATATATATATATATATATATATATATATATATATATATATATATATATATATATATATATATATATATATATATATATATATATATATATATATATATATATATATATATATATATATATATATATATATATATATATATATATATATATATATATATATATATATATATATATATATATATATATATATATATATATATATATATATATATATATATATATATATATATATATATATATATATATATATATATATATATATATATATATATATATATATATATATATATATATATATATATATATATATATATATATATATATATATATATATATATATATATATATATATATATATATATATATATATATATATATATATATATATATATATATATATATATATATAAATAAAAATGAAATGCAACGCTAAAATATTGAAGAAATCACGAACTAGCAAGAACTGAGAATCGAACTCGTGAAATGTCAAATGGTATCACCATAGTTATTTTAGAAATATGTGGTAATAAATTAAAAACGTTTAATAAAAAATTAAAAAATATATATAGGCGCTTGAATTTAGAAGTATCTCTATAGTCCTTTGAATGACCGTGGTATTAGTAGCGTCATTGTATGTACTTTTGTAGTAGTGTTAGATGCCACTTGGTGCTATATTGGTTGAAATAGTGGTGCAACTTTCTGATTTTTTGTTGTTGCAATAATATTCGACAACACTGACAATCAGTATGTTTTTAAATCTAAGCATAAGTAAAAATTAAAAATAAAACAATTTAAAAAAATATTTTATTTGTTTGTCTCAAACCGACAACTTTACCGATGAGTTATTGTATGGTCTCTCATACAAAGCTTAGTATTTTTTTGGCGAATCAATTTTCCACCAACGTTTCGCTTTCTTTCAATTCTGCGATGAACGCTTCTATCTATCTCTACATTTCTCTTTTTTTCTTCTCCCTCCTCAGCTCTCTTTCACTATTGAGACAACAACAACCTTTTCTTTTTTCGCTTTCAATTCTCCGAGTGTTTCTATCGGGTATACATCTATCTATCTCTACAATGCTCTTTTTCTTCTTCTTCCTCCTCAACTCTTTTAACATTCGAACTACTTCTCTATCAGAAAAGAATGAATTTTTTTCACGCTTCTATTGTGAAAAGAAATAGAATGCAACAGTTGGTTAATAAAAAGACAAAAATAAACCAAAGAGACAAATAAACTGTGGAATGTTGGATCGAACTCTAGTATGGTCGAAGTCTGTTCGCGAGTAATGCGTGTTGTAGTCGAAGTTTGTTCTAACATGCATTAGTCAATATTGCTAGGGTTGTTAGCATATTGAATTGGGCCTTGCTTGTAAGTCCAATTGTTTAAGTTAGCTTGTACCTAAGTTAACCTGTAATGGGTAATTGTTAAAAAGCCCATTAGGTTAGTGTGCTAATTTATTATAAATAGGATGCTAGTTTCTCAATCTTGACATAAAGAAAAAATAGGAAGATAAAATCCTAATTTCAAGAGAGAGAGGTTATTTTGTTATTCTTGTATACTTGTAATCTTGTTCTAAGAGAAAAGAAAAAATAACAGTTTAATAACCAAGCCTTATTGTTTTCTTCTTTATTAACCCTAACCCTTGTGTGTTTCTTGTTAAGAAACCGTTTATACTTTGTTTAAAAGTATCCGATTCACAACATAAACTTTATTGATATAATTACTTGCAGAAAAATAATAAATGAAGAAGCTAAAGATGTGACTTAAATATTTATATTTTATGTTTGGATAAAAATAATTATATGCTTTAGAAAATAATAAATAATAACACATAAAAAGTAGTAACATGATTAAGCTTTGTTTCTAATTAAATTTGACATAAAGTCTTACGACAATTAGAATAATTAAAGATCATCCACCTAACATCAATAATTTAAAAGGGTGAAAGAATTTGATTTTAGAAATGCGAACGAAGCTGTTCTTAATCAGAGGTAGTTTCTTCGAAAATAGATGTATATGCTTTTGGAGTTGTTCTTTATGAACTAATATCTGCAAAGAATGATATTCTGAAGACAGGTGAAAAATCTGTTCTTGAATCAAAGGGTCTTGTAGCCTTGGTAGATATCCCTCTATAAAACTAAATCATTTTAATTAGTACCTTAATTCTTATGAATTTACCCTTGACATGTTTTCGTTGCAGTTTGAAAATGCACGTATCAGATTGATCCTTCAGAAGCTCTTCGCAAATTGGTTGATCCTAGGCTTAAAGAAAACTATACAATTGATTCTGTTTTGAAGGTTGGAACCATTTCTCTTAGAAACTTTTTTTAAAGTTATTTGAAAGTTACTAAACTCAAATTTTGGAACAATAATTTCTTAAGATGTAATTAATATTTGAATTGCAGATGGCAGAACTTGGAAGAGCATTATACAAGAGACAATCCACTGCTGTCCCCAAGTATGAGATCTTTAGTTGTTGATCTTACGACACTTCCTATGAAAATCAAACACTCACAAATCTTTTGTCAGTGAGATGAAGGTTCTCTGTGGCAGATTGAATCATGTTTGTAAAACTGAAGTAGTTTGGAAGTTTTTTACTTGGTCTTCAAGGTTTATTTCCCAAAATGTTCAAAAAGACATCCTGTAATTATGTTTAGTGAAGTTGTAACACTGAAGTACAATTTGTATATAAGTGTTTTTTTTCTTTTTAAAAAAGGCAATATGTTTTTTTCAACATGAAGACAACAGATAATGCAAAAATAGTAACAGATTATGTATCAAACAAAAATTGAGTTCATTAATCCATTAGCTGAAAACTCAGTATTGTTCCAAGGATTCTTGTTTGAGTTATAATGTTGAAAATTGATAGCACTATTACAATATTTTAATTATCTTTTAGTCTAAATCTTTTGTAGATACATAATGTAATGTTCCACTTTCCAAACAAAAAAATATAACGTTCCACTTTCCAAATAAAAAAATATTCATTCTTACTTGCTCGTTGTGAACTTTTCTTGTTATTTCAACTCTAGATCGCAACTCTCTTTCTGCCTCACTCGATTTGCAGCACTCACTTTGTGGATCTTCAATTCAGGTTCGTTAATGTGATTCCAAATATTGTACATTTCTCTTTTAAATGGTTTATTCTCCAATTATGAGTGCTCCTGTTACCTAAAATTAACTAAATTTGAAGTATATGATGATTTAAGTTTTGATTGATGATTATGTAGTTGATTGGAAATAAAATGCTTTTCTTGTGTTTGACAGGTTTGTAAGGAACTTCTGTCGCAGACTGGTATGCACCATTGTTATTACTTCCATTGATAAACCATTAGTATTACTTCGATTGGTATTACTGTTTTTGAATGTTTATTAGTGATTACGCTGCGATTATACCGTAAAATCTCAGGTGACCATGCGAGGACAGGTGCTGAATGTCTTACTATATAATTACTTGACCAAAATCGGATGTGTTGGATGTCGTGTAACATCCCAAGTACAAATCAGATATGTTGGACGCCATGTGACATCCCAGGTATAACTATGTGCGTTTGAATTTAATTATGTGGTAACCCGTGTTCCGGAGCAGGTTAAGTGTTTTGATGTGTGTGACACCCGTGTGGTTATATTTTTTAGTTAAAATATTCGATTATTGTTTTGGGGTAGTTAAGGGTGTTACAATTATTGTTGTGTTTGTTGTTGTTTTTGTACTTGTCGCTTGTTGCTTTTCCTGTGTTTGTTGTTGTGTTGGTTTTTTGTTGTTTATATGCATTGATTATTATGATAATATTTATTTATATGCATTGATTATTATGATAATATTTCTCACCCTTATGTTGTTTTATGATGCTCTATGAGACATTGCAGAGTAGGTATGCATGGAGGTCTTTTTGTGAAGCGAGTCTTCATTCTTTTGTCGGTCAGCTCTGATATGTAGCACCGGGTAGTTAGGATATATTATTCTTTTGTTATACATTGTACATGTATCTTGTTGTGGAATGTTTATGAATACATGAATGATGTGGTAAATCAAACTAAATGATATATATATATATATATATATATATATATATATATATATATATATATATATATATATATATATATATATATATATATATATATATATATATATATATATATATATATATATATATATATATATATATATATATATATATATATATATATATATATATATATATGTATATGTATATATGTTTGATGTTTATAAATGTTTAGATGTTTCCGCTTTTATTCTAAATATTGAAATGCGGGTGTAAGGACTAAGTTCCTCTGTTGAATGTTACCCCATTGTTGCATATCTTTATTGAGCATGTGTTGTATGTTTTAAATTCAAGTATGATGTGGCACACCTCTTTTATACCGTATTTTAATTATACTTTGATGGATTTTAATACATGCCTAAATGATTTATTTGATTAATTGGGGGTATAGAAAGGGGGTGTTACAGTATGCACCATTGTTAATACTTTAATTGATGCATCATTTTTATTATTTTGATTGTTCTTATAAATAATTTGTTTTAACTTCGATGTAATATTGTAATTTTTCATGTATAGATCTTGTATTGGAGAGGCTTGTCAGAGACCTACGTCGCAGACTGATATGCACTACTTAAAAGGTGAGGCTTAGTCTAATCTTTAATATGATTTTTAATAGACAAATCTTATATATTTGTTATTTTTGTTGTTGTTGTTGTTTGTTGTTGTTGTTGTGCTATTTATTGGTTGTTATGATTGTTGCACCATTGTTATTATTTCGATTGTTCTCTTAAATAATTCGTTTTAACTTTCATGTAATATTGTAATTTTTCATGTATAGATCTTGTATTGCAGAGGCTTGTCAGAGATCTACGTCGTAGACGGGTATGCACTATTGAAAAGGTCAGGCTTAGTGTGATCTTTAATATGATATTTAATAGACAAATCTTATATATTTGTTGTTTTTGTTGTTCATTGTTGTTTTCATGCTTGTTATTGTTGCATTGTATTGTTGTTGTTGTTGTTGTGCTTGTTATTGGTTGTTGTGATTGTTGTATATTTTTGTGCTTGTTGTTGTTGTGCTTGCTGTTGATGTTATTGTTGTTCTGTTTGTTGTTGTTGTGCTTGCTGTTGATGTTATTGTTGTTCTGTTTGTTGCTGTTGTGCTTGTTGTTGATTGTTTTTGTGTTTGTAATTATTGTTGCTTGTTGTTGTTGCTTAAAATCCACCTCGACCTTTAATGCAGAGGCTTTCAAGGGACCTTGGTTGCAGACTATTATGCACCAATTTTATTTCTTTGATTGTTCTCTTAAATAATTCGTTTTAACTTTTATGTATCTTTGTAACTTTTCATATATGGATCTTGTGTGGGAGAGGTTTGTAAGAGACCTTCGTCGCAGACTGGTATGCACCGTTATTATTACTTCCATTGATGAACCATTGTTAGTACTTTGATTGTTAGGACTGTTGTTGCATTTTTATTAGTGATTCCGCTGCGATGATACCGTAAAATTTCAAGTGACCATGCGAGGACAGGTGTTGAATGCCTTACTACATAATTACTTCACCAAAATCAGATGTGTTGGATGTCGTGTAACATCCCAAATACAAATCAGATATGTTGGATGCCGTGTGACATCCCAGGTATAACTTTGTGCGTTTGAATTTATTTATGTGGTAACCCGTGTTCCGGAGCAGGTTAAGTGTTTTGATGTGTGTGACACTCTTGTGGTTATATTTTTTAGTGAAAATATTCAATTATTGTTTTGGGGTAGTTAAGGGTGTTACAGTTATTGTTGTGCTTGTTGTTGTTTTTTTACTTGTTGCTTGTTGCTTTTGTTGTGTTTGTTGTTGTTATGCTTATTGGTTGTTGTGCTTTTTGTTTGTTGTTGTGTTGGTTTTTTGTTGTTGTTATTATGCACCATTATTATTACTTTTATTGATGCAACCATTTTTATTACTTCTATTGTTATTACTATTGTTGCATGTTAATTAGTGATTCCGCTGTGATGATACTGTAAAATCTCAGGTGACCATGCTAGGAAAGGTGCTGAATGCCTTACTATATAATTACTTGACCAAAATCAGATGTGTTGGATGTCGTGTAACATCCCAAGTACAAATCAGATATGTTGGATGCCGTGTGACATCCCAGGTATAATTTTGGGCGTTTAAATTTATTTATGTGGTAACCAGTGTTCCGGAGCAGGTTAAGTGTTTTGATGTGTGTCACAGTCTTGTGGTTATATTTTTTTGTTAAAATATTCGATTATTGTTTTGGGTTAGTTAAGGGTGTTACAATTATTGTTGTGCTTGTTGTTGTTTTTGTACTTGTTGCTTGTTGCTTTTGTTGTGTTTGTTGTTGTTGTGCTTTTTTATTGTTGTTTTGTTGGTTTTTTGTTTTTGTTGATTATTTTTGTGCTTGTTGTTGTTGCTTTTGTTGTTTTCTCTAAAATCCACCTCGACCTTTATTGCAGAGGCTTTCAAGTGATCTAGGTCGCAGACTATTATGCGCCAATTTTATTTCTTTGATTGTTCTCTTAAATAATTTGTTTTAACTTTTATGTATATTTTTAATTTTTCATATAAGGATCTTGTGTTGGAAAGGCTTGCAACGGATCCCCGTCGCAGACTGGTATGCACCATTGTTTTTCCTTCCATTGATGAACCATTGTTATTAATTCGATTAATCACTTAAATAAATCATTTTAACTTTTAAGTAACCTTGTCATTTTACATATTTGGATCTTGTATTGGACAGGCTTGATAGGGACCTACGTCGCAGACTGCTACGCACCATTGTTAATACTTTAATTGATGCACCATTGTTTTTATTTCGATTGTTCTCTTAAATAATTCGTTTTAACTTTAATGTAATATTGTAATTTTTCATGTATGGATCTTGTATTGGAGAGGCTTGTCAGAGACCTACGTCGCAGACTGGTATGAACTATTGAAAAGGTCAGGCTTAGTCTAATCTTTAATATGATTTTTTCTAGACAAATCCATTTTATTTGTTGTTGTTGTTTGTTGTTTTTGTCCTTGTTATCGGTTGTTATGAATGTTGTCTATTTTTGTGCTTTTTGTTGTTGTGCTTGTTGTTGATGTTATTGTTATTCTGTTTGTTGTTGTTCTTGTTGTTGATTACTTTTGTGCTTGTTGTTGTTGTTGGTTGTTGTTGTTGTCTAAAATCAACCTCTACCTTTATTGTAGAGGCTTGAAAGGGATCTAGGCCCCAGACTATTATGCACCAATTTTATTTCTTTGATTGTTCTCTTAAGTAATTCGTTTTAACTTTTATGTATCTTTCTAATTTTTCATATATGGATCTTCTGTTGGAGAGGCTTGCAAGGGACTCCCGTCGCAGACTGGTATGCACCATTGTTTTTACTTACATTGGTTAACCATTGTTATTACTTCGATTGTTCAGTTAAATAATTCGTGTTAACTTTTAATTGACCTTGTTAATTTTCTTGTATTGGAGAGGCTTGTTAGGGATCTACGTCGCAAACCGGTATGGACCATTGTTAACACATTATGTGTATTCTATGCTTGTGTGTGTGTATATATATATATATATATATATATATATATATATATATATATATATATATATTTATATATATATATATATATATATATATATATATATATATATATATATATATATATATATATATGCATTGATTATTATGATAATATTTATTTATATGCATTGATTATTATGATAATATTTCTCACCCTTCTGCTGTTTAATGATGCTCTATGAGGCATTGCAGAGTAGGTATGCACGGAGGTCTTTTTGTGAAGCGATTCTTCATTCTTTTGTCGGTCAGCTCTGATATGTAGCACTGGGCAGCTAGTATATATTATTCTTTTGTGATACATTGTACATGTATCTTGTTGTGGAATGTTTATGAAAACATGAATGATGTGGTAAATCAAACTAAATGATATATATATATATATATATATATATATATATATATATATATATATATATATATATATATATATATATATATATATATATATATATATATATATATATATATATATATATATATATATATATATATATATATATATATATATATATATATATATATATATATATATATATATATATATATATATATGTTTGATGTTTATAAATGTTTAGATGTTTCCGCTTTTATTCTAAATATTGAAATGCGGGTGTAAGGACTAAGTTCCACTGTTGAATGTTACCCCACTGTTGCATATCTTTATTGAGTAGGTGTTGTATGTTTTAAATTCATGTATGATGTGGCACACCTCTTTTATACCGTATTTTAATTATACTCTGATGGATTTTAATACATGCCTAAATGATTTATTTGATTAATTGGGGGTATAGAGAGGGGGTGTTACAGTATGCACCATTGTTAATACTTTAATTGATGCATCATTTTTATTATTTCGATTGTTCTTATAAATAATTCGTTTTAACTTCGATGTAATATTGTAATTTTTCATGTATGGATCTTGTATTGGAGAGGCTTGTCAGAGACCTACGTCACAGACTGATATGCACTACTTAAAAGGTGAGGCTTAGTCTAATCTTTAATATGATTTTTAATAGACAAATCTTATATATTTGTTATTTTTGTTGTTTCTGTTGTTGTTTGTTGTTGTTGTGCTATTTATTGGTTGTTATGATTGTTGCACCATTGTTATTATTTCGATTGTTCTCTTAAATAATTCATTTTAACTTTGATGTAATATTTTAATTTTTCATGTATAGATCTTGTATTGCATAGGCTTGTTAGAGATCTATGTCGCAGACTGGTATGCACTATTGAAAAGGTCAGGCTTAGTGTAATCTTTAATATGATTTTTAATAGACAAATCTTATATATTTGTTGTTTTTGTTGTTCATTGTTGTTGTCATGCTTTTTATTGTTGCATTGTATTGTTGTTGTTGTTGTTGTGCTTGTTATTGGTTGTTGTGACTGTTGTCTATTTTTGTGCTTGTTGTTGTTGTGCTTGCTGTTGATGTTATTGTTGTTCTCTTTTTTGTTGTTGTGCTTGCTGTTGATGTTATTTTTGTTCTGTTTGTTTCTGTTGTGCTTGTTGTTGATTGTTTTTGTGTTTGTAATTATTGCTGCTTGTTGTTGTTGCTTAAAATCCACCTCGACCTTTAATGCAGAGGCTTTCAAGGGACCTAGGTTGCAGACTATTATGCACCAATTTTATTTCTTTGATTGTTCTCTTAAATAATTTGTTTTAACTTTTATGTATCTTTGTAACTTTTCATATATGGATCTTGTGTGGGAGAGGTTTGTAAGAGACCTTCGTCGCAGACTGGTAGGCACCGTTATTATTACTTCCATTGATGAACCATTCCTAGTACTTCGATTGTTAGGACTGTTGTTGCATTTTTGTTAGTGATTCCGCTGCGATGATACCGTAAAATTTCAAGTGACCATGCGAGGACAGGTGCTGAATGCCTTACTACATAATTACTTTACCAAAATCAGATGTGTTGGATGTCGTGTAACATCCCAAGTACAAATCAGATATGTTGGATGCCGTGTGACATCCCAGGTATAACTTTGTGCGTTTGAATTTATTTATGTGGTAACCCGTGTTCCGGAGCAGGTTAAGTGTTTTGATGTGTGTGACACTCTTGTGGTTATATTTTTTAGTGAAAATATTCAATTATTGTTTTGGGGTAGTTAAGGGTGTTACAGTTATTGTTGTGCTTGTTGTTGTTTTTGTACTTGTTTCTTGTTGCTTTTGTTGTGTTTGTTGTTGTTATGCTTATTGGTTGTTGTGCTTTTTGTTTGTTGTTGTGTTGGTTTTTTGTTGTTGTTATTATGCACCATTATTATTACTTTTATTGATGCAACCATTTTTATTACTTCTATTGTTATTACTATTGTTGCATGTTAATTAGTGATTCCGCTGCGATGATACCGTAAAATCTCAGGTGACCATGCGAGGACAGGTGCTGAATGCCTTACTATATAATTACTTGGCCAAAATCAGATGTGTTGGATGTCATGTAACATACCAAGTACAAATCAGATATGTTGGATGCCGTGTGACATCCCAGGTATAACTTTGGGCGTTTAAATTTAGTTATGTGGTAACCAGTGTTCCGGAGCAGGTTAAGTGTTTTGATGTGTGTCACACTCTTGTGGTTATATTTTTTTGTTAAAATATTCGATTATTGTTTTGGGTTAGTTAAGGGTGTTACAATTATTGTTGTGCTTGTTGTTGTTTTTGTACTTGTTGCTTGTTGTTTTTGTTGTGTTTGTTGTTGTTGTGCTTTTTGATTGTTGTTTTGTTGGTTTTTTGTTTTTGTTGATTATTTTTGTGCTTGTTGTTGTTGCTTTTGTTGTTTTGTCTAAAATCCACCTCGACCTTTATTGCAGAGGCTTTCAAGTGATCTAGGTCGCAGACTATTATGCACCAATTTTATTTCTTTAATTGTTCTCTTAAATAATTTGTTTTAACTTTAATGTATATTTTTAATTTTTCATATAAGGATCTTGTGTTGGAAAGGCTTGCAAGGGATCCCCGTCGCAGACTGATATGCACCATTGTTTTTCCTTCCATTGATGAACCATTTTTATTAATTCGATTAATCACTTAAATAAATCGTTTTAACTTTTAAGTAACCTTGTCATTTTACATATTTGGATCTTGTATTGGACAGGCTTGATAGGGACCTACGTCGCAGACTGCTATGCACCATTGTTAATACTTTAATTGATGCACCATTGTTTTTATTTCGATTGTTCTCTTAAATAATTCGTTTTAACTTTAATGTAATATTGTAATTTTTCATGTATGGATCTTGTATTGGAGAGGCTTGTCAGAGACCTACGTCGCAGACTGGTATGAACTATTGAAAAGGTCAGGCTTAGTCTAATCTTTAATATGATTTTTTCTAGACAAATCCATTTTATTTGTTGTTTTTGTTTGTTGTTTTTGTCCTTGTTATCGGTTGTTATGAATGTTGTCTATTTTTGTGCTTTTTGTTGTTGTGCTTGTTGTTGATGTTATTGTTATTCTGTTTGTTGTTGTTCTTGTTGTTGATTACTTTTGTGCTTGTTGTTGTTGGTTGTTGTTGTTGTCTAAAATCAACCTCGACCTTTATTGTAGAGGCTTGAAAGGGATCTAGGTCCCAGACTATTATGCACCAATTTTATTTCTTTGATTGTTCTCTTAAGTAATTCGTTTTAACTTTTATGTATCTTTTTAATTTTTCATATATGGATCTTCTGTTGGAGAGGCTTGCAAGGGACTCCCGTCACAGACTGGTATGCACCATTGTTTTTGCTTACATTGGTTAATCATTGTTATTACTTCGATTGTTCAGTTAAATAATTCGTGTTAACTTTTAATTGACCTTGTTAATTTTCTTGTATTGGAGAGGCTTGTTAGGGATCTACGTCGCAGACCGGTATGGACCATTGTTAACACATTATGTGTATTCTATGCTTGTATATATATATATATATATATATATATATATATATATATATATATATATATATATATATATATATATATATATATATATATATATATATATATATATATATATATATATATATATATATATATATATATATATATATATATATATATATATATATATATATATATATATATATATATATATATATATATATATATATATATATATATATATATATATATATATATATATATATATATATATATATATATATATATATATATATATATATATATATATATATATATATATATATATATATATATATATATATATATATATATATATATATATATATATATATATATATATATATATATATATATATATATATATATATATATATATATATATATATATATATATATATATATATATATATATGCATTGATTATTATGATAATATTTATTTATATGCATTGATTATTATGATAATATTTCTCACCCTTCTGCTGTTTAATGATGATCTATGAGGCATTGCAGAGTGGGTATGCACGGAGGTCTTTTTGTGAAGCGAGTCTTCATTCTTTTGTCGGTCAGCTCTGATATGTAGCACTGGGCAGCTAGGATATATTATTCTTTTGTGATACATTGTACATGTATCTTGATGTGGAATGTTTATGAAAACATGAATGATGTGGTAAATCAAACTAAATGATATATATATGTATATATGTTTGATGTTTATAAATGTTTAGATGTTTCCGCTTTTATTCTAAATATTGAAATGCGGGTGTAAGGACTAAGTTCCACTGTTGAATGTTACCCCACTGTTGCATATCTTTATTGAGCAGGTGTTGTATGTTTTAAATTCAAGTATGATGTGGCACACCTCTTTTATACCGTATTTTAATTATACTCTGATGGATTTTAATACATGCCTAAATGATTTATTTGATTAATTGGGGGTATAGAGAGGGGGTGTTACAGTATGCACCATTGTTAATACTTTAATTGATGCATCATTTTTATTATTTCGATTGTTCTTATAAATAATTTGTTTTAACTTCGATGTAATATTGTAATTTTTCATGTATGGATCTTGTATTGGAGAGGCTTGTCAGAGACCTACGTCACAGACTGATATGCACTACTTAAAAGGTGAGGCTTAGTCTAATCTTTAATATGATTTTTAATAGACAAATCTTATATATTTGTTATTTTTGTTGTTGTTGTTTTTGTTTGTTGTTGTTGTGCTATTTATTGGTTGTTATGATTGTTGCACCATTGTTATTATTTCGATTGTTCTCTTAAATAATTCGTTTTAACTTTGATGTAATATTTTAATTTTTCATGTATAGATCTTGTATTGCAGAGGCTTGTTAGAGATCTATGTCGCAGACTGGTATGCACTATTGAAAAGGTCAGGCTTAGTGTAATCTTTAATATGATTTTTAATAGACAAATCTTATATATTTGTTGTTTTTGTTGTTCATTGTTGTTGTCATGCTTTTTATTGTTGCATTGTATTGTTGTTGTTGTTGTTGTTGTTGTTGTTGTTGTGCTTGTTATTGGTTGTTGTGATTGTTGTCTATTTTTGTGCTTGTTGTTGTTGTGCTTGCTGTTGATGTTATTGTTGTTCTCTTTTTTGTTGTTGTGCTTGCTGTTGATGTTATTTTCGTTCTGTTTGTTGCTGTTGTGCTTGTTGTTGATTGTTTTTGTGTTTGTAATTATTGTTGCTTGTTGTTGTTGCTTAAAATCCACCTCGACCTTTAATGCAGAGGCTTTCAAGGGACCTAGGTTGCAGACTATTATGCACCAATTTTATTTCTTTGATTGTTCTCTTAAATAATTCGTTTTAACTTTTATGTATCTTTGTAACTTTTCATATATGGATCTTGTGTGGGAGAGGTTTGTAAGAGACCTTCGTCGCAGACTGGTAGGCACCGTTATTATTACTTCCATTGATGAACCATTCCTAGTACTTCGATTGTTAGGACTGTTGTTGCATTTTTGTTAGTGATTCCGCTGCGATGATACCGTAAAATTTCAAGTGACCATGCGAGGACAGGTGCTGAATACCTTACTACATAATTACTTTACAAAAATCAGATGTGTTGGATGTCGTGTAACATCCCAAGTACAAATCAGATATGTTGGATGCCATGTGACATCCCAGGTATAACTTTGTGCGTTTGAATTTATTTATGTGGTAACCCGTGTTCCGGAGCAGGTTAAGTGTTTTGATGTGTGTGACACTCTTGTGGTTATATTTTTTAGTCAAAATATTCAATTATTGTTTTGGGGTAGTTAAGGGTGTTACAGTTATTGTTGTGCTTGTTGTTGTTTTTGTACTTGTTGCTTGTTGCTTTTGTTGTGTTTGTTGTTGTTATGCTTATTGGTTGTTGTGCTTTTTGTTTGTTGTTGTGTTGGTTTTTTGTTGTTGTTATTATGCACCATTATTATTGCTTTTATTGATGAACCATTTTTATTACTTCTATTGTGTTGCACCCCAAAATTTGACCAACCAATTATCGCATTTGGCTTATGTTTCGACCAATTTTGCATTCTGCATTTACATACCGCATACATTGCATTTTTGCAGTCAGATTGATTTTATCGGGATTACAGCCATCTCCTGGCGTTTCAGGCATTCCCGACCACAGATACGAGGATTTATTTTGAGAATATGTGCCCATCCCGGTGTTTTCAGCTCTCGCTGTTGTTTTTGAGGACATTTCGGTGTCCGGTTTTTACCGTTATTTCGCTATGTTCGCGCATCTTTTTTTTCCGATTTAATTGACCTTCCTTGCATTTTTAGATTTTTCTCTTATTTTCTAGAATTATTAGAAGCTTTTAATGAATTTTAAATGGATCTTAATTGTTTTTCTAGAATTTTAATTCTTTTAAATAGATTTTAATAGCTTTTTAGGGGTTTATTTTCTATTATAGAATTTAATAGGTCTTAATAACATTTCTATATTTTAGAGGTCATTAGAATATCATTTTTAATCTTTGATAGATTTTAAATAGAATTGTAGGTTAATTTCTTTTTTTAATAGGTAATAGGTAATAGATTTTAATAGGTAATCATTTTCTTTTAATTAGATATTAATCATTCTGTCAAATAGGGTCTTAACTAGCAGCTTTTTTAAATAGGTCCAGTATTAATTTCCGTTTCAGAATTAATTCAGGTTTTAGTCATTTTAACAACCATTAATTAGCTTTAATCTGAGTTGGTTAATTGGTTTTTTAATTCAGAGTATTAGCCATTTTCGTGGGCCACTTGGCCATTTCTGAGGCCCAAGTCCAAACTGTGACACATGTCATACATATAAAACCTCCACGTGCTCTCTCTCTCTCTCTCTCTCTCTCTCTCTCTCTCTCTCTCTCTCTCTCTCTCTCTCTCTCTCTCTCTCTCTCTCTCTCTCTCTCTCTCTCTCTCTCTCTCTCTCTCTCTCTCTCTCTCTCTCTCTCTCCGCCAACTCACTCCTCCACACTGCATGCATGCTTGCCAACTCACTTCTGCATGTGCTTTCATGTTGCCACCTATCCACATCACCTACACGTGGCCACCGCACGTCCTCCCTCTCCCATGCATGGCCATACATGTCACATCCCTATCCTCCCTCACTTCCTCACCGACCGGCATGCATGCGCCGGAGGACAGCCGTAACCGTCGCCGGAAACGGCCTTCACCCACCGGAAAACTCATCATGATCTCCAGATCTTCATCCACTCATCTTCATGATTTTCCAGAAACGCCACAAAATTTCATCAATCCCACCATGTTCATCTGAACCTTAAACTGTCTTCATCCAGATTTGTCCAGAAACCGATGAAGATTCATCAACCTTCGTCCTCGTTCTTCATGATTTTCCAGAAACGATCAAGAACCTCCAACCATGTTCATCATTCTCCAGATCCTTCCGAATCCGTTCATCAGTTTCAAGGTGTTCTTCGTGAACTTCATCAATCATCCAAGAACTTCTCCAGGAATTCCAGATCTACACCGTGTTCATGCAAGAGCTTCATCTTCATGACTGATTTCTCCATAATCATCAACATCAGTTCCAAGATTCGTCAACAGCTTTCAAGATCACGAATAAACTCAACGATAACATCTGAAACGCTTTTTCCAGATCTCCTTCAAGCCTTCATGGATCTTCCTCCAAATGATTCTTGAAACGGACGAGTGAGACATCAGTTGATCCCGTGAAACATCTCTGGATCTCCGTAACTAACTGCAAATCTTCATCTTCTCCATGAAAATCTTATGGATCCTCAACAAGAGCAATCATCAGCTTCATCTTGTTTAGTTTTGAGGTGGAGGATTTCGTTAGTTCATTAGGGCTTGTAGGTTGCAGATTGAGATCGTGAGAAGTTTGATGGAAAAGAGAACAGTGAGGAAGATAAGAGAGAAAGTTGAGGGGATGAGTTTTGTGAGTGGAGATTGAAGGACTGGAGACGGTGAAGGAGAAGTCCGATGGCGACGGCGATGAAGGAGAAGAAACCCTAGGGTTTCTGTTGGAAATGAGAAAGAGGAAGACAAGGATTGGACCGGTTGGGGTTCTTTGGGCTTAAGGCCCAATTTCATGTTTGGGACTCACACTCCCCGTCTCCATGTTCACCCTCCGTTTTTTTGGTTGTTTTGATTCTTGTTGGGCTAGGCCCAACTGATTGTTAAAGTCTACACCCTCCGTTTTCACTATCACGCCCCTCCGTTTTTGGCTGCAATTGGTTGTTGGGCTGGGCCCAAGTATTTTTGTTTTCTTACTGACTACACCATTCAATTCCCAGCGCACCCCCCAGTTCCATTTATTTTTTTGTTGTTTTGAATGTATTGTGGGCTTAAAGCCCAGTGGTGGTTTTTTTTACTGCATTTCACCCCTTTTGCAGGCTGTACCCCCTTCCCTTTATTTTTCCAATTTCTCTTGTATTGGACATATGTTTGTAATAATTGTAGATTGTATTTTTCTATTTTCTCTTAGGGATTATAGTTTATAATTTTAGAATATTATTGCATATTTTTAATATAGGTTTTATATGGTAGAATTTATATTCTATTATTTTTAGCATATTATAGGATATATAGATATTAGTATAGAATTTTCACTTCTATTTTCTTGTTAGAAATTATAGACTATTGTGCATAGAGTAGAATTCCCATTTTATTTTCTATTATGCAATTTCCTTTTAATATTTCTTTAGAGTTTTATTCTAGTAGAAATTAATTGCCGTATTTTAGGAGTAGACTATTATTTCCATTTAGTGTTGGATTTCTCTCCTATTTTCGTTTCTTATGCGGTTTTATCTCCGATTTTATTTTTGGCTGGCCGTGTGATACGAATCAATTGGAGAATGATTTTCGATATCATTTCTCTATCTTGTCTTTGACACGGATATCAATATGCTACCTCTTAGAGTTTGATTTCTTGTATAAGTCGAACCATGACGGTCTAAGCGTTACATTGTTCCTGATTCGAGCGTCCTCATCAAGGATCCAGAGAGGAGAAGATTGGAATGGAGCTTGCGCACATGTCAGGGGCCAACGGAGCCGCTTCGTTCAACATCATCTTTCTTATTCAAATCTTCGTGCAACCGTCGAGTGTTGTGAGCTGTATCGTTAGATACGTAAGAAATGACAGTTGAGGAGTTTCTTCTCAATCGTCTAGGATGTCTAGTATGGTACCCCTTGGGTGACATGCGACGCATTCGCTCCTACGCCTTAGGTTCTTGCATGTGTGTCCCGAGTTCCTTCCCGTTTAGGCGTATGCCTGCTTCCTCTTTGTTCTCGCCCCTGTACGATCGAAACCCTTTTCTCTCGCGTTCAGGCGATTGAGACCTCTTCTCTTGCCCCTGTGCAATTGAGACTCATTTTCCCGCCGAACTACGTTTGCTCTGATCTCTTGTGCCAGACGAGAGTACGTAGGCATACGATGCGATATCCTAGGGAGCTACCTTTTTTCCCTTTTCCTGTTTTGCTGTACTTAAGCTGAACTACAGTTGCTCTGATTTCTCGTACTAGATGAGAATATGTAGGCATAGGATGCGATATCCTAGCAAGCACACTAACAACTAACTTCTCTGTTCTCTCGCTGCCGTGCGATCGAGACTTTCCCGTTGATGACTAATGTTTCCCTTTCTCTTGCCCGAGCGCAATCGAGACTACGCCGTAGTTCTAAGTCCCGTAGGTTCTCATACCTTTAAACCCGACATACTACGTCCGTTCTACCGCAAACAGGTAACGCCTAAGTCTCCGTCGAGCGAGCATCATACACTTAACTGCTAGAATGCATACGCTAGTATCGTCAATCCTTTCTCTCACCCCCGTGTGATTGAGAACACCCTGTCTAGCCGTAGTTAGCCCGAACTACGTCGACTCTGATTTCTCATTCTCCGATGAGAATACATAGGCATAGAGCGCGATGCTCTATCGAGTCAATTTCTTTCCGTTTAGCCTTAGAAGCCGTAGATAGATTGTTTTTCAGCCGTAGACAAACCAACAAGCGTGGATCCCATCGAGTACGATGGACGTGAGGGGTGCTAATACCTTCCCCTTGCGTAACCGACTCCCGAACCCAGACAATGGTTGTAATGACCTTGTCTTATACCATTTCGTCAGGTTTTTTCCGATCGTTTCCTTTCCCGTTCTGAGGGATAAATAACGAAAGGTGGCGACTCTTCTGTTTTTCCGGCCTCGATTTTCGCAGTAGCGACAGCTGGCGACTCTGCTGGGGAATCTGGTTCTCTAAGCGAGTCTTGTCTTGGATTCTCTTCCTAGCTTCCTGGGCAATCCCAGCAGCTGGCGACTCTGCTGGGGACTCCAACGGTTCCTATGCGAGTCAATCGGGGGATCCAACGTCCCTGAGAGAGTCAATCCTAGCACTTGTTTGCTTGTCTTCGGGTTTTTTTGTGTGCGTTGTATGTTGTATATTACTGTTGTATTTACTTTCCGCACTCTTATTTTTATGCTATTGTGCTGTTGTGGGAGGGGAGCTATGATGAGTGAGAAGCCAGACCCAGGTTTGAGTGTACCTAGCATTAGTTGTGGAAATTAGTGAGCGCGTGCTTGCTTTGCAGGCACTACTGTCTCATGAAATCCACGCTCAGACGAGGTTCTCCCGGTTGACTTCTTTTCCAGCCCTTTGGGCTTGAGGGGTTGTTGGTTTGGAGGATTGTCGACTCTGGGGACCGATAATTTGAGATTCAACTAAGTGAGGCCGCTTCAAGAGATGATGATGCCACACCTTCTGGGTATCGTATCATCGTTCTTGAAAGTCTGTGATGCTGATGACTGCATAGGATGCCGAACCTATGTCAGTTTAGGTCCATACCCGTGAGTGGGAGGGGTTTTGCAGGAAACTTGACTTCCAGCCTACCCGACATTTTGGTTTTCTCTCGTCAAAGCGAACCTATCCCGTCAGCAGCGCAACAATATTCAGAGCTTTGTGGGGGCTGTGATCCCGTGTTTATAGCATTTTGCATTTCATGTGCATCTCATGCTTGCATATCCATCCTCGGCCGGATCAGAGAGCTTACCCGTCTTTTGTCCAACTCGCAGTTGACTCCCCGACATTCGCATTGGACTTGAGTTAGTTTCTGGAAGGATCATGAACTCCGAAGAGCAGGATCAGTTTGTTACCAGGGTAGAGTTTGAGTTGTTGAAGAACCAGTTGAGTCAGTTCATGGAAGCCATAACAGCTATGAATAGAGGAGAGAACAACATTCAGAGAACTCCGACGAACAATGTCGCTCAGCCTGTGCAAACCCCTGTCAGAGTCCCACCTTCTCTCGATGACACAGAGTATCAAGGTTTCACTTTCTCCACGCCAGATTCTCCCAGGATTGTTCCTTCTCCGTGGATAGTCCCACATCCAAGAGTTGTTCCGCAGGTTAATATTCAGAACCCTAGGGCTGTTGAGGATACGAGGAGACTTCAGCTGTTGGAAGATCAGATGGCTGCCTTGATAAATAAGAATACTCTCGACCTGAATGCTGCGAGCATGTGTTTGGTGCCAGGCCTTGTGTTGCCTCTGAAGTTCAAGATGCCCACTTTTGAGAAGTACAAAAGGGATAGTTATCTGAAGCTACATTTGGTTATGTTCTGCAAAAGAATGACTTCACATGTCACCGATGACAAGCTTATGATTCACTGTTTCTAAGATAGTTTGATCGGAGCATCTTTGGATTGGTACATGCAGTTGAAGAGTGATAACATTAAGTCATGGTCTGATTTAGCCAATGCCTTCGTGAAGCAGTACGACTACAACCTGGATATGAATCCTAGTCGCGTGCATTTGCAAGAATTATATCAGGCGGAGAACAAATCCTTTAGAGGGTAGGTGCAGAGATGGAGAGAATTGGCTGCTCGTGTTCAACCACCGCTTGTGGAGAGAGAAATGGTCGACCTTTTCATGGGTACTCTGAAGGGCCGTTATTATGACACATTGTTCAGTTGTGGAAATGCAAGCTTTGCGGACTTGATAAGAGTAGGAGAACGTGTTGAGAGCGGAATCAAGAGCGGAAAGATTCAGGACATTCCTTGTGCTTCAGTTTATGAAGATGAATCCATTGTCAGTTCTCGAGAAGCATGGGAGAAAGGAAGCAATGTTGTCACAGAATCTCCCGTACCTTAGATTCAGTATCCCGACACTTCGAGTGCTCAGAGCCAGCAACCTGTTGAGTCTGTCTATCAGATATCTGTTACCTGCCAGAGTCAACAGTCGTATCATTGTTCGCCACGTCAGCACGCCCGACGAAGACCAAGGAAACCTGAAAGGCAGTTTACTCTGCTACCGTTGTCATATAGTCAATTGTTGCTGGATTTGGTTGAAAGTGGGCTGATAGTGCCAAAGGAGACTGATCCAACGATCCCGCCTTACCCTCTAGGTTTTGATGCCAACGCCCGCTGTGGGTACCATGTTGGGGCACAGAGGCATTCCACAGATGATTGTAAGGTGCTTCAGAGCCAAATTCAGACCTTGCTGAATTCCAACAGGATAACTATCATGCCTCAGGGTGTCGACCTTCCTTCATCCAGCCAAGTGGATGAATCAGTTCAGGTTATGGGAGAGTTCACTGATAGTAGATGTTCAGAGGAGTATCAGGATGACTTTGACGATCAATTCTGAAGATGGCTAGCTCAGCAGCAAATCAAGTTCGAAAATCCCAGTTCCTAGAAGCTGGCAATCCTTGTTTTATCATGTCATGTCTTTGCATTTGTAGATTCTTTTATGTTAAAGCGCAAATTACCTTCGTAAAACTTGTATTGTTTTCAATTGATATTGATAATGAAATGAGTATGCATGTTTTGATTTAATCCGGTCGTGTTCACTCAATTTTTACAGATATCCAATGCTTTATTAAACGGAATCTGGGGAGGATGACGAAGTTAAAAGACGCGCAAGCTTCCAAGTGTATGCTTTTGAAAATAAAACCTGCTGATGATGTACAAGCATTGTTTCAAATCCATAAACACCGGAGGTATAAGGAAGATAATCCCTTGTCAACCCCTTTGAGCCTTGTAGTAGGAGTTCCTTTCTGAAAACGGAAAAAACCTCTATCTTAACCTGGGGCAGGGTAGGTGTTAGCTAATTTGACCGAGCATCCAAATTGCAGAAAGGAGTGTCCGTTCGAGGATCAATCACACCTCTAGAGGCCGTGCCTAAAAAACCACAGTGGTTAAGCATCAGGAGTGAAACAGTCACATTATTCCTCAAAGAGTCAGACAACTCGTGTCACACGACTTGTTCGAAATAAGGAAAAAGAATCAAAAGCCCGCAAAGTCAAAACTTGAAAACAAATGACTTAGGCAAAAATGAGGGCATCCTGCTGGACTTAATAATCAGAAGAAGCTCAAAAGAGCCAGTCCAGGCAAAAATTAGGGAAAGCGAAAAACTGGGAAAAAACGAAAAGGATCACAAAAGAAAAATCCTCAAATGAAGTACGAGTCATGTGACCCCAAGTGTCAAAGACGAAAAGTGAGTGGCTGTCACTCCCCAAATTCATGGTTTCTCGAACTATCACTCCTATCTTTCAACCTTTAAGAGGTAAACGCTAAGGTCGAATTAGCCGAACGTAGGATTGGAGAACATCAAGGAGAATGGGGTGGGTTAAAATCAACTTTGAGCCTTTATCCTTTCCTTTCAAAACCGTGAGCCTTACCACGTTACAACCTTCAAAAGTCCTAATTAAAGCAGGTTTGTTTCGAAGGCATACTTTGGTAAAGATCGTGTCGAAAATGACTCTTGAAAGGGGTTCTTCTTACCATGTTGGTATTGATGTCGATATTCTGATAGATGAGTTGTTCATTATATGCCATAAAATGTTTTTTCCTTTCCAATGAACAGATTGGATGTTAAAACTGTCATATGCATTGCATTAATATATCTTTTATGTAGAACAACTTGTTTTACTTGTGAGTAAGCGCTGGACAGCAGGAAAGTTTCCTACAGTGAAAAGTCTGATCAGGATAGAATGCAGAATGCCCGAATACTCTGTGAACCGGGGCAAGCTATATCAGGTAATCCCTATGGATGTCAGCCATGTGATGTCAGCCAGCCGAAGTCGGTTATTCTGAAGCAGTCAGGTCGAGATTTGATGAATCTCTCGAGGACAACCAGTGTACTTCCCTGCAGATCAGCCTATCAGGGGTAAAGTCGTTGCAGACAGGGGCAGGCCACTCTACGAAAAGTGCAAAAGTTGTTCCTTGTCTGAGGGGCATTTGATCCGAAGCATCTCTCCGAGGTTTAGAGTGCTGGGGCAGTTCTTGTCAGACCATCAGGGTACATATTTTCAGATTTCCTTTTGAGGAATATCCCCACAGGGATCCCACAGACTGGGGCATATCAAAAGCGAAGGAATTGTTCCTCTCCGTTTTATCAGAGCTACTCAGAGCTACTCAAGCAGGTTTCAGCCAATCTTAAAGTGTGAGACGAATGTCGGGAAGTTGTGCTACTATCCCTTGACCCCAACCAGAAACTGTGAATTCAGACAGGATGTTTTCCAACATCATTCGTACCTGACCCGTCACGGATAGCCTAAAGCCCAATCCTTATTGGCGCGCCATTCCTAAAAAGCCCAATCCATATTGGCAATCACTGTGAAGCCCAATCCGTGTTGGCGCATCAGTTTTAAAATCCAATCTTCATTGGTATGCAGGGAGACTCCGTCTGTTTTTCCCAGCAAAAGTCCAATCTTTATTGGCACGTGTAAGCTATCCCCAGGGAAGTCTGATAATGCTTAGCTCATTTGGTTATCCCCGGCGGAGTCGGTTCACCTTTCCAGCATTTATTTTGCTGGAATATTCCTATGGTACCCGGTTATCCCCAGCGGAGTTGGCTTTGTCTTCAGCATTTATTTTGCTGAAGCGGTTCCGTATCCATTTTCTCCGGCAGCGGAGTTGGCTTCACCTTTCCAGCATTTATTTTGCTGGATTGGTCCTTCTGTGTACAGCTTTTCCCCAGCAGCCCGAGCCTGCATTTACATCTTGCATATATCATCATATTTGCATCATATTTGCATTTCATCGTCAAATGCGTAGCATTCCATCTTATATGGAGCATTACACCATAGAAGAATGCAAACATACGCATATGCATACGAAGCATAAGCCAGTTTTTCTATCAGCCTTCCGTGGCAACGTGAAACACTCTGTAATCAGTTTAGGGGCATTTATCCAGCAGCTTTGTTCAGACAACTCTTTGGGTTATTTGATTTTCAGATCATACGATGGTTATGCTTTGTCCATCAATCATCTGATGACGACAGACTTTTCTTTCCGTCAATTCCTCTTGAAGACGTATACCTCTGAGCAGGTTTTTTGCCCGTCAGTTCCAATTGACGATGTGTTTTTTCCTGCAGGAGATTGGAATTCTTATTCAGGATGGTCTCCGAATATTCAGATTTTTTGGCATGAGATATGCGATGATGACGTTCGTCCTATCATGTGTGTTTTTATCAGAGTTACTTGGTTAAGTTTCCCTTCTTCCCCAGTGAAGTTTTCCTCAAATTGTTGTTACGTCAGCGTTAAAAGATCCCATGGATTAAACTTGAGATTTTTACCCGTGATGGACGGAGATGTTACCTGTGTTGATAGAGATCTTTACCCATGATGGACGGAGATGTTACCTGTGCTGATAGAGTTTTTACCCGTGTTGACGAAGATTGTTAACCGGGTTGACAGAGTTATTACCCTGGCTGATAGAGTTATTACCCTGGTTGATGGAGTTATTACCCTGGTTGATGGAGTTATTATCCTGGTTGATGGAGTTATACCCTGGTTGATGGAGTTATACCCTGGTTGATGGAGTTATTACCCGTAGTTAATGGAGTTATTACCCGTAGTTGATGGAGTTATTACCTTTGTCAATGGAGCTATTACCGGTGTTGGCAGAATCATTACCCGTGCTAACGGAGTGGCTCCCTGTGGAATTATTTATTCAAGTGTCTATGTTGTCGGAGGTGTCCCCCGCATAGTAGCTTGTTCAGATCTTCGGATGCCTGGTTCGCGCTTTACGTTTGTTTCTTCACAAATGAAGGTCAAGAAGTTTGTGATTTTGACGTGGTCCTATGGCTCGATGCCTGCTTATTGTAGCAAAATTTGAAGTTCGATTGATGATCCAACACTTGCAGCGTCACACGGGTGATGGATGGCGAGATTAGATGTTTTTTATCAGATGATTGACCAGTTATTGCTGTGACAACTGGATTCAGTGTTCTGGATACTTTGTTCCCCAAGCAGTTTGTGCAGTTTATTTCTGCAAGTTAGCAAATTTCTGGGTTTCTTTAGTATTCAACCGTCTTCTACCTTTGAATGTTTGAGAGTCGTTCGCTTCTCAACCCTTCAGGTCCAAGCCGTTTGAATAGGGGCAGCTGTTGCACCCCAAAATTTGACCAACTAATTATCGCATTTGACTTATGTTTCGACCCATTTTGCATTCTGCATTTACATACCGCATACATTGCATTTTTGCAGTCAGATTGATTTTATCGGGATTACAACCCTCTCCTGGCGTTTCAGGCATTCCTGGCCACAAATACGAGGATTTATTTTGAGAATTTGTGCCCGTCCCGGTGTTTTCAGCTCTCGTTGTTCTTTTTGAGGACATTTCGGTGTCTGGTTTTTACCGTTATTTCGCTATGTTCGCGCATCTTTTTTTTTCCGATTTAATTGACCTTCCTTGCATTTTTAGATTTTTCTGTTAATTTCTAGAATTATTAGATAGCTTTTAATGAATTTTAAATGGATCTTAATTGTTTTTCTAGAAATTTAATTCTTTTAAATAGATTTTAATAGCTTTTTAGGGGTTTATTTTCTATTATAGAATTTAATAGGTCTTAATAACATTTCTATATTTTAGAGGTCATTAGAATATCATTTTTAATCTTTGATAGATTTTAAATAGAATTGTAGGTTAATTTCTTTTTTTTAATAGGTAATAGATTTTTTCTATTGGTGTTAGAAATTAATAGAGTCATTAGTCTTATTATAGTTTAAGAAGATAATTTTCTTTTTAGGATTAGTGAGACATTAATTAGGATATTAATCATTTTCTTTTAATTAGATATTAATCATTCTGTTAATTAGGGTCTTAACTAGCATCTTTTTTAAATAGGTCCAGTATTAATTTCCGTTTCAGAATTAATTCAGGTTTTAGTCATTTTAACAACCATTAATTAGCTTTAATCTGAGTTGGTTAATTGGTTTTTTAATTTAGAGTATTAGCCATTTTCGTGGGCCACTTGGCCATTTCTGAGGCCCAAGTCCAAATTGTGACACATGTCATACATATAAAACCCCCACGTGCTCACTCTCTCTCTCCGCCAACTCACTCCTCCACACTGCACGCATGCTTGCCAACTCACTTCTGCATGTGCTTTCATGGTGCCACCTATCCACATCACCTACACGTGGCCACCGCACGTCCTCCCTTTCCCATGCATGGCCACACGTGTCTCATCCCTATCCTCCCCCCACTTCCTCACCGGCCGGCATGCATGCGCCGGAGGACAGCCGTAACCGTCGCCGGAAACGGCCTTCACCCACCAGAAAACTCATCATGATCTCCAGATCTTCATCCACTCATCTTCATGATTTTCCAGAAACGCCACAAAACTTCATCAATCCCACCATGTTCGTCTGAACCTTCAACTGTCTTCATCCAGATTTGTCCAGAAACCGATGAAGATTCATCAACCTTCGTCCTTGTTCTTCATGATTTTCCAAAAACGATCAAGAACCTCCAACCATGTTCATCATTCTCCAGATCCTTCCGAATCCGTTCATCTATTTCAAGGTGTTCTTTGTGAACTTCATCAATCATCCAAGAACTTCTCCAGGAATTCCAGATCTACACCGTGTTCATGCAAGATCTTCATCTTCATGACTGATTTCTCCATAATCATCAACATCAGTTCCAAGATTCGTCAACAGCTTTCAAGATCGCGAATAAACTCAACGATAACATCTGAAACGCTTTTTCCAGATCTCCTTCAAGTCTTCATGGATCTTCCTCCAAATGATTCTTGAAACGGACGAGTGAGACATCAGTTGATCCCGTGAAACACCTCTAGATCTCCGTAACTAACTGCAAATCTTCATATTCTCCATGAAAATCTTATGGATCCTCAGCAAGAACAATCATCAGCTTCATCTTGTTTAGTTTTGAGGTGGAGGATTTCGTTAGTTCATTAGGGCTTGTGGGTTGCAGATTGAGATTGTGAGAAGTTTGATGGAAAAGAGAACGGTGAGGAAGATAAGAGAGAAAGTTGAGGGGAGGAGTTTTGTGAGTGGAGATTGAAGGAGTGGAGACGGTGAAGGAGAAGTCCGATGGCGGTGGCAATGAAAGAGAAGAAACCCTAGGGTTTCTATTGGAATTGAGAAAGAGGAAGACAAGGATTGGACCGGTTGGGGTTCTTTGGGCTTAAGGCCCAATTTCATGTTTGGGACTCACACTCCCCGTCTCCATGTTCATCCTCCGTTTTTTTGGTTGTTTTGATTCTTGTTGGGCTAGGCCCAACTGATTGTTAAAGTCTACACCCTCCGTTTTCACTATCACGCCCCTCCGTTTTTGGCTGCAATTGGTTGTTGGGCTGGGCCCAAGCATTTTCGTTTTCTTACTGACTACACCATTCAATTCCCAGCGCACCCCCCCAGTTCCATTTATTTTTTTGTTGTTTTGAATGTATTGTGGGCTTAAAGCCCAATGGTGTTTTTTTTACTGCATTTCACCCCTTTTGCAGGCTGTACCCCCTTCCCTTTATTTTTCCAATTTCCCTTGTATTGGACATATGTTTGTAATAATTGTAGATTTTATTTTTCTATTTTCTCTTAGGAATTTTAGTTTATAGTTTTAGAATATTATTGCATATTTTTAATATAGGTTTTATATGGTAGAATTTATATTCTATTATTTTTAGCATATTATAGGATATATAGATATTAGTATAGAATTTTCACTTCTATTTTCTTTGTAGAAATTATAGACTATTGTGCATAGAGTAGAATTCCCATTTTATTTTCTATTATGCAATTTCCTTTTAATATTTCTTTAGAGTTTTATTCTAGTAGAAATTAATTGCTGTATCTTAGGAGTAGACTATTATTTCCATTTAGTGTTGGATATCTCTCCTATTTTCGTTTCTAATCCAGTTTTATCTCCGATTTTATTTTTGGCTGGCCGTGTGACACGATTCAATTGGAGAATGATTTTCGATATCATTTCTCTATCTTGTCTTTGACACGGATATCAATACGCTGCCTCTTAGAGTTCGATTTCTCGTATAAGTCGAACCATGACGGTCTAAGCGTTACATTGTTCCTGATTCGAGCATCCTCATCAAGGATCCAGAGAGGAGAAGATTGGAATGGAGCTTGCGCACATGTCAGGGGCCAACGGAGCCGCTTCGTTCAACATCATCTTTCTTATTCAAATCTTCGTGCAACCGTCGAGTGTTGTGAGCTGTATCGTTAGATACGTAGGAAATGACAGTTGAAGAGTTTCTTCTCAATCGTCTAGGATGTCTAGTATGGTACCCCTTGGGTGACATGCGACGCATTCGCTCCTACGCCTTAGGTTCTTGCATGTGTGTCCCGAGTTCCTTCCTGTTTAGGCGTATGCCTGCTTCCTCTTTGTTCTCGCCCCTATACGATCGAAACCCTTTTCTCTCGCGTTCAGGTGATTGAGACTTCTTCTCTTGCCCCTGTGTAATTGAGACTCGTTTTCCCGCCGAACTACGTTTGCTCTGATCTCTCGTGCCAGACGAGAGTACGTAGGCATACGATGCGATATCCTAGGGAGCTACCTTTTTTCCCTTTTCCTGTTTTGCTGTACTTAAGCTGAACTACAGCTGCTCTGATTTCTCGTACTAGACGAGAATATGTAGGAATAGGATGCGATATCCTAGCGAGCACGCTAACAACTAACTTCTTTGTTCTCTCGCTGCCGTGCGATCGAGACTTTCCCGCTGACGACTAATGTTTCCCTTTCTCTTGCCCGAGCGCAATCGAGACTAGACCGTAGTTCTAAGTCCCGTAGGTTCTCATACCTTTAAACCTGACATACTACATCCATTCTACCACAAACAGGTAACGCCTAAGTCTCCGTTGAGCGAGCATCATACACTTAACTGCTAGAATGCGTACGCTAGTATCATCAATCCTTTCTCTCACCCCCGTGTGATTGAGAACACCCTGTCTAGCCGTAGTTAGCCCGAACTACGTTGACTCTGAATTCTCATTCTCTGATGAGAATACATAGGCATAGAGCGCGATGCTCTATCGAGTCAATTTCTTTCCATTTAGCCTTAGAAGTCGTAGATAGATTGTTTTTCACCCGTAGACAAACCAACAAGCATGGATCCCATCGAGTACGATAGACCTGAGGGGTGCTAATACCTTCCCCTTGCGTAACCGACTCCCGAACCCAGACAATGGTTGCAATGACCTTGTCTTATACCATTTCGTCAGGTTTTTTCTGATCGTTTCCTTTCCCGTTCTGAGGGATAAATAACGAAAGGTGGCGACTCTTCTATTTTGCCGGCCTCGATTTTCGCAGTAGCGACATATTGTTATTACTATTGTTGCATGTTAGTTAGTGATTCCGCTGCGATGATACCGTAAAATCTCAGGTGACCATGCAAGGACAGGTGCTGAATGCCTTACTATATAATTACTTGACCAAAATGTGATGTGTTGGATGTCGTGTAACATCCCAAGTACAAATAAGATATGTTGGATGCCGTGTGACATCCCAGGTATAACTTTGGGCGTTTAAATTTATTTATGTGGTAACCAGTGTTCGGGAGCAGGTTAAGTGTTTTGATGTGTGTCACACTTTTGTGGTTATATTTTTTGGTTCAAATATTCGATTATTGTTTTGGGTTAGTTAAGGGTGTTACAATTATTGTTGTGCTTGTTGTTGTTTTTGTACTTGTTGCTTGTTGCTTTTGTTGTGTTTGTCGTTGTTGTGCTTTTTGATTGTTGTTGTGTTGGTTTTTTGTTTTTTGTTTTTATTGATTATTTTTGTGCTTGTTGTTGTTGCTTTTGTTGTTTTCTCTAAAATCCACCTCGACCTTTATTGCAGAGGCTTTCAAGTGATCTAGGTCGCAGACTGTTATGCACCAATTTTATTTCTTTGATTGTTCTCTTATATAATTTGTTTTAACTTTTATGTATATTTTTAATTTTTCATATAAGGATCTTGTGTTGGAAAGGCTTGCAAGGGATCCCCGTCGCAGACTGGTATGCACCATTGTTTTTCCTTCCATTGATGAACCATTGTTATTAATTCGATTAATCACTTAAATAAATTATTTTAACTTTTAAGTAACCTTGTCATTTTACATATTTGGATCTTGTATTGGACATGCTTGATAGGGACCTACGTCGCAGACTGCTATGCACCATTGTTAATACTTTAATTGATGCACCATTGTTTTTATTTCGATTGTTCTCTTAAATAATTCGTTTTAACTTTAATGTAATATTGTAATTTTTCATGTATGGATCTTGTATTGGAGAGGCTTGTCAGAGACCTACGTCGCAGACTAGTATGAACTATTGAAAAGGTCAGGCTTAGTCTAATCTTTAATATGATTTTTCCTAGACAAATCCATTATATTTGTTGTTGTTGTTTGTTGTTTTTGTCCTTGTTATCATTTGTTATGAATGTTGTCTATTTTTGTGCTTTTTGTTGTTGTGCTTGTTGTTGATGTTATTGTTATTCTGTTTGTTGTTGTTCTTGTTGTTGATTACTTTTGTGCTTGTTGTTGTTAGTTGTTGTTGTTGTCTAAAATCAACCTCGACCTTTATTGTAGAGGCTTGAAAGGGATCTAGGTCCCAGACTATTATGCACTAATTTTATTTCTTTGATTGTTCTCTTAAGTAGTTCGTTTTAACTTTTATGTATCTTTTTAATTTTTCATATATGGATCTTCTGTTGGAGAGGCTTTCAAGGGACTCCCGCCGCAGACTGGTATGCACCATTGTTTTTACTTACATTGATTAACCATTGTTATTACTTTGATTGTTCAGTTAAATAATTCGTTTTAACTTTTAATTGACCTTGTTAATTTTCTTGTATTGGAGAGGCTTGTTAGGGATCTAAATCGCAGACCGATATGGACCATTGTTAACACATCAATTGATGCACCATTGCTATTATTTCGATTGTTTTCTTAAATAATTTGTTTTAACTATGATTCAATATTATAATTTTTCATGTATGGATACTGTGTTGGAGAGGCTTGTCAGAGACCTACGTTGCAGATTGGGATGCACTATAGAAAATGTATGGCTTAGTCTAATTTTTAATATGATTTTTAATAGAGAAATCTTATATATTTGTTGTTTTTGTTGTTCTTTATTGTTGTTATGATTGTTATTGGTTCTTGTTATTGTTGTCTATTTTTGTGCTTGTTGTTGACGTTATTGTTCTATTTGTTGTTGTTGTTTTTGTTGCTGCTTGTTTTTGTGCTTGTTGTTGTTGTTGTTGGTTATTGTTGTTGGTTGTTGTTGTCGTCTAATATCAACCTCGACCTTTATTGCCGAAGCTAGAAAGCGATCTAGGTCGCAAACTATTATACACCAATTTTATTTCTTTGATTATTCTCTTAAGTAATTCATTTTAACTTTTATTTATGTTTTTAATTTTTCATATATGGATCTTCTGTTGGAGAGGCTTGCAAGGGACCCCCGTCGCAGACTGGTATGCACCATTATTTTTACTTACATTGATGAACCATTGTTATTACTTCAATTTTTCACTTAAATAATCTGTTTTATCTTTTAAATGATCTTGTTAATTTTCATATATGGATCTTGTATTGTAGAGGCTTGTTAGGGATCTACGTCGCAGATCGGTAAGGACCATTGTTAATACTTTAATTGATGCACCATTGATATTATTTCGATTGTTCTCTTAAATAATTTGTTTTAACTTTGATTGAATATTATAATTTTTCATGTATGGATCCTGTATTGGAGAGGCTTGTCAGAGACCTACGTCGCAGACTGGTATGCACTATAGAAAAGGTATGGCTTAGTCTAATTTTTAAGATGATTTTTAATAGACAAATCTTATATATTTTTTGTTTTTGTTGTTGTTTTTTGTTGTTGTTGTGCTTGTTATTGGTTCTTGTGATTGTTGTCAATTTTTGTGAATGTGTTAGTTGTTGTGCTTGTTGTTGATGTTATTGTTGTTCTGTTTCTTGTTGTTGATTGTTATTGTGTTTGTTGTTGTAGTTGTTGTTGTTGCTGCTGCTTGTTGTTGTTGGTTGTTATTTTTGTTGTTGTTGTTGTCTAAAATCAACCTCGACCTTTATTGCAGAAGCTTGAAAGAGATCTAGGTCGCAAACTATTATGCACCAATTTTATTTCTTTGATGTTCTCTTAAGTAAATGGTTTTAACTTTTATTTATCTTTTTAAATTTTCATATATGGATCTTCTGTTCGAGAGGCTTACAAGGGCCCCCAGTCGCAGACTGGTATTCACCATTGTTTTTAGTTACATTGATGAACCATTGTTATTACTCCGATTGGTCACTTAAATAATTTGTTTTAACTTTTAAGTGACCTTGTTATTTTTCATATATGGATCTTATATTAGAGAGACTTGTTAGGGATCTACGTCGCAGACCGATATGGACCATTGTTAATACTTTAATCGATGCACCATTGCTATTATTTCAATTTTTTCTTAAAATAATTTCTTTTAACTTTGATTCAATATTATAAATTTTCATGTATGGATCCTGTATTGGAGAGGCTTGTCAGAGGCCTACGTTGCAGACTGGTATGCACTATAGAAAAGGTACGTCTTAGTCTAATTTTTAATAGACAAATCTTATATATTTGTTGTTGTTTGTTGTTGTTGTTTGTTGTTTTTGTGTTTGTTATTGGTTGTTATGATTGTTGTTTATTTTTGTGCTTGTAGTTGATGTTATTGATGTTCTGTTTATTGTTGTTGTTCTTGTTGTTGATTATTATTTTGCTTGTAATTGTTGTTGCTTGTTATTTCTTGTTGTTGTTTGTTGTTGTCTAAAGTCAACCTCAACCTTTATTGTAGAGGTTTGAAAGGGATATAGGTCGCAAACTATTATGCACCAATATTATTTCTTTGATTGTTGTTTTAAGTAATTCATTTAAACTTTTATGTATCTTTTTAATTTTTCATATATGGATCTTCTATTGGAGAGGCTTGCAAGGGGTCCCCGTTGCAGACTGGTACGCACCATTGTTTTTACATACATTGGTGAACCATTGTTATCACTTCAATTGTTCACTTAAATAATTTGTTTTAACTTTTAATTAACCTTGTAATTTTTCATATATGGATCTTGTATTGGAGAGGCTTGTTAGGGATCTACGTTGCAGATCAGTATGGACCATAGTTAATACTTTAATTGTTGCACCCTTGTTATTATTTCGATTGTTCTCTTAAATAATTCGTTTTAACTTTGATTCAATATTATAATTTTTCATGTATGGATCTTGTATTGGAGAGGCTTATCAGAGACCTACGTCGCAGACTGGTATGCACTATTGAAAAGGTCAGGCTTAGTCTAATCTTTAATATGGTTTTTAATAGAAAAATCTTGTATATTTGTTGTTTTTGTTGTTGTTGTTTGTTGTTGTTGTGTTTGTTATTGGAGAGGCTTGTCAGAGACCTACGTCGTAGATTGGTATGCACTATAGAAACGGTACGGCTTAGTCTAATTTTTAATATGATTTTTTATAGACAAGTCTTATATTTTTGTTGTTTTTGTTGTTGTTGTTCTTGTTATTGGTACTTGTTATAGTTGTCTATTTTTTTGCTTGTTGTTGATGTTATTGTTCTGTTTGTTGTTGTTTTTCTTGTTGTTGATTGTTTTTGTGCTTATTGTTGTTGTTGCAGCTACTGCTTGTTGTTGTTGTTGTTGTTGTTGTTGTTGTTGTTGTTGCTGCTGCTTGTTGTTGTTGGTTGTCGTTGTTGTTTAATATCAACCTCGACCTTTATTTCAGAAGCTTGAAAGCGATCTAGGTCGCAAACTATTATGCACCAATTTTATTTCTTTGATTTTTTCTTAAGTAATTTGTTTTAACTTTTATTTAGGTTTTCAATTTTTCATATATGGATCTTCTGTTGGAGAGGCTTGCAAGAACCCCCGTCACATACCTATATGCACCATTGTTTTTATTTACATTGATGAACCATTGTTATTACATTGATTTTTCACTTAAGTTTCGTTTTAAATTTTAAGTGACCTAGTTAATTTTCATATATGGATCTTGTATTGGAGAGGCTTTTTAAGGATCTACGTCGCAGACTCATATGAACCATTCTTAATACTTTAATTGATGCACCATTGCTATTATTTCGATTTTTTCTTAAATAATTTCTTTTAACTTTGATTCAATATTATAATTTTTCATGTATGGATCCTGTATTGGAGAGGCTAGTCAGAGGCCTATGTCGCATATTGATATGCACTATAAAAAAGGTATGGCTTAGTCTAATTTTTAATATGATTTTTAATAGACAAATATTATATATTTGTTGTTTTTGTTGTTTTTGTTTGTTGTTGTTGTTGTGTTTGTTATTGGTTGTTATGATTGTTGTTTATTTTATTGCTTGTTGTTGTTGTGCTTGTAGTTGATGTTATTGATGTTCTGTTTGTTGGTGTTGTTCTTGTTGTTGATTATTATTTTGCTTGTAATTGTTGTTGTTGTTGTTGTTGTTGTTGCTTGTTGTTGTTGTCTAAAATCAACCTCGACCTTTATCGTAAAGGTTTGAAAGGGATATAGGTCGCAAACTATTATGCACCAATTTTATTTCTTTGATTGTTCTTTTAAGTAATTCATTTTAACTTTTACGTATCTTTTTAATTTTTCATGTATGGATCTTCTGTTGGAGAGGCTTACAAGGGGTCCCCGTTGCAGACTGGTATGCACCATTGTTTTTAATTTCATTGATGAATCATTGTTATTACTTCAATTGTTCACTTAAATAATTTGTTTTAACTTTTAAATAACCTTGTATACTTTCATATATGGATCATGTATTGGAGAGGCTTGTTAGGGATCTACGTTTCAGATTGGTATGGACCATTGTTAATACTTTAATTGATGCACCCTTGTTATTATTTCGATTGTTCTCTTAAATAATTCGTTTTAACTTTGATTCAATATTATAATTTTTCATGTATGGATCTTGTATTGGAGAGGCTTGTTAGATACCTACGTCGCAGAATGGTATGCACTATTGAAAAGGTTAGCCTTAGTCTAATCTTTAATATGAAATTTAATAGACAAATCTTGTGTATTTGTTGTTGTTGTTGTTGTTGTTGTTTGTTGTTGTTTTTGTGTTTGTTATTGGTTGTTATGATTGTTGTCTATTTTTGTGCTCTTTGTTGTTATGCTTGTAGTTGATGTTATTGTTGTTCTACTTGTTGTTGTTGTTGTTGATTATTTTTGTGCTTGTAATTGTTGTTGCTTGTTGTTTTTGGTTATTGTTGTTGTTGCTGCTTGTTGTAGTTGGTTGTTGTTGTTCTGTTTATTGTTGTTGTTGATTATTTTTGTGCTTGTAATTGTTGTTTCTTGTTGATGCTTTTTGTGTTTTGTTGTTGTTGTTGTCTAAAATAAACCTCGACCTTTATTGCAGAGGCTTGAAAGGGATCTAGGTCGCAGACTATTATGCACCAATTTTATTTCTTTGTTTGTTCAGTTATGTAATTCGTTTTAACTTTGATGTATCTTTTTAATTTTTCATATATGGATCTTCTGTTGGAGAGGCTTGCAAGGGACCCCCGTCGCAGACTGGTATGCACCATTGTTTTTACTTACATTGATTAACCATTGTTACTACTTCCATTGTTCACTTAAATAATTCGTTTTGACTTTTAAGTGACCTTGTTAATTTTCTTGTATTGGGGAGGCTTGTTAGGGATCTACGTCGCAGACCGGTATGAACCATTGTTAATACTTTAATTGATGCACCATTGCTATTATTTCGATTGTTCTCTTAAATAATTTATTTTAACTCTGATTCAATATTATAATTTTTCATGTATGGATCATGTATTGAAGAGGCTTGTCAGAGACCTACGTCATAGATTGGTATGCACTATAGAAAAGGTATGGCTTAGTCTAATTTTTAATAGACAAAGCTTATATATTTGTTGTTTTTGTTGTTGTTTGTTGTTGTTGTTCTTGTTATTTGTACTTGTTATTGTTGTCTATTTTTTTTGTTTGTTGTTGATGTTATTGTTCTGTGTGTTGTTGTTTTTCTTGTTGTTTATTGTTTTTGTGCTTATTGTTGTTGTTGTTGTTGCTGCTTGTTGTTGTTGATTGTTGTTGTTAGTGCTGCTTGTTGTTGTTGGTTGTTATTGTTGGTTGTTGTTGTTGTCTAATATCAACCTCGCCCTTTATTGAAGAAACTTGAAAGTGATCTAGGTCGCAAAATATTATGCACCAATTTTATTTCTTTGATTGTTTCTTAAGTAATTTGTTTTAACTTTTATTTATGTTTTTAATTTTTCATATATGGATCTTCGTTGGAGAGGCTTGCAAGGGACCCCCGTCGCAGACTGGTATGCACCGTTGTTTTTACTTACATTGATGAACCTCTGTTATTACTTCGATTGTTCACTTAAATAATTCGTTTTAACTTTTAAGTGAGATTGTTAATTTTCATATATGGATCTTGTATTGGAGAGGCTTGTTAGGGATCTACGTCGCAGACCTGTATGGACCATTCTTAATACTTTAATTGATGCACCATTGCTATTAATTTGGTTTTTTTCTTAAATCATTTCTTTTAACTTTGATTCAATATTATAATTTTTCATGTATGGATCCTTTATTGGGGAGGCTTGTCAGAGGCTTACATTGCATATTGGTATGCACATTAGAAAAGGTATGGCTTAGTCTAATTTTTAATATGATTTTTAATAGACGAATCTTATATATTTGTTGTTGTTTGTTGTTGTTGTTGTGTTTGTTATTAGTTGTTATGATAGATGTTTATTTTTGTGCTTGTTGTTGTTGTGCTTGTAGTTGATGTTATTGATGTTCTGTTTGTTGTTTTTGTTCTTGTTTTTGATTATTATTTTGCTTGTAATTGTTGTTGTTGTTGTTTTTGTTGTTGTATGTTGTTGCTTGTTGTTGCTTGTTGCTGTCTAAAATCAACCTCGACCTTTATTGTAGAGGTTCGAAAGAGATCTAGGTCGCAAACTATTATGCACCAATTTTATTTCTTTGATTGTTCTTTTAAGTAATTCATTTTAACTTTTACGTATCTTTTTAATTTTTAATATATGGATCTTCTGTTGGAGAGGCTTGCAAGGGGTCCCCGCCGCAGATTGGTATGCACCATTGTTTTTACTTTCATTGATGAATCATTGTTATTACTTCGAATGTTCACTTAAATATTTTTTTTTTAATTTTTATTTAACCTTGTAATTATTCATATATGGATCTTGCATTGGAGAGGCTTGTTAGGGATCTACGTCGCAGATCGGTATGGACCATTGTTAATACTTTAATTGATGCACCATTGTTATTATTTCGATTGTTCTCTTAAATAATTCGTTTTAACTTTGATTCAATATTATAATTTTTCATGTATGGATCTTGTATTGGAGAGGCTTGTCAGAGACCTACGTCGCAGACTGGTATGCACTATTGAAAAGGTCAGGCTTAGTCTAATCTTTAATATGATTTTTAATAGACAAATCTTGTATATTTGTTGTTCTTGTTGTTGTTGTGTTTTTTATTGGTTGTTATGATTGTTGTCTATTTTTGGGCTTGTTGTTGTTGTGCTTGTAGTTGATGTTATTGTTGTTCAGTTTCTTGTTGTTGTTGATTACTTTTGTGCTTGTAATTGTTGTTGCTTGTTGTTGATGGTTGTTGTTGTTGTCTAAAATCAACATCGATCTTTATTACAGAGGCTTGAAAGGGATCTAGGTCGCAGACTTTTATTGACCAATTTTATTTCTTTGATTGTTCTCTTAAGTAATTCGTTTTAACTTTTATGTATCTTTTTAATTTTTCATATATGAAACTTTTGTTGGAGAGGCTTGCAAGGGAGCCCCGTCGCAGGCTGGTATGCACCATTGTTTTTACTTTCATTAATTAACCATTGTTATTACTTCGATTGTTAACTTAAATAATTCATTTTAACTTTTAAGTGACTTTGTTAATTTTCTTGTATTAGAGAGGCTTGTTAGGGATCTACGTCGCACCATTGCTATTATTTCGATTTGTTCTCCTAAATAATTTATTTTAACTTTGATTCATTATAATTTTTCATGTATGGATCATGTATTGGAGAGGCTTGTCAGAGATCTACGTCGCAGATTTGTATGCACTATAGAAAAGGTATGGCTTAGTCTAATTTTTAATATGGTTTTTAATAGACAAATCTTATATATTTGTTGTTTTTGTTGTTGTTTGTTGTTGTTGTGCTTGTTATTGGTTCTTGTTATTGTTGTCTATTTTTATGCTTGTTGAAGATGTTATTGTTCTATTTGTTGTTGTTGTTGTTGATTGTTTTTGTGCTTATTGTTGTTGTTGTAGTTGTTGTTGTTATTGCTGCTTGTTGTTGTTGTTGTTGTTGGTAGTTTTTATCGGTTATTGTTGTTGTCTAATATCAACCTTACCTTTATTGGGAAAGTATGAAAGAGATCTAGGTCGCAAAGTATTATGCACCAATTTTATTTCTTTGATTGTTCTCTTAAGTAATTCATTTTAACTTTTGTTTATGTTTCTAATTTTTCATATATGGATCTTCTGTTGGAGAGGGTTGCAAAGGACCCCCGTCGCAGAATGGTGTGCACCATTGTTTTTACTTACATATATGAACCATTGTTATTACTTCGATTGTTCACTTAAATAATTCGTTTTAGTTTTTAAGTGACCTTGTTAATTTTCATATGTGGATCTTGTATTGGAGAGGCTTGTTAGGGATCTACGTCGCATACGGGTATGAACCATTGTTAATACTTTAATTGATGCATCATTGCTATTATTTTGATTGTTATCTTAAGTAATATTTTTTTATCTTTGATTCAATATTATAATTTTTCATGTATGGATCCTGTATTGGAGAGGTTTGTCAGAGACCTACGTTGCAGACTGCTATGCACTATAGAAACGTTATGGCTTAGTCTAAGTTTTAATAGACAAATCTTATATATTTGTTGTTTTTGTTGTTGTTTGTTGTTGTTGTGCTTATTATTGGTTTCTGTGATTGTTGTCTAATTTTGTGCTAGTTTTTGTTATTGTGCTTGTTGTTGATGTTATTGTTGTTCTGTTTGTTGTTGTTGATTGTTTTTGTGCTTGTTGTTGTTGTTGTTGTTGTTGTTGTTGTTGCTGCTGCCGCTGCTTGTTGTTGTTGTTGGTTATTGTTGTTGTCTAAAATCAACCTCGACCTTTATTGCAGAAGCTTGAAAGGGATCTAGGTCGCAAACTATTATGCACCAATATTATTTCTTTGATTGTTCTCTTAAGTAATTCATTTTAACTTTTATTTATCTTTTTAATTTTTCATATATGGATCTTCTGTTGGATAGGCTTGCAAGGGACCCCGTCGTAGACTGGTATCCACCATTATTTTTACTTACATTGAGGAATCATTGTTATTACTTCGATTGTTCACTTAAATAATTTGTTTAAACTTTTAATTAACCTTGTAATTTTTCATATATGGATCTTGTATTGGAGAGGCTTGTTAGGGATCTACGCCGCAGATCGGTATGGACCATTGTTAATACTTTAATTGATGAACCATTATTATTATTTTGATAGTTCTCTTAAATAATTCGTTTTAAAATTGATTCAATATTATAATTTTTCATGTATGGATCTTGTATTGGAGAGGCTTGTCAGAGACCTACGTCGCAGAATGGTATGCACTATTGAAAAGGTCAGGCTTAGTCTAATCTTTAATATGATTTTTAATAGACAAATCTTGTATATTTGTTGTTTTTGTTGTTGTTGTGTTTGTTATTGGTTGTTATGATTGTTGTCTATTTTTGTGCTTGTTGTTGTTGTTGTGCTTGTAGTTGATGTTATTGTTGTTCCGTTTGTTGTTGTTGTTGTTGATTACTTTTGTGCTTGTAATTGTTGTTGCTTTTGGTTGATGGTTGTTGTTCTTGTCTAAAATCAACCTCGACCTTTATTGCAGAGGCTTGAAAGGGATCTAGGTCCCAGACTTTTATGCACCAATTTTATTTCTTTGATTGTTCTCTTATGTAGTTCGTTTTAACTTTTATGTATCTTTTTAATGTTTCATATATGAAACTTCTGTTGGAGAGGCTTGCAAGGGAGCCCCGTCGCAGACTGGTATGCACCATTGTTTTTACTTACATTAATTTACCATTGTTATTACTTCGATTGTTCACTTAAATAATTCGTTTTAACTTTTAAGTGACTTTGTTAATTTTCTTGTATTAGAGAGGCTTGTTGGGGATCTACGTCGCAGACCGGCATGGACCATTGTTAATACTTTAATTGATGCACCATTGCTATTATTTCGATTTGTTCTCTTAAATAATTTATTTTAACTTTGATTCAATATTATAATTTTTCATGTATGGATCATGTATTGGAGAGGCTTGTCAGAGACCTACATCGCAGATTGGTATGCACTATAGAAAAGGTATGGCTTAGTCTAATTTTTAATATGATTTTTAATAGACAAATCTTATATATTTGTTGTTTTTGTTGTTGTTTGTTGTTGTTGTTGTGCTTGTTATAGGTTCTTGTTATTGTTGTCTATTTTTATACTGGTTGTAGATGTTATTGTTCTATTTGTTGTTGTTGTTGTTGATTGTTTTTGTGCTTATTGTTGTTGTTGTAGTTGTTGTTGTTATTGCTGCTACTTGTTGTTGTTGTTGGTGGTGGTGGTGGTTTTTGTTGGTTATTGTTGTTGTCTAATATCAACCTGGACCTTTAGTGAGAAAGCATGAAAGCGATCTAGGTTGCAAAGTATTATGCACTAATTTTATTTCATTGATTGTTGTCTTAAGTAATTCATTTTAACTTTTATTTATGTTTTTAATTTTTCATATATGAATCTTCTGTTAGAGAGGGTTGCAAGGGACCCCCATCGCAGAATGGTGTGCACCATTGTTTTTACTTACATATATGAACCATTGTTATTACTTCGATTGTTCACCTAAATAATTCGTTTTAACTTTTAAGTGACCTTGTTAATTTTCATATGCGGATCTTGTATTGGAGAGGCTTGTTAGGGATCTACGTCGCAGACCGGTATGGACCATTGTTAATACTTTAATTGATGCACCATTGCTATTATTTCGATTGTTATCTTAAATAATATTTTTTAACTTTGATTCAATATTATAATTTTTCATGTATGGATCCTGTATTGGAAAGGTTTATCAGAGACCTACGTCGCAGACTGGTATGCACTATAGAAAAGTTATGCGTTAGTCTAATTTTTAATATGATTTTTAATAGACAAATCTTATATATTTGTTGTTTTTGTTGTTGTTTGTTTGTTGTTGTGCTTATTATTGGTTTATGTGATTGTTGTCTAATTTTGTGCTTGTTTAAACTTTTAATTAACCTTGTAATTTTTCATATATGGATCTTGCATTGGAGAGGCTTGTTAGGGATCTACGTCACAGATCGGTATGGACCATTGTTAATACTTTAATTGATGCACCATTGTTATTATTTCGATTGTTCTCTTAAATAATTCGTTTTAACTTTGATTCAATATTATAATTTTTCATGTATGGATCTTGTATTGGAGAGGCTTGTCAGAGACCTACGTCGCAGACTGGTATGCACTATTGAAAAGGTCAGGCTTAGTCTAATCTTTAATACGATTTTTAATAGACAAATCTTGTATATTTGTTGTTTTTGTTGTAGTTGTTTGTTGTTGTTGTGTTTGTTATTGGTTGTTATGATTGTTGTCTATTTTTGTGCTTGTTGTTGTTGTGCTTGTAGTTGATGTTATTGTTGTTCTGTTTGTTGTTGTTGTTGATTACTTTTGTGCACGTAATTCTTGTTGCTTGTTGTTGTTGGTTGTTGTTATTTTCTAAAATCAACCTCGACCTTTATTGCAGAGGCTTGAAAGGGATCTAGGTCTCAGACTATTATGCACCCTTATTATTTCTTTGATTGTTCTCTTAAGTAATTCGTTTTAACTTTTATGTATCTTTTTAATTTTTCATATAAGAATCTTCTGTTGGAGAGGCTTGCAAGGGACCCCCGTCGCAGACTGTTACGCACCATTGTTTTTACTTACATTGATTAACCATTGTTATTACTTCGATTGTTCACTTGAATAATTCGTTTTAACTTTTATGTGACCTTGTTAATTTTCTTGTATTAGAGAGGCTTGTAAGGGATCTATGTCGTAGATCGGTATGGACCATTGTTAATACTTTAATTGATGCACCATTGCTATTATTTATATTGTTCTCTTAAATAACTTATCTTAACTCTGATTCAATATTATAACTTTTCATGTATGGATCATGTATTGGAGAGGTTTGTCAGAGACCTACGTCGCAGATTGGTATTCACTATAGAAAAGGTATGGCTTAGTCTAAATTTTAATATGATTTTTAATAGAAAAATCTTTTATATTTTGTTGTTTCTGTTGTTGTTTGTTGTTGTTGTGCTTGTTATTGATTCTTGTTATTGTTGTCTATTTTTGTGCTTGTTGTAGATGTTATTGTTCTGTTTGTTGTTGTTGTTGATTGTTTTTTTGCTTTTTGTTGTTGTTGTCCTTGTTGTTGTTGCTGCTGCTTGTTTTTATGCTTGTTGTTTTTGTTGTTGCTGCTGCTTGTTGTTGTTGGTTGTTGTTGTTGTCTAAAATCAACCTCGACCTTTATTGCAGAAGTTGAAAGGGAGCTAGGTCGCAAACTCTTAAGCACTAATTTTATTTCTTTGATTGTTCTCTTAAGTTATTCGTTTTATCTTTTATTTATCATTTTAACTCTTCATATATGGATCTTCTATTGGAGAGGCTTGCAAGGGACCCCCGTCGCAGACTGATATGCACCATTGTTTTTACTTACATTGATGTATTATTGTTATTACTTTGATTGTTCACTTAAATAATTTGTTTTAAACTTTTAATTAACCTTGTAATTTTTCATATATGGATCTTGTATTGGAGATGCTTGTTAGGGATCTACGTTGCAGATCGGTATGGACCATTGTTAATACTTTAATTGATGCACCCTTGTTATTATTTCAATTGTTCTCTTAAATAATTCATTTTAACTTTGATTCAATATTATAATTTTTCATGTATGGATCTTTTATTGTAGAGGCTTGTCAAAGACCTACGTTGCAGACTGGTATGCACTATTGAAAAGGTCCGGCTTAGTCTAATCTTTCATATGATTTTTAATAGACAAATCTTGTATATTTGTTTTTTTTGTTGTTGTTATTTGTTGCTTTAGTGTTTGTTTTTGGTTGTTATGATTGTTGTCTATTTTTGTGCTTGTTGTTGTTCTGCTTAAAGTTGATGTTATTGTTGTTGTTGTTGATTATCTTTGTGCTTGTAATTGTTGTTGGTTGTTGTTGTTGCCTAAAATCAACCTCGACCTTTATTGCAGAGGTTTGAAAAGGATCTAGGTCGCCGACTATTATGCACCCTTTTTATTTCTTTGATTGTTCTCTTAAGTAATTCGTTTTAACTTTTATGTATCTTTTTAATTTTTCATATAAGAATCTTCTGTTTGAGAGGCTTGCAAGGGACCCCCGTTGTAGACTAATATGCACCATTGTTTTTACTTACATTGATTAACCATCGTTATTACTTCGATTGTTCACTTGAATAATTCGTTTTAACTTTTATGTGACCTTGTTAATTTTCTTGTATTAGAGAGGCTTGTTAGGGATCTATGTTGTAGATCGGTATGGACCATTGTTAATACTTTAATTTATGCACCATTGCTATTATTTAGATTGTTCTCTTAAATAACTTATCTTAACTCTGATTCAATATTATAATTTTTCATGTATGGATCATGTATTGGAGAGGTTTGTCAGAGACCTACGTCGCAGATTGGTATTCACTACAGAAAAGGTATGGCTTAGTCTAATTTTTAATATGATTTTTAATAGAAAAATCTTTTATATTTTATTGTTTCTGTTGTTGTTTGTTGTTGTTGTGCTTATTATTGATTCTTGTTATTGTTGTCTATTTTTGTGCTTGTTGTAGATGTTATTGTTCTGTTTGTTGTTGTTGTTGATTGTTTTTGTGCTTGTTGTTGTTGTTGTTGTTGTTGTCCTTGTTGTTGTTGCTGCTGCTTGTTTTTATGCTTGTTGTTTTTGTTGTTGCTGCTGCTTGTTGTTGTCTAAAATCAACCTCGACCTTTATTGCATAAGTTGAAAGGGAGCTAGGTCGCAAACTCTTAAGCACTAATTTTATTTCTTTGATTGTTCTCTTAAGTTATTCGTTTGAACTCTTATTTATCATTTTAACTCTTCATATATGGATCTTCTATTGGAGAGGCTTGCAAGGGACCCCCGTCGCAGACTGATATGCACCATTGTTTTTACTTACATTGATGTATTATTGTTATTACTTTGATTGTTCACTTAAATAATTTGTTTTTATTTTTAATTAACCTTGTAATTTTTCATATATGGATCTTGTATTGGAGATGCTTGTTAGGGATCTACGTTGCAGATCGGTATGGACCATTGTTAATACTTTAATTGATGCACCCTTGTTATTATTTCAATTGTTCTCTTAAATAATTCGTTTTAACTTTGATTCAATATTATAATTTTTCATGTATGGATCTTTTATGGTAGAGGCTTGTCAAAGACCTACGTCGCAGACTGGTATGCAATATTGAAAAGGTCCGGCTTAGTCTAATCTTTCATATGATTTTTAATAGACAAATCTTGTATATTTGTTTTTTTTTGTTGTTGTTTGTTGCTTTAGTGTTTGTTATTGGTTGTTATGATTGTTGTCTATTTTTGTGCTTGTTGTTGTTCTGCTTGTAGTTGATGTTATTGTTGTTGTTGTTGATTATCTTTGTGCTTGTAATTGTTATTGGTTATTGTTGTTGCCTAAAATCAACCTCGACCTTTATTGCAGAGGTTTGAAAAGGATCTAGGTCGCCGACTATTATGCACCCTTTTTATTTCTTTGATTGTTCTCTTAAGTAATTCGTTTTAACTTTTATGTATCTTTTTAATTTTTCATATAAGAATCTTCTGTTGGAGAGGCTTGCAAGGGACCCCCGTCGCAGACTGTTATGCACTATTGTTTTTACTTACATTGATTAACCATTGTTATTACTTCGATTGTTCACTTAAATAATTCGTTTTAACTTTTATGTGACCTTGTTAATTTTCTTGTATTAGAGAGGCTTGTTAGGGATCTATGTCGTAGATCGGTATGGACCATTGTTAATACTTTAATTGATGCACCATTGCTATTATTTAGATTGTTCTCTTAAATAACTTATCTTTACTCTGATTCAATATTATAATTTCATATATGGATCATGTATTGGAAAGGCTTGTCAGAGACCTACGTTGCAGATTGGTATGCACTATAGAAAAGGTATGGCTTAGTCTAATTTTTAATATGATTTTTAATAGAAAAATCTTATATATTTGTTGTTTTTGTTGTTGTTTGTTGTTGTTGTGCTTGTTATTGATTCTTGTTATTGTTGTCTATTTCTGTGCTTGTTGTAGATGTTATTGTTCTGTTTGTTGTTGTTTTTGATTGTTTTTGTGCTTGTTGTTGTTGTTGTTGTTACTGCTGCTGCTTGTTTTTATGCTTGTTGTTGTTGTTGTTGTTGTTGTTGTTGTTGTTGTTGTTGTTGTTGCTGCTGCTTGTTGATGTTGGTTGTTGTTGTTGGTTGTTGTTGTTGTCTAAAATCAACCTCGACCTTTATTGTAGAAGCTTGAAAGGGATCTAGGTCGAAAACTCTTAAGCACTAATTTTATTTGTTTGATTGTTCTCTTAAGTTATTGGTTTTAAATTTTATTTATCGTTTTAACTTTTCATATATGGATCTTCTATTGGAGAGGCTTGCAAGGGACTCCCGTCGCAGACTGATATGCACCATTGTTTTTACTTACATTGATGTATCATTGTTATTACTTTGATTGTTCACTTAAATAATTTGTTTTAACTTTTAATTCACCTTGTAATTTTTCATATATGGATCTTGTATTGGAGAGGCTTGTTAAAGATCTATGTTGCAGATCGGTATGGACCATTGTTAATACTTTAATTGATGCACCCTTGTTATTATTTTGATTGTTCTCTTAAATAATTCGTTTTAACTTTGATTCAATATTATAATTTTTCATGTATGGATCTTGTATTGGAGAGGCTTGTCAGAGACCTACGTCACAGACTGGTATGCACTATTGAAAAGGTCAGGCTTAGTCTAATATTTAATATGATTTTTAATAGACAAATCTTGTATATTTGTTGTTTTTGTTGTTGTTGTTTTTTGTTTTAGTGTTTGTTATTGGTTGTTATGATTGTTGTCTATTTTTGTGCTTGTTGTTGTTCTGCTTGTTGTTGTTCTGCTTGTAGTTGATGTTATTGTTGTTCTGTTTGTTGTTGTTGTTTATTATCTTTGTGCTTTTAATTGTTGTTGGTTGTTGTTGTTGTCTAAAATCAACCTCGACCTTTATTGCAGAGGCTTGAAAGGGATCTAGGTCGCAGACTATTATGCACCAATTTTATTTCTTTGATTGTTCTCTTAAGTAATTTGTTTTAAGTTTTATGTATCTTTTTAATTTTTCATATATGGATCTTCTATTGGAGAGCCTTGCAAGGGACCCCCGTCGCAGACTGGTATGCACCATTGTTATTACTTACATTGATTAACCATTTTTATTACTTCGATTGTTCATTTAAGTAATTCGTTTTAACTTTTAAGTGACCTTGTTAATTTTATTTTATTGGAGAGGCTTGTTAGGGATCTACGCCGCAGACCGGTGGGGACCATTGTTAACACTTTAATTGATGCACCATTGCTATTATTTTGATTGTTCTCTTAAATAATTTATTTTAACTCTGATTCAATATTATAATGTTTCATGTATGGATCATGTATTGGAGAGGCCTGTCAGAGACCTACTTCACAGATTGGTATGCATTATAGAAAAGGTATGGCTTAGTCTAATTTTTAATAGACAAATCTTATATATTTGTTGTTGTTTGTTGTTGTTATGCTTGTTATTGGTACTTGTTATTGTTGTTTATTTTTGTGCTTGTTGTTGATGTTATTGTTCTGTTTGTTGTTATTTTTCTTGTTGTTAATTGGTTTTGTGCTTATTGTTGTTGTTGTTGTTGTTGTTGTTGTTGCTTCTTGTTGTTGTTGTTGATGCTGCTTGTTGTTGTTGGTTGTTGTTGTTGGTTGTTGTTGTCGTCTAATATCAACCTCGCCCTTTATTGAAGAAACTTGAAAGTGATCTAGGTCGCAAACTATTATGCACCAATTTTATTTCTTTGATTGTTTCTTAAGTAATTTGTTTTAACTTTTATTTATGTTTTTAATTTTTCATATATGAATCTTCGTTGGAGAGGCTTGCAAGGGACCCCCGTCGCAGACTGGTATGCACCGTTGTTTTTACTTACATTGATGAACCTCTGTTATTACTTCGATTGTTCACTTAAATAATTCATCTTAAATTTCAAGTGACATTGGTAATTTTCATATATGGATCTTGTATTGGAGAGGCTTGTTAGGGATCTACGTCGCAGACCAGTATGGACCATTCTTAATACTTTAATTGATGCACCATTGCTATTATTTTGATTTTTTTCTTAAATTATTTCTTTTAACATTGATGCAATATTATAAATTTTCATGTATGGATCCTGTATTGGAGAGGCTTGTCAGAGGTCTACGTCGTAGATTGGTATGCACTATAGAAAAGGTATGGCTTAGTCTAACTTTTAATAGACAAATCTTATATATTTGTTGTATTGTTGTTGTTGTTGTTGTTGTTGTTGTTTGTTGTTATTGTTTTTGTTATTGGTTGTTATGATTGTTGTTTATTTTTGTGCTTGTCGTTGTTGTGCTTGTAGTTGATGTTATTGTTGTTCTGTTTGTTGTTGTTGTTCTTGTTGTTAACTATTATTTTGCTTGTAATTGTTGTTGCTTGTTGTTGCTTGTTGTTGTCTAAAATTAACCTCGACCTTTATTGTAGAGGTTTGAAAGAGATCTAGGTCGCAAACTATTATGCACCAATTTTATTTCTTTGATTGTTGATTTAAGTAATTCATTTTAAATTTTATGTATCTTTTTAATTTTTCGTATATGGATCTTCTGTTGGAGACGCTTGCAAGTGGTCCCCGTCGCAGACTGGTATGCATCATTGTTTTTTACTTTCATTGATGAATCATTGTTATTACTTCGATTGTTTACTTAAATAATTTGTTTTAACTTCTAATTAACCTTGTAATTTTTCATATATGGATCTTGTATTGGAGAGGCTTGTTAGGGATCTACGTCGCAGACCGGTATGGACCATTGTTAATACTTTAATTGATGCACAATTGTTTTTATTTCGATTGTTCTCTTAAATAATTTGTTTTAACCTTGATTCAATATTATAATTTTTCATGTATGGATCCTGTATTGGAGAGGCTTGTCAGAGACCTACGTCGTAGATTGGTATGGATTATAGAAAAGGTATGGCTTAGTCTAATTCTTAATATGATTTTTAATAGACAAATCTTATATATTTGTTGTTTTTGTTGTTGTTTGTTGTTGTTCTTGTGCTTGTTATCGGTTCTTGTTATTGTTGTCTATTTTTGTGCTTGTTGTTGATGTTATTGTTCTGTTTGTTGTTGTTGTTCTTGTTGTTAGTTGTTTTTGTGCTTGTTGTTCTTTTTGTTGTTGCTGCTTGTTGTTGTTGGTTGTTGTTGTTGTTGTTGTTGTTGTCTTATATCAACCTCGACCTTTATTGCAGAAGCTTGAAAGGGATCTAGCTCACAAACTATTACGCACCAATTTTATTTCTTTGATTGTTCTCTTAAGTAATTCGTTTTAACTTTTTTTTTATGTTTTTAATTTTTCATATATGGATCGTCTGTTGGAGAGGCTTGCAAGGGACCCCCTTAGCAGACTAGTATGCACCGTTGTTTTTACTTACATTGATGAACCATTTTTATTACTTCGATTGTTCACTTAAATAATTCGTTTTAACTTATAAGTGACCTTGTTAATTTTCATATATGGATCTTGTATTGGAGAGGCTTGTTAGGGATCTTCGGCGCAGACCGGTATGGACCATTGTTAATGCTTTAATTGATGCACCATTGTTATTATTTCGATTGGTCTCTTAAATAATTTGTTTTAACTTTGATTCAATATTACAATTTGTCATGTATGGATCCTGTATTGGAGAGGCTTGTTAGAGACCTACGTCGCAGACTAGTATGCACTATAGCAAAGGTATGGCTTAGTCTAACTTTTAATATGATTTTTAATAGATAAATCTTATATATTTGTTGTCTTTGTTGTTGTTTGTTGTTGTTGTTATTGTTATTGGTTTCTGTGATTGTTGTCTAATTTTGTGCTTGTTTTTGTTGTGGTGCTTGTTGTTGATGTTATTGTTGTTCTGTTTGTTTTTCTGATTGTTTTTGTGCTTGTTGTTGTCTTTGTTGGTTGTTGTTGTTGTCTAAAATCAACCTCGACCTTTATTGTAGAAGCTTGAAAGGGATCTAGGTCACAAACTATTATGCACCAATTTTATTTCTTTGATTGTTCTCTTAAGTAATTTATTTTAACTTTTATTTATCTTTTTAATTTTCATGTATGGATCTTCTGTTGGAGAGGCTTGCAAGGGACCCCCGTCGCAGACTGGTATGCACCATTGTTTTTTCTTACATTGATGAACCATTGTTATTACTTCGATTGTTCACTTAAATAATTCGTTTTAACTTTTAAGTAACCTTGTTATTTTTTATATATAGATCTTATATTGGAGAGGCTTGTTAGGGATCTACGTCGCACACCAGTATGGACCATTGTTAATACTTTGATTGTTCATTTAAGTAATTCATTTTAACGTTTATGTATCTTTTTAATTTTTCGTATATGGATCTTCTGTTGGAGACGCTTGCAAGTGGTCCCCGTCGCAGACTGGTATGCATCACTGTTTTTACTTTCATTGATGAATCATTGTTATTACTTTGATTGTTCACTTAAATAACTTGTTTTAACTTTTAATTAACCTTTAAATTTTTCATATATGGATCTTGTATTGGTGAGGCTTGTTAGGAATCTACGTCGCCGACCGTATGGACCAATGTTAATACTTTAATTGATGCACAATTGTTTTTATTTCGATTGTTCTCTTAAATAATTTGTTTTAACCTTGATTCAATATTATAATTTTTCATGTATGGATCCTGTATTGCAGAGGCTTGTCAGAGACCTACGTCGTAGATTGGTATGCATTATAGAAAAGGTATGGCTTAGTCTAATTCTTAATATGATTTTTAATAGTTATCTTATATATTTGTTGTTTTTGTTGTTGTTTGTTGTTGTTGTGCTTGTTATTGTTGTCTATTTTTGTGCTTGTTGTTGATGTTATTGTTCTGTTTGTTGTTGTTGTTCTTGTTGTTAGTTGTTTTTGTGCTTGTTGTTCTTGTTGTTGTTGCTGCTTGTTGTTGTTGGTTGTTGTTGTTGGTTGTTGTTGTTGTCTAATATCAACCTCGACCTTTATTGCAGAAGCTTGAAAGGGATCTAGGTCGCAAGCTATTAAGCACCAATTTTATTTCTTTGATTGTTCTCTTAAGTGATTCGTTTTAACTTTTATTTATGTTTTTAATTTTTCATATATGGATCTTCTGTTGGAGAAGCTTGCAAGGGACCCCCTTAGCAGACTAGTATGCACCATTATTTTTACTTACATTGATGAACCATTTTTATTACTTTGATTGTTCACTTAAATAATTCGTTTTAACTTATAAGTGACCTTGTAAATTTTCATATATGGATCTTGTATTGGAGAGGCTTGTTAGGGATCTTCGGCGCAGACCGGTATGGACCATTGTTAATACTTTAATTGATGCACCATTGCTATTATTTCGATTGGTCTCTTAAATAATTTGTTTTAACTTTGATTCAATATTACAATTTTTCATGTATGGAACCTGTATTGGAGAGGCTTGTTAGAGACCTACGTCGCAGACTGGTATGCACTATAGAAAAGGTTGGCTTAGTCTAACTTTTAATATGATTTTTAATAGATAAATCTTATATATTTGTTTTTGTTGTTGTTTGTTGTTGTTGTTATTGTTATTGGTTTCTGGGATTGTTGTCTAATTTTGTGCTTGTTTTTCTTGTGGTGCTTGTTGTTGATGTTATTGTTGTTCTGTTTGTTGTTGTTGATTGTTTTTTTGCTTGTTGTTGTCTTTGTTGGTTGTTGTTGTTGTCTAAAATCAAACTCGACCTTTATTGAAGAAGCTTGAAAGGGATCTAGGTCACAAACTATTATGCACCAATTTTATTTCTTTGATTGTTCTCTTAAGTAATTTATTTTAACTTTTATTTATCTTTTTAATTTTTCATATATGGATCTTCTGTTGGAGAGGCTTGCAAGGGACCCCCGTCGCAGACTGGTATGCACCATTGTTTTTTCTTACATTGATGAACCATTGTTATTACTTTGATTGTTCACTTAAATAATTCGTTTTAACTTTTAAGTAACCTTGTTATATTTTATATATGGATCTTATATTGGAGAGGCTTGTTAGGGATCTTCGGCGCAGACCGGTATGGACCATTGTTAATACTTTAATTGATGCACCATTGCTATTATTTCGATTCGTCTCTTAAATAATTTGTTTTAACTTTGATTCAATATTACAATTTTTCATGTATGGATCCTGTATTTGAGAGGCTTGTTAGAGACCTACGTCGCAGACTGGTATGCACTATAGAAAAGGTTGGCTTAGTCTAACTTTTAATATGATTTTTAATAGATAAATCTTATATATTTGTTGTTTTTGTTGTTGTTTGTTGTTGTTGTTATTGTTATTAGTTTCTGGGATTGTTGTCTAATTTTGTGCTTGTTTTTGTTGTGGTGCTTGTTGTTGATGTTATTGTTGTTCTGTTTGTTGTTGTTGATTGTTTTTGTGCTTGTTGTTGTCTTTGTTGGTTGTTGTTGTTGTCTAAAATCAAACTCGACCTTTATTGTAGAAGCTTGAAAGGGATCTAGGTCACAAACTATTATGCACCAATTTTATTTCTTTGATTTTTTATATATGGATCTTATATTGGAGAGGCTTGTTAGGGATCTACGTCGCAGACCAGTATGGACCATTGTTAATACTTTAATTGATGCACCATGGCTATTATTTCGATTGTTTTCTTAAATAATTTCTTTTAACTTTGATTCAATATTATAATTTTTCATGTATGGATCCTGCATTGGAGAGGCTTGTCAGAGACCTACGTCGCAGACTGGTATGCACTATAGAAAAGGTATGGCTTAGTCTAATTTTTAATAGACAAATCTTATATATTTGTTGTATTGTTGTTATTGTGTTTGTTATTGGTTGTTACGATTGTTGTTTATTTTTGTGCTTGTCGTTGTTGTGCTTATAGTTGATGTTATTGTTGTTCTGTTTGTTGTTGTTGTTCTTGTTGTTAACTATTATTTTTCTTGTAATTGTTGTTGATCTTGTTGCTTGTTGTTGCTTGTTGTTGTCTAAAATTAACCTCGACCTTTATTGTAGAGGTTTCAAAGAGATCTAGGTCGCAAACTATTATGCACCAATTTTATTTCTTTGATTGTTCATTTAAGTAATTCATTTTAACTTTTATGTATCTTTTTAATTTTTCATATATGGATCTTCTGTTGGAGACGCTTGCAAGTGGTCCCCGTCGCAGACTGGTATGCATCATTGTTTTTACTTTCATTGATGAATCATTGTTATTACTTTGATTGTTCACTTAAATAACTTGTTTTAACTTTTAATTAACCTTGTAATTTTTCATATATGGATCTTGTATTGGAGAGGCTTGTTAGGAATCTACGTCGCAGACCGGTATGGACCATTGTTAATACTTTAATTGATGCACAATTGTTTTTATTTCGATTGTTCTCTTAAATAATTTGTTTTAACCTTGATTCAATATTATAATTTTTCATGTATGGATCATGTATTGCAGAGGCTTGCCAGAGACCTACGTCGTAGATTGGTATGCATTATAGAAAAGGTATGGCTTAGTCTAATTCTTAATATGATTTTTAATTGATAAATCTTATATATTTGTTGTTTTTGTTGTTGTTTGTTGTTGTTGTGCTTATTATTGTTGTCTATTTTTGTGCTTGTTGTTGATGTTATTGTTCTGTTTGTTGTTGTTGTTCTTGTTGTTAGTTGTTTTTGTGCTTTTTGTTCTTGTTGTTGTTGCTGCTTGTTGTTGTTGGTTGTTGTTGTTGTCTAATATCAACCTCGACCTTTATTGCAGAAGCTTGAAAGGGATCTAGGTCGCAAACTATTACGCACCAATTTTATTTCTTTGATTGTTCTCTTAAGTAATCCGTTTTAACTTTTATTTATGTTTTTAATTTTTCATATATGGATCTTCTGTTGGAGAGGCTTGCAAGGGACCCCCTTAGCAGACTAGTATGCACCATTGTTTTTACTTACATTGATGGACCATTTTTATTACTTCGATTGTTCACTTAAATAATTCGTTTTAACTTATAAGTGACCTTGTTAATTTTCATATATGGATCTTGTATTGGAGAGGCTTGTTATGGATCTTCGGCGCAGATCGGTATGGACCGTTGTTAATACTTTAATTGATGCACCATTGCTATTATTTCGATTGGTCTCTTAAATAATTTGTTTTAACTTTGATTCAATATTACAATTTTTCATGTATGGACCTGTATTGGAGAGGCTTGTTAGAGACCTACGTCGCAGACTGGTATGCACTATAGAAAAGGTATGGCTTAGTCTAACTTTTAATATGATTTTTAATAGATAAATCTTATATATTTGTTGTTTTTGTTATTGTTTGTTGTTGTTATTATTGTTATTGGTTTCTGTGATTGTTGTCTATTTTTGTGCTTGTTTTTGTTGTGGTGCTTGTTGTTGATGTTATTGTTGTTCTGTTTGTTGTTGTTGATTATTTTAGTGCTTGTTGTTGACTTTGTTGGTTGTTGTTGTTGTCTAATAGTTTGTGACCTGAAGAGAACAACATAATAGTTTGATTTTAGACAACAACAACAACCAACAAAGACAACAACAAGCACAAAAACAATCAACAACAACAAACAGAACAACAATAACATCAACAACAAGCACCAAAACAAAAACAAGCACAAAATTAGACAACAATCCCAGAAACTAATAACAATAACAACAACAACAAACAACAACAAAAACAACAAATATATAAGATTTATCTATTAAAAATCATATTAAAAGTTAGACTAAGCCAACCTTTTCTATAGTGCATACCAGTCTGCGACGTAGGTCTCTAACAAGCCTCTCAAATACAGGATCCATACATGAAAAATTGTAATATTGAATCAAAGTTAAAACAAATTATTTAAGAGACGAATCGAAATAATAGCAATGGTGCATCAATTAAAGTATTAACAATGGTCCATACCGGTCTGCGCCGAAGATCCCTAACAAGCCTCTCCAATATAAGATCCATATATAAAATATAACAAGGTTACTTAAAAGTTAAAACGAATTATTTAAGTGAACAATTAAAGTAATAACAATGGTTCATCAATGTAAGAAAAAACAATGGTGCATACCAGTCTGCGACGGGGGTCCCTTGCAAGCCTCTCCAACAGAAGATCCATATATGAAAAATTAAAAAGATAAATAAAAGTTAAAATAAATTACTTAAGAGAACAATCAAAGAAATAAAATTGGTGCATAATAGTTTGTGACCTACATCCCTTTCAAGCTTCTTCAATAAAGGTCGAGTTTGATTTTAGACAACAACAACAACCAACAAAGACAACAACAAGCAAAAAAACAATCAACAACAACAAACAGAACAACAATAACATCAACAACAAGCACCACAAGAACAACAAGCACAAAATTAGACAACAATCCCAGAAACCAATAACAATAACAACAACAAAAACAAACAACAACAAAAACAAATATATAAGATTTATCTATTAAAAATCATATTAAAAGTTAGACTAAGCCAACCTTTTCTATAGTGCATACCAGTCTGCGACGTAGGTCTCTAACAAGCCTCTCCAATACAGGATCCATACATGAAAAATTGTAATATTGAATCAAAGTTAAAACAAATTATTTAAGAGACCAATCGAAATAATAGCAATGGTGCATCAATTAAAATATTAACAATGGTCCATTTTTAATAGACAAATCTTAACAATACCAATTTTATTGTTGTTGTTGTTCTTGTTGTTAACTATTATTTTGCTTGTAATTGTTGTTGTTGTTGTTGTTGTTGCTTGTTGTTGCTTGTTATTGTATAAAATTAACCTCGACCTTTATTGTAGAGGTTTCAAAGAGATCTAGGTCGCAAACTATTATGCACCAATTTTATTTCTTTGATTGTTCATTTAAGAAATTCATTTTAACTTTTATGTATCTTTTTAATTTTTCATATATGGATCTTCTGTTGGAGACGCTTGCAAGTGGTCCCCGTCGCAGACTGGTATGCATCATTGTTTTTACTTTCATTGATGAATCATTGTTATTACTTTGATTGTTCACTTAAATAACCTTTTTTAACTTTTAATTAACCTTGTAATTTTCATATATGGATCTTGTATTGGAGAGGCTTGTTAGGAATCTACATCGCAGACCGGTATGGACCATTGTGAATACTTTAATTGATGCACAATTATTTTTATTTCGATTGTTCTCTTAAATAATTTGTTTTAACCTTGATTCAATATTATAATTTTTCATGTATGGATCCTGTATTGCAGAGGCTTGTCAGAGACCTACGTCGTAGATTGGTATGCATTATAGAAAAGGTATGGCTTCGTCTAATTCTTAATATGATTTTTAATAGACAAATCTTATATATTTGTTGTTTTTGTTGTTGTTTGTTGTTGTTCTTGTTATTGTTGTCTATTTTTGTGCTTGTTGTTGATGTTATTGTTCTGTTTGTTGTTAGTTGTTTTTGTGCTTGTTGTTCTTGTTGTTGTTGCTGCTTGTTGTTGTTGGTTGTTGTTGTTGGTTGTTGTTGTTGTCTAATATCAACCTCGACCTTTATTGCAGAAGCTTGAAAGGGATCTAGGTCGCAAACTACTACGTGTTGCACCCATAAATTTGACCAACCGGGTCCCGTATCTGGTCCCATGTTTCGACGCATGACCGCATTCGCATCCGCATATCGCATACAGTGCATTGTTTCAGTTGTTTTGATTTTATCGGGATCACAACCCTCGTCTCGCGTCTCAGGTGTTTTTAATCAGTTTAGATAGGTAGAATCGTATTTTTTTGGGAAGCCGTGCTATTCCCGGTGTCTTCAGCTTGTGTTGTTGTTTTAGGGATATTTCGGTGTCCGTTTATTTTTACCGGCTATTTTGGTGCGCTCTCGCAGTGTTATTTGTTGTTCTGTGCTATTTTTGTTCCTTCGGGAATTATTGTGATTTTTCTGGATTTTATTAGGTATTATTAGGGTTTTAATAGATTTTTTTAATCATTTTAGGATAATATAGAATATTAATAGTTTTTTAATATTTTTAATAGTTTTAATCTTTTTAGAATATATTAGATATTAAATAGCTTTTTAATCATTTCTTTTATATAGGATAATATAGAAATAATATAGTTGTTTTTTTAATAGAAGTTTAATGGAATTAATGGGTTTTTTTAGAATTTAATAGATAGTATAAAATAGATTAATAGATCTTTCTATAGATTTTATTTCTAGAATTTAATAGATTTTATGTTTTAATATAGGATTTTTTAGATTTAAATAGATGTTAGTTAGATATTAAGTGTTTAGTTTAATGGTTTTCTTTTAATAGGATTCATTAGACTAGTTTAATCAATAGTATTAATTAGGGTTAGTTGTTTTAATTAGTCTTTAACTCATTTTCGTTTTCTTTAATCAGCCTTAATTTTGGTTTTAGTCCATGCATTAATGGCCATTAATCATCTTCATTAGTTCTAATCTAGATTTAATTCATGTTTTATCCATTTCATCCAGTTTTTTTGGTTTTTTTGTAATCATTTTCGTATTGGGCCTCGTTATAGCCAAAGCCCAATTCAGCCAGAGTCCAAAAATGGTCAAAGTCCACTATATAGTCTGAGCACACGTGTTGCACCCAGGAAGAAGCCACGTTTTTCCATTCAGAGGACCCACCTCATACTCACCACTTCCCCTCTCTCTGCCACGCCACCCCCACGTGGCGTCCATGCAACAACCCTCTCCACTACCCATGCCAAGTGTCTCCCTCTGAAGCCTCACCGGTTGCATGGCCGGCGGCCATGCAACCACCGCAACCACCAAGCTCCGGCAACCGTAACCTCCTCCGGCCACCACCGTAACCGAATCTTTCCGCCGTAACTTCCACCGGAAAACCCTCAAATCACCAAAATCCCCAGATTTCCTACAATCTTCATCCTCTCCGGTCCGATCTTCATCAACAATAACCATTATTTCCAGATTCTTCATGCGTTCATACCAAGTTCATCATCAATAATTTTCCAGAACTTCAATCTTCATCACAGAGATTCAACCATTCAATATCCAGATTCATCGATCTTCTTCGTGAACCCTCCAGGACGTCCTCCTATCTCCATCGTTCATCATAGTTCCTTCGTGATCGCTCGAATCTTCAAGATCTTTGTCATCAAATGATCGCCAGTTTTTTCAAATCGTTGAACTTCAAAGAACTTCATCAAGTTCATCGGGACTATTTCTCAGATCCAGAAGTGTTCATCGTTTTCTTGTTCTTCATACGAACCTTCCTGTTGCTCTTCAAACATTTTCTCAGCACCTCACCCAGATCGCTCCAAGATTCATCTGTTCTTGAAGACCCTCCACCGTTCTATATACTTTTTGCCAGTTTTCGTAAGGATCTTATCGTCAAGATTTATCCGTCACAACAAGATCAGCAAGCTCACTCCGATCCCAAACTCACGCCTATCTTCAATCAATATCTCCACAGCATTCAATAGGAAATTGAAGATTCGTTGGGATTGTCTGTTGTTGTGATTTGTTTTCGTAGGTTAATCATCGGTGATGGTGGTATTCAAAGAAGGCGAAGTAGAGAGGAGGAGATTTCGAGGTTAAAGAAGAGGATAGTAGGGGATTTGTGTTGGCCAGGTGAGGAACGAACAGAGAAGAGGAGTTTGAAGATTGTGAGAGAGAGATTTCGAACGGAGATGGTGAGGGAGGGCGAGTGTTGGCGGCGGCGGAAGCTGAGTGAGGGAGAAGGAGAAAACTAGGGTTCTGTGGAGTTTGGACGAAGGAGGGTAGAAGTTTCGTGGACCGGTTTGGGCCTCGCAAACCCTTGGGCCCAACGTGCCATTCCTAGTCCATAACCCCTCAATTTCCTATTCCCCCCCTGCTGTGTGTCTGTGGCAATGGGCCAAGCCCAACGAGTCTTTTTGCTGGCATCACCCCAGTTCACTCACAGTACCCCCTCCCCCCGTTTTTGTTGTATACTGGGCTGGGCCCAGTTTGTTTATTTTTTGTTACTGCTGGATACACCCCTTACAACTGATGTACCCCTCCCCTTGTATTTTTTTTCTTATCTTTTATTTGTTTAGTTTCTTTTATAGTAAATGAGAAATACAATAAAAAAAAGAATGTTGAGGAAAAAGAAATATTCAAGAAAAGAATATTGAAAAAAATAGAAAAAAAGAATATTGAAAGAGAAAAAGAAATATTTGGAAAAAGAATATGAAAAAGAAATATTTGAAAAAAGAATATGAAAAAAAATAGAGAAAAAGATTGAAAAAAAGAAATGAAAAAAGGAAGAGAAATAGTAAGAAAAATAGTAAAAAATATTAGTGTAGATTTAATATTTTTTAGAGTACATTTTCTTTTAGGATATATTTTCATGGAGTTTAGTTTAGGGATAATTTTAGAAGTCCACTTGTTAGGGGACTATTTTCCATTTGATTTTTCATAGGATAGGATAGTATTTCCAAGGGGTTTAATTTTTAGTATTCGATCATTGTAACCATTTTTCAGAATGTTAATAAAACGAGATTTGAGCTGTGGTCCCGAAAGTAGCCGAACTACCGCTGCTCTGATTTCTCGTACCAGACGAGAATATGTAGGCATAGGATGCGATATCCTAGCGAGCACACTAACAACTAACCTTTGGCTCTCTCGCTGCTGTGCGATCGAGACTTTCCCGCTGACGACTGATGTTACCCTTTTTCTCTCTTGCCCGAGTGCATTTGAGACCAGACCGTAGTTTGTCCCATAGGTTCCCGTACCTGTAAAACCAGTTGAATTTCTCACTGCTGTGTGAGAATACCCTGTTTAGCCGTAGTTAGCCTGAACTACGTAAAGCTCTGATCTTCCATGCTGTGTGGAAGTACGTAGGCACAAGACGCGACGTCTTGGCGAGCCAATTTCCTCGTAGTCCCGAACTACGTTGACTCTGACTTTCTCGCTTGAGAATACGTAGGCATAGAGTGCGACGCTCTATCGAGTCAATTCCCTTCTGTTTAGATTTAGCAGCCGTAGATAGATTGTTTTTGCATCCCGTAGACAACCCAAGCAAGCGTGGATCCCATCGAGTACGATGGACGTGAGGGGTGCTAATACCTTCCCCTTGCGTAACCGACTCCCGAACCCAGGTTTTGGTTGCGATGACCATACCTTTCCCCGTTTTTTGCGAGGTTTACTTCGAGCGTTTCCTTTCCCTTCGTTGGGATAAATAACGCACGGTGGCGACTCTTCTGTCAGCCGGCGCCGATTTTCGCAGTAGCGACAGCTGGCGACTCTGCTGGGGACTGCGATAGTTCCCCATGCATGTGGGATCCAACGTCCCCTAAAAGAGAGTCAATCCTAGCGCTTGTTTGCTTGTCTAGTGGGGCTTTTTTATTGATATTATCTGTTGCTGTTGGGGTGTGACGGGTGTTCTATGATTGAGTGAGAAGCCGGACCTGGGCTTGAGTGCACCTTAGACTTAGAGTAGAGATTAGTGGGCGCGTACCGGCTTTGCTTGTACTAGTGTCCCGCGAAATCTACACTCGGACGAGGTTCTTCTGGTTGACTTCTTTTTCTACCCTTTGGGTCGAAGGGGTTGTTGGTTAGTTGGATTGTCGACTCCGGGAACCGATCATTTGGAAGTTAGCTAAGTGAGGCCTCTTCAAGACTTGATGATGCCACTCCTTCTGGGAATCGTATCGTCAGTCTTGAAAGTCTGTGACGTTGACGACCGCATAGGATGCCGTACCTTGTCAGATATAGGTCCATACCTGTGAGTGGGGTTTTTTTTTGCAGGAACCTTGACTTTCAACCTACCCGTTATTTTGGTCTTCTCTTCAGAGCGAACGTACTCCGTCAGCAGCGCAGCAGTATTCAGAGATTGTATGGGGGCTGTGGTCCCGTTGTTTGCTGCATCTTGCATATCATGTGCATAACAGTGTTGCATCATATTGCATATCATCCTCCAATTAGCCAGAGTTCTGATCCAGCCTTTGTTTCCTGAAGGTGATTACCCGGAGTTTGGATCAAGCAACTGTTGATTGTCAGAAGACCGACCTAGGGGTTGAGTAGATTTGAGCAGAATCAAGCATTGAAGTCAGCTGAAGACTATTGGTAGCTATGTCTGAAGGAAATTTCCAGTCTCCTAACACCTTGACAGGGTTCACTATGACGTCCAACCCTCTGTATGATTCTATGGAAGACTTCCCGCAAGTGAACAACGTTGCTGCAGACCAAGCTGTACAGCCTTCTGTTGAGAACCGAGGTCGACATGAGCAGTTTGTTGCCCGAAATGAACGTCCTCCTCCTGTTAACAATCAAGGTGTTGCTTTCCCTGTGATGAATCCATGAAGATATATTCCAATAGCCAGGACTGTAGATCCAAGAGCTCTTGAGAGGGAGAGAAGACTCCGAGCGTTGGAAGAAGGAGTGAAAGCTTTGAAAGTGAAAGATGCTGTTAACCTGAATTCTGCAGACATGTGTTTGGTTCCTGACCTGGTGTTGCCTTATAAGTTCAAAGTGCCGAAATTTGAGAAGTACACGGGAGATAGCTGTCCGAAGCAACATTTGATGATGTTCTGTCGAAGAATGACTTCGTTTGTGCGAGATGACAAATTGATGATCCATTGCTTTCAGGATAGTCTGACTGGGGCATCTTTGAGGTGGTATATGCAGTTAGAGAGAAATCAGATTCAGTCATGGATGGATTTAGCCAGAGCTTTTCTGAAGCAGTACGATTATAACCTAGACATAGCTCCCCATCGCATGCAGTTGCAAGAACTGTCTCAAGAGAACAATGAACCTATCAGGAAGTATGCTCAGAGATGGAGAGAATTTGCTGCCAGAGTGCATCCACCGCTGTTAGACCGAGAGTTGACAAGCATGTTTGTAGATTCCCTACAAGATCCGTACTTCGAAAGATTGCTTGGACTTCCATTAAGTTTCTCTGACGTGGTAGCATTAGGAGAACGCCTTGAGTATGCCATAAGAATTGGGAAAATTCAGATTACTTCAAATGATCAAGCTGGTGAAACTGAATATTCTTGTGACTATCAGAGTGAAGAAGGAGTTGTGATCAACGCAGTCATGCCAAAGGTTGAATATCCTCGAAGCGAATCAGTGAATTTTGTGGGTTCTTCATCTTATCAGAGATCAGTACCTCCTGTGGCTTGTTATACTGAACAGACAGCCATGCCTAGGGCACCATATCAGGAATCTTGTGTCGCTTCCATTGCAAAGCAGCAAACTCGTGGTCAAGGTTACCAGACTCAGCGTCAGAATCAGAATCGACCTCGCAACAATTTGGAACGAAGGAATGCTCCTTCTCATCCAGTTCCTGTGCCGTATAGTCAGCTTTTGCCGCAGTTGGTCCAGAGTTCTTTGGTGGAACCTAAAGCTCTCAAGCCCGTTCCAGAACCTTACCCTCCTGGGTACAATCCCCACGCTCAGTGTGGTTATCACGGCGGATCACCGGGACATTTGACTGAAGATTGCAAAGCGTTTCAGGCGAAAGTACAATAGTTGATCGACCAAGATCGCATTTCCTTTCGAGAAGGATTTCTGTTTGTTCATCCCAACCGCTCAGCTGTCTAAGCTCGTAGACTCGGAAAGTATTCCCCAGCAAAGGAGCCAGTGATTCAGACAGGCGGGCGCCTCAGCATTGGCAGTCCTCAGACTTTTATATCATTTGCATTTGTAGTTTCTTTTCTGTTAGTTACTACTTGCTTTTAAACATTGTATGTTTCGAATGGTAATATTAATAAAGTGACTATGCATTTTTCTGAATTAATCATGTCGCTGTCGCTCATTTACTGCATTGCACTGACACTTGCATTTTATTCACTCCACTTTATCACTGTGACTAGCAAAGATTGGAGGGAGGATGACGAAATAAACTCATAACCGATGATCGTATGCTTTCAGATGAGACCTTACCGATGACGTACAAGGCATTGTTTCAAATCCCCCAAACACTAGAGATATAAGGAGTTAGTCCCTTGTTAACCACTTCGAGCCAGGAAGTAGAAGTTTTTTCGGACTTTTAAACCTTCACATCTTAACCCGGGGCAGAGTAGTTGTCAGTTAGCTTGACCGAGCATTCAAGTCTTACAGAGGAGTGTTGTCTTTCGAAGACCAATCAGTTTATACCTTTCAAGGGTGAAACCTCACCAATCAGGAGTAAGACAGTTACAATCCTTTCGGAGCAATCAAGGCAACCAGTGTCACACGACTTTGTTCCAAAAGAAAGAAATAAGAAAGCCCGCTAAGTAAAAAGAAAGAAAAAGCTGGAAAGCTAATACTTAGGCAAAAATCAGGGCATCCCGCTGGACTTCAAAAGAAATCGAAAATCGAAAAGAACTCAAAATGAGTCAGTCCAGGCAAAAATTAGGGAATCAAAAGAATGAAAAAGAAGGGATATCAATAGAAATTTTTCCCAGCAAGCCACAAAGTCGTGTACACAGACACCGAAAACGAAAAGGAGTAACTATCACTCCGAAAAGCCTTGTGAAATCCTTAATTGTGGTTCTTACCATTCAACATACCTCTCGAAGAGGCGAGCGCTTGTGCCAGGTTAACTGAACTTTAGGATCGGAGATCATCACGTAGAAGGGGTGGGTACAAATCAAAATTTGAGCCAAATATCCTTTGTTTTACGAATCGTGAACCCGACCACGATACAACCCTTAAAAGACCTAATTGAGGTAGGGTTTATTCTGAAAGCGCATTACGATAAGGTTGAGTAACCTGACTCCTTCTTGACTTGCTAGTCACATCCTTGCTGTATTTTTCACTGACCACGTAAGCACTACGTTTGAACTTTGGTTCATTCGTCACTCACAATCATAGCATGTAAATGAGTGACAACTCAAATTTTTTCAAAATCTGCATACACACTGCATTAAGATTACCATTCGTGAACAGACGATTTTTACTTGCAGGTTAGTAGTTGGCATGAAAGAAATTCCAACAGGGAATAATCGAGCAGGACTGAGTAATTCAGCAGTCTGAACCAGGATGGTGTATGTTGTGGAAACTTGTGAATCCGAGGCATTGACTTACGGTGAGTTCAGTATCAGTTAGTCTGAGGACAAGTCCCGAAGCCTCAGTGGATCAGGGGCAGTTTATTTGAGAAGCAGTTGATCAGAAGTGAGTCTTCTCGAGACCCAATCAGGGGCAATCACCTAGAACGTGGAGATTTGAAAGCAGATACTTCAGGTGGATAATCAGACCGGGTTAAGTTGCTAGAACGCTCAATCAGGGGCAAGTCACTGCAGAGAATGTTGAAACCAACTGGGTTGATAGGGGTTTAATGGAGATGGAATTCTGTTGTCGTATAGATACCGGGGCAAGTAATCTCGAGGTCGTCTCGTAGCAAGCTGTTCAGAGCAGGTATTCCCAAGAGTTAGATTGGGGCAAGTTGAGTGTACTGGGGCCAGCTGAGTGCACCGGGGCAAGTTGTTCAGGCAGTTTGTTTGCCCCCAGCCAGAGTCGAGTATCGGGGAATCGTGTCATTACCCTTACCAAAAACCTTAACCTTCCGAAAAAGGCCTTGCTGTCGTTGGATCATTGACCTGCAGTCTAAACCTGTTGCGTGTCAGTAACCAGTCGTTTCCAAAGTCCAGTTCTCGCCTGGCAAACCGGTAACCAGTTCTCGTCTGGCCCACCCTTCCGTAAGCATCAGTTCCCGTCTGGTGTAGTTTATCGTAAGCATCAGTTCTTGTCTGGTGTAGTTTATTGTAAGCATCAGTTCCCGTCTGGTGTAGTTTATTGTAACCAGTTCTCGTCTGGTCACCGTTTCTTCAAGTGTTGTATCAGTTCTCGTCTGGTACATGTCGTCGTGTAATCAGTTCTCGTCTGATCATCGTGTGTTTTAACCTATGTGTTATACTAGTTCTCGTCTGGTGTACGTCAGCTATCAGCCAGTTCTCGCCTGGTTGTCTATGTCTCAGTCTGTTATCCAGTCAGCCCTGTCTGATGTCCGAACTAAATCAATTCTCGTCCGTTAACCTATTTTCCTGGTAGTCTATCCCCTTAAATGCTAGTTCTCGTCTAGTATTTTTCATATCTTCCACTGTGTACATAGTCCATGGTTATCCTAAACCAGAAAAACAAAAACCTAAAGATATCTGACACGGTAATTCCCAATGATGCGCATGTTGCCATGTTCCCCGATACGAAGCTCGACGGATACCAGTGCTCCGATTAATGTTTGAATTCCTCGTGGAGGTTGTTAAATCAGAATTGCTACTCTTCAACAGATGAAAGTTGCGTATTAGCCCCGGAAGAGTCGAGATTGTATGCTATCCCGTATCAGAGTAGGATCAGGAGTATCCCCAGCAGATTAAGATTGATATCCTTGATAGAAGGGGCATTTCCAGCAGCGTGCCGCACGCAATCAACCCCAGTTTGGGTCCATACCCACAGAGTACAATCAGTTGTCAATGAGAGCATCCCCAAGCAGAGTTGTTCTTCTTCTCCCCAAGCAGGGTTGCATTCCCGTTTCTCCAGCACGACAGTTATCCCCAGCGGACTTGGTTTCCCTTTTCCAGCATTTATTTTGCTGAGATGGTTCTGTGACTTCGGTTCATCCCCAGTAGAGTTGACGTTGCCTTCAGCATTTATTTTTCCAAGTGGTTTCAGACCTGGTGTTCTCTGGCAGCTCGAGCCTGTATTAGCATTTGCATATATTGTCATAGCATTTATACAAGCATATAGTATATCCATGCCGTCTGGACCCCGCATTTTAAAACAGAACGCATAGCATCTACATGCCATATAGGACATTGCATCATTCTCAGACATACGCATTTCGAAACATGGACCAGGTTGGTTACCTATTGGATTTCGAATGTGTTCCCCCGCAGAGTTGTGTGGTTAAGCTTCTCTTCTTCCCCAGCGGAGTGATTCTTCATTTGGTTGTTACGTCGGCACTGAAAAAAAAGATTGGCATGTATCAGGTTTCTGAAGCTGTGGCCAGTTGACAGAATGGGTGTCGAGCAGTCGATTCAGAAGTTCCCCAGGAGAATTGTCCTCAAGTTCGCCGTGAACTGTAAGATGACAGGATTTGATCCCATAAGAGAGATGGGAATTAAATCGTTTGCTTTTCGAAGCATTATTCCAATACTTGTGGCGTCACACAGGTGATTAATGTTGAAAAGGAGAGAAATCTATCAGAAAATTGACCAGTTGTTGCCGTGACAACCAAACTTCAGTTCGTTGGAGGCTATTCCTCAAGCAGTTTTGCAGTATATTCCCGCGGTTGGCAAATTTCAGGGTTTCATTTGTATTCAACCGTCACCTACCTTGAATGTTTGAAGGCTGAGCGCTCTTCAACCATTCAGGTCGAAGCCGCTTGAATAGGGGCAGCTGTTGCACCACTAAATTTGACCAACCGGGTCCCGTATCTGGTCCCATGTTTTGACGCATGACCGCATTCGCATCCGCATATCGCATTCAGTGCATTGTTTCAGTTGTTTTGATTTTATCGGGATCGCAACCCTCGTCTCGCGTCTCAGGTGTTTTTAATCAGTTTAGATAGGTAGAATCGTATTTTTTTGGGAAGCCATGCTATTCCCGGTGTCTTCAGCTTGCGCTGTTGTTTTAGGGATATTTCGGTGTCCGTTTATTTTTACCGGCTATTTTGGTGCGCTCTCGCAGTGTTATTTGTTGTTCTGTGCTATTTTTGTTCCTTCGGGAATTATTGTGATTTTTCTGGATTTTATTAGGCATTATTAGGGTTTTAATAGATTTTTTTAATCATTTTAGGATAATATAGAATATTAATAGTTTTTTAATATTTTTAATAGTTTTAATCTTTTTAGAATATATTAGATATTAAATAGCTTTTTAATCATTTCTTTTATATAGGATAATATAGAAATAATATAGTTGTTTTTTTAATAGAAGTTTAATGGAATTAATGGGTTTTTTAGAATTTAATAGATAGTATAAAATAGATTAATAGATCTTTCTATAGATTTTATTTCTAGAATTTAATAGATTTTATGTTTTAATATAGGATTTTTTAGATTTAAATAGATGTTAGTTAGATATTAAGTGTTTAGTTTAATGGTTTTCTTTTAATAGGATTCATTAGACTAGTTTAATCAATAGTATTAATTAGGGTTAGTTGTTTTAATTAGTCTTTAACTCATTTTCGTTTTCTTTAATCAGCCTTAATTTTGGTTTTAGTCCATGCATTAATGGCCATTAATCATCTTCATTAGTTCTAATCTAGATTTAATTCATATTTTATCCATTTCATCCAGTTTTTTTGTAATCATTTTCATATTGGGCCTCGTTATAGCCAAAGCCCAATTCAGCCAGAGTCCAAAAATGGTCAAAGTCCACTATATAGTCTGAGCACACGTGTTGCACCCAGGAAGAAGCCACATTTTTCCATTCAGAGGACCCACCTCATACTCACCACTTCCCCTCTCTCTGCCACGCCACCCCCACGTGGCGTCCATGCAACAACCCTCTCCACTACCCATGCCAAGTGTCTCCCTCTGAAGCCTCACCGGTTGCATGGCCGGCGGCCATGCAACCACCGCAACCACCAAGTTCCGGCAGCCGTAACCTCCTCCGGCCACCATCGTAACCGAATCTTTCCGCCGTAACTTCCACCGGAAAACCCTCAAATCACCAAAATCCCCAGATTTCCTTCAATCTTCATCCTCTCCAGTCCGATCTTCATCAACAATAACCATTATTTCCAGATTCTTCATGCGTTCATACCAAGTTCATCATCAATAATTTTCCAGAACTTCAATCTTCATCACAGAGATTCAACCATTCAATATCCAGATTCATCGATCTTCTTCGTGAACCCTCCAGGATGTCCTCCTATCTCCACCGTTCATCATAGTTCCTTCGTAATCGCTCGAATCTTCAAGATCTTCGTCATCAAATGATCGCCAGTTTTTTCAAATCGTTGAACTTCAAAGAACTTCATCAAGTTCATCGGGACTATTTCTCAGATCAAGAAGTGTTCATCGTCTTCTTGTTCTTCATACGAACCTTCCAGTTGCTCTTGAAACATTTTCTCAGCACCTCACCCAGATCGCTCAAAGATTCATCTGTTCTTGAAGACCCTCCACCGTTCTATATACTTTTTGCCAGTTTTCGTAAGGATCTTATCGTCAAGATTTCTCCGTCACAACAAGATCAGCAAGCTCACTCCGATCCCAAACTCACGCCTATCTTCAATCAATATCTCCACAGCATTCAATAGGAAATTGAAGATTCATTGGGATTGTCTGTTGTTGTGATTTGTTTTCGTAGGTTAATCATCGGTGATGGTGGTATTCAAAGAAGGCGAAGTAGAGAGGAGGAGATTTCGAGGTTAAAGAAGAGGATAGTAGGGGATTTGTGTTGGCTAGGTGAGGAACGAACAGAGAAGAGGAGTTTGAAGATTGTGAGAGAGAGATTTCGAACGGAGATGGTGAGGGAGGGCGAGTGTTGGCGGCGGCGGAAGCTGAGTGAGGGAGAAGGAGAAAACTAGGGTTCTGTGGAGTTTGGATGAAGGAGGGTAGAAGTTTCGTGGACCGGTTTGGGCCTCGCAAACCCTTGGGCCCAACGTGCCATTCCTAGTCCATAACCCCTCAATTTCCTATTCCCCCCCTGCTGTGTGTCTGTGGCAATGGGCCAAGCCTAACGAGTCTTTTTGCTGGCATCACCCCAGTTCACTCACAGTACCCCCTCCCCCCATTTTTGTTGTATACTGGGCTGGGCCCAGTTTGTTTATTTTTTGTTACTGCTGGATACACCCCTTACAACTGATGTACCCCTCCCCTTGTATTTTTTATTCTTATCTTTTATTTGTTTAGTTTCTTTTATAGTAAATGAGAAATACAATAAAAAAAGAATGTTGAGGAAAAAGAAATATTCAAGAAAAGAATATTGAAAAAAATAGAAAAAAAGAATATTGAAAGAGAAAAAGAAATATTTGGAAAAAGAATATGAAAAAGAAATATTTGAAAAAAGAATATGAAAAAAAATAGAGAAAAAGATTGAAAAAAAGAAATGAAAAAAGGAAGAGAAATAGTAAGAAAAATAGTAAAAAATATTAGTGTAGATTTAATATTTTTTAGAGTACATTTTCTTTTAGGATATATTTTCATGGAGTTTATTTTAGGGATAATTTTAGAAGTCCACTTGTTAGGGGACTATTTTCCATTTGATTTTTCATAGGATAGGATAGTATTTCCTAGGGGTTTAATTTTCAGTATTCGATCATTGTAACCATTTTTCAGAATGTTAATAAAACGAGATTTGAGCTGTGGTCCCGAAAGTAGCTGAACTACAGCTGCTCTGATTTCTCGTACCAGACGAGAATATATAGGCATAGGATGCGATATCCTAGCGAGCACACTAACAACTAACCTTTGGCTCTCTCGCTGCTGTGCGATCGAGACTTTCCCGCTGACGACTGATGTTACCCTTTTTCTCTCTTGCCCGAGTGCATTTGAGACCAGACCGTAGTTTGTCCCATAGGTTCCCGTACCTGTAAAACCAGTTGAATTTCTCACTGCTGTGTGAGAATACCCTGTTTAGCCGTAGTTAGCCTGAACTACGTAAAGCTCTGATCTTCCATGCTGTGTGGAAGTACGTAGGCACAAGACGCGAAGTCTTGGCGAGCCAATTTCCTCGTAGTCCCGAACTACGTTGACTCTGACTTTCTCGCTTGAGAATACGTAGGCATAGAGTGCGACGCTCTATTGAGTCAATTCCCTTCTGTTTAGATTTAGCAGCCGTAGATAGATTGTTTTTGCATCCCGTAGACAACCCAAGCAAGCGTGGATCCCATCGAGTACGATGGACGTGAGGGGTGCTAATACCTTCCCCTTGCGTAACCGACTCCCGAACCCAGGTTTTGGTTGCGATGACCATACCTTTCCCCGTTTTTTGCGAGGTTTACTTCGAGCGTTTCCTTTCCCTTCGTTGGGATAAATAACGCACGGTGGCGACTCTTCTGTCAGCCGGCGCCGATTTTCGCAGTAGCGACACTACGCACCAATTTTATTTCTTTGATTGTTCTCTTAAGTAATTCGTTTTAACTTTTATTTAAGTTTTTAATTTTTCATATATGGATCCTCTGTTGGAGAGGCTTGCAAGGGACCCCCTTAGCAGACTAGTATGCACCATTGTTTTTACTTACATTGATGAACCATTTTTATTACTTCGATTGTTCACTTAAATAATTCGTTTTAACTTATAAGTGACCTTGTTAATTTTCATATATGGATCTTGTATTGGAGAGGCTTGTTATGAATCTTCGGCGCAGACCGGTATGGACCATTGTTAATACTTTAATTGATGCACCATTGCTATTATTTCGATTGGTCTCTTGAATAATTTGTTTTAACTTTGATTCAATATTACAATTTTTCATGTATGGACCTGTATTGGAGAGGCTTGTTAGAGACCTACGCCGCAGACTGGTATGCACTATAGAAAAGGTATGGCTTAGTCTAACTTTTAATATGATTTTTAATAGATAAATCTTATATATTTGTTGTTTTTGTTATTGTTTGTTGTTGTTGTTATTGTTATTGGTTTCTGTGATTGTTGTCTATTTTTGTGCTTGTTTTTGTTGTGGTGCTTGTTGTTGATATTATTGTTGTTCTGTTTGTTGTTGTTGATTGTTTTAGTGCTTGTTGTTGTCTTTGTTGGTTGTTGTTGTTGTCTAAAATCAACCTCGACCTTTATTGTAGAAGCTTGAAAGGGATCTAGGTCACAAACTATTATGCACCAATTTTATTTCTTTGATTGTTCTCTTAAGTAATTCATTTTAACTTTTATTTATCTTTTTAATTTTTCATATATGGATCTTCTATTGGAGAGCCTTGCAAGGGACACCCGTCGCAGACTGGTATGCACCATTGTTATTACTTCGATTGTTCACTTAAATAATTCGTTTTAACTTTTAAGTAACCTTGTTATTTTTTATATATGGATCTTATATTGGAGAGGATTGTTAGGGATCTTCGTCGCAGACCAGTATGGAGCATTGTTAATACTTTAATTGATGCACCATGGCTATTATTTCGATTGTTTTCTTAAATAATTTCTTTTAACTTTGATTCAATATTATAATTTTTCATGTATGGATCCTGCATTGGAGAGGCTTGTCAGAGACCTACATCGCAGACTGGTATGCACTATAGAAAAGCTATGGCTTAGTCTAATTTTTAATAGACAAATCTTATATATTTGTTGTATTGTTGTTGTTGTTTGTTGTTATTGTTTTTGTTATTGGTTGTTGTGATTGTTGTTTATTTTTGTGCTAGTCGTTGTTGTGCTTGTAGTTGATGTTATTGTTGTTCTGTTTGTTGTTGGTGTTCTTGTTGTTAACTATTATTTTGCTTGTAATTGTTGTTGTTGTTGCTTTTTGTTGTCTAAAATTAACCTCGACCTTTATTGTAGAGGTTTGAAAGAGATCTAGGTCGCAAACTATTATGCACCAATTTTATTTCTTTGATTGTTCATTTAAGAAATTCATTTTAACTTTTATGTATCTTTTTAATTTTTCATATATGGATCTTCTGTTGGAGACGCTTGCAAGTGGTCCCCGTCGCAGACTGGTATGCATCATTGTTTTTACTTTCATTGATGAATCATTGTTATTACTTTGATTGTTCACTTAAATAACCTTTTTTAACTTTTAATTAACCATGTAATTTTCATATATGGATCTTGTATTAGAGAGGCTTGTTGGGAATCTACGTCGCAGACCAGTATGGACCATTGTTAATACTTTAATTGATGCACAATTGTTTTTATTTCGATTGTTCTCTTAAATAATTTTTTTTAACCTTGATTCAATATTATAATTTTTCATGTATGGATCCTGTATTGCAGAGGCTTGTCAGAGACCTACGTCGTAGATTGGTATGTGTAATACCCCAAATTTTACCCTTACATTTAGTCCGTCATGTCGCATAGCATCTCATTCTTGCATCAACTAACCACTAACGGGCTACGTAGGCTGTTTGTTTTGGCAGGAATTGCATCAGGGACACTTTAACTGTGACAAGGGCAAAATGGTCATTTTCACGTTGTCGCTGAGAATTTTTTGGAGATGAGTTGTCGCCAAGTTTTGAGATAATGGAGACATTATTTCTAAGATATTCATTTGCCACATGGTTTGATTATACTGAGGTGTCGATCTGGTTTGGTTGGTATCAAAGTGCTTCATCAGAAACGCAATTGGATTTTTATGAGTTCAATTTTTTTCTTCTATTTTAAGTCGCTCCCAAACATTTTTGTTTCTATTAATTATGGGCGGTTTGATGGGTTGTGCTAACAATATGCACCGGAGTTGCTAAGATTCGATTCGGGTGATTGCCGGATTCTTGTTCAGGGATCTTGTTAGGAACTATTTGATTAGTGGAAATTAATTGAATATTTGATGTTAAAGTCAGGTTGCTCCAATCAAACACAAACTATCATTTGGGGATGTTTTACGGTTATTGACCCCGGAAAAATGATGGGATCTAACTCCTTGCTTGGCTGCTGTTTGCATCAAAAGGTATATGGTTTAGAAGGTTAACAGAGATGCCTGTATTTGTATTTAATTGCAAGTCCAATTCGTGGGATGGTCGAAAGAACAAGCCCTTGCATTGTTTTTTACGCTTTGAGTGAGAAGTTAAGACCTCTATTAGACATTCTAGTTTTCTGTAGCTGAAGGCATCCGTTTTGGCCTCATCAAACAAATCACAAAGTACTGAACTCATTCATTTAATATGGGGGATGGTACATCCAAATATACAAACTCAATTAAAGCAATAATTCCAAACATGAACATTACAAAAATAACCAACAAGTTTACACAAGTTACAAAGCCCTGTTTACATATTAAAATCAGCCAAGAATATCAAACTGAAGCTGTTCTATCCCAAGATCTTGAACAGAGGGCTTGACAGGGCTGAATTTGAGAGGAGTTTATTTGAGAAGCTAGCAGTGTTCTTGCAGATATCTGTTGGTGTCGAGAACGCGCTTTCGGCAACTTGCATCACGACACGCACCAAATTATCATGTAATTCAGAACATAGAGAAGGAAGAACAGCTGGGCTACTCTCAGGAGCTTACGAGAGTTTCTCGGTCATCCCGTTCGCGGCAAGTATGAGTTTCCGATACAACACGCTGAGGCCAACGCTTCACCAGCACCATTCCAACCTGTTAAAGTAAGAAAAAACAGCCAGCAATGAGAATATCGTTGCGAGACATGAGTCAAAGCAAATAACAAAATGAATGGAATTAAAATTCAGCCCTCAGTTCAGCTCATCATCGGGTGAAACTCGAGCGGCTGGAAGGACTACGGCCGAGGCTCGTTACCAACTCCCTACCGAACGTCGAGATTAATAAAACAGTAATATCGGGCCAATTCTCAGCATCTCGCAAGACCGCCAACCACATAGGGGCAGCCACATACAAAATAGCAGTTCAGACCCAAAGGTCGTCATCACCGAAATCAAAGGCAACGTAATCGAAGGCAATATAATCGAAGGTAAAGAGTGGTAGCATTTCTCATCATGTTCAGACTCATAGGTCATCATCACCGCGTCGGACCTCTCTCGGCGGCATTAATCTGGCAATATCTGAACTTCAAGGCCTTTCTGAAAGAAGAAGAAAAAAGTTAATTTGGTTCAAAACAGAGGTCCAAATCCGGAAATCAAAAGCAAATATCCAATGAAATCCAAGTTCGAATATGGATACAAACAAAACTGTTCTCAAACTGTCATCAAACAAAATCCATATCCAAGTGAATCTGGAAAAGGAAAGTACAAAATTGATTCAAAATCCAATTCAGAGATAAATCCACAACCGAATCAATCCACATGAAAAAAATCCAATCAAATCATATCAGATAAAATCACCAAACAATCTCCTCAAATCGTATCAGTAAATATAACGTAAGTCACTAGGATCCAAGCCCATTCAAAAGAAAACCAGAAAAAGTATAAAAGGGAACAAGATCACCTGATGAGGAGGGCGTCGTTCATCACAAACAACCAACAACGAGCCTCAGATCACAACATAGTTTCATCGGATAAAAACGCAAAAAACGCAAAGATTAAAAGTGGAACGGACTCACCAACTCAAAAGGGCGAACTCGGACAACCCCGCGTCGTCATCGTTCGTTACATCTGAAACACATAGCGCCGTCACGCATTCAAGCTTCCGAATCTGGAAACCACGGCCTCAGAACGGTTCATCACCAGCCGTAAATCCTTGAACATCATCAAACCATCAACGTTACACGGAGACCGTTTCCGAAACCACTTCAAACCCTAGTGAAGGGTGAGCAATTTCCTTATCACACTTACGTCTTCGTTGTGTATTTTTTTTAGGAAAACATGAAACAAAAGATACGAGGGCCATGGCGGAGGCGAGAAAGACGAGAAAGGAAGAGAATACAAGAAGCGCAGCTGACGGAAACAAGGGATTCAAAACCCTAATACATTAAGCCCCTTCAATTCCTTTGCACGGACCGGGTTGGGTCCGGAGGTGATTACCGGCCCAACCCCTTTTATTTTCCATTTTTATTTTGTTTTCTTATAATTAGTATTATTTTAAATTTTATTAAAACCTTTTTCTAACTAAATATTAAAATTGTTTTTTTAAAATAAACAACATTAAAACCTTTTTTCCAATTAATAGCAAAAACTTTTTTTCAAAATAATAACATAAAACCTTTTTTTTTAAACAAAACTATGGTTGAGAATTAAATTTAACTTTTTTTTTTACATTAAAATTTCCTTTAAAGCCTAAACCGAGAACTTTCTCTTCATGTCAAAAATAAGAAACGAAATCTCGAATCTGGCACTCTTTATTGTTCACCATCTCATAATTTGCCGTCTGATCCCGCCCACTAACGTTGTTTGTTCGTTTTGCAACTTATTATGTTTACCGTTATTTATTTATAATTGTAACTGTTTCCTGGTTGTAATCTCGCGAACCAATAATCGCATTTACTTTCCGCACTTTACTTCCGCATGCATGATTTAAATCTCTCACATCTTCATCAATACTTCTGTCACGTTACACACATCCGAAGGTTAGGTCTAACTGTTTGGCCATCATGCCAATAGTCCTCAAACCCTCAAGCTTCACACGTTCAATCTCAAACCCTCAAACCCTCAAAACTACAAACTTCAAACCCTTACAAACCCTAATTTTCACAAATGCCTCGCCGCAGGCACAATTACCATTTTACCCCTAGCATTAGGTCAAAGAGCCGCCGCGCTCATTTTATGGTTTCCCGCCGTGGAATCCCTAACCTAACCCTAATTTCAACTTAACAATTCAACGTAGAGATTTGGAGTTCCTACACTCCGCGTAAACGTGTCCTTAAGACATGTTTATTCCCCTTGAGACCTTGACCACAGTCAAGAAGTCTCTAACCTCCCTTTTGAGGGGAACTACGATTACTCTGATTCCACCCCCGTAAGGATACGTAGGCACAAGATGCGATGTCTTGCCGAGTAAACTTAGAATTAACCCCTTAGGTCTCCTTTCTCACTTTTAATCCTTTTGTACATATACCTTAAGCAAATAAATAAAGCAAATAGTAAACATCTGAACAAAAGGTTCCTGTAGAGTACTACAGAAGTTTAGGGTGCTAATACCTTCCCTAAATTTAACCAACCCCCGAACCCTAGATCTTTCCCCGCATTGTGTTTACGATGCAAAATAGGTTTTTCCTCTTTTGACCTTTTCCTTCGGATAAATCAAAGAGCGGTTGTGAATTAAGAATTGTGATTCAAACTAATTAATAGTTTGATATCTTATTTCCACCGCAACAGAAAATGGCGACTTCACTGGGGACTCTCTAAACTTTCGAGGGTTACCCCTAATTTGTTCATGTTTATTACTATTTGCTTTACTATCCATTTGCATGTATATATTGTACTTTGATTTTGGGATTGTTCCTTGTGTTGTGAGATAAGTCCTACGCCCGGACTAGCGACATTATTATAGGATGGGGATATATTCGATGAGGCTTATAGGGAGTGAGTCCCGACCAAGCTGATTCAAGAATCACCGCTCAGTTGAGACCCTTTCGAAAATGGTTCAGTTGATCGAGTATAGTCGTGAAAACTTTTACCTTTATCGATTGGAGTCTGTGATATTGGGGACCGTAGTACCTTTACACCACCTCGGCCTTATTTAGGACGTAGTGCGGGAACTATGTGGGAGTAGTCCTACAATGGTTGCTACGCGATACTACACTCAAAAGAGGTTCTCTTGAGAATATTATTAACCCCCGAGTCAGTCGGAAAGTTGATAATATCCGAAAGATGGGCTGATGACTTTGGGCACTTTTTAGAACCTTGTTCTGCAGGTACGACTAACCTATAGTACACTCCTTTGGGGATGGGTAGACCTTAACTCCGCTCACGTTCCTTTAACCTAGGAATTTATGTGTTTTCATGCATTGCATCCATAAAGCATCATATTACATTAAGACTTCATGGAATTCAAACTCTATTTATGAACATTGCAGGATACCATGGATCAACATAGAAGGCATACTTTGAAATTTACTTTTAGGGGTTTTAATTTGGAAGTCCTAGAGGAGCTAAGAGATTTGGTTCAAGATCAAGAAAAGTTCCAAAACAGATATGGAAGGCTATTGTCTTTGTTGAAGATTCAAGTAAACGAAGGACTTCTTGCGACTTTGCTACAGTTTTATGATCCAGATTATCACTGCTTCACCTTTCCAGATTACCAGCTTTTACCTACCTTAGAAGAGTACTCTCAGTTGGTGGGATTACCTATCTTGGATAAGTCTCCATTCCCTTTCTTGGAGGAAGACCCTAAAGAACGAGATATTGCTAAAGCCATTTGTCTAAGGATATCCGATGTCAAAAACAATATGATCACCAAAGGGGGGACCTCCGGTTTTCTCAGGGACTTCCTAATTAAGAAAGCCCAATTTTATGCTGATCATAAGGACATGTTTGCCTTTGAGACAATATTTTCTTTGCTTATTTATGGGTTGCTGCTTTTTCCTAGTTTTGAGGGGTTTGTGGACCTTAATGCAATCAAGACCTTCATGAGGAGAAATCCAGTTCCAACGCTATTGGGTAATACTTATCATTCAGTGCATCTCCGAAACTTTCATGGTGGAGGAATGATTACATGTTGTGTGCCATTACTATACAAGTGGTTTATTTCTCACTTACCCAAGTCCGGTCCGTTCTGGAGATCTAATTAAGAACGTTGGTCGCAAAAAGTTATGGCTTTAACTCACTCTGATATTGATTGGTATAATCGCATGTACGATGGGATATCGATCATTGATAGTTGTGGAAACTTCAACAATGTGCCTTTGCTCAGTTTCAATGGAGGAATTAGCTACAATCCAGTCTTAACTCGCCGACAGTTGGGATACCCCTTGAGGGAACCGCCTAAAGGTATTCATGTGGAGAAAATCTTTTCCAAAGACGAAAAAAAGCTTCAAGATCAGATTCTATCTTCTTGGAATCATCTGCATAGGAAAGGCAAAGAAAGTTTGGGAAGACCTAATTGTGTGTCCATGGAACCATACCTTCAATGGGTCCGAGGAAGAGCTATCGAGTTGAAGATGCCCTACTCTCGCCGAGATCCTTTACCTCAAAGAGAAGAACCTGTCCAGTATTTCATGACTGAAGCTGAGACTTTGAAGATCACTTTGAAGAGATCTCAACGCGAGACAGAATCAGGGAAGAACAAATACCATGTGATGGTCAGCGAGTACGAAGAACTTCAAAAGCATATTCAGTCAAAGAATGATGAGATACAATCCTACAAGAAGAGAAGGCTCTACGAATATTTATTTTCCTCCGGATCTCCGTCTGCTCACTGAAGTTGTGGAAGATGCTTCTCTAGGATTTTCTAGGCTTTTATTTAGCTATTTTGATTGCAAGAATATTATTTGTAATTTGTCTTCAATGAATTAAAAGTTTCCTGGGTATTCCGCAATATTCGTAAATGTTTGAATTCCATGAAATCTTCATTTGCATTCACATTTTAGCATCATACTTTTGCATTGCATGTGTCTCCCGATTTCTCATACTCGGTTCTCTCAACTTCCAGTTTTGTCACCCTAAGTTCTCTGCATCAATACGACCCTTCAAAAGGATGGAAGATCAAAACCAAGAGATCAACCGTGTCAGCCATGAACTCGAGGATCTTCGAGGAAGTGTAGGGCAGATTTTGGAGATGCTACGAGCTCTTAGTGTGAAGGTGGATGCTCAGTCTACTGTTGTTTCTGAGACTACTAATACCGTTATGGAATCTCAACCAGCTGTTACTGTCAAGAATGTACCTCCTCACGGTCTTCAATCCGGTTTGGTGCCTCCTAGTGCTCAACCAGTTCGACGAGCTACCCCTCCAAAGTGCAAAACTCCTAACTCCGACCATGGTAAAGGACCTGCACGTTCGAGGAACCGCAAAATGGCTACTCCTCAACCTTGGCAACATCAGCAGAGTTATGTTCAAGGTTATCCGTTTCCATATGTCCAACAACCCTATGTAGCTACTGTTGCACCTCCTTTCGATCAACAGTTTCCTACATACCAGCCTGTGCAGTCAGCTCCGGTATATCAAGCACCGACTTATCAACAACCTTCCGGTTATCCTCCCATGCAAGTTCCTATCAACAGTCAACGAGTGCCCAACGCTCCTGTTCACCAAAAATCACAGAATCAGGTTCCTTATCCCCGTAAGAGGCAGTATAAGCTTTGTCCTCCAATTCCGATAACTTTCACTGAGTTATACCCCCATTTGGTACAACAAGGTCTGATTACCACCCGTGCTTTGGGTCCTCCGCCTAATCCGTTACCTGCAGGTTACAACGCTGCCGCTCATTGTTTATTTCATGAGGGTGCGCCCGACCATGATCTAGAGAATTGCTACGCTCTTAAGAACTTTGTCAGAAATTTGCTAGAAACGAAGAAGTTGTCTTTTAACGATGCTCAGCCGAAGATCGAGACTCCTCTCGGGGTTCCCAGCTTGTCAAGATTAAATTCTGCAAAGTATGTTGTCCCCTCAGCAAATCAGTCGAATCCAGTAATTATTCAAAGGCCTAGCTCGCTTCATTTCAGTAACCCTCAAGATGACATGACCGGGATCAACAAAGAATCTGGGAAAGTTATTTTGAAGCAACGACTGAAAACTGTTGAAGATGTGACCAGCATAACTGGGGCAAGCCATGACGACTCACAGTGATCATAAACCAGACGTCCCTTCCATTGAGGATCCGCCAAAGGAAACTGTTACTCTTGAATACAAGATTTCATAAACATTTAGAAGGATTTTTCCGACAGTTCATTTGTTTATTTATATGTATTTCTCTTTGATTAAGCATATTTAGCATGTACGAACTTGTTTATCTTTGATTAAATTAATGCAACGCATATGTTTGTCTTGAATAAATCCATTCGTTTCACTCATTCAAAAAAAACGTTTTCATAAATCATAATGCCAACTTTACCCGATCTCTTGTTCTGATGGAGAATTGGGGGAGGATGACGAACCCAAAACGTCAGATTTCTTGTCGTATGCTTTCAATTAAAACCTGCTGATGATGTAAGGCATTGTTTCAAATCCCAAACACTGGAGATATAAGGATGTTAATCCCTAGTCAACCTCTTTGAGCCTTGAAGTAAGAGTTTTTTCTTTCCTATTAAGAACCTCCATCCTAACCTGGGGCAGGGTAGGTTTCAGTTAAACCGATCGAGCGCTTAGATCCTCAAAAAGGAAGAGCAAACCTTCGAGAATTTATCCTTAGCATCTTAAGAAGTCCAATACAATGACTATCCCTCGGTTACCTAAGGAGTGGGGCAGTCACGAGCCTTTCAAAAGATCTACACGACTTGTGCATAAAAGAATATTCAAAAAAATAGGAGCCCGCTAAGTCGAAACCTATGAAGGAGACTTAGGCAAAACTGGGGCATCCCGCTGGACTCCAAAGTCAAAATCAAAAGATGTTGTCCAGGCAAAAGTTAGGGAATAAGAACAACAAACCAGTAGTTTTTTTTAGAATCCCTATAAAGAACAAAGTTGTGTGATCGAAACGCCATTAGAAATAGGTGAGTGACTGCCATGTCCAAAGCCTTGATAAGTTCTCGACCATAGCAAATCCGCTTGAGATATGTGCGTTCGTATCCGATTAACTGAATTAGGATTGGAGAACATCACGAAGAAGGGGTGGGTACAAATATAACTCTGAGCCTTTATCCTTTTGTTTCTTAAACCGTGAACCGAGCCACGATACAACCTTTAAAAGACCTAATTGAAGTAGGACTTCGGTTGAAAGCATACTCGACAAGATCACGTTTCCTGACTCCTACGAGCCATACTCAGAAAAAAATTCATGTTGGCATTATAATTAAAACTTATATCCCGACTAGTGATTTCGGTCACAAGTTATTGCGCTATCTCTTTTTCAAAACAAAAATTCAAGACAAATATATGCGTACATTGACAAGCTCAGGATAGGCATTTCAGGCATGACGACTTTGCTTGATATCTTAGAGATTTACATATGAACATAACCCGCGGAACTAGAAGATCCTGCTAAACAGGGGCAGGCAGTTTCCCAATTCGCTTACCAACGCGAGTCTGACGTTCCTAAGAGCTATTTCTCAAAGATTTCGTCGTAACACGATTAATTTGTGCCAGTTACGTCGAGACCTAACAAATCTCTCAAAGAGTTTGAAAGTAGTGGGGCAACCGGACTCCGTGTTCTCTATAAAATCCTCTTGAGATGACCATACCTCACAACGCAAGTATCCTGGGGCACTGTGTTTTTGAAGGAAAACAAATGGAGACTACTATAATGTCCTTCAAGATCAAAACCATGTGGTTTCACAACCTTTCTTCATGCACCCGATGGATTTTACTCACGGCGGCCTTCATTCCCCAGTAAATCTCAGTGTTGCAACAGGCTCCTAAACTATTGCCTCATCACAGTCCCCAGCCAGACTATAAGCTGACAACTTTTTCTTGGGTAACTCGAAAGTGTCCCTCAGGTTTTCTTCTCCCCATGTGAAGACGTGATACTGTGCACCCAAGCAGATTACCTTCTCCCCAGAGAATTCAGAACTTTAAAACCAGATTTGGTTCTACCATTGATCCTTCTCACCCATGATTGACGTATTGGTTGCAGAGAACGCAGGGTATCTCCGTCGAGATGTTTATTTCATCTCTCGTCCCGTCTCTAGTCTGTTTTGTCAGCATACGCAGGGGCATAAGCATCGCATGCCTATTTCATATATTCATACACATATTCATTACATACTCATTCCACTACATCCTGCATATTTAACTACATAAACATTAACATACATTCACATTAACATATGCAGCAACACCTGCGTTAGCATTCACAGGTTCATTGTGTCTCACCATCATTGATTGTTACCGCCGAATAACTGGGTTGGTCCATTCTCTCCAAATAGATCGTCATCCCTAAGCATAAAATACATATGTGTTTCCAGTTTCCCCACAGAGCTCGACCCTCGTGGATGACGGTTATTTCAGCTATCTTTCCTCGCCAGGATAAGACATTTACCCTTCGAGTTCATTCCCTCGATGGAGTCTTGATTGCTAGTCTTCTTTCTAGCTCGATCCTAGATTGAATCTCGGTTTTGTCGGTTGTCGAGCCCAACCGGACGTGCATTTATTTTGCACCGTCTAAAAATTTTCACCATGCCTTAGCAGATATGCGACTGTTCTCGCCCGAGAAGCTTATCACTGTACCCGGATGTGCATTTATTTTGCACTATCTTTCAAGAAAATCAATCACAATCCTTTACAGATACACGCCAGTTCACGCCTGGAAAATCTATCAGTACATCTTACAGCATCGGTATGCGACTGTTCTCGCCTGAGAAGCCTATCGGTACAACACCTTACAATCTTACATCCTACAGCATCGGTATGCAACTGTTCTCGCCTGAGAAGCCAATCGATATAACAATCCTACATCTTACCGCACAGGATACGCAACAGTTCTCACCAGAGAAGCTTATCACAACCTTACACAACAGGATACGCAACAGTTCTCGCCAAGAGAAGCTTATCACAACATTTTACAATCGATCAGCAACAGTTCTCGGTTAAGAAGCTTATCGTAACATTCTTCTGCAACGGTATGCAACAGTTCTCCGCCGAGAAGCTTATCATCATTATCTGTTATCACCTCTACAAGCAGTTCTTACATGAGAAGCTTATTATTACCACTCTTGCAAATAAGCGACATTTCTCGCCTGAGAAGCTGATCCTATCTTCATTATGACTTGCAGTAAATGGCCATCTCCATCGAGCAGTTGGGCTTCCATTTTCCTTGTCGTCTTGAAGTATGGGGAGGTTTGAACCGAATCATATTCAGGAGAGCATGAATCTTGAAGTATGAAGAAGTTCATTTACCCTTTAGTAAAAGAAGGAGCAGAATCATATTCAGGAGAGCATGAATCTTGAAGTATGAGGAAGTTCAGTTTACCCTTTAGCAAAAGAAGGAGCAGAATCATATTCAGGAGAGCATGAATCTTGAAGTATGAGGAAGTTCAGTTTACCCTTTAGCAAAAGAAGAAGCGGAATCATACCCGACGCGCTGTCCTCGGAAGTATGAAGAAGTTTATTTTATCCTTTAGTAAAAGAAGAATCAGAATCGTATTCCAGGCGCCGACCTTAAATATGAGAAGATTTATTTATCAGATGAGCAGCAGCCTCTTTATTTGAGAGCTTATCCGTTTTGGCATGTAAGTCCCTTCCAACGATAAGTGACAGTTCTCCCTCGAGAAGCTTATCAGGGCATTTCCCATCAAAGCCCATTTATTTTGGCATACAGCCGGTTTTTACCCTGTATATCTGATATGGATTTCTGAAAAGTCCATTCGATCCCATCACGAAGGATAGTTTATAGAAGCTTGGATGTTATTCTTTGCTCAATGCTCCAGCATTCTGTAATCGATCTTGCAGTCGTGTAGATCCAGTCTTATTGTTAGACATTCCCAAGTGGAGGCCATCTCATAGGCGCCATCACTATTAAGGATCTTGTTCTAACCACTCAAAGTCCATTTATTTTGGCATACAGCCGGTTTTTACCCTGTATATTTGCTACGGAGTTCCGAAAGGCCCGTTTGATCCTGTCACGAGAGATAGTTTACAGAAGCTTGGATGTTATTCTTTGCTCAATGCTCCAGCACTCTGTAATCGATCTTGCAGTCGTACATGATCCAGTTTTACGCTTAGATTCCCCAGTGGAGGCCGTCTCATAGGTGCCATCTCCATTTGAGAATCTCGTTCCTTTTCTAAAAAAGACAATTGGTCGTGTTCGCACCAGTTGACCATCATTTTTGGAATTCCCCGGTGTTGTGCTGTGTCCCAGCGCGTCGTTTTCCCTAGTGTGTTCTTCTCGTAGCGTCTATCCCTGTGTCGTCATACGCATCATATCATGTTCATGGCGCTGCCTGCATTAGTCTTGTTTGGTCCATAGCATTGCAGATTGCCACATATAAGGGCAAAATTTTCGGTTATCTATATTTAAATCCCTCCACCATGATTCCTCGAGTCTCCGTCACTCAAATCATCCGGTGTAGCTATTTAAATAGGGGCAACTGTAATACCCCAAATTTTACCCTTACATTTAGTCCGTCATGTCGCATAGCATCTCATTCTTGCATCAACTAACAGCTAACGGGCTACGTAGGCTGTTTGTTTTGGCAGGAATTGCATCAGGGACACTTTAACTGTGACAAGGGCAAAATGGTCATTTTCACGTTGTCGCTGAGAATTTTTTGGAGATGAGTTGTCGCCAAGTTTTGAGATAATGGAGACATTATTTCTAAGATATTCATTTGCCACATGGTTTGATTATACTGAGGTGTCGATCTGGTTTGGTTGGTATCAAAGTGCTTCATCAGAAACGCAATTGGATTTTTCTCAGTTCAATTTTTTTCTTCTATTTTAAGTCGCTCCCAAACATTTTTGTTTCTATTAATTATGGGCGGTTTGATGGGTTGTGCTAACAATATGCACCGGAGTTGCTAAGATTCGATTCGGGTGATTGCCGGATTCTTGTTCAGGGATCTTGTTAGGAACTATTTGATTAGTGGAAATTAATTGAATATTTGATGTTAAAGTCAGGTTGCTCCAATCAAACACAAACTATCATTTGGGGATGTTTTACGGTTATTGACCCCGGAAAAATGATGGGATCTAACTCCTTGCTTGGCTGCTGTTTGCATCAAAAGGTATATGGTTTAAAAGGTTAACAGAGATGCCTATATTTGTATTTAATTGCAAGTCCAATTCGTGGGATGGTCGAAAGAACAAGCCCTTGCATTGTTTTTTACGCTTTGAGTGAGAAGTTAAGACCTCTATTAGACATTCTAGTTTTCTGTAGCTGAAGGCATCCGTTTTGGCCTCATCAAACAAATCACAAAGTACTGAACTCATTCATTTAATATGGGGGATGGTACATCCAAATATACAAACTCAATTAAAGCAATAATTCCAAACATGAACATTACAAAAATAACCAACAAGTTTACACAAGTTACAAAGCCCTGTTTACATATTAAAATCAGCCAAGAATATCAAACTGAAGCTGTTCTATCCCAAGATCTTGAACAGAGGGCTTGACAGGGCTGAATTTGAGAGGAGTTTATTTGAGAAGCTAGCAGTGTTCTTGCAGATATCTGTTGGTGTCGAGAACGCGCTTTCGGCAACTTGCATCATGACACGCACCAAATTATCATGTAATTCAGAACATAGAGAAGGAAGAACAGCTGGGCTACTCTCAGGAGCTTATGAGAGTTTCTCGGTCATCCCGTTCGCGGCAAGTATGAGTTTCCGATACAACACGCTGAGGCCAACACTTCACCAGCACCATTCCAACCTGTTAAAGTAAGAAAAAACAGCCAGCAATGAGAATATCGTTGCAAGACATGAGTCAAAGCAAATAACAAAATGAATGGAATTAAAATTCAGCCCTCAGTTCAGCTCATCATCGGGTGAAGCTCGAGCGGCTGGAAGGACTATGGCCGAGGCTCGTTACCAACTCCCTACCGAACGTCGAGATTAATAAAACAGTAATTTCGGGCCAATTCTCAGCATCTCGCAAGACCGCCAACCACATAGGGGCAGCCACATACAAAATAGCAGTTCAGACCCAAAGGTCGTCATCACCGAAATCAAAGGCAACGTAATCGAAGGTAATATAATCGAAGGTAAAGAGTGGTAGCATTTCTCATCATGTTCAGACTCATAGGTCATCATCACCGCGTCGGACCTCTCTCGGCGGCATTAATCTGGCAATATCTGAACTTCAAGGCCTTTTTGAAAGAAGAAGAAAAAAGTTAATTTGGTTCAAAACAGAGGTCCAAATCCGGAAATCAAAAGCAAATATCCAATGAAATCCAAGTTCGAATATGGATACAAACAAAACTGTTCTCAAACTATCATCAAACAAAATCCATATCCAAGTGAATCTGGAAAAGGAAAGTACAAAATTGATTCAAAATCCAATTCAGAGATAAATCCACAACCGAATCAATCCACATGAAAAAAATCCAATCAAATCATATCAGATAAAATCACCAAACAATCTCCTCAAATCGTATCAGTAAATATAACATAAGTCACTAGGATCCAAGACCATTCAAAAGAAAACCAGAAAAAGTATAAAAGGGAACAAGATCACCTGATGAGGAGGGCGCCGTTCATCACAAACAACCAACAACGAGCCTCAGATCACAACATAGTTTCATCGGATAAAAACGCAAAAAACGCAAAGATTAAAAGTGGAACGGACTCACCAACTCAAAAGGGCGAACTCGGACAACCCCGCGTCGTCATCGTTCGTTACATCTAAAACACATAGAGCCGTCACGCATTCAAGCTTCCGAATCTGGAAACCACGGCCTCAGAACGGTTCATCACCAACCGTAAATCCTCGAACATCATCCAACCATCAACGTTACACGAAGACCGTTTCCGAAACCACTTCAAACCCTAGTGAAGGGTGAGCAATTTCCTTATCACACTTACGTCTTCGTTGTGTATTTTTTTTAGGAAAACATGAAACAAAAGATACGAGGGCCATGGCGGAGGCGAGAAAGACGAGAAAGGAAGAGAATACAAGAAGCGCCACTGACGGAAACAAGGGATTCAAAACCCTAATACATTAAGCCCCTTCAATTCCTTTGCCCGGACCGGGTTGGGTCCGGAGGTGATTACCGGCCCAACCCCTTTTATTTTCCATTTTTATTTTGTTTTCTTATAATTAGTATTATTTTAAATTTTATTAAAACCTTTTTCTAACTAAATATTAAATTTTTTTTTTTTAAAATAAACAACATTAAAACCTTTTTTCCAATTAATAGCAAAAACTTTTTTTAAAAATAATAACATAAAACCTTTTTTTTTAAACCAAACTATGGTTGAGAATTAAATTTAACTTTTTTTTACATTAAAATTTCCTTTTAAGCCTAAACCGAGAACTTTCTCTTCATGTCAAAAATAAGAAACGAAATCTCGAATCTGGCACTCTTTATTCTTCACCATCTCATAATTTGCCGTCTGATCCTGCCCACTAACGTTGTTTGTTCGTTTTGCAGCTTATTATGTTTACCGTTATTTATTTATAATTGTAACTGTTTCCTGGTTGTAATCTCGCGAACCAATAATCGCATTTACTTTCCGCACTTTACTTCCGCATGCATGATTTAAATCTCTCACATCTTCATCAATACTTCTGTCACGTTACACACATCCGAAGGTTAGGTCTAACTGTTTGGCCATCATGCCAATAGTCCTCAAACCCTCAAGCTTCACACGTTCAATCTCAAACCCTCAAAACTACAAACTTCAAACCCTTACAAACCCTAATTTTCACAAATGCCTCGCCGCAGGCACAATTACCATTTTACCCCTAGCATTAGGTCAAAGAGCCGCCGCGCTCATTTTATGGTTTCCCGCTGTGGAATCCCTAACCTAACCCTAATTTCAACTTAACAATTCAACGTAGAGATTTGGAGTTCCTACACTCCGCGTAAACGTGTCCTTAAGACATGTTTATTCCCCTTGAGACCTTGACCACAATCAAGAAGTCTCTAACCTCCCTTTTGAGGGGAACTACAATTACTCTGATTCCACCCCCGTAAGGATATGTAGGCACAAGATGCGATGTCTTGCCGAGTAAACTTAGAATTAACCCCTTAGGTCTCCTTTCTCACTTTTAATCCTTTTGTACATATACCTTAAGCAAATAAATAAAGCAAATAGTAAACATCTGAACAAAAGGTTCCTGTAGAGTACTACAGAAGTTTAGGGTGCTAATACCTTCCCTAAATTTAACCAACCCCCGAACCCTAGATCTTTCCCCGCATTGTGTTTACGATGCAAAATAGGTTTTTCCTCTTTTGACATTTTCCTTCGGATAAATCAAAGAGCGGTTGTGAATTAAGAATTGTGATTCAAACTAATTAATAGTTTGATATCCTATTTCCACCGCAACAGTATGCATTATAGAAAAGGTATGGCTTAGTCTAATTCTTAATATGATTTTTAATAGACAAATCTTATATATTTGTTGTTTTTGTTGTTGTTTTTGTTGTTGTGCTTGTTATTGTTGTCTATTTTTGTGCTTGTTGTTGATGTTATTGTTCTGTTTGTTGTTGTTGTTCTTGTTGTTAGTTGTTTTTGTGCTTGTTGTTCTTGTTGTTGTTGCTGCTTGTTGTTGTTGGTTGTTGTTGTTGGTTGTTGTTGTTGGTTGTTGTTGTTGGTTGTTGTTGTTGTCTAATATCAACCTCGACCTTTATTGCAGAAACTCGAAAGGGATCTAAGTCGTAAACTATTATGCACCAATTTTATTTCTTTGATTGTTCTCTTAAGTAATTCGTTTTAACTTTTATTTATGTTTTTAATTTTTCATATATGGATCTTCTGTTGGAGAGGCTTGCAAGGGACCCCCTTAGCAGACTAGTATGCACCATTGTTTTTACTTACATTGATGAACCATTTTTATTACTTTGATTGTTCACTTAAATAATTCGTTTTAAATTATAAGTGACCTTGTTAATTTTCATATATGGATCTTGTATCGGAGAGGCTTGTTATGGATCTTCGGCGCAGACCGGTATGGACCATTGTTGATACTTTAATTGATGCACCATTGCTATTATTTCGATTGGTCTCTAAAATAATTTGTTTTAACTTTGATTCAATATTACAATTTTTCATGTATGGATCTTGTATTGGAGAGGCTTGTTTGAGACCTATGTCGCAGACTGGTATGCACTATAGAAAAGGTATGGCTTAGTCTAACTTTTAATATATAAATCTTATATATTTGTTGTTTTTGTTGTTGTTTGTTGTTGTTGTGATTGGTTCCTGTGATTGTTGTCTATTTTTGTGCTTGTTTTTGTTGTGGTGCTTGTTGTTGATGTTATTGATGTTCTGTTTGTTGTTGTTGATTGTTTTTGGGCTTGTTGTTGTCGTTGTTGGTTGTAGTTGTTGTCTAAAATCAACCTCGACCTTTACTGTAGAAGCTTGAAAGGGATCTAGGTCACAAACTATTATGCACCAATTTTATTTCTTTGATTGTTCTCTTAAGTAATTCGTTTTAACTTTTATTTATCTTTTTAATTTTTCATATATGGATCTTCTGTTGGAGAGGCTTGCAAGGGACCCCCTTAGCAGACTAGTATGCACCATTGTTTTTACTTACATTGATGAACCATTTTTATTACTTTGATTGTTCACTTAAATAATTTGTTTTAACTTATAAGTGACCTTGTTAATTTTCATATATGGATCTTGTATTGGAGAGGCTTGTTAGGGATCTTCGGCGCAGACCGGTATGGACCATTGTTAATACTTTAATTGATGCACCATTGCTAATATTCCGATTGGTCTCTTAAATAATTTGTTTTAACTTTGATTCAATATTACAACTTTTCATGTATGGATCCTGTATTGGAGAGGCTTGTTAGAGACCTACGTCGCAGACTGGTATGCACTATAGAAAAGCTATGGCTTAGTCTAACTTTTACTATGATTTTTAATAGATAAATCTTATATATTTGTTGTTTTTGTTGTTGTTTATTGTTGATGTTATTGTTATTGGTTTCTGTGATTGTTGTCTATTTTTGTGCTTGTTTTTGTTGTGGTGCTTGTTGTTGATGTTATTGATGTTTTGTTTGTTGTTGTTGATTGTTTTTGTGCTTGTTGTTGTCGTTGTTGGTTGTGGTTGTTGTCTAAAATCAACCTCAACCTTTATTATAGAAGCTTGAAAGGGATCTAGGTCACAAACTATTATGCACCAATTTTATATCTTTGATTGTTCTCTTAAGTAATTCGTTTTAACTTTTATTTATCTTTTTAATTTTTCATATATGGATCTTCTTTTGGAGAGGCTTGCAAGGGACCCCCGTAGCAGACTGGTATGCACCATTGCTTTTTCTTACATTGATGAACCATTGTTATTACTTTGATTGTTCACTTAAATAATTAGTTTTAACTTTTAAGTAACCTTGTTATTTTTCATATATGGATCTTATATTGGAGAGGCTTGTTAGGGATCTACGTCGCAGACCGGTATGGACCATTGTTAATACTTTAATTGATGCACCATGGCTATTATTTCGATTGTTTTCTTAAATAATTTCTTTTAACTTTGATTCAATATTATAATTTTTCATGTATGGATCCTGCATTGGAGAGGCTTGTCAGAGACCTACGTCGCAGACTGGTATGCACTAAAGAAAAGGTATGGCTTAGTCTAATTTTTAATAGACAAATATTATATATTTGTTGTTATTGTTGTTGTTGTTTGTTGTTATTGTTTTTGTTATTGGTTGTTATGATTGTTGTTTATTTTTGTGCCTGTCGTTGTTGTGCTTGTAGTTGATGTTATTGTTGTTCTATTTGTTGTTGTTGTTCTTTTTGTTAACTATTATTTTGCTTGTAATTGTTGTTGTTGTTGTTGCTTGTTGTTGCCTAAAATCAACCTCGACCTTTATTGTAGAGGTTTGAAAGAGATCTAGGTCACAAACTTTTATGCACCAATTTTATTTCTTTGATTGTTCATTTAAGTAATTCATTTTAACTTTTATGTATCTTTTTTATTTTTCATATATGGATCTTCTGTTGGAGACGCTTGCAAGTGGTCCCCGTCGCAGACTGGTATGCATCATTGTTTTTACTTTCATTGATGAATCATTGTTATTACTTCAATTGTTCACTTAAATAATTTGTTTTAACTTTTAATTAACCTTGTAATTTTTCATATATGGATCTTGTATTGGAGAGGCTTGTTAGGGATCTACGTCGCAGACCGGTATGGACCATTGTTAATACTTTAATTGATGCACAATTTTTTTTATTTCGATTGTTCTTTTAAATAATTTGTTTTAACCTTGATTCAATATTATAATTTTTCATGTATGGATCCTGTATTGGAGAGGCTTGTCAGAGACCTACTGTTGCAGTGAGAATCGTGATACCAAGCTATTGATTAACTTGAATCTTTAATTCTTAAACAACCGGACTTTAATTGATCCAAAGGAAAGGTCTATAGAGAGAAAGAACCTTTTTGCGCGATGTAACAACAACACTAAGAGATTCGGGGATCGGGGGTTGGTTATGCATAGGGTAGGTATTTCACATCCTAAACATCTGTAGTACTCTACAAGAACCTTTTGTTTGCTTGCATGCTAAGTTTGATAAATATTTGCTAAGGTTGGGATTGGGTAAAAAGATATAGGTTAAAACCTAAAGATAGTTTCTAAGCTTGCTCGCAAAGGCATCACGTCCTTTGCCTACGTATCCTAACTAGGATAGAATCAGAGCATTCGTAGTTCACCTCACTAGGGATGAAGAACACTTGATTATGATCAAGGTTCAAAGGGGAACAAACCTAACAATGTTTGTATAGAGTTTTACAAAACTCTCTAGATCTATGTTATAACACTCAAGAGGGGAGTAAGTAATCATTGCTATGATTCTTACATAGAGTTTACGAACTCTATCCTAGGGTTCTAGTTGAAGGACAACCCTAGTAAAGGTGGGTCTTTTAGACTTAAGGCAAAGTCTAAGGCTTATACCAATGTTTAAGATGACATCACAAAGTCAAGGAAGGGTAATGAGCTATCCAATGACACAAGGATCAAGGGAGAGACTTTTCCTTTGGAAGGAGAGAGGGGGGGGGGGAACTTGGATGAGAACTAAAAAATTCCATCACTTGGGGAATAAGTACTTAACAAAGTAAATAAGCAAGATGGAATAAGACAAATAAATATGCAAATTACAATAAGCATATACTTCAAATGATATCAGTGGTTACAACCAATAAATCATCTTAAGAAAGATTGAGGGCCTATCTTGACAAATATTGGAACATGATGAAGGTAATTACCACATAAACAAATCACAATTTGAAGATAGGCAAGTCACAAATTCAAAACATAGCAAATGTAACAACAATGCATAGATGATAATCAAACACCGTTAAATCAGTTTAAACCTCATAATTTAGGAGGGATAATTGATACAAGATTATGGTGACAACCAAAGGGGGTACCCTAACATGTTAACTAACAAGGGGAATAAACATCTCACAAGAAATTCAATCATGCTCAGAGGAATTCAACTGTAAGTCAGATCACTAATCACAATAAATGAATAATTTTCCACATGAGCAAAGTATATCACAATTTATGACAACAAGTAATATTTTCACATCATACAAAAGTAAACATTATAACAAACACAATTCAAAAAGAACGGGCAAAAAAAGATGAAAAATGAGAGAGTTGTGATTTTTTAAAGTTTCATGAATTTTAATGCACAAAACAATAATCAATGAGTGAAAAATAGAAGAAAATGCAAGGGGTGGGAGTTGAACCCACGCCTTTCAGCCCAATGCGTGCTTGCAAGGAAAAGAAAAAAAGGCCAAAAGGGTTGATCCTCCTCAGGGATCGAACCCAGGTCTAGGCGTTGCAAGGCGTGTTTATGGGCAAGGTTTCTACCACTGGGGTGGCTATACATCTGTTGATATAGCCACCCTCATAAATATATAAGGGGAAAAAACATGGCAAGCTGGGCAAACCAACACATAAAATCAACATTTATGTTTTGTGTCATAACTCAATCATTTTTTCATGGAATCAAACAAACCTTTAGTGCAAATTGAAGGATTTTTCATGAGGAATACGATAGTGGAATTGGTTTTTCAAGATGAGGCTCCCATTTTAAAACCCGATAGGGTATTCATTATGAGTGTGTGTTGTGCATTTTGAGTTGTAGATCAAGTACCATCTAGTTTCAAATCCAAACAATCATACAAGCATACTACATATGAATTAAGGAATGAGTCAAAACACATGGTAGCATTCAAGACAAACTGTAACTCAGATTGATGTTCAAGTTGCAACATCTAACAGAAAAAAGCATGATGAAATGAGAATCTAATTTTAATCACTTTCAGATCAAACTAAACATATGTACACATCACATACATGATATTGAATGAAATTAAGCAAAAATCAAGGTTCAAAACAGACTGCAATGGAAAGTGACACAAGAGTTGCAATTATGGCCTGTTCAAAGCATGAAGGTATCATTTCAGGTTTACAGCTCATTTCAGGTTGATTCAAGCACACACACATGCTACAAATATAGAAATAAGTGAATCCACATTACCAATTTGGTGCAAGACAAGCTATTGTGAAAATTGGTACTCATGCTGCCCAATTATGTTTGTGAAGTGCAGTGTGATGTCAAATTTGAGTTTCAAGCATTTTCAGATCAATCATAACATGTGTACATGCCATAAATATGTTATTAAGTGGATCCGCACAAGTGCTGAGATTAGAAGCAAGTTATCATGAGAAATGGCATTTCAATTGCAAGTGGAGCATGATATGATGCAGTTGATTGGTCAGTTCAGTTTTGAGACATAATTTGATCATGTAAACCACATGTACACATTACAACAATGATATTAAGTGAATCCAACCAAAGAAATTAGGTCAAAACATTTTGAAATGCAAAGTGAGGTGTATGTTGTAGCTTGGCATTTATTGTGATGCAGTTGGGAGATCAATTCAGGTTTGATGCAAAGTTAAGGTAAGTCAACCTCATACACACAACATATACATGTTATCAAGTGAGAATAAACACCAAGAGGGAATCAAAACCATCTGTTATGAAAAATGTCATGCAGGCTGCCAAAATGGCCATTGACAAACATATGAAAAGATTCAAATTAAGTTCCAAGTGCTTTTGGGTCAAACCAAGTTTTCTAACATGTCACATATTATTCATATAAAGTATGTACATTTCAAAAATTTCTTGATAACCATGGGAAACAAGAAATGGCATAATGATGCTTATTTAATGAAGAAATGCATTTTGACTCTCATGTCCTAAACCAGATGCCACCAGTTCAATTTTGACCTCCACACATATTGCAAACATAATATACAAGGTGTTAGATACTATAAAATCAGCACAGATCAAACAACATAACATTTGGATATTTTGATGCACACAAACATTCCAAAATAACAGCAGCAAGACACTTTTTGCAGGGATGATGTTTTATGGCAAACCAAAGTACACACACACATTTCAAATGAGTAAGGCAATAATTTTATGAACACAAATCAAGTGAGCATGGATTGAAACAGAATATGGTATGTTTGTTATCATGGTATTTTACAAAATGCAGCAATTTGAGGCATGATATGTCAAATAGAACTTTAGACAGATTTTGTGCATAATAATAACATTCACATTCTTGAAATGAATAGGCAAATGAGTTTACAACTTCAAGTTATGCAAAAACTCATTAAATCAAGGAATGACATGTTGAACCAATATTTAGACAGCAAAAAACACACATATCTCATGACAAGCCCTAAAGTTCACACTTCATGTTTCTCATATTTCCACTCACAAACATTATGAGATTGATCAAGTAAGCATTTAAACAAATGACTTGGAACATATGAGATGCAAAGTAGTAATCCCAACAGCCCAACAGACAAATCTTAGTAGTGACAAGCAAGATGATATCAAAATAACATAGGAGCAAAATCAAATAGCCATATTGATTCAAACATGATCAAAGGCAAAAGGGGATCTATAAGCAACTTACAAATCATCTACCTATTCTAAAAGTGAGCCAAGTTTAGTGTTCTAGGGCAAACAAACCAATTTCTCAAAGTTGGATCCTAAATCTACCAAATGACCAAAATATTAATAACAAGCATGAATGTGGTATCAAGACACAAACTCACAATCTAACCTCCACATATCATTTACAAATGACAAAATATTGGACAAAACAAACATTATGATCATGAAACTAACATTCTTGACAAAGAAGCATCATAGGGCATTATGGTACATTTTCACACAAATCCTCACAAAAAGGTAAAATATGATAATGTATGATTTCTAGATAGTTAGAACATCACATACCTCTTGTTGACCAACCTTGAACAAGCTAAAAATCTTAGAAACCCAGAGGTGCTCCTTCTTTTGCAATGATATGAAACTTGCTTCCTCTTGAAGCAACAAAACCAAACTTTAAGACAGTTGAAGTTAATGGATTTCCAGCTGGTTTTTAATGCCTTAGACAGTTATAATATGATGTATGGGAGGTGTGTGGATGGTTAGATCAACAAGAAAAAGCCTAAACCAAGATTTGGAAAGTTTTGAGGGTGGTGGTCAAACTTTCTTAGTGTGAAAGTTGACTTTTAGCAAATTGGTATTTTTTGAAGGTTTAAAGGTATAGACACCTTCTATATGATATTTAAGGATTGTATGGATGCTTCTTAGAGGTTTGGAAGGGATGGAACTGGTCTTGAGCAGAGTTTTTGCTCAAGACAGTTTTTGGTGGAAATGGAAATTTTGAAGATTTTAGGATTCTTGATGAATGAGAGGAGAGTGAGAGCTATGGTTTTATGAGATTGCTATGGTGTGTTAGAGCTCATAGAGGAGGCCTCTATTTATAGCCAAGCATGAGTGAGGTTATCCTTGGTCATTTACCACTTTTGGAGGGAGATTTGTGAAGAAAATCTTGCCAAATCTAGTGGCAGCCATCTTCACAGAAACTCCATGGCTCAATGCAGAAGAAAACCAGCTGATATGAGGGAGTGAGGTGACCTGAGATGATGCTAGAGAAGTAGGGGACTACAGCTGCCACATGTCTTGAAAAGTTTCTCTTTCTTCTTATTATTTGAATAAAATAATGTCTACTTGCCATCAACTTGCAATGTTCATCAAACCAGCTTCCCTTCTGGTTTTCTCTTCATCCATACCTCATATTTTGTAACATAATCCAAGGGTGGAGAATGACTCAAGTTGTGAAAATTTAGTTTTGAGAAATTTTGACAAAGTGGTTCCAAGTGTGACAGACCCAACTTCTATGGTGCATAACTTCCTGCTCAAACATACTATTGAGGAGTTCTACCATAATTTGGAAATCCCTTAAGTAGATCTACAACTTTCATGTTTTGGGAATTTCCAAATTCTTGATGGAACTAGGTTGAAAAACCCTTCAAAGTTTCTGAAAAAACCACTTACAAGTGTTAAATAACTTATAAATTTTTTAAGTTATTTCCCCTTCAAAATGAATTTTTCTATAACTCCAATTCTATGCATTTTTTGACCATGGACCACTTTGAGGCTTTTGTAGGATTTGTCAAAAGCTTTCCAATGAGCTTTGAACAACTCTAATTGGATGTGTGGTTGAGGAGTTATGGCCTTGCCCCTTTCAAAACCCTAATTCCCGATTTTTGCAATTACTTCTCAACCCTTGATCCAATGGTCATGAAATTTTATGGGGAGGTGTAATATGTCATAAGGAACATTTTTTATTAACAACTTGAAGTCAAATTCCTTGTTGTTGAAAAGTTGACTTTTCGGTCAACCGTTCGATCGATCGGTGTCTACCTAGTCGCCCTTTGGTGATCCGGACATCCTGAGGACTTGAAACTATTTGGATGGACTTTAATAAGCCATAGGAGCTTAATGGACCTTGATCCCACCATTGAAATACTCTTTGAATCGAAAGTCAAACTACAACTGACTTTTTCTAATCGAAAACCCTATTCGGGTATCTCAAATTGCACTGTTCTCAATCCCCGGGTGACCACCTCAAATTGCACTCATTCTTGGTTCAATGTAATATCCTTGATCTCGTTTGAAGTTGGATCAATCCAAAACATTGATTGGTCAAACCCTCGAAGTTTCGATTTTGACGGTACGAAAACCTAATTCATCTGCATCTTATCAAAGATAAACTGAAAGTGGGTTAAGGTTAGCTAACCAAACAAATGTGATCCTTCAATGATGATGAGGATCTAAGGGGTAAAAATTTGGGGTGCAACAGTTGCCCCTATTTAAATATCTTCACTAGATGGTAATGAGAGATGACAATCCTCATAGAATCGTAGTGAAAGGTATTTAAATATAGCGAACCAGAAATTTTGTCCCTTAGATCCGATGGTATGCAAAAGGGCAAATGCGAATATGACATGAATCTAAATGATGCTTTATGATGATTGAATGCAAGACAGATGCAGACACACGAACAAATATTAAAGAACGGCAAAACAACGAGTAACCACTCACGGGGACCCAACACGCTGGGGAAAGATTCCAAGCGAAGTAAGCAAGATAGTTCAGACATGACTAAAGATGCTTGTTCAAGGAAATATTTCACGTAGGGGACACAAATTCCACCAGGGAAGACACATCTTCATTGGGGGAAAGAGACACAAACCTCACTGGGGACAACCAGATGAGGAAGCCCACCGGGGAAGATAACAATTCTTCACTGGGGAAACAAAAGAAAAGAAATGCAAACGACACTGGGGAAGAAACCCACTGGGGAAAACTTCGTTGGGGAAAAATCCACTGGGGAAGCACAACTTCACCAGGGAAAAGACGGAACGAAGACATGAATCTCACTGGGGATAACCAGATGAGAAAATTTCCTATACCGAAGAGTTCAAACATGATCTTCAGGAAAAGATTAGAAACAAGACTGGATGCGCCGGGGAGGTTAGTATCCACTAATTCTCCGAAACTCAACTAGGAAAGCAAAAAGTTTCAACTAGGGAGATTGGTGACGACCAGAATAACCAATAGCTTCAAACAGTGCTAGTTTCCACTAGACTTACTGGGGAAGAATGGTGACGACCAATCCACAGTTTGGTTTCCAAGAAGTTCTAAACATTACCAGACTTCCTGGGGATATGGTGACGACCAAATCAAAGTTCCAATTACAATTGGGAATTCCAAACAATGTTGTTAAAACAACAGGATTCTGGCTTAGGAAGTTGGTAACAATCGACTAATAACGATTAGTTTTCAAGCAATGCCAGTAACTACTGGACTTATAGGGGACTGGTGATAACCAAATCAGGATGTACCAATAACAATTGATTATGGATAATGCTAGTAACCACTAGACTTACTGGAAGATTTGGTGACGATCGAATCCAAAGAGACCGATGACCATTGGATTTTCAAAGAGTTTGTTAACGACCAGACCAATACGGTGATAACAATCTGCTTTAAGCGATGCCAATAATCATTGGACTTGGGCTAATTGGTGACGACCAAATCGGGTATACCAATAACAATTAGTTCTGGATAATGCTAGTAACTACTAGATTTTTCAAACGAGGCTAGGGACCACTAGACTTTATAGAGATTGGTAGATGTGAATCAAATGTACCAATAACAATTGGGTCTGAAAGTAATACTAGTAACAACTAGGTTCAGAAAGACTGGTAATAACTAAATCAAACGGGTACCAATAACAATTGGATTTGAAGGTGATGCCAATAATCATTGGAATTTAGGGAATTTTGGTGACGACCAACTCCAATGTCAATGACCATTGGTTTTTAGAAGACAATACTAGTAACCACTAGATTTTTAGTCAGATTGGTGAAAACCGAATCAAAGGGACTCCAATAACAATTGGTTTGCTTTATAACAGAATCAGTAACAACTGGTTTTGGAAAATGGTTGGTGACGACCAAATCACGGTACCGAACGTGATTAGTGAACGTGTGCTAGTGAACACTAGTCTTTCAAGGTTTGTTGGTGACGACCAAATTGAAGATGAAAATTGGTAACAACCCCCTGTTTGTGTAAATTGGATATTGCTAGTCACCACTAGCTTCCCAGAGAAAATAAGGAACCCCAGGATGTCAACTTTGAAGCGAATTTTGTAACAACAAATCAAAGATAAAGGTAACGACCAAAGGATCTCAAAGGCAACAACCAAAACCAGGAATGCAAACAAATGCGTATGCTGGCATGATGCTGTATGTAAGATGCAGACCGACCCGTAGGAACAAAGGAAAGCAAAAACATAGAGAAAACTCGTCACGCTGAGTTTCAAAATGCCTCAAGTCAGGCGAAACTTCCTTCTTTGGTGTAGATAACGATCTTTTCTCAATAATATCCTCGTAATTCTGCAGAGAAGAAGTCTTAGCTTAAGAGCTAGAATTGCTGTCGGACACATCTAGCTTAGTCAAAGGTAACAACAACATCCACAACTTTGAGAACTGTGTAATATCATCATATTACCTCTAGAATTTTTCAATCATTTTGTCAAATCGTGCTTCCTTTTTAAAACAAGACTTTAATTTTTTCAAAACACTTTGCTTTCATGAAAATTCTTATTAACAAATAAGTGAAATTGCATAACAAAAACAACGGATCATAACAATGATTTGGCCAAAAATCTGATTTTATTGATAGACAAGAACTTTACAAAAGGCAAAGCCTTGAGAATTTTATAAGTTTGACAAATGGCAAACAGAAAAGGTTACAAAATCCCATAATAACCCGGTCCTTCTGACTGCCAGTTCACTTGCTTCGCTGCTTCTGACGAGAATGACAGGCGTTGATCTTTTTTGATATCTTGCACAAGACTCCGCTCCGGCGTCTGCCAGCTTTCACACATTGGGCTTTCATCTTGATGAAGCACTGAAATCTTCTTTCTAGGTATTTCGTTTCAGGCGTAGTATATTCTCACTGCATCTGAGTTGATGGGATACTTGAGTTGCTCGCCATCCATAGTTTCGAGAATCAGAGATCCTCCGGAGAAGACAGTCTTTACAACGAAAGGGTCGTCGTAGTTGGGTATCCACTTGCCACGTATATCCTTTTGAGTTGGCAGGATCTTTCTAAGCACAAGCTCTCCTTCCCTATACTCTTTGGGACGGACCTTTTTGTTGAATGCTCTGATCATCCTTTGTTGATAAATTTGACTGTGACACATGGCCGTCATTCTTTTTTCGTCAATGAGGTTCAACGAGTCGAATCTTTCTTTTATCCATTCGTCTTCATCAAGCTCTACTTCCGTCAAGATCTTCAAGGAAGGTATTTTGACTTCAATGGGTAGCACAACGTCCATCCCATACACTAAGGAAAAGGGAGTTGCTCATGTAGAAGTGCGCACCGATGTTCGGTATCCGTGCAAAGCAAATGGTAGCATCTCGTGCCAATCTTTGTAAGTTACGACCATCTTTTGTATTATCTTTTTGATGTTTTTGTTTGCAGATTCGACTGCACCATTCATCTTAGGTCTGTAAGAAGACGAGTTGTGATGTTTGATCTTAAATTCGTCACAAAGTTCCTTCATCGTTTTATTGTTCAGATTTGACCCGTTATCCGTGATGATTTGGTTAGGGATACCATATCAGCAGACGGTCTCCTTTTTGATGAAGCGAGCAACCATTTGCTTTGTCACGTTTGCATACGACGCTGATTCCACCCATTTGGTGAAATAATAGATTGCGACAAGAATGAAGCGATGGCCTTTAGAAGCCTTTGGCTCTATTGCCCCAATCATATCTATGCCCCACATTGCAAAAGGCCACGGTGATGTCATCACATTCAGAGGATGTGGAGGGACATGCACTTTTTCAGCATAGACTTGACATTTATGACACTTTCGAGCGAAGAGTATGCAGTCTGTCTCCAAGGTTAACCAGAAGTAGCCTGCTCTTAAGATTTTCCTAGCCATGGCGTGGCCATTTGCATGGGTGCTGAAGGTTCCTTCGTGTACTTTGGTCATTATGAGATTCGCCTCGTTTTCATCAACGCATCAGAGTAAAACCATGTCATGATTTCTCTTGTACAAGGTACCATTGCTGATGAAGAATTTAGATGACAATCTTCGTATTGCCCTCTTGTCAATTGTGGACGCGTCAGCGGGATACTCTTGGTTTTGGAGGAAATTCTTGATATCATGAAACCATGGCTTCTCATCAGATTCTTCCTCTATTGCCATGACGTATGCGGGTACTGTCCTTCTTTCGATGCGGATTAGAGGTGCCTCGTTGACAAACTGGACCTTCCACATTGATGCCATCATGGCTAGCGCATCGACAATATGATTTTCTGCTCTTGGTACATGCTTGAAGGTAATTTCATCAAAATATTCAGCCATGTCCAAGATATGAGTCTTGTAAGGGATCAACTTTTCATCCCTGGTTTTTTCCATTCTCCTTTGAGTTGGTATATCACCAAGGCAGAATCACCAATTACTTCCAAGATTTTGATGCGAAGATCAATAGCAGCTTCCAACCCTAGGATGCAAGCTTCATACTCGGCTATGTTTTTTGTACATGAGAAACAAAGTCGGGCTGTGACGGCAGTGTACCCTCCAGTCGGATTTTTCAGAACAGCTCCGACACCATGTCCATTTTTGTTTGACGCTCCGTCGAACATCATCTCCCAGCGAGATCCAGGCTCGGGACCTTCTTCCAGACCAGGCTCTGGTTTCGTGCGCTGAATATACATCACATCTTCATTAGGAAAATCAAACTTGAGTGGATGATAATCCTCCATAGGATGCTCTGCGAGGTGTTATGACAAGACACTTCCTTTGATAGATTTTTGAGCAACATATTGGATATCGTACTCTGATAAGAGCATATGCCATCGGGCTAATCTTTCTGTTTGAGCTGGCTTTTCAAAGATGTACTTGATGGGGTCCATCTTAGAAATCAGCATTGTAGTGTGACAAATCATGTACTGCCTCAAACGTTTGGCGGCCCATGCTAACGCACAACAGGCTTTTTCCAAGGGAGAGTAATGACTCTCGCAATCAGTGAACTTCTTGCTTAGATAATAGATTGTGTGTTCTTTCTTCCCTGACTCATCAGTCTGACCTAAGACACAACCCATTGAATCCTCTAGCACCGTCATATACATGAACAAAGGCCTTCTGGGTGTCGCTACTGCGAAAATCGGCGCCGGCTAAACAGAAGAGTCGCCACCGTGCGTTATTTATCCCAAAGGAGGGAAAGGAAACGCTCAGAGTAAACCTAACGCAAAAACGGGAAAGGAATGGTCGTCGCAACCAAATCCTGGATTCGGGAGTCGATTACACAAGGGGAAGGTATTATCACCCCTCACGTCTGCCGTACTCGATGGGATCCACGCTTGTTTTCTGTCTAAGGGTATGTATTCTATCTACGCTAAAGGTCAAGGGACAAAAAGAAAAGAAAAGTGACTCGGCAGAACACAGCAGTTCTATGCCTACGTATTCCCGTCTGGAATGAGAAATCAGAGTCAACGTAGTTCGCCTAACTACGGGTAAAAGGGAAAGGTTTCTCGCTAGGATACAACATCCTATGCCTACATACTTTCATACAACATGAAAGATCAGAGCAAACGTAGTTCGGGCTACGTACGACACAAGTCTGTCTGTTTATCTTTCATCCTTCTGAAAAAGGTTTTCTCCTGATTACGGGTCCAAGCGGACAAAAATGACGTTTTGATTGGTTTCCATTCTTTTACGCAAGAACTGTTTTTTATGAGTTGTTTGAAATATTATCGTGTTTTTGATTGTTTCGAAATGAGAAGAGAAACGACGCCCTAAAAAACCTATGGTTGAAAATGGGAAGCAAAACTACCCTAATGTTGTCATGCATGGATAAACACCTAATGTATGTCATATTTCTCTCTTGCACAGAGAGAAACAGAGCTCCTAGGGGATTAATAGTAAAAGAAACATATATATACAGTAAACAGTAAACATGTATACAATGCATCAATACAAGCAAGGCAAGGGAGTCCCGCTCTACCTCGAACCTAGGAAAACAACAGGCCAAAGTGAAACATTATTCACTTCCAGCCTAAGGGGGCAAGCTGTACAAGCCAACAAACAATACAGAAAAGAAAACAGCACCAACACCAGCTCTGACCGCAACAATTGAAATCCTATAGTAAGCAGCACAAACAGCAACATCTCTGACAGCTACAGTTGATTAATAGCAAATGATTGATAGTAACTTCTTCAAGTACAATCCAACTTCATTCTTCAATGATCTTCAAACTTTAGATAAGCTCCTATCTTCAAAAATAATCCAGCTCTAGCAAGCATGAACTTCAACCAGTAAACAGCTTCAAAAAGCAGCAAAAAGCCTAGCTTCAACAGATAACCGGCTTTGACAGGCACAAGCTTCATTTTCACCAATCTTCAAGCTTCAAACTTCATTTTCAATAGGTTTCCATCTTCAATGCAATCACTCCAGAAGAGAATCAATTAATAGATGAAGTTGAAATGTTAAACAACTTATTGACAACCAAAGGAAGCCTATAAGCACTTAGCATTGTAGGGGAAAGGTTCCCTCAAAGTTCTACTTCTAAAGTATGTCACTTATCCCTCCAAAGGAGGGATGTGAATACCCTAAAAGGACTTTTTGTCACAGGGAGGAATAGAAGCACATGATGCTTTCTATGTTTGTAAGAAGAAATCAATCTAATCTAAAGCTCTCACTATATTTCCTATTTCCTAAGTCTTCAAAAGCCACCTTCAAAGAGAAAAGTCTTCATGCCCTGAAGCTCCATCCTTTGTATCCAATCATCCTCCAAGTCTCAAGAAGCTCCCACAAGCAAAGCCCAAGCCCCATGCCCAATTGAAATAGCCCAAACCAAACAAACAAGCAAAATGCCCAAGAGGGAAAACACACAATCACCACTCAAATTGCAAAGATCAAATAAAATAGTAATACTCATTATAAAATCCTAGATTAATTTCTAAGGGAACCTAATTATATACCCTATATCCCATATAGATCCCAGAACCTAAATCAACTATTAAGCCCCAAAACTATGTGCTAAACTACACCTAAGTGTTGAAAAACCCTAATCCTAACACACACTCAACTCACCTCTCAAATTATTCTAAGTTTTAATCACAAAAATGTGAAAAAATTCCTGAGGGATCATGCTTTCTTATTCTAACCAACCTCACAAAAAGCACTCAAAAATTCTACTCCTAGCTCTCACACAAAATTCAGAAAGAAGAAGGTACAAAACAAAAGTAAAATAAAAGCATTAAAATGTAAAAATATGCCAGAAAATGAAAAATGCATGAAACAATATTTTTTTGGTTTTATTGAATTCTAGAGATCCTAATGAAAACAAGGAAAAAATTCTCATCCTAAAATGACCATTTTTTAATTTTCTATGAATTTTTTACCAACCTAAATAAAATGTAAAGAATAAAAGAAAATGAGAAGAAAATAGAAAGGAGGCGTGTCAAATAGCAACTAAACCATGTACAATCTCAGAGATGGGCCCAGGGTGGGGTGCCAATAACAACACGCACACTAAGCCCAAACACTCTTCAGAAAATAAAAGAAAATGCTAAGAAAATGGGAAACTCGTGTGGTACATAGCAAATGAATTACGTGTGTTTTCTATTGGGCTTTGGGAAGGGGGTGTGGATAGCTAAATCTCACTTAAGCCCATGCCAAAAAGTTAATGAAACGGAGCGTTTAGGCTCTTATCAAACTCCTTCACAAAACAAAACGCAATCTGAGCCATTGGATGAGGGTTTGGTCAAAGGTCCACTGCAGATCCTATGGTGATTACGTTGTCTTCCTCATTTTGAAAGTTGGAGGGAACTAGAACCAGACGGTGGCCGGAGGTGGCGCCACCGTCGTCCCCAAACACCAACTCTCCAAATCCTCACCAAAACTCAACCCTAAATACATCATTCTACTCGTTTTTTCACCCTGAGTACAACCATGCCCTCCATGATCATTGAAACTTCCTCCTTCTCAAAACACGAAGAGACTTTCAGAAAATGCTCAAAAATCAAACATCACCAATCTTAAAATTGAAGTGCCTAACATCATCACCATGCTACACTGAGTAAATCTAACTATCTAACTAAGCCTAGATCATCAAGAACTCAGAGATACGATCCTCACAAGAAATGGTGCCACCTAAGATTTTGTCTCTAAACATTGAATTTCTTTACCAGAAACGACCTAGCCATGATCTACATTGCATCTAACCATTTAAAACCTAACAATTCTATCTATATCAAGCTACACGATGAAGTTTACTAACCTGTGAAAATTGAGTGAACAGAACAATGAAACCTTCAAATCTCCCTTCAATCTCTTCCAGATATGATCAATGATTGATTATCAAGCTTCTGTATGCATCAATTTGTGTTGAATCTCTCTGAATCCTCAAATTCGATTTTGAGTTGCAAGGGATGAACTCAATATGTTATCTCTCAATTCTTCAGCAATCTTGGCCAGAAATCTATCCAAACTCACTCACAAACTCAAGATGAAGCTAATGAATGCAAAAGCTTTCTTTGAAATGGCTCAAATTCGTGTAACCGATTCTGTTTTGCAAGGTGCAAAATCAGAATTCTATCTCTCAATTCTCTCTCAATCTTCACCAATCAAGGCTTTGAACCAGTCATAAACCTTATATAGAAGGTGTAGGAATGATACAGAAAGTTCTGGAATGATCTATGTGATAAATCCAATTTCTCATGCACTTGAAATTACCATCTCATGCTTGTATGTGACAGTCATGCTTCATCTTGTTGCAGCACTTTGATTCTAATCCAAATTCTCTCCAAATGATATATTGAATGTGTTAAGAATGGTTAGATCCTTGGTTTTGATCCCATGAATGGTTTGGCATATGTAACTTATATGTGAAGCTACCAAATGCAAATGTGTTCAAATGACCTCAAATGGGAAAATTGGCATTTCCATCATCTTTAAAACCTCATTTCTGATCAAATTGATATGTCATATGCCCCATTCTGACCTTAAAACAAAAAATCACAAATTTGACTTTTTAAATGACTTTAATTCTTCCTTTTTTAGGCCATTTTTGCAATTTTGTGATACAAGCCATTCCAAGCTCTCAAAAACACTTGGTTGCACTCAAAACATCATTTTGAACAAGTTTCATCTTGAACAATTTTCCATTTGAAGCTTGCAAGTTGGAGTTATGGACTTATGAATCAAATGACCTATAATCTCACTTTCCCAAAATACCTCTGACTTGCCAAGATCATAACTTGAGCTCCACAAATCAGAATGAGGTGTTCTATACCTTTTTGGAAAGCTAAGGTCATGAGGAACAACTTTTATGTACATCAAAAACCCATTTGAAACTTTCTTGGAGGGCAAAAGTTGTTTGGAAGTCAAGTATCTTGCACAGATAAATTTCAGAGTCCTCTGATGACCTGTAACTTGCAGGGACCATAACTTGAGTTCCACAAATCTTCTTGAAGACTTCTAGTACTCAAATTAAAGTTGTTGAGATGCTCTACAAGTCTCATGTTGGCCAAAGATCCATTTGAAACTTGTAGCTTGACTTATCTGGCTTGGAAGTTAGGCCCAAATTAGGGGATTTTACACTGAAACCCTAATTTGGCAATCTCTCCCACTCTTGATTCTTTTTGATTTATCCTTGGCACAACACCACACATGTATCAAAATATCAATTCATGAATCCCATGACCTCTAAGTAGGCCTTGATGCTCTTCAATCATTCAGTTGACATATGGTTGACCTAGGGTTGACCCAGATGAAACCCTAGTTGATTGCACTTCAACTGTGGCTCTTGTATTTGAACCAATGACTTGTCTCATCCTCAAAATGACCCTCTAGGCCCTCCATGAGCTTTGTACACATTCCATACTCTCAATTCATGTCTTACACCCCCTTGATGACTTTCAATACACCTCCAATTTAGGAGAGAAATCCATTTGTTGACACTCAAATCTCTGCAAAGCTTCAACCCATTCTTTGATGACTTAGATGGTCTTGAACTTGAATAAAGCCCCTTTGATGTGCTTCTTTAGATAAGAAATGGCACTTGATCCCTTGTTAGAGAACTTGCTATGCTATGCTATGCAAATGACTGGACTATGTACATGATTTACTATGCAAATGACAATGCAATTAAAACATAAATCAGGGGAAATATGTTGGGCAAATTTTAGGGTGCAACAACTGCCCCTATTCAAACGGCTTGGACCCGACTGGGTGAAGAGCGAACGGCCTTCAAACAATCGAGGTACGACACGGTTGAATACTAATAAACCCGAAAATTTGCCAACTGCAGAAATAAAATGCACCACTGCTTGGGAACAGAACCCAGAGAACTGAATCGAGTTATTACGGCCACCACCGATCAATCATCTGATAACACTTCCGATCTTAACATTAACCACCTGCGTAACGCCACAGGTATTGAACTATCCTCGCAACACCACCCCGTCCCCAACTGGACTAATCTTGCCAGTATAATCAGTGAAAGAAACTCGTCAACACGAAAAGATCCTATCACCGTAGGAATAAACTTATTTGTCCACGCCAGGACTCCACGTGTCGTCACCCTGAAGAAATAAAGCTGAATTTGTCCCCGTCAGGACGCACCTTTCGTAACCACGAAACAAATCATCTGCTGGGGATAAATGGTCCGCGTCAGGCCACCATTTTGTCAGCACGAAAAAGAGATTTGCCAACACGAAGAGTTCCCACACCTGTCCACGTCAGGACTTATAGTCTTTCCCCGTTAGGACTCCATAACTTGTCCTCATTAGGACTCATAACCTTTCCTCGTTCGGAACCATAAACTATCCTCGTTCGGAATCGCACACCTTCCCCGTTAGGAATCAAACCCATCCTCGTTCGGAATTACAAACTTTTCCCCGTTAGGAATCACAACCTTTTCCCCGCTAGGAATCCCACCATTCCCCCGTTAGGAATTACAAACATTTCACAATAGGAACCATACCCTTTCCCCGTTAGGAATTACAAACTCTTCCCCGTCAGGAATCATACCCCTCCTCATTCGGAACCAACTTTCCACATGAGGAATCATACCCGTCCTCGTTCGGAATCATAAACTATCCCCGTTAGGAGTCATACCCGTCCTCGTTCAGAATCATGAAATATCCCCGTTAGGAGTCACAAACTATCCCCGTTAGGAATCATACCCTATCCCCGTTAGGAATCATAAACTATCCCCGTTAGGAATCTCAAATTATCCCCGTTAGGAAACATATCCACCCTCGTTCGGAATTATATCCATCCTCGTTCGGAATCATATCCTATCCCCATTAGGAATCATACCCATCCTCGTTCGGAATTACAAATTATCCCCGTTGGGAGTCACAAATTATCCCCGTTAGGAAACATACCTATCCTAGTTCGGAATCCCGTATTCTATCAATACGGAGAAACCATAAATTGTCCCCGTTAGGACTCCATATTCCATCAATACGGAGAAATCATAACTTTGTCCCCGTTAGGACTCCGTATTCCATTAATACGGAGAAATCATAAATTTGTCCCCGTTAGGACTGCCCTGGAGAAACCATTGTCATCAACACGGAAAATAAATCCGCCAACCCGGAAAAGATCCTATCCTTACAGACGCAAACTTTGTCCACATTTGGGCGCACTTTGTCGACATGAAGAAATCCCGCCGACTTCGCTGGGGATAAACTTTTTCAACCAATAGGCATTCAATTCCACCTTACCTTTGCCGTAACTAACTCCATTGGGGATACTCTGAAGATAACTGTCGGACATCTGTTTCGACAACAAATGACCACTTCTGAACCTTGATTTATGAAACCCTGAAATGTTGCCGTAACAACAAACTTGAAGAAAACATTCCGCTGACCGGATAAGAGAAACTTCAACCAGTAACTATGTGGGGAATATAATAAGATGAACTGTATCATCACATGTCTCACAGCGAGATTTTAAACATCTGGTAATAGATCTGAGCTATAACTCTACGCCTGCTGCGGAACATACCTGAAAGCAAAAGGTTAACCAACCTGATTTATGTTTCAAAATGCGTATGTTTGACAATGGCGTAATGCTCCATACAACATGGAAATGCTACGCGTTTTTGGGTAGATGCAAATATGATAATATATGCAAATGCAAATGCTGGTTCAGGCTGCTGGGGAGCTCTGACAAGCTTACTTTATCAACACGGAATGCTGAGGACAAATACCACCCTGCTGGGGATGAACGGGTGTCACAAAGTATTCCGGCAAAAGAGATGCCGGACACACACCCAATTCTACTGGGGAGAGATTAACCGCCGTTTTCCACTGGGAGGAAAGAACCAACACTCTGCCGGGGAGAGCAACTCAGCTGGGGAAGAGGCGACTCAGCTGGAAAAAGAGTAATCCTTCTGAAGGAAATACTGTCTGAGTACATCTTGCAAACTCGGAGCTACCCACTCTGCTGAGGATAAACATCCTGTCAACGACATGACGACCTGCGGGGAGAAAGAAAACCATCTTTTGTGAACCAACTAAGACTTGGTTAAACACTGCAGGAATCCTCCCAGCTGGGAATTGCACGCGTACATATTCGACTCTTTGGGGAGTATAACCTCTGCAGGGTATACTGATTTTGACTCGCTGGGGATATCCGCGGGGGATAAGCTGCGACTAGCTGGGGAAAGTGATCCCTCTTCGGTAAGGGACAACATCATCTTAACTTTTGAGGATGAGGTGCGACCTGCATGGGGATTAGCATCAAACAACGTCAAGTCTTTCATCAAGAGCCTCTGGATGGGGCCACAATTTTCTGATCATCTGCTTCGAGGGTGAGAACCCTGCACAAACAAGACAAAACACGCCTACACAACCAAATCTATCCAGGTTAGTGTCCATGACATTCCTTCAGTCAATTCGAAGTTTTATCAATTGTCGACAAGGGCCAGCAAGGTTATGCAAGTGCAAATTTATCAAAAACATTGGTGTTTTTCACATACAAAACAGTAAAGAACAAGCATCAAATACTGAATAACATGTTTTATTGATTGAGCCTGTAAATAGGCGAAGCTTTGTACACTGGATGCAACTCCTGAAAAGAGGAAGTTACGCACAAATAATATACAAGTAGCACAAGAAGCATAAATACAAGTCAAATTTGTATACATGTCGGCAACGTGGTGCAGACAAACATCATGAGCTGATCCTCCTATGACTCGCCTGACTCTGGCGCTTTCCCGGTATTCAATTTTCGGAAGAGATTGTGTCGGATAAACGAACCCCCGGGTACTCCCAAACCACTAAGCAACGCAGTATCAAATTCGGACCGCAGTCATTTGCTTTTTCAATCCCTAACTTTTGCGTGAACCGCCCTTTGCGGGTTTTCAATTCACCAGGATACCCTTTTTTTGCCGAAGTCGCCCTTTGCAGGTTTTCGACTTCGCGGGTGTACATCTTTTCACTTTTATCCCTAACTTTTTCCCGAACCTTTTGTTCATTTTTTTATGGTTCGCCGGGATGCCCCATTTTTGCCTGGACTCTCTTTTTTCTGTCCAGCGGGTCAATTTCAAGCAAAGTATTTTTTAACTGCGTCCGAATTCACAGGCGACGTAAAGTCTTCACCGTCCATGGTGGACAACAACAAAGCTCCTCTTTGTCGCTACTGCGAAAATCGGCGCCGGCTGAACAGAAGAGTCGCCACCGTGCGTTATTTATCCCACGGGAGGGAAAGGAAACGCCCAGAGTAAACCTCGCACAACACGGGAAAGGTATGGTCATCGCAACCAAAACCTGGGTTCGGGAGTCGGTTACGCAAGGGGAAGGTATTAGCACCCCTCACGTCCGTCGTACTCGACGGGATCCACGCTTGTTTTCGGGTATGGATTGTTATTCTATCTAAACTATAGGTCAAGGGTTAAAAAGAAAATAAAATGAAAATAAAAATGACTCGGCAAAGTATCGCACTTTATGCCTACGTATTCCCGTCTGGAACGAGAAATCAGAGTCAACGTAGTTCGCCTACCTACGGGAAAGGAGGGGAAGGTTGCTCGCTAGGATATCGCATCCTATGCCTACGTACTTCCACACAGCATGGAAGATCAGAGCAAACGTAGTTCGGGCCACGTACGACACAAGCTTGTCTTGGTTGATTTTATTCCTTCTGAAAAAGGTTTTTCTGATTAACAGTCCCGGCGGACAAAAATGACGCTTTGATGAGTTCACATTCTTTTACGAAAGAAGTGTCTTTTATTGTGTTTGAAATCTTTAGGTGTTTTTCTGTTTGTTTTGAGAGAGAAGAGACAGAACTCTAACCTACGGTTGCGAAGGGAAACAACTAATCTAGTGTTATCATGCATGGGTTAAGACCTAGTGTCTATCATGCTCCTCTCTTGCGCAGAGAGAAACAGAGATCCTAAGGGATAGGCAGAAACAGAAACAATATCAGATATATACAGTAAAACAGTAAAATGCATGGATGCAACAGCACAAGCGAGGCAAGGGAGTCCCACTCAACCTCGAACCTAGAAAACAATAGGCGAAAGTGAACAGACTTCACTTTCAACCCAACAGGGTAAACAGCAAACAATACAGTTCAGAAAACCAATCAATACATCAAGAAATGAAATACAGCAGCAAAAGAAACAGCATCAGCAGCTCTGAATCAACAACTGGCTTCAAGCAACCTCCAATAAGCTACAGGCTTCACCAAGCATCAATCTCCATCTTCATGGCCTTCAGACAAGGGCTTTGATCCTCAGTCTTCCATCTGCAATGGCTTTTCTTCAAGCTCAAACCTCCAGGATGAGGGATTAATCACCAAAGTGAATTGGGTGTTAAGCAATCAGCTGACTACCAAAGGTGGTGAACAGACTGCTTCTAACACAAGAGACATTTTCTCTCAAGAGTTCTATCTCATAGACACCATCACCAAGCCTTCCAAAGGAAGGGGGTGAGTGTCTTAGAGAGACTCTGAATCACAGAGAAGAATGGATGCAGACAAGGCAATCCATGTTTGAGAAACAATCTTTCTAATCTAGAGCTCTGCCTAGCTCCTAAACCCTAGTCTCCTCAGCAGCTGCTAGCAAAAACCTCCTCATCAACTCTGACAGTTGATCTTCAATCTTTGAATCTCCCATGGTCTTCATCTTCACAAATCTTCAGCTTCCCCAGGGCCCCAGACAAACCCAATACCCAATCAAACAATCAACAATCCCCAGAGGGCACACCACACCAGGCAACAGATATACAGACAGTAATAATATCAGTAGGGGAATCCTCACTTTTCTCTAAGGGATCTAATAACTACCTATAGCCCATATAGTCCCATAACTAATCTATTCAAACCCTAAGTCCTAAGGGAAATGAAATCAAACTCCTAAGTTGTCACCTAAAAACCCTAGTTTCATTCATGATATTCAAGCATTTATTAATCACCTAAAATTAACCTCTAAAAATGGGAGTTAAAATATTTCTACAAGCTTAACATCTTATCTAAACAAAATGAAAAGAATGATCAAAAAATATTAAAGCATGTGAGAAAACAAAAATCATAAAAATAATGCATGAAATGTAACTATTTAATATGACATTTATTTAGAAAATATGGAAAAAATATGAAATAAAACTAAAAATGAAATTTTATTCTCCTATAATATTCTAGACATTTTAATGAAAACATGGTAAAAAGAATGGATTAAAATGCATTTTTTATGAATTTATTATGATTTTATGAAAATGATGAAAAATTAAAATGAAATAAGAAAAAATAAAGTGAACTAACATGAGAGAGGGGGTTAGAAGAGAAATTCGCTCAGTTCAAAATTGGATGGGCCTCACAGGGTAGGGGTGCAGTTAGCGCTTCTGGCTTAAGCCCAATACACATTCAGAATTAAAAAAACAAAGAAACGCTGGGGGGTAGAAATAGCATCAGAAACACGTTCAATATTGGTTTGGGCCTAACTCTGGGGGTGGGGATAGCATCATCCACTCAGGCCCGCCCGTTTCAATTAATGAAACGGCGCGTTTTGGCCAGCTTCATTCTTTCCCTCCAAAGCTCAGATTAAACATAGGCCATTGGATTGCCCTGATAGTCAAGAGTCTACCACGAAATGAAGGGCTCAGATTGTATCTTCTTCAATTGAACCTGCAACCTAGGGTTTGAGCCTCCATGGCCACCATGCACGAGCAAGGTTCCACCTCCCTGTTCTCACTCCACACGCGATGAATCCTCATGATGTAAACATGGAATCTGCTCCAAATCTCTCCCTCTATAATCTTAGGGCATCAAATCACCTTGAAACTCACCACATCAACAAATTCGATTGGATCAACCTTCGGCCTCCATTGAAATACACTGGTATGCATCATCACCAAACTTCCTCAAACCTAGCCTAACTTAAACTACATCTAATGGAGGTTAACACATGCTATCAAGCCACGATTATAACACACTAATCTAAGAGATTCGAACACAAACAGAATATGGCACCTGTCACTAACCATCACCAAACCTCTCCAAATTCATCTAACTTAATCTCCTAACCACCTAGATCAATTCTACACTAACAAAAACATGCCTACCTAACTGGATCAAGCAGTGTGATAGAAAACTTACCTTGTAAGAAATCTTGAGAAGCAGCTATGGAAATGGAAGATCTGAGGCTTCCAAGTGATGAATCTTGATCAATCCTTGAGGAACTTGCTTCTGTATGCACAAACTTGGAGTTTCCTTGCTTGAATCATGCAATCCACTTGAACTTGTAGTTTTGAGATTCTTGAGAAAAGCACTCGAATATGAATGATTCACACCAAGAACTTGCTTCAATTATGATCTGTGATGATGATGGAATGGAATTGAGTTGATTATGATGAAGATTGATGAAGGTTTTGAGAGAATTGTGATGAAACTCCAATGAAAAAGTGTGATAGATTTTGTGAAATTCTTGGTGCAAATGAGGCCAACCCTTGATCAATGCACATTTCATGAATATATAGACCCCAAATGAACATTCTAGATCCATCTTGCACATTCCCTTGTTTTCAAATTTTGATCCATTTTGATTATGTTTCTTAAATGATAAGCAACCATGGATAACTTCATTTTTTCCTTCTAAACTCAAAAAAGTGTGTGAACCATTGTTCTTAGAATTGTTTTTCCATTCAAAATCATATATTGGAAGTCTCCATTTGGACTTGTAAATCTCCCAAACCATTTTCCAACTTGAAATTATTCACTTTATAAGCCTTTTTAGTTCATATTTTGACCTATCATGCAACTCCATGCTATGAGCTTCTCCAATAACTTGTGACCTTCTTTCTAGACTTAAAATCCCATTTGGAGCAAGTTTGATGTTGGAAGTTTTTCCATTTGAGGCCTCCTTGTATGAGTTTTGGGTATAGGTTAAAATGACCTGTAATTCACAAATGCCCAAAATACCCTTTGCTTGCCAAGATCATAAGTTGAGTTCCCCACATCATATGAAGGCATACTATACCATTCTAGAAATCTAAGACAATGAGGAACAATTCTTATGTTGACCAAGAATTCATTTGAAATCTCCTTGAGGGGCAAAACTAGCTTGGAAGTCAAGTCACTTTCACAGACAAAAATTCAGACACCCCAGATGACCTGTAACTTGTAAGGACCATAACTTGAGTTCTATAAATCTCCTTGAGGTCTTCCACCACTCAAATTAAAGGTCTTGAGATCCTCTACAAGTTTCATGTTGGCCAAGAAGCCATTTGAAGCTAGCATTTTGACTTATCTTGCTTGGAAATTTGACCTAAACTAGGGGATTTTACAGAGAAACCCTAATTTAGTAACTCCTCTTCTCCTTGATTTTTCTTGAATTCTCCTTGTCATATCTCCATATCTTTATTCTCCATGTCCAATATTGATCCCCACATCTCTCCAATAGCCTTGAATGCTCTTTTAAACCAGTCAACTGACCTAGGGTTGACCTAGGGTTGACCTAGATGAAACCCTAGTTGACTGCCTTCAACTGTAGCTCTTGTGCTCACATCAACAACTTGCTTTCTTCTCCAAATGACTTTATAAGTCTCTCAAGATGTCTAGATGCTCTCCATGTCTTCATTTCATAGCTCATAACCCTCTTGTTGATCCTCAGATACCCTCAGCTAGGAGATAGACTCAAGGCTTGATCTGCTGAACTCCTTGCTTTCAAATTCTTTCTTGATGACTTGCAAGAGATTGAATTGGAATAATAACCTCTTGCTAGGCCTCTAGAGATGAGAATAATGATTGATCTCCTGTTGAATGACATGCTATGCTTATGCTATGCAGATGGTTAGTCTATGTACATGACTCTATATGCAAATGCTAATGATAATGAAACATGAACCAAGTGAATAAGGTTGGGCAAATTTTAGGGTGCAACAGCTGCCCCTATTCAAGCGACTTGGACCCGATTGGGTGAAGAGCCCGGAGCCTTCAGACATTCGCGGTACGAGACGGTTGAATACTAGTGAAACCAGAAATTTGCCAACCGCAGAAATAAACTGCGCTCCTACTTGCGGAATGACATTCATCAGCTGAATCTGACTGTTAGAGTAACCCACTGATCTCGCGCGACCGTGCTGGGGATTGTCTTCATCGTTCTGAAGAGGATTCTGTCATAACAGGTTGCTTGCTTGTCCACGTTAGGACTCTGTCCGTTGTCAATACGAAGAAATCTCAACTAAAACCTGTCCACGTTAGGACTCCACTTGCTGTTAACCCAGAAAAATCTCGGCAACTCCGCTGGGGATAATTCGTCTGCATTTCCATAAACTGAGTCGTCCACGTTAGGAATAAAATTCTCCCACGTTAGGAGTAACACTTGTCCACGTTAGGAATAACATCGTCCACGTTAGGAATCATTTCTTCTGAATCTGTCCGCGTCAGGACTAACCCTTTCATCTTTCCACGTCAGGAAGCAATCTTCTTTCCACGTAAGGAGAACTATATCAATCTGTCCACGTAAGGACTTCAATACCACTTGACATGTCCGCGTCAGGACTTCAATCTTTCCACGTAAGGAATAAACTCGTCTTTCCACGTAAGGAAACCATTTTTCTTCCACGTAAGGAATGCTCTTGATATGCCCACGTAAGGACTCTGATCTTTCCACGTAAGGAATACCACTCTTTCTCGATTTGTCCGAGTCAGGACTCATTTTTCCACGTAAGGAATGCCATCTTAATCTGTCCGCGTAAGGACTACAACCTTTCCACGTTAGGAATGCAACTTCTGATATGTCCGCGTAAGGACTCCAATCTTTCCACGTCAGGAATGCTGTCATTTCCACGTAAGGAAACTGTCTTTTGATACGTCCGCGTAAGGACTACCTCGTCCACGTTAGGACCCATTTCTCCTTATTAGGGATAATAGTTTCTCTGATTCGTCCACGTCAGGACACTGATCTCGTCTTGATTCGTCCACGTTAGGACTCCGGCGTCTTCGACTCGCTGAGGAAATAAGACTTGTCCACGTAAGGACTCACGCGTCTTCGACTCGCTGGGGAAATATCCGCGTCAGGACTTACACTTTGCCCACAACACGAAGAAGGATAAATTTGTCCACATCAATCTTGTATCTTGTCATCACAAAGAACTACAAACTTGTCCACGTCAGGACGCACATTTCACCATTACAAATAAAGATATCTGCCGAAAACAAAGTGATCCACGTCAGGATACCAACACGAAGAGTAACCAATCTTTTGTCAACGTCATGACTTCCCTTTCTCCAAATTTCAAAAGACCGAATCTATCCGCGTCAGGATTAACACACCTTACCAATCTGGTAACACAAACCTGTCCACGTTAGGACGCCCACTTCTGAAGAAATCCCGTCATTCTAGGAGTAAATGGTCCACGTCAGGACTTAATTCTTCAATGATCCTCACCCATAAACTTCTTAGCACTGACGTGACAGCGACTTTGAGGCGGACTCTACTGGGGATGTCTGAGAACCAACTATCGGACACCTGCTTCGAAATTCTGATTCATGCGACTCGTTGATGACAAACGAACTCTGCTTGGGGAATAAGGAGATTCTTATCCTGGCCACTCTGGCTGGGGAAGATAAGATGCATTTGCATAAATGACTTTGCTGGAGACGAAGAGAGTTTTATCACGATAACTCTGTGGGGAATACCGCCGAAACTGACATTGTCATTGAATATCTCCTGCCGAGATCTTGACTGTTTGGTAATTTATTTGAGCAAGAGCTCTCTCCACCTGAACTACTAGAGTACAGAAACTGCTTCAGCAAAATAAATGCTGGAAGGATAACGTCGACTCGCCGGGGATAGCCTGATGCTACAAAATTATTCCAGCCAAAATAAGTGCTGGTAGGATGAAGTCGATCCTGCTGGGAAGTTGGGAACTCAAACCACACGTCTTGTTGAAGTAACCCCCTGCTGGGGAATAGCAGATGCACCTGGTATGATTGATCTTTCTGCTGGAACATGAACCGATATCACCAGTATTCCTGCCAAAATAAATGACAGGACCCACCATCGACTCTGCGTCGGAGAGCCTTGACCTTCGAATTCCACTGGAAGGAAAGAACATTTGCTGAAAAGAGAACTCCGCTGGGGATGGCTGGATTCTCTTGGGGAAAATTAACTGACTCCGCTGGTGGAGAATGCATGACCCTGCGGGGGGAAATGAACCTGTCTGAATACAGCCTTACGATCGCGGGATCACCAAACTCTGCTGAGGACGAGTAACTTCTCTGGAGCACGTCCTTTGGATAAGCTACGGCTAGCTGGGGAATTCTATCCTTCTTCAGGAAGAACATGCATGACCTGCGCGAGGATCAAGCCTTTCACTATTGCAATCTTTTGATCACCTTCCTCGTACGGTTATGAAACCTGCGACAACACAAACAAGACACGACAAGCCTATGCAATCAAGTCAATTCAGGTTAGTGACGTTACACTCAGTTAATTCAAAGCTTTAACAATTGTTGGCAAGGGCCAGTGATGTTATACTCATGTTAGTTTCATCAAACTTAGGCGTTTTATCATGCGCAAAACAGTAAAGAACAGGCATCAAGTACTGAATAACACATTTTCATTGATTGGGCCCCTGAATGGGCGGAGTTTTTTGTACACGGGATGTAACTCCTGAAAAGAGGAAGCTACACAAAGCAAATATACAAGTATGCAAGTATTCACAAGAAGCGTAAATATTGACAAATTAAATTTTGTACACATGTCGGCAACTGGATGCAGATGAACACCACGAACTGATCCTCCCATGACTCGTCCGACTCTAATGCTTTCCCGGTATCCGTCTTCTGAAGAGGTTGTATCCGATAACTGACTCCTTAACCATATTCTCCCGCACTGATGCTCATTGAATTCGGACCGCAGTCATTTGCTTTTCAAATCCCTAACTTTTGCGTGAACCGCCCTTTACGGGTTTTCAGTTCACCGGGATACCCCTTTTTGCCGAAGCCGCCCAGTGTAGGTTTTCAACTTCGCGGGTGTACATTTTTTTCAATTTTATCCCTAACTTTTGCCCGAACCTTTCATTCTGTTTTTGGTTCGCCAGGATGCCCCATTTTTGCCTGGACTCTCTTTTTTCTGTCCAGCGGGTCTATTTTAAGCAAAGTATTTTTTAACTGCGTCCGAATTCACAGGTGACGCAAAGTCTTCCCCGTCCATGGTGGACAACAATAAAGCTCCTCCTGAAAAGACCTTCTTGACAACGTATGGCCCTTCGTAATTGGGGGTCCACTTGCCCCGGTGATCTGCTTGCGGCGGGAGAATCCTTTTCAGCACAAGGTCGCCCGTCTGAAAGCTCCGCGGAAGTATCTTCTTGTCGTACGCTTTCTTCATTCGTCTTTGATACAAACGACCGTATGCCAGAGAAGCTAGCCTCTTCTCATCCATCAAACTCAGTTGGTTCAATCTATTCGTTACCCATTCTGCCTCGTCCAGCTGAACGTCTCGCAATACCCTTAGAGAAGGGATCTCAACTTCCAATGGTAATACCGCTTCCATCCCGTATACCAACGAGAACGGAGTTGCCCCGGTTGATGTGCGTACCGTCGTACGATAACCGTGCAGAGCGAAAGGTAGCATTTCATGCCAATCTTTATACGTCACCACCATTTTCTGGACGATCTTCTTGATATTCTTATTGGCCGCTTCGACAGCGCCATTCATCTTGGGTCGGTAAGGGGAGGAGTTGTGATGTTCGATCTTGAAATTCTGACAGAGCTCCTTCATCATTTTGTTGTTCAGATTAGAACCATTATCCGTGATTATCCGCTCGGGAATTCCGTATCGGCAAATGATATCTCTCTTGATGAATCTAGCCACCACTTGCTTCGTTACATTTGCATAAGACGCTGCTTCCACCCACTTGGTGAAATAATCGATTGCTACGAGGATGAACCGATGCCCGTTAGAAGCCGTCGGCTCAATCTTTCCAATCATATCGATTCCCCACATTGAGAATGGCCATGGAGATGACATCACATTCAGAGGACTCGGAGGTACATGTATTTTGTCAGCATAAATTTGGCACTTGTGGCACTTTCTTGCAAATTTGAAACAATCAGTTTCCATCGTCAGCCAAAAATAACCTGCCCGCAGCAGTTTTCTCGTCATAGCATGCCCACCAGCATGCGTGCCGAATGCACCTTCGTGAATTTCCTCCATGAGAAGCTTGGCCTCTTTTTCGTCTACACAACGCAACAACACCAAGTCGTGGTTTCTTCTGTACAAGACGCCATCCGGGTTCAAATAGAAATTACCCGCTAATCTCCTGAGAGTCTTCTGATCTTGACTGGATGCCCCAGCTGGATACTCTTTATTCTTCAGGAAATTAAGGATGTCAAAATACCACGGTTTGCCATCAGACGCTTCATCAATAGCAAATACATAAGCTGGCCTGTCTAACCGAGAGATAGTGATCTGGGGAGCTTCGTTCCAGAAGTTGACCTTGTACATGGAAGACAAGGTGGCAAGGGCGTCAGCCATTTGATTTTCTGCCCGTGGCACGTGATGCAATTCAACTTTGTCGAAGAAAGGCAACAATCTCCTTGCATAATTCATATAATGTATCAAATTGGGCTGCCGTGTCTCCCATTCCCCTTTGATCTGATTCACTACCAGAGCCGAGTCTCCGTATACGTCTAAATGTTTGATTCGCAAATCAATGGCTTCTTCAAGCCCCATTATACAAGCTTCGTATTCGGCCTCATTGTTGGTAACGGCAAAGGTCAATCGGGCAGTAAACGGGATGTGCGACCCGTGTGGCGTAGTGATAATTGCCCCTATCCCGCTACCGTAAGCATTCACAGCTCCATCAAATATCATCTGCCATTTGGACCCCGGCTCTGGTCCTTCGTCTGGTAACGGCTCTTCGCAATCCTTCATCTTGAGATACATGATATCCTCGTCAGGAAAGTCAAATCTCATCGATTGATACTCTTCAATAGGCTGCTCCGCCAGATATTCAGACAACACACTCCCCTTTATCGCCTTTTGCGAGACGTATTGAATATCATATTCAGTCAAGATCATCTGCCACCGGGCAATTCTACCTGACAACGCCTGCTTTTCGAATATATATTTGATCGGATCCATCTTCGAGATGAGCATGGTTGTATGATTCAGCATGTACTGCCTCAAACGCTTGGCGGCCCAGGCTAGCGCGCAACAAGTTTTCTCCAGCATTGAGTATCGAGATTCGCAGTCTGTAAATTTCTTACTCAGATAATAGATCGCATGCTCTTTTCTCCCCGTCTCGTCGTGTTGACCGAGAACGCAACCCATGCTTCCCTCAAGAACCGTTAAATACATTATCAAGGGTTTCCCTGCCACCGGGGGTATCAAAATAGGAGGCTCCTGCAAGTACTTCTTTATTTTGTCGAACGCCTTTTGACAATTTTCGTTCCATGTCACAGCTTGATCTTTCTTTAGCAACTTGAATAATGGTTCACACGTGGCAGTTAGGTGAGATATGAACCGGGCAATGTAGTTCAATCTCCCCAAAAACCCGCGCACCTCTTTCTCTGTTTTAGGCGTCGGCATTTCTTGAATCGCTTTTATTTTAGCAGGATCGACCTCTATTCCTCTTTCGCTTACTATGAACCCCAGGAGCTTACCCGATCTCACCCCGAAGGTGCATTTGTTAGGGTTCAGCCTCAGCCTGAACTTCCTAAGCCTTTTAAACAACTTCAACAGATTCACCAGATGCTCTTCCTCCGTCTGGGATTTGGCAATCATATCGTCAACATAAACTTCAATCTCTTTATGCATCATGTCATGAAAGAGAGTTGTCATCGCACGCTGATATGTTGCCCCAGCATTTTTCAAACCAAAGGGCATCACTTTATAGCAAAATGTTCCCCAAGGCGTTATGAAAGTAGTCTTCTCCATATCCTCTGGCGCCATTTTAATTTGATTATAGCCTGAAAAGCCATCCATGAAGGAGAATACAGAGTATTGAGCAGTATTATCAACTAACACGTCAATATGAGGAAGTGGAAAATCGTCTTTTGGGCTTGCTTTATTCAAATCTCTGTAATCCACACACATTCGCACCTTGCCATCTTTCTTTGGCACTGGTACGATGTTGGCAACCCAGGAGGGATACTTCGTCACAGCCAGGAAACCAGCGTCCCACTGTTTCTGAACCTCATCTTTGATCTTTATTGCCATATCTGGACGAGTTCTGCGAAGTTTTTGTTTGACAGGCGGACAGTCTTCTTTCAGTGGCAGACGATGCACAACCATATCTGTATCGAGCCCTGGCATATCTTGATACGACCAAGCGAATACATCATTATACTCTCGGAGCATTTCAACCAGTTTTCGCTTGATATCACTCTGCAGTGCGGCTCCGATACGAATATTTTTCTCAACCCCTTCCGACCCCAAGTTGATAATCTCGATAACCTCGTCGTGAGGCAGAATGGCTCTTTCCTCTTGCTTCACCAGCCAAGACAGTTCTTCAGGAACGTCGCTATCTTCAACAACCTCTTCTTCGGTCTGGAATACCGGGTGCTCGAAGTCGGGACGAGTCATAGGTGGTTCAAGGATGTCATCTGAAAATGTTATCCTGCAAAAGAAAGGGTTAAGTGCTTCAAAATGCGTATAAAGCGGATAACCACGTTGCCATTTTATTGAAAAATACAAAACAAGAAAGACAGGGATTACAGTATTTGCACATGAAAAACGCCATTTATTTAATGATTAACGAAGCAATGTTTATAACAACACAGCCCTAAGCAAATCCTGATGCCCCGGGCAAGACATCAGATTATTCAACAATTAATAAAGCAAAGCATTACTGTTTAAAGGTCACAGGAACAAGCTCCTGAATGGACCAGTTGCACAGTCCTTGTCCTGGCGTGCTTGGCTGAATCCAGGCCTCCATATCACAGTCGCTGTCCCCTTCGTCGGACTCTGAAGCAGCATTGACAGATTCATGGCATACTCCACTGGCAGAGATGGTGATTGACTTTCTGAAATGGGGGGCCCCTACGGAAGGAGTTGATGACGACGGTTGGTACCCCAGTCCGAACCGGTCCATTTTCACAGGAATGTCCAATACTTTGCCCCAGCCCTTGGCTTCTCCTGCCTTCACTAGCGCTTGAGCTTCTTTGTACGATGAGACAGCTATCTCTGGCACTTTGCTTGGCCCGGGACTCTTGTCCTTTATGCGCAAACCTTCGAACGCCTGGCATGGCGTCTCGTGGATCTCCCCGTCGACTTCCACATATTTGAACGAAGAAAGATGGCTGACCAGGATGTCTTCTTCTCCGCACACGGTGACTACACTGTCTCCGACCATATACTTTAGCTTCTGATGCAGGGTAGACGTGACCGCCCCTGCCCCGTGAATCCAAGGTCTTCCCAGCAAGCAGCTGTACGCAGGCTGTATATCCATGATATAAAACTCCGTTGCAAACACTTCCGGCCCCACTTGCAGAGGCAAGGTAATCGATCCGAAGACTGTTCTCCGCGTGCCGTCAAACGCTCTGACTACCAAATCACTTGGTGTACACAAAATTCCTCGAACATCCAGCTTCATCATAGCCTTCTTAGGCAGCACATTCAAAGACGACCCGGTGTCAACCAATACGTGCGACATTGTCGACCCTCTGCACTCAACAGATACATGTAATGCCATATTATGATCCCTTCCTTTCGGAGTCAAGTCGAAATCCGTAAAGCCCAGACTGTGGCCTGCATTTACGTGTGCCAATACTCCTTCTAGCTGGTTCACGGAGACATCCTGTGGTACAAAAGAAGTGTCCAGGACTTTCAGCAAAGCGTTCCTGTGGGCTTCTGAACACAACAGCAATGACAGAATAGATATTTTGGATGGCGTTTGCTGCAGATGCTCCACGATTTTATAATCGCTCTTCCGAATTAAACGCATGAATTCTTCGACATCCTTAGATGCTGCTTCTTTTTCATTTGCTTGAACCGGAACATTTTCCACCGCTTTCCCCTTTCCTTTCGCTAGCCTTTCGGCTTCCACTTCAGGAGATATAAAGATCCTGCCGCTCCTCGTCATGCCTCCTGGGCCCACAACATTATCCACAACCTCCACTGACTGCTTGTTAACATCGATTTTAATCCCGTCACAATACACCTCTAGCCCATATGACCATGGAACCGCTTTCGTGCTCTCATACGGGATTGGCCCGGCTTTAGTTATAGTAATCGGTGGTCGCTGAGCTGGTGCTGAAATAGTGATCGTCTTCCTAGGAATTGTCACTGTGGCAACATCACTCTGATTATCCATTACTGCCCCTGCCGGCTCATCAGTTGCTGTTCTATCAAACTGCAATACACCTTCATCAATCAAGGCCTGAATGCCTTTCTTCAAATCCTCACACCCCCCAGACAGGGCCCAACAATCTAAGCAGTACTCATTACAACCCGGGTAAACACCTCCTTGCAACAGTCGGCTTTTTATTTCGCTCAGCGGCGTCTTTAAATCCTCAACATTCATAATCAGATTTAGACCTTCCTCAGTCAGCACGGCGTTCGCCCCATGATTAGGCATGGGTTTCTGGACTATATTCGCACCGGTCGTTCCGAAGTTGATAGACTTGTTGTCCAAGAGATCCTGCACAACGTGCTTAAAAGCGTGACAACCTTCTATATCATGGCCCGGGGCCCCAGAATGAAACTCGCAGCGCCTATTTGCATCATAGCCGAACGGGGGAGTTCCCGTTATCGGTGCCAAGGTTCTTTTCTCCACCAGATTCAGTCCCAACAAGGTCTGCAATAAATCAGCATAGTTAGAGGGAGGCTTCTCGAACACCCTTCTCGGCTTATTACCCTGGAATCTTCTCTGAGCTTGCTGTGCCCCCTGCTGAGGCTGCTGCTGCTGAACCGGTTGTTGTTGCTGGATTGGTTGTTGCTGATAAGGGATAGTGACACTCGACACTTGCTGCTGTTGACGATATTGATTTCTTCCCCTGCCTCGGCCTCGGCCTCGGCCTCCAAATACCGCGCTAGCTTCGCCCTGACGGCGCCCACCATAAGCTTTCCTATTGCTGCCAGATGCAGCTGACTCGTCAACTTGGAACTTTCCTTGCTTAATGTTCCGCTCAATCTTTTCACCCATTAAAATCAGATCTGAAAAACTTGCCAGAGAAGTATGAAACAACATATCATGAAACAGCCCGGTGAATGTGCCGACAAACATATCGTTCATTTCTTTATCTTCCACAGGAGGACGGACCCTGGCAGCCATATCGCGCCACCTTTGCGCGTATTCTTTAAAACTCTCCCCCTTCTTCTGCGAAAGCCCGGCCAACTGGACCCGATTGGGTGCCAGATCACTGTTATATTTGTAATGGGCTACGAACGCCTCCGCTAATTGCTTCCAAGTCTTGATATCAGTGGGCTCCAACCCCATGTACCACTCTAAGGAAGGACCCGATAGGCTATCCTGAAAGAAATGCATGAGCATTCTTTCGTCAGTGGAGTATGCTGACATCTTTCTGTAATAAGCTCGTACATGCACTTTCGGACATGTATCTCCTTTGTACTTATCGAACGCAGGCGCTTTGAACTTGATTGGCACCCTCAGCCCAGGTACCAAGCCCATTGTTGCCATGTCCAGACCCACAGCACTCTGATTTAAGACTCCCTTCATTTGCTCCTCCAGCATTCTAATCTTTTGAGAATCATCCATCGGCCCTTCAAAGCCTCCTCCAGAGAAGGCGTCCTCCTGCTGATCCTCTTGCCACATACCGTTTCCAGCCCCGTATCCATCATATGCATTATTACGTCCAGCTCTGACTTGATTCATCCCTGGAACTCGGCCTCTGTTGCCGTACCCTTGAACACCTCCAACAGGACCTCCAGCCATAAAACCAGCACCGTTTCCGTTTCCAAAACCTCCGTAGCCCTGATTGACCATACCATAACCATCTTGCCCAAAGCCTTGAGCATTAAAGCCATACTTGCCAGTGTTGTCGAATCCCTGATCGTTAAATCCGAACCCAGCGTTGACAAAGCCATTGCCTCCGAGATTATCTCCCACATTGACATCACCCAGCCCAGCGTTGTGGACAGCAGTTTCATTTCCAACTCCGACGTTACCATTCACAGCAGCGGTAGCGTTGTTGACGTTAGCAGCATTCACATTGACGACAGGCGGAGCCACTGGCGTTGGAGTGCCATCTCCATGAGCAGTATCAACCCGGACGGACTGATGATCTTCGTTACCATGACCTGCGTTGCGAGCCAACAGAGGCTGGACCATGGCCTGCAAGTTCTCCTGCCCTTTTGCTATAGCCTCCATGGTTTGCATGAAGAGGGCGAGCTTCTCGCGTACATCCTGCATCTCATTCTGAATCTGGTCCATGACTTTCCGACAGTTGGATCGTGTAGAATAGCGGTGCGGATGTTGATCTGGAATCCTGTTAAGTACCTGATACAGAGCAAGGGATAAGACACCGTTCATAGATTACCTGTTATGCAAGATGAATATGAATGCAATGCAATGTGTCTGTGCATTAGGGAAGTTCATTCCCCCAGTTCTAGTGCGAAAGTGCCGGTGCGGTGACAGTATTGACAATAAGAATACCGGAGCTGAATCATAGAAGGCCTCATATATAACAGAGAGAATCAATAAGCCCAGGGTACAATATCACTGAGAGTACAAAGATGGCATGACCTCAACCAACAATCCTGGTGATGGTCAGCACTATGCAAATAAAGCATACAAATAATGGAATGATCAGATCCTCCCAAAAGTCTGGTACTCCTCTATCAACTTCTTGGTCTCCGGATGGCTTGGTCGATCAAGCAGCCCTTCAACAAGCTGGTTTCTCTTCTTAAGGACACGGCGTACGTCTTCAGCAGTTTCTTCCCATGCTGCTTCTCCGAAGCAATCTTCTAACTTTCGCTTCTGGGACACTGCTTCATCTCTGGATTTGATTGCCTTGTTTAGTGCATGCTGAACACTATACCGGTTCATCACTTCCTCCTCACACTTCTTGATGCTAGACTTCAACTTCTCCTCGAGGTCGGAAATTTGCTGCTTCAGCTTATCTTCCCTCTTCTTGTTGTTAGTGAGTGTAGCATTCCAAGTCTTATTGCAAGAAGATATCTCTCGGTGTGCTGCGTCGAGCGCTTTCTTTTTGGCTTCCAGCATGTCATGGGAACTTCTGAACTCTTGCCCCAGACGTTCGCGCTTTTTCTTTTCCTCGGTCAACTCAGCTCCTAACCTGTTTACCAGCTCAATCTGTTGTTGGAAAGCATATACGGCTTTGTTCTTCTCGCTGCGTGCCTGGGCTAGCTCTTGCTCTAACCCTTCGTTAATCTTCATCAAGGCTTCTTTCTCCTTCACAACCTGTTCATACGCTTCTCTAGAAACAGTAGTCGGTTCTTCTACCGGAATAGGATCAAGAATTGGTGCATCTGGAAATGGCATCTTCAACTGACTAGCCCTCCCCTGAATCCAAACTCTATAAGGTGCATAGGCCTGACAGTCATTCTTTCCTAACAACGGCTTCCCTTTGCGGTTAATACGCGTCCAAGCATGTCGCAACTTGGCTAATAACTCCCCCTTCACGTCACCAGTGAAGTACAGAGATTCCTGTACTTCCTCCTTCTGAGGTGGATTCTTCAGCGCATATCCGAACTGGCGAATGAATAGAGAAGGGTTGTAATTGATACACCCTTTTCTTCCTATCAATGGCACATTAGGGTAACCAGAACAACTGAAGATGAGCTCCGATCCCAGCAGGTCTCTATCAAACCACTCCATATCTTCCGACGATAGCCTCATCAGACGCTCTGGCCAACCAACTGGAACTGTAGTCTCTGCAGCAGATCCTCTCTTAGGAAGGTGACTCTCAAACCACATACTCAACAAGGGCACACACAGATGAACATTCTTCCCTCTTCCCTTCTCATTCTTGTAATGCAGTGAGTGATATAGGTCTCCGAGTAAGGTAGGTACAGGATTACCAGCAGCAAACAAGTAGAAAGCGTCAAAATCCACAAAATCAGGTATATTGGGGAACAGAACTACGCCATAGATGCACAAAGCCAACACAGCATTGAAAGCAACCCAGCACCCATTCTTGGCGTACTCCTGGGCTTTACCAACTAAGAACTGAAATGAGAAGCCTGGAACTCCACGGGAAACAGTAGTCACAAGTTCAGAAGCATCAATATGCAAGGCTTTTGCCAAATCCTCCGGCTTGGGTTTGGCATCATAATGAATGAATGGAACCTGGTTCTGCACAGGCAGCTCAACATACTCAGCGTATTCCTCCAAGGTTGGTCCCATAATAAAGTCAGAGAACGTAAAGCACCTCAAAGCCGGGTCGTAGAATTGCATAAAAGCATACAGCCCATCTAACTCTACCTCTGTAGGTTTGCACACCAATCTCAATAATCTACCATAACTCATCCGGAAACTCCTACGAACACCCTCATCAGCAAGAGAGATCAACCCCAGTAAAGGAACAATATCAGGCGTAGGCAATTTGTAAGCAACCGTTCTCCTTAAGCTAGCCATGATCAAACACTCAGAAGTCTGGGCACTAGAACTAGGGAAATGCAAATGCACCTGCAGCACAGACACACGTTAGTGAAATGCAAATGATAATGGATATGCAAGGATGCAATGCAAGTAACATTCAACAGGGACCAAAGCTGCAACTGAATAGCCTAAACCCAATCAAGAAAGGTCTCAGGTAGACCGTCCAGAAGTCACCAAACCTTGGTCTCAGATAGACCTAAAATAGAACTCCAACACTGGTCTCTGACAGACCTCAAACCATAACTCACTGGTCTCTGATAGACCTCAAATCCCATCTATAACTGGTCTCTGACAGACCTCATAACACATCTCCAACTGGTCTCTGACAGACCTCAGAATACATCTCCAAATGGTCTCTGACAGACCTCAGAATAAATCTCCAAATGGTCTCTGACAGACCTCAGAATACATCTCCAAATGGTCTCTGACAGACCTCAGAATAAATCTCCAAATGGTCTCTGACAGACCTCAGAATAAATCTCCACATGGTCTCTGGCAGACCTCATAACTCTCCATAAATAACCCGGATCTCTGATCAAGAAATAACCGGTAATCTGGAGGTCTAGTTACCTGCATAACCCTGAATCCCCTCACAGGTGGGTGGCCCTATAACTGGCACAAGGTACGGCATCCTATGCGGTCGTCGGCGTCACAGACTTTCAGGGTTGATGATACGATTCCCAGAAGGAGTGGCATCATCAATTCCTGAAGAGGCCTCACTCAGCCAACTTCCAAATGATCGGTCCCCAGAGTCGACAATCCAACTAACCAGCAACCCACGCCAACCAAAGGAAGGGGCAGGAGGCCAACCAGAGGAACCTCGTCTGAGTGTAGATTTCATGGGACACCAAAGCAAGCAAAGCAAGCGGGCGCCCACTAATTTCTACTCTAATTCTAGGTGCACTCAAGCCCAGGTCCGGCTTATCTCTCAATATCAGAACACCCGTCACACCCCAACACAGCAATAATAATCAATATATATAAGGCTGAAAAAATACAGGGTATAAAATAACTCCATACAAAATCCTCGACGGGAAAACAAGCGCTAGGATTGACTCTCTCAAGGGACGTTGGATCCCAAATGCATAAGAACCATCGCAGTCCTTAGCAGCCAGGGGACGTTGGATCCCCAGCAGAGTCGCCAGCTGTCGCTACTGCGAAAATCGGCGCCGGCTGAACAGAAGAGTCGCCACCGTGCGTTATTTATCCCACGGGAGGGAAAGGAAACGCCCAGAGTAAACCTCGCACAACACGGGAAAGGTATGGTCATCGCAACCAAAACCTGGGTTCGGGAGTCGGTTACGCAAGGGGAAGGTATTAGCACCCCTCACGTCCGTCGTACTCGACGGGATCCACGCTTGTTTTCGGGTATGGATTGTTATTCTATCTAAACTATAGGTCAAGGGTTAAAAAGAAAATAAAATGAAAATAAAAATGACTCGGCAAAGTATCGCACTTTATGCCTACGTATTCCCGTCTGGAACGAGAAATCAGAGTCAACGTAGTTCGCCTACCTACGGGAAAGGAGGGGAAGGTTGCTCGCTAGGATATCGCATCCTATGCCTACGTACTTCCACACAGCATGGAAGATCAGAGCAAACGTAGTTCGGGCCACGTACGACACAAGCTTGTCTTGGTTGATTTTATTCCTTCTGAAAAAGGTTTTTCTGATTAACAGTCCCGGCGGACAAAAATGACGCTTTGATGAGTTCACATTCTTTTACGAAAGAAGTGTCTTTTATTGTGTTTGAAATCTTTAGGTGTTTTTCTGTTTGTTTTGAGAGAGAAGAGACAGAACTCTAACCTACGGTTGCGAAGGGAAACAACTAATCTAGTGTTATCATGCATGGGTTAAGACCTAGTGTCTATCATGCTCCTCTCTTGCGCAGAGAGAAACAGAGATCCTAAGGGATAGGCAGAAACAGAAACAATATCAGATATATACAGTAAAACAGTAAAATGCATGGATGCAACAGCACAAGCGAGGCAAGGGAGTCCCACTCAACCTCGAACCTAGAAAACAATAGGCGAAAGTGAACAGACTTCACTTTCAACCCAACAGGGTAAACAGCAAACAATACAGTTCAGAAAACCAATCAATACATCAAGAAATGAAATACAGCAGCAAAAGAAACAGCATCAGCAGCTCTGAATCAACAACTGGCTTCAAGCAACCTCCAATAAGCTACAGGCTTCACCAAGCATCAATCTCCATCTTCATGGCCTTCAGACAAGGGCTTTGATCCTCAGTCTTCCATCTGCAATGGCTTTTCTTCAAGCTCAAACCTCCAGGATGAGGGATTAATCACCAAAGTGAATTGGGTGTTAAGCAATCAGCTGACTACCAAAGGTGGTGAACAGACTGCTTCTAACACAAGAGACATTTTCTCTCAAGAGTTCTATCTCATAGACACCATCACCAAGCCTTCCAAAGGAAGGGGGTGAGTGTCTTAGAGAGACTCTGAATCACAGAGAAGAATGGATGCAGACAAGGCAATCCATGTTTGAGAAACAATCTTTCTAATCTAGAGCTCTGCCTAGCTCCTAAACCCTAGTCTCCTCAGCAGCTGCTAGCAAAAACCTCCTCATCAACTCTGACAGTTGATCTTCAATCTTTGAATCTCCCATGGTCTTCATCTTCACAAATCTTCAGCTTCCCCAGGGCCCCAGACAAACCCAATACCCAATCAAACAATCAACAATCCCCAGAGGGCACACCACACCAGGCAACAGATATACAGACAGTAATAATATCAGTAGGGGAATCCTCACTTTTCTCTAAGGGATCTAATAACTACCTATAGCCCATATAGTCCCATAACTAATCTATTCAAACCCTAAGTCCTAAGGGAAATGAAATCAAACTCCTAAGTTGTCACCTAAAAACCCTAGTTTCATTCATGATATTCAAGCATTTATTAATCACCTAAAATTAACCTCTAAAAATGGGAGTTAAAATATTTCTACAAGCTTAACATCTTATCTAAACAAAATGAAAAGAATGATCAAAAAATATTAAAGCATGTGAGAAAACAAAAATCATAAAAATAATGCATGAAATGTAACTATTTAATATGACATTTATTTAGAAAATATGGAAAAAATATGAAATAAAACTAAAAATGAAATTTTATTCTCCTATAATATTCTAGACATTTTAATGAAAACATGGTAAAAAGAATGGATTAAAATGCATTTTTTATGAATTTATTATGATTTTATGAAAATGATGAAAAATTAAAATGAAATAAGAAAAAATAAAGTGAACTAACATGAGAGAGGGGGTTAGAAGAGAAATTCGCTCAGTTCAAAATTGGATGGGCCTCACAGGGTAGGGGTGCAGTTAGCGCTTCTGGCTTAAGCCCAATACACATTCAGAATTAAAAAAACAAAGAAACGCTGGGGGGTAGAAATAGCATCAGAAACACGTTCAATATTGGTTTGGGCCTAACTCTGGGGGTGGGGATAGCATCATCCACTCAGGCCCGCCCGTTTCAATTAATGAAACGGCGCGTTTTGGCCAGCTTCATTCTTTCCCTCCAAAGCTCAGATTAAACATAGGCCATTGGATTGCCCTGATAGTCAAGAGTCTACCACGAAATGAAGGGCTCAGATTGTATCTTCTTCAATTGAACCTGCAACCTAGGGTTTGAGCCTCCATGGCCACCATGCACGAGCAAGGTTCCACCTCCCTGTTCTCACTCCACACGCGATGAATCCTCATGATGTAAACATGGAATCTGCTCCAAATCTCTCCCTCTATAATCTTAGGGCATCAAATCACCTTGAAACTCACCACATCAACAAATTCGATTGGATCAACCTTCGGCCTCCATTGAAATACACTGGTATGCATCATCACCAAACTTCCTCAAACCTAGCCTAACTTAAACTACATCTAATGGAGGTTAACACATGCTATCAAGCCACGATTATAACACACTAATCTAAGAGATTCGAACACAAACAGAATATGGCACCTGTCACTAACCATCACCAAACCTCTCCAAATTCATCTAACTTAATCTCCTAACCACCTAGATCAATTCTACACTAACAAAAACATGCCTACCTAACTGGATCAAGCAGTGTGATAGAAAACTTACCTTGTAAGAAATCTTGAGAAGCAGCTATGGAAATGGAAGATCTGAGGCTTCCAAGTGATGAATCTTGATCAATCCTTGAGGAACTTGCTTCTGTATGCACAAACTTGGAGTTTCCTTGCTTGAATCATGCAATCCACTTGAACTTGTAGTTTTGAGATTCTTGAGAAAAGCACTCGAATATGAATGATTCACACCAAGAACTTGCTTCAATTATGATCTGTGATGATGATGGAATGGAATTGAGTTGATTATGATGAAGATTGATGAAGGTTTTGAGAGAATTGTGATGAAACTCCAATGAAAAAGTGTGATAGATTTTGTGAAATTCTTGGTGCAAATGAGGCCAACCCTTGATCAATGCACATTTCATGAATATATAGACCCCAAATGAACATTCTAGATCCATCTTGCACATTCCCTTGTTTTCAAATTTTGATCCATTTTGATTATGTTTCTTAAATGATAAGCAACCATGGATAACTTCATTTTTTCCTTCTAAACTCAAAAAAGTGTGTGAACCATTGTTCTTAGAATTGTTTTTCCATTCAAAATCATATATTGGAAGTCTCCATTTGGACTTGTAAATCTCCCAAACCATTTTCCAACTTGAAATTATTCACTTTATAAGCCTTTTTAGTTCATATTTTGACCTATCATGCAACTCCATGCTATGAGCTTCTCCAATAACTTGTGACCTTCTTTCTAGACTTAAAATCCCATTTGGAGCAAGTTTGATGTTGGAAGTTTTTCCATTTGAGGCCTCCTTGTATGAGTTTTGGGTATAGGTTAAAATGACCTGTAATTCACAAATGCCCAAAATACCCTTTGCTTGCCAAGATCATAAGTTGAGTTCCCCACATCATATGAAGGCATACTATACCATTCTAGAAATCTAAGACAATGAGGAACAATTCTTATGTTGACCAAGAATTCATTTGAAATCTCCTTGAGGGGCAAAACTAGCTTGGAAGTCAAGTCACTTTCACAGACAAAAATTCAGACACCCCAGATGACCTGTAACTTGTAAGGACCATAACTTGAGTTCTATAAATCTCCTTGAGGTCTTCCACCACTCAAATTAAAGGTCTTGAGATCCTCTACAAGTTTCATGTTGGCCAAGAAGCCATTTGAAGCTAGCATTTTGACTTATCTTGCTTGGAAATTTGACCTAAACTAGGGGATTTTACAGAGAAACCCTAATTTAGTAACTCCTCTTCTCCTTGATTTTTCTTGAATTCTCCTTGTCATATCTCCATATCTTTATTCTCCATGTCCAATATTGATCCCCACATCTCTCCAATAGCCTTGAATGCTCTTTTAAACCAGTCAACTGACCTAGGGTTGACCTAGGGTTGACCTAGATGAAACCCTAGTTGACTGCCTTCAACTGTAGCTCTTGTGCTCACATCAACAACTTGCTTTCTTCTCCAAATGACTTTATAAGTCTCTCAAGATGTCTAGATGCTCTCCATGTCTTCATTTCATAGCTCATAACCCTCTTGTTGATCCTCAGATACCCTCAGCTAGGAGATAGACTCAAGGCTTGATCTGCTGAACTCCTTGCTTTCAAATTCTTTCTTGATGACTTGCAAGAGATTGAATTGGAATAATAACCTCTTGCTAGGCCTCTAGAGATGAGAATAATGATTGATCTCCTGTTGAATGACATGCTATGCTTATGCTATGCAGATGGTTAGTCTATGTACATGACTCTATATGCAAATGCTAATGATAATGAAACATGAACCAAGTGAATAAGGTTGGGCAAATTTTAGGGTGCAACACTCTTGAGAAGACTTTCCTGAAAACGTATGGACCTTCATAGTTAGAAGTCCATTTGCCCCTGTGATCTGTTTGTGGTGGGAGAATCCTTTTCAGCACAAGGTCGCCCGTCTGAAAGTTTCATGGAAATATCTTCTTATCGTATGCTTTCTTCATCCGGCTTTGGTACAACCGACCGTATGCTAGAGAAGCTAGCCTCTTCTCATCCATTAAACTGAGCTGATTCAGTCTATCCTTAACCCATTATGCCTCATCAAGTTGGACATCTCGTAACACCCTCAAGGAAGGAATTTCAACTTCCAACGGTAACACTGCTTCCATTCCGTATACTAGCGAGAAAGGGGTTGCCCCGGTTGATGTGCGTACCGTCGTACGGTAACCGTGCAAGGCGAAAGGTAGCATCTCGTGCCAGTCCTTATACGTCACAACCATCTTCTGAACAATCTTCTTTATGTTCTTGTTGGCCGCTTCAACAACGCCATTCATCTTGGGTCGGTAAGGAGAAGATTGTGATGCTCGATTTTGAAATTCTGACACAACTCTTTCATCATCTTGTTATTTAAGTTCGAACCGTTGTCGGTGATAATCCGCTCAGGGATTCCATATCTGCAGATAATATCTCGCTTGATAAATCTAGCTACCACTTGTTTGGTCACGTTGGCATATGATGCTGCTTCCATCCATTTGGTAAAGTAATCGATTGCTACCAAAATGAACCGGTGTCCGTTTGATGCCGTAGGCTCAATTTTACCAATCATATCAATTCCCCACATCGAGAATGGACACGATGATGACATCACATTCAGAGGACTCGGAGGCACATGGATTTTATCCGCATAAATCTGGCATTTATGACACCTCTTTGCAAACTTGAAACAATCCGTTTCCATAGTCAGCCAATAGTAACCTGCCCGCAGCAGTTTTCTTGTCATAGCATGCCCACCAGCATGTGTACCAAATGTACCCTCATGTATTTCTTCCATGAGTAACTTCGCCTCTTTCTCGTCTACACAACGTAGCAACACCAGGTCATGGTTTCTTTTATATAGGACACCGTCCGAATTCAGATAGAAATTACCAGCCAATCTCCTAAGAGTCTTCTGATCGCGACTGGATGCCCAAGCCGGATACTCCTTATTCTTCAGGAAATTCTGGATGTCAAAGTACCAGGGTTTATCATCGGACGCTTCGTCAATAGCAAATATGAAGGCGGGCTTGTCAAGCCTGGAAATAACAATTTAGGGAGCCTCGTTCCAGAAGTTAACCTTATACATGGAAGACAAAGTCGCAAGAGTGTCAGACATTTGATTTTCTGCTTGCGGTACGTGATGCAATTCTACCTTGTCGAAGAAAGGTAACAATCTCCTTGCATAATTCATATATGGTATCAAATTGGGCTGACGTGTCTCCTATTCTCCTTTTATCTGATTCACCACCAGAGATGAGTCTCCATATACATCCAGATTCTTGATTCGCAAATCAATGGCCTCTTCAAGACCCATGATGCAAGCCTCATACTCAGCTTCATTATTGGTAACCGAAAAGGTCAATCGAGCAGTAAATGGGATGTGCGACCCATGGGGAGTGGTAATGATTGCCCCTATTCCGCTACCATAGGAATTCACAGCTCCATCAAATATTAACTGCCACTTGGAACCCAACTCTGGTCCTTCGTCTGGCAACAGTTCGTCACAATCTTTCATCTTTAGGTACATGATATCCTCATCAGGAAAATCAAACCTCATCGATTGGTAGTCCTCAATAGGCTGCTCAGCAAGATACTCCGACAACACACTACCTTTAATAGCCTTTTGAGAAACATATTGGATGTCGTATTCGGTCAAAACCATCTGCCAACGGGCAATTCTCCCGGAGAGTGCCTGTTTTTCAAATACATATTTGATGGGATCCATCTTCGAAATGAGCATGGTTGTATGATTCAGCATGTACTGTCTCAAATGTTTGGCGGCCCAGGCTAGCGCACAACACGTTTTTTCAAGCATTGAGTATCTCGACTCACAATCAGTAAACTTCTTACTCAAATAGTATATCACATGCTCTTTTCGTCCGGTCTCGTCGTGTTGACTGAGAACACAACCCATACTCCCCTCAAAAACCGTCAAATACATAATCAAAGGTCTCCCTGCCACTGGAGGTATCAAAATAGGAGGTTCCTGCAAATATTCTTTTATTTTGTCGAACGCCTTCTGACAATTTTCATTCCATGTCACCGCCTGGTCCTTTTTCAACAGCTTGAATAATGGCTCGCAAGTAGCTGTTAGGTGAGAGATGAACCGAGCAATGTAGTTCAATCTCCCTAAAAACCCTCGCACTTCTTTTTCTGTTTCAGGCGTTGGCATTTCCTGTATCGCTTTTATCTTTGCGGGATCAACCTTAATTCCTTTTTCACTCACAATAAACCCCAGCAGTTTACCCGATCGCACCCCGAAGGTGCACTTGTTAGGGTTCAGTCTTAACCTGAACTTCCTAAGCCTCTTGAATAATTTCAACAGATTCACCAAATGTTCTTCCTCCGTATGGGATTTGGCAATCATATCATCAACATAAACCTCGATCTCTTTATGCATCATGTCATGAAAGAGAGTCGTCATAGCACGTTGATATGTTGCCCCAGCATTCTTCAATCCGAAGGGCATCACTTTGTAACAAAATGTTCCCCAGGGAGTAATAAAGTTAGTCTTCTCCATATCTTCTGGCGCCATTTTAATCTGATTATAGCCTGAGAAGCCATCCATGAAGGAAAATACGGAGAACTGAGCCGTGTTGTCAACCAGCACATCAATGTGAGGGAGTGGAAAGTCGTCTTTCGGGATCGCTTTGTTCAAATCAAGGTAGTCTACACACATTCTTACTTTACCGTCCTTCTTTGGTACTGGTACAATATTAGCGACCCATGAGGGATATTTTGTAACAGCTAGGAAACCAGCATCCTACTATTTCTGCACTTCCTCCTTGATTTTCACAGCTATGTCAAGCCTGGTTCTTCGGAGTTTCTGCTTAACCGGCGAACATTCTTCTCTTAATGGCAGATGATGTACAACCATATCCGTATCCAACCCAGGCATATCCTCATACGACCAAGCAAATATATCACTATACTCCTTGAGCATTTCAACCAACCTTTGCTTGATGTCGCCCTGCAGCGCAGCCCCTATACGGATATTTCTCACAACCTCTTCTGACCCCAAATTGATAGTCTCAATTTACTTCTGATGAGGCAGAATGATTCTTTCTTCCTGTTTCAATAACTAGGTCAACTCTTCTGGTACGTCGCCATCTTCGACACTCTCTTCCTCAGCCTGAAATACCGGGTGCTCGAAGTCGAAGTGAGTCATAGGCGGTTCATAGATGTCATCTAAAATTGTAATCCTGCAAAGGAAATGGTTAAATGCTTCAAAATGTATGTAAGCGAATAACCACATTGCCATTTTATTGTTAAAACAAAAACAGGAAAAACAGGGATCACAATATTTGTATATGAAAAACGCCTTTTATTTCATGATTAAACAATGTGAAGTACATAACCAAATGGCCCTAAGCAAAATCATTATGCCCCGGGTAGGACACAGGATTATTCAATAATTAAGAAAACAAAGCATTACTGTTTAGTTGTCACCAGAATAGTTTCCTGGATAGACCAATTGCAGAGACTTTGTCCTGGCACGCTTGGATGGATTTAGACGTCCATATCACAGTCGCTGTCTCCTTCTTCAGAATCGGAAACAGCATTGATGGTCTCATAGGATACTCCCCTTTGTGTAATTGTTATCGGCCCTCTGAACCTGGGCGCCCCTAAAGAGGATGTTGATGACGAGGGATGGTATCCAAGTCCAAATCTGTCCATTTTCACGGGAATCTCCAACACCTGACCCCAACCTTTGGTCTCGCCTGTCTGCACTAGAGCTTGAGCTTCCTTATAAGATGACACGGCCACATCTGGCGCTTTACTGGGCACTGGAGCTTTGTCTTTAATTCGCAACCCCTCGAATGCTTGACAAGGTGTTTCGTGTATTTCACCGTCGACCTCAACATATCTGAATGAAAACAGGTGGCTAACCAGAATATCCTCTTCCCCGCAAACGGTGACAACACTATCCCCCACCATATACTTCAGCTTTTGGTGCAGCGTGGATGTGACAGCCCCGACAGCATGAATCCATGGGCGCCCAAGAAGGCAACTATACGCTGGATGGATGTCCATTATATAGAATTCAGCTTCAAAAATTTCAGGCCCCACCTGCAGCGGTAATGTTATGGATCCGAAAACCGACCTCCTCGTTCTGTCGAACGCTTTCACTACTAAATCGTTGGGTGTGCAGATAATCCCCCTGATATCCAGTTTCATCATTGCTTTCTTCGGTAGCACATTCAGGGAAGATCCAGTGTCTACTAAAACATGGGACATGACCGTGCCCCGACATTCTACTGACACATGTAATGCCATATTGTGCTCGCACCCTCTCGGAGTCAAATCAAATTCTGTGAAGCCCAAACTGTGCCCCGCATTGACATGCGCCATCACCCCTACCAACTGATTAACCGAAACGTCTTGAGGAACGAATGACGTTTCTAGAATCTTCAGCAAAGCGTTCCGATGGGCCTCAGAACATAATAGCAGCAACAAGATCGAGATCTTTGATGGCGTCTGCTGGAGGTGCTCCACAATTTTGTAATCACTTTTACGAATGAGCCTCATAAACTCCTCTACGTCCTTAAGCGGCGTTTCCTTTTCGTTCAGCTGAGACGGCCCACTCTCAGTCACTTTGGCTTTACCCTTGGTCAATATTTCTGCCTCTACCTCAGGCGATGTGAAGATTCTTCCGCTCCTGGTCATACCCCCTGTTCCGACAACATTATCTACAACCCCAGCTGGTGGTCCATTGACTTCAATTTTCTCACCGTCACAATATACCTCCAACCCGTAAGTCCACGTCACTACTTTAGTACTCTCAAAAGGGACTGGACCTGCTTTGGTAATGGTAATTATCGGCCGCCTGGAGGGCACCGTTATTGTTATTGTCTTCTTCGGAATTGTCACCGTTGCAATATCGTTCTGCTCATCATATAACGCCTCTACAGGCTTTTCAACTGCAGTTCGATCGAATTGCAAGGTACCTTCGTCCATCATAGCCTGAATGCCCTTTCTTAATTCAGCACAACCCCCTGACTGGGTCTAACAATCTAAGCAGAATTCATCACAACCCGGGAATACGCCCCCTCTTAACAACCTGCTCTTAACCTCATTCAATGGTGTCTTCAGCTCATTGAAATCCATCACTAGATTCATATTCTCTTCCGTCAAGATAGCATTTGCCCCATGATTGGGCATGGGCAATTGCACTATATTCGGACCCACTTATCCAAAGTTAATTGTTTTGCTGTCCAACAAGTCTTGGACGTTATGCTTGAAAGCGTGGCAACCCTCAATATCATGTCCGGGTGCTCCGGAGTGGAATTCGCAATGTTTATTGGCATCATACCCATAAGGAAGTTCCGGCCCTGGAGGTGGTGCCAACGTCCTTTTCTCGACCAAATTCAACCCCAGTAGTGTCTGAAGTAATTCTGCATAAGTGGACGGAGGCTTATCAAACACCCTCTTCGGCTTCGCATTCTGAAACCTTCTCTGACCCTGATTCGACCTCTGCTGCTGCTGCGGTTGTTGTTGCTGTTGTTGTTGTTGAGGAAAAGGGATAGTGACACTAGCTATCTCTTGAGGCTGAACATACTGATTTCTTCCTCTGCCCCGGCCCCTGCCACCAAACACAACACTAGTATCTCCCTGTCGTTTACCGCCGGATGCTTTTCTGGTACCTGCCGCTGAGGTAGACTCCCCTGCTTAAAATCTTCCAACTTTAATCCCGTTTTTGATCATCTCCCCCATAAGAATCAAATATGAGAAACTGCTCAACGACACATTAAACAATTTTTCGCAGTACATCCCTGTAAATGTCCCAATGAACATGTCATTCATCTCTCTTTCAATTAAAGGAGGATGCACCCTCACTGCCATATCGCGCCACCTTTGCGCATACTCTTTGAAGCTTTCACCGTTCTTCTGCGACAAACCCTGCAATTGGACCCTGTTTGGTGCCAAATCGCTGTTATATTTGTAATGCATGACGAAAGCATCCGCCAATTGCTTCCAGGTTTTAATTTGAGTGGGCTCCAGCCCCATATACCATTCTAGTGACGGTCCTGACAAGCTGTCCTGAAAGAAGTGCATGAGCATCCTTTCATCATTGAAATATGCAGACATCCTTCTATAGTAAGAGCGCATGCGGACCTTTGGGCAGGTGTCCCCCTTATATTTGTCGAAAGTTGGAGCCTTGAACTTCAGTGCCACCCTCAGGCCCGGCACCAAGCCCATTGTGGTCATATCCAAACCAATGGAGTTCTGATTAACCATACCTTTCACCTGTTCTTCTAACATTCTAATCCTCTGAACAGGATCAACATGTCCTTCAAATCCCATGCCTCTTCCAGAAAAGGCGTCCTCCTGGCGGTCTTCGCCCCAATTCACATTTTCATTTCCATATCCGTCGTAACTAGTGTTACGACCAAACCCTGGCTGATTGATCATGGGACCTCGTCCCCTGTTACCGAAACCCTGGTTGACCCCAGCAGGTCCAAATCTAGTGTTGACAGGAATCACCCCAGCACCATTCGTATTACCAAATCTGCCATACCCCTGATTAGCGTTACCAAAACCATCATATCCGAAACCCTGGGCGTTGAAGCCGAACTTCCCGTCCTGATTGACGTAATCAAATTCCTGATCATTATAGCCAAAACCATTGTTTCCAAAACCATTACCGCCATTGTTATTACCACCGCCTTGGTTGGCGTCTCCGAACCCCACATTGTTAATGACGGTCTCATTACCATTCCCTGTGTTGCTATTGCCAGCGCCAGTGCCATTGTTTACAACCACAACAGGTGGAGTCAATACAGGTGGAACCACAGGCGTAGGTGTCCCCTCATCCAGAAGATTCTCAACGTGCACAGAATTGTGGTCATTGTTGCCATTCCCATTAGTCCGCGTCAGCAGCGGCTGTACCAAAGTCTGGAGGCTCTCCTGGCCTTTAGCAATGTTCTCCATTGCTTGCATGAACATAGTCAGCTTCTCGCGGATCTCCTGCATCTTGTTTTGCATCTGGTCCATTGCTTTCTTACAGTTGTTTCAGGTTGAGTAGCAGTGGACTCTTTGATTGTCAATCCTGAACACCTGTCGAGATGCAGGAAATAAGATATAGATCCAACAGTTAAATGGTAATGCAATATGCATGTTTATGCAAATGCAATGTGTGTCTGTGCGTTAGGGAGATCACCCCCCAATTCTAGTGCCAATGTGCCTGTGTGGTGCAGTGCTGTGATAAGAAGCTTTGGCTCATTCGTGGAAGAAAACAACTCATATATTGCTGAAAAGCCCATTCAATCAGAAATACAATATTACTGAGTGTACAATAACAAGAAGGCATGACCTCAACCAACAATCCTGGTGATGGTCAGCGCAATGCCAATAAATCATATACAACAGTACACAAAATGAATAAGTGCGGCCATACGCCCGATACTCCTCTAGCAATCTCTTAGTTTTGGAGTGGTCCGGCTGAGAAAGCAACCCCTCGACTAGGAAGTCTCTTCGCCTGAGAACACATTGTAGATCACCCATAGATTCCTCCCAAGCACCGTCCCCGAAGCATTCATCTAACTTCCGTTTCTGAGATGCAGACTCTTTCTTGAGCTCAACAGCTTTGTTCAAAGAATGCTGAAGGTCATATCTTATCATAACCTCTTCTTCATACTTTCTTTTGCTAGCCTTCAACTGATCCTCGAGTTCAGAGATTTGCTGCTTTAGTTTGTCCTCCCTCTCTTTGTTGTTGGTTAGCGTGGCATTCCATGTTTTGCTGAACGAAGAGATCTCCCGGTAGGCTATATTACGTGACTTCTTCTTGGACTCTAACATATCATGGGAGCTTTTGAAGTCTTTCCCCAAGTGCTCACGCTTCTTTCTTTCCTCAGTCAGCTCTGTGCCTAGTCTGTTCACTAGCTCCGTTTGTTGCTTGAAGGAAAATTCGGCTTCGTTTTTCTTGCTTCTGAGTTGCATCAGTTCTTCTTCCAATTTCTCATTGGCTTTTAACAACTCCTTTTTCTCCCTCACAACCTGTTCATATACCTCAATAGGCACAGTAGTTGGCTCTTCAATCGGCATGGGAGCAGGAAGTAATGCTACTGGAAAAGGCATCTGCACCTGTCTAACTCTATTTTGCATCCAAACCTTGTACGGAGGATAGGCTTGACAATCATTCTTACCCAACAAAGGCTTACCCTTCTTGTAGATGTTATTCCAGGCATGCTGAAGCTTGGATAAAAATTCCCCATTCAAATCACCTGTGAAGTACAGAGATTCTTGTACTTCTTCCTCCTTTGGCGGGCTTTTCAGAGCGTAACCAAATTGCCTAATCAACAATGAAGGATTGTAGTTGATGCAACCCTTCCTCCCAATTAAGGGAACATTAGGATACCCAATACAACTGTAGATAACCTCAGATCCCAGCAGATCCCTATCAAACCAGACAATATCTTCCGAAGAAAGCCCCATCAACCTCTCAGACCATTCAATTGTATCTGCCGATTCAACAAAAAGACCCTTCTTGGGCATGTGGCTAGCAAACCACATATATAACAAAGGTACGCAGCAAGAGACATTCTTTCCCCTTCTATTTTCGTTCTTGTAATGCAAGGAATGATAGAAGTCTCCAATCAATGTGGGCACAGGATTGCCTGAAGCAAACAAATGGAATGCATCCAAATTAACGAAGTCAGGCAAATTAGGGAACAGTATAATCCCATAGATACACAAAGAAAGAACAGTGTTAAACACAATCCAACAGCCATTCTTAGCATATTCCTGTGCTTTGGCAACTAAGAACTTGAGAGAAAAACCGGAAACTCTGTTCCAGGAGGTTAACAATAACTCTGAAGCATCCAAATGTAAGGCAGCAGCTAAGTCCTCCAGCTTGGGCTTAGCATCCATATGAACAAAGGGAACCTTGTTCTGAGTAGTCAGCTCCAACATCTCAGCATATTCCTCCATGGTCGGAGCCAGAATGAAGTTCGGGAACGTAAAACACCTCAAAGGGGGATCATAGAACTGCATCAATGCATATAACCCATTCAGCTCGTACGTGGATGGCTTACAGACCAATCTAAGCAGCTTTCCGTAACTCTTCCTAAAGCTTCTCTTCACATCATCATCAGCTAGGGCAATCAGACCCAACAGAGAAGTCACATCAGGGGTAGGCAACTTGTAAGCCACAGTCTTCCTTAAAGTATCCATAACAGCAGACAGAAATCCGGGCAACTAGAATCAGAGGGTATGAAATGCACTTGCAGCACAAACACACGTTAATGATATGCAAAATGATTATGCAAACAATGCAATATGCAGACACGCAACAAGGATCAAGTGCACATGGCTGAGAAGCCCAATCCACAATACTGGTCTCAAAAAGACCCTCAATACTACTCAAACTTTGCCTCAAAAGGCCTATAACAATGCTCCAACCTGGTCTCACCAGACCCAATAACACTGTCCTGATGAAGAAACCCCAAATATCAAACCACTAATCCAATATCAAGCAAAACTGGTGGTCTGAAGGTCAAGTTACCTGCATGCCCCAATCCCTCTCACAGGTAGGTGTTCTATCAACTGACACAAGGTACGACATCCTATGCGGTCGTCGGCGTCACAGACTTTCAAGATTGATGATACGATACCCAGAAGGTGTGGCATCATCAAATCCTGAAGAGGCCTCACTTAGCCAACTTCCAATTGATCGGTCCCCGGAGTCGACAATCCAACTAACCAACAACCCCCTCAACCCAAAGGGTTGAAAAAGAAGTCAACCAGATGAACCTCGTTCGAGCGTGAATTTTGCGGGACACTAGTACATGCAAAGCATGCACGCGCCCACTACTTTCCACAACTAATTCTAGGTACACTCAAGCCCCGGTCCGACTTATCTCTCAATCTGACCCCCTACCCAGCATAACAACAATAATATAATGCTGAAAGTAAAATACAGAAACGTAAATCCATACAAAACCCACGACGGGAAAACAAGCGCTAGGATTGGCTCACATAGGGAACCGTTGGAATCCCCAGCAGAGTCGCCAGCTGTCGCTACTGCGAAAATCGGCACCGGCTAAACAGAAGAGTCGCCACCGTGCGTTATTTATCCCAAAGGAGGGAAAGGAAACGCTCAGAGTAAACCTAACGCAAAAACGGGAAAGGAATGGTCGTCGCAACCAAATCCTGGATTCGGGAGTCGATTACGCAAGGGGAAGGTATTAGCATCCCTCACGTCCGCCATACTCGATGGGATCCATGCTTGTTTTCGGTCTAAGGGTATGTATTCTATCTACGCTAAAGGTCAAGGGACAAAAAGAAAAGAAAAGTGACTCGGCAGAACACAGCAGTTTTATGCCTACGTATTCCCGTCTGGAATGAGAAATCAGAGTCAACGTAGTTCGCCTACCTACGGGTAAAAGGGAAAGGTTGCTCGCTAGGATACAGCATCCTATTCCTACGTACTTTCATACAGCATGAAAGATCAGAGCAAACGTAGTTCGGGCTACGTACGACACAAGTCTGTCTGTTTATCTTTCATCCTTCTGAAAAAGGTTTTCTCCTGATTACGGGTCCAAGCAGACAAAAATGACAGCCAAAGTGAAACATTATTCACTTCCAGCCTAAGGGGGCAAGCTGTACAAGCCAACAAACAATACAGAAAAGAAAACAACACCAACACCAGCTCTGACCGCAACAATTGAAATCCTACAGTAAGCAGCACAAACAACAACAACTCTGACAGCTACAGTTGATTAACAGCAAATGATTGACAACAACTTCTTCAAGTACAATCCAACTTCAATCTTCAATGATCTTCAAACTTTAGATAAGCTCCTATCTTTAAAAATAATCCAGCTCTAGCAAGCATGAACTTCAACCAGTAAACAGCTTCAAAAAGCAGCAAAAACCCTAGCTTCAATAGATAACCAGCTTTGACAGGCACAAGCTTCATTTTCACCAATCTTCAAGCTTCAAACTTCATTTTCAATAGGTTTCCATCTTCAATGCAATCACTCCAGAAGAGAATCAATTAATAGATGAAGTTGAAATGTTAAACAGCTTATTGACAACCAAAGGAAGCCTATAAGCACTTAGCATTGTAGGGGAAAGGTTCCCTCAAAGTTCTACTTCTAAAGTATGTCACTTATCCCTCCAAAGGAGGGATGTGAATACCCTAAAAGTACTTTTTGTCATAGGGAGGAATAGAAGCACATGATGCTTTCTATGTTTGTAAGAAGAAATCAATCTAATCTAAAGCTCTCCCTATATTTCCTATTTCCTAAGTCTTCAAAAGCCACCTTCAAAGAGAAAAGTCTTCATGCCCCGAAGCTCCATCCTTTGTATCCAATCATCCTCCAAGTCTCAAGAAGCTCCCACAAGCAAAGCCCAAGCCCCATGCCCAATTGAAATAGCCCAAACCAAACAAACAAGCAAAATGCCCAAGAGGGAAAACACACAATCACCACTCAAATTGCAAAGATCAAATAAAATAGTAATACTCATTATAAAATCCTAGATTAATTTCTAAGGGAACCTAATTATATACCCTATATCCCATATAGATCCCAGAACCTAAATCAACTATTAAGCCCCAAAACTATGTGCTAAACTACACCTAAGTGTTGAAAAACCCTAATCCAAACACACACTCAACTCACCTCTCAAATTATTCTAAGTTTTAATCACAAAAATGTGAAAAAATTCCTGAGGGATCATGCTTTCTTATTCTAACCAACCTCACAAAAAGCACTCAAAAATTCTACTCCTAGCTCTCACACAAAATTCAGAAAGAAGAAGGTACAAAACAAAAGTAAAATAAAAGCATTAAAATGTAAAAATATGCCAGAAAATGAAAAATGCATGAAACAATATTTTTTTGGTTTTATTGAATTCTAGAGATCCTAATGAAAACAAGGAAAAAATTCTCATCCTAAAATGACCATTTTTTAATTTGCTATGAATTTTTTACCAACCTAAATAAAATGTAAAGAATAAAAGAAAATGAGAAGAAAATAGAAAGGAGGCGTGTCAAATAGCAACTAAACCATGTACAATCTCAGAGATGGGCCCAGGGTGGGGTGCCAATAACAACACGCACACTAAGCCCAAACACTCTTCAGAAAATAAAAGAAAATGCTAAGAAAATGGGAAACTCGTGTGGTACATAGCAAATGAATTACGTGTGTTTTCTATTGGGCTTTGGGAAGGGGGTGTGGATAGCCAAATCTCACTTAAGCCCATGCCACAAAGTTAATGAAATGGAGCGTTTAGGCTCTTATCAGACTCCTTCACAAAACAAAACGCAATCTGAGCCATTGGATGAGGGTTTGGTCAAAGGTCCACTACAGATCCTATGGTGATTACGTTGTCTTCCTCATTTTGAAAGTTGGAGGGAACTAGAACCAGACGGTGGCCGGAGGTGGCGCCACCGTCGTCCCCAAACACCAACTCTCCAAATCCTCACCAAAACTCAACCCTAAATACATCATTCTACTCGCTTTTTCACACTGAGTACAACCATGCCCTCCATGATCATTGAAACTTCCTCCTTCTCAAAACACGAAGAGACTTTCAGAGAATGCTCAAAAATCAAACATCACCAATCCTAAAATTGAAGTGCCTAACATTATCACCACGCTGCACTGAGCAAATCTAACTATCTAACTAAGCCTAGATCATCAAGAACTCAGAGATACGATCCTCACAAGAAATGGTGCCACCTAAGATTTTGTCTCTAAACATTGAATTTCTTTACCAGAAACGACCTAGCCATGATCTACATTGCATCTAACCATTTAAAACCTAACAATTCTATCTATATCAAGCTACACGATGAAGTTTACTAACCTGTGAAAATTGAGTGAACAGAACAATGAAACCTTCAAATCTCCCTTCAATCTCTTCCAGATATGATCAATGATTGATTATCAAGCTTCTGTATGCATCAATTTGTGTTGAATCTCTCTGAATCCTCAAATTCGATTTTGAGTTGCAAGGGATGAACTCAATATGCTATCTCTCAAATCTTCAGCAATCTTGGCCAGAAATCTATCCAAACTCACTCACAAACTCAAGATGAAGCTACTGAATGCAAAAGCTTTCTTTGAAATGGCTCAAATTCGTGTAACCGATTCTGTTTTGCAAGGTGCAAAATCAGAATTCTATCTCTCAATTCTCTCTTAATCTTCACCAACCAAGGCTTTGAACCAGTCATAAACCTTATATAGAAGGTGTAGGAATGATCCAGAAAGTTCTAGAATGATCTATGTGATAAATCCAATTTCTCATGCACTTGAAATTACCATCTCATGCTTGTATGTGACAGTCATGCTTCAGCTTGTTGCAGCACTTTGATTCTGATCCAAATTCTCTCCAAATGATATATTGAATGTGTTAAGAATGGTTAGATCCTTGGTTTTGATCCCATGAATGGTTTGGCATATGTAACTTATATGTGAAGCTACCAAATACAAATGTGTTCAAATGACCTCAAATGGGAAAATTGGCATTGCCATCATCTTTAAAATCTCATTTCTGATCAAATTGATATGTCATATGCCCCATTTTGACCTTAAAACAAAAAATCACAAATTTGACTTTTTAAATGACTTTAATTCTTCCTTTTTTAGGCCATTTTTGCAATTTTGTGATACAAGCCATTCCAAGCTCTCACGACCACTTGGTTGCACTCAAAACATCATTTTGAACAAGTTTCATGTTGAACAATTTTCCATTTGAAGCTTGCAAGTTTGAGTTATGGACTTATGATTCAAATGACCTATAATCTCACTTTCCCAAAATACCTCTGACTTGCCAAAATCATAACTTGAGCTCCACAAATCAGAATGAGGTGTTCTATACCTTTTTGGAAAGCTAAGATCATGAGGAAAAACTTTTATGTTCATCAAAAACCCATTTGAAACTTTCTTGGATGGCAAAAGTTGTTTGGAAGTCAAGTATCTTTCACAGATAAATTTCAGAGTCCTCTGATGACCTGTAACTTGCAGGGACCATAACTTGAGTTCCACAAATCTTCTTGAAGACTTCTAGTACTCAAATTAAAGGTATTGAGATGCTCTACAAGTCTCATGTTGGCCAAAGATCCATTTGAAACTTGTAGCTTGACTTATCTGGCTTGGAAGTTAGGCCCAAATTAGGGGATTTTACACTGAAACCCTAATTTGGCAATCTCTCCCACTCTTGATTCTTTTTTATTTATCCTTGGCACAACACCACACATGTATCAACATATCAATTCATGAATCCCATGACCTCTAAGTAGGCCTTGATGCTCTTCAATCATTCAGTTGACCTATGGTTGACCTAGGGTTGACCCAGATGAAACCTTAGTTGACTGCACTTCAACTGTGGCTCTTGTATTTGAACCAATGACTTGTCTCATCCTCAAAATGACCCTCTAGGCCCTCCATGAGCTTTGTACACATTCCATACTCTCAATTCATGTCTTACACCCCCTTGATGACTTTCAATACACCTCCAATTTAGGAGAGAAATCCACTTGTTGACACTCAAATCTCTGCAAAGCTTCAACTCATTCTTTGATGACTTAGATGGTCTTGAACTTGAATAAAGCCCCTTTGATGTGCTTCTTTAGATAAGAAATGGCACTTGATCCCTTGTTAGATAACTTGCTATGCTATGCTATGCAAATGACTGGACAATGTACATGATTTACTATGCAAATGACAATGCAATTAAAACATAAACCAGGGGAAAGATGTTGGGCAAATTTTAGGGTGCAACACCGGGTACCGGAGGAATCAACACTGGAGGCTCTTGCAAGTACTGCTTGATTTTCTCAAATGTGGCTTGGCAGTTTTCATTCCATACCACTGTTTGATCTTTTCGTAACAACTTGAAGATCGGTGTGCAAGTAGGGGTCAGATTGGAGATGAATCTGGAGATGTAATTCAGACGTCCAAGGAAGCCTCTGACTTGTTTCTCTGTTTTGGGAGCAGGCATCTCCTGGATTGCTTTAACCTTGTCGGGGTCTACTTCAATTCCTTGCTGACTAACAATGAAACCAAGTAACTTGCCTGAGCGAACTCCGAAGGTGCATTTTGCTGGATTTAATCTCAGTTGATACTTTCGGAGTCTCTCGAATAGCTTCAACAAATGATCCAAGTGGTCTTCTTCACTTTGGGATTTTGCAATCATATCGTCCACGTACACTTTGATTTCTTTGTGCATCATATCATGAAAGAGTGTGACCATAGCTCTCTGATACGTTGCCCCTGCATTCTTCAAACCAAAAGGCATGACCTTATAACAATAGGTGCCCCATGGTGTGATGAAGGTTTTTTTCTCCATGTCATCTGGATCCATTTTTATCTGGTTATAACCAGAAAATCCGTCCATAAATGAGAATACTGTTAAGCTTGCAGTATTATCCACTAAAGTATCAATGTGTGGTAGAGGGAAGTCGTCCTTCGGTTTAAATCCCTGTAGTCGACGCACATCTTGACCTTTCCATCCTTCTTCAGGACTGGTACAATGTTTGCCACCCATTCTGGATACTTGGATACTGCTAAAAAGCCGGTATCAATTTGCTTTTTGACCTCATCTCGGATTTTAAGCGCCATGTCTGGTCTCGACCTGCGAAGCTTTTGTTTGACCGGAGGACATTCTGGCTTCAGGGGGAGCTTGTGCATGACAATATCAGTATCCAACCCTGGCATATCTTGGTAGGACCAAGCAAATACGTCAACAAAATCTCTGAGGATTGTTATCAGCTTGTCTTTGATTTCTGGCCTTAATGATGCCCCGATCTTGACTTCTCTTTTGTCTTCCTATGACCCCAAGTTGATGACTTCAGTCTGCTCTTTGTGGGGTTGGAGATAAACATCTTCGTATTCAGCCATTCTCTTTAACTCTTCTGGGACTTCTAACTCTTCGTCATTCTCTTCTTCAGCTTGAAAGACAAATGAACCGCTGGTAGAAGGAGCCGAAGAATCATAGGATTCTGTGGTTGATGGAGGTATTCTACATGTTTTATTTTGGAACAATTAGGCACACACACAGACATGCAGATGAAGGGTTTTTTTTTTTCAAAAAAAATTGCCATTTTTCTTTTAACAAAAAGAGTGAAAATGATGCGCAAAACAAATAGCAAGAGTTTTAACAAAAACACTTTTTCATTAATGATTTTCAAATTTTGCAAAGTGGCCCAATACAAAATAATTCGCAGGCCTTGGGCAAGACCAAGAATTTTTAAAGAAAAACACAAAGCTAACAAGCAGAGTGAATTACTCTAAAGGTAAAAAGATGGGAACTACCACAGTCTCCCAATTGCACAACGCTGCTCCTCCCCTAGTTATTAAATGATCCAGATTACCATCTTCATCTTCAGAGATAATGGCATTGACTTGCACGCCACCACTAATGAATATCTCTTTTAAAGACTTCTTCTTCATGGTGTTTTCTTCTGGCTCGCCTTCTGGAGTTGGTTTGTAACCCAACCCTTGTCGATCATTTTTGGCTCGAGCATTGAATTTGATGACCTCTCCCCATCCCAATGGGACTCTTGTTTTCAGTGCTGCCTTAATACTTTGAACAGAGGTAAATGATGGCCCACGGGTTATGTCTGATTCATCAACTAGAACAACGTGAGCTATTTCTAGTGCTTGGAAGGCCGTCTCGAGGGAATCTTCATCAGCCTCAATATACCGAAATGATGACAAGTTGCTCACCATTAAGTCTTCTTCTCCATGGACGATGACCAACTGGTCATTCACAACAAACTTCATTTTTTGGTGGAGAGTGGAAGTGACAACGCCAGATGTGTGAATCCATGGTCTTCCCAGTAGACAACTGTAGACCGGGTTTATGTCCATCACCTGGAAGGTGACTTCGAAGATTTGTGGTCCAATTAGGATAGGAAGATCAACTTCTTCTATCACGGTTCTCCTGGATCCGTCAAATGCCTTGACTATGATAGAAGTTGGTCTCATGGTAGCACCTTGATATGCCAGCTTGGCCAAAGTCCTTTTAGGCATTACGTTGAGTGTTGATCCCGTGTCGACAAGAACTCGGGACATTGTATCCTCTTCACATTTGACTGACACATGTAAAGCACGATTGTGCTTACGCTTCTCAGCTGTCAGATCGTTATCGTCAAAGCTCAATTTGACTACCCCACTGTAATATCTTTAGTGACATGGGCCTGCGTCAGGATTTTGAGCAACGCCTGGCGGTGTGCTGGAGAGCTTAAAAGCAAAGCCATGACCGAGATCTTGGAGGGTGTTTGGTTTAGTTGGTCCACCACCCTGTAATCACTTCGTCGAATGATTCTCAAGAATTCTTCTTCATCGTTCTTGAGACTTTCTTTTCCTCTAACTAAAGGTTCTTTGGCGGTGTCTGCCTCTGGAATAGGCTTCTGAGGAACAGGAGTTTTTTGAACAGAAACTACTGGTGGAGGAGCCTCATTATATGTTCGAGATTGGTAGATGCGACCACTCCGGGTCATTTTGCTTCCACCGACAATGTTAGCCACACTTGCTGGCTTTTTTTCTTTGAAAATCCCCTCACACCATGAATAGTCTTGTTTTGGTGTCACGGCTCTTGGGTGAGGCTTGGGTCCTCCCCTCGGCTCAAACCTAGTCTGTCCCCTCCCGAATTTCGGGGGTGCATCATCGCGAAATAATGGTCGGACGTTCTTGTAGTTTTTGTTACTGTTATCATCTCTGAATACGGCTCTTTTATTGGGCTCTCCTGGTATGTTAAGCACAGGTTCGATGGCCGCCACATCTTCTTCCTTTTTCCGATGAGTGATTTCTATCATTCCCTGTTCAATCATGGCCTGAATATATTTTTTCACAGCGTCACAATCCTCGGGATTCAGCATACATTCTTTGCAATCTTCGTGAGATGTCTTGAGCGACCATGCCTGAGCAAGGCGTTCGTGTAGGTCTGCTAACAAAACTTTGATCTCACCAACAGTAGTCACTTTTTTGTCTTCTGACCCCTCCTCTTATTCAGTTATGGCATTGACTCCACCATGATTTGGCAGAGGGTTGCTCTTAACGTTGGGATGATTATCTTCAAAGGATAGAATCCATTTTTCAATTAGTTCACGAACTAGATGCTGAAGGGCGAATCAACCTTCGAGATCGTGGCCTGGAGCATTCTCATGAAATAGGCAGCGATCATTTGCATTGTAATAGAACGAGAGTGGATTAGGTGGAGCACCTAATTTCCTCATTTTGACCAGCCCTCTTTCTATTAGCATGGGAAACAGGTCGGTGTAACTCATTGGAATAGGCTGTATCTTTGGCCTATTTGCTTGATAATTTGCTCTCGGGGCCCTGTTCTGAGGTTGTTGACCCTGCAACTACTGGTATTGTTGTTGATTATTGGCGCGATAATGTTGCTGATTGCCAGGCTGATACTGGTGCTGATTGCTGGATGCCCCAGGTTGGGGACCATGCTGTGAAGAAGGTTGAAAAACCGGGGTCACTGCCGCCACATATGATGGTTGGTACTGTTGGTGGTGGCTTCGTGAGCTTTGTGCTTTCTTTCCATATGTGATTGCACTCACCTCTCCCTCTTTCTTTTTGTGGAAAGTGCTGACTGGCTTCTTTGTCGTGCTGGCGCTTGAGGTAATATTTGGAGTGGTCACTTTTCCACTCTTTAAACCTGCTTCCACCTTGACTCCCACTGCCACAATATTAGAGAAATTTGTTGTAACACTGTTGATCAAACGTTCATAGAATTCTGGACGAACTGTATCCACAAACCAGTCTGCAAACTCCTTTTCAGTAAGGGGAGGCTCTACTTGCGCTGCAGTTTCGCGCCATCTTTGTGCATACTCCTTAAAGGTTTCAGTATTTTTCTGCGTCATGCTGAGAAGCTGATGGCGGTCGGGAGCTAGGTCCATGTTGTACTTGTACTGTTGAATAAAAGCATCTGAAAGGTCTTGGAAACTGTGGATTTTCGCTTGATCTAAACCGAGATACCACTTAGCCGAAGCCCCTTTAAGACTATCTTGGAAACAGTGTACTAACAGTTTGTCATTTTCAATATGCGGAGCCATCCGCCTACAGTACATGATTAGGTGCACTTTAGGCCAAGTGGTCCCCTCATATTTGTCGAAGATTGGCATTTTAAATTTATGAGGAAACACCAATCCAGATACCAGACATAGATCATTGGCATTAGATCCAAAGACATGATTTCCTTCAATGGCCCTCATCCTTTTGGCCATGATGTCCATCTCTACTCTTAATTTTTCGTGTTTTTCGTCCTCAGCTTCAGATCCATCAGGTATATCAAAGATTTGCCATTGATTGGCAAAAACTGGTCGTACTGTGGTAGGCCTACCTGCTTGAGTGAAAATAGGGTTTCTGGTTGTTGAGTCGAACAGGGGATTGAGACTCGAAGACTGCATGTTGTTGAAAGGTGGCACAAAATCCCGGGTCAGGCCGTAGGGAAACTCTGCTGAAGCAACAGGAGCTACTGTAACATTGGCCGCTGCTGTGGCAACTTCGGAGATCACTGTAGGTTGCGTGTCCATCTTTGCATTGATTATGTTGAGGACTTCCATGATCTGGCTGACGTCCCCTTTGATCCCTTCGATGTCATTATCCATTTGATCAAACCTCTGGTCGTTATCTGCCATCTTCTTTGAGCTTGAGACCGTGTGTTGTATCTGTGGGTACTCAGCGTGACTCCTTATCTCCTTTTGAACAAGAACAAAGGATGAGCTGCGGAACCCAAATGCAGGACTGATGCAGGATGATATATGAATGCAAATGCAAATGCGGATGCATAAACCATTCAAGGAAACTCAATTTTTTTGTTTACAAACAAAAAGTTAGAACAACATGTAACGACATGCTTAAAAAGCATTTTTCATTCGATAGCTGGAAATCTATTACAATAGAGTGGCCCTTGCTAAAAAGCAAGAACTTTCTTACAAGGAAAATGAAAGTAAATGCAACAAACAGGATTTCAATCCTTTTTAGGGAAAGCAGGGAAATGGTGAAACAAAGATCAATCTAACAAAATGATCCTTCTCCTTCTTGGACTCTGACATGAACTTGGTCCTGGCGGATAATCTCCCACAGGTCTTCGTTCTCTCTTTACGCTTTGACCAAAGCGTATCTTAGCTCTTCCCTAGTCACGGGGACCTCGGGCTCCATGGTTATTTCATAGTCATGAGTGTATAACATGTTTAAGGCAATTTCTTTTGACCATAGCAGGTACCCCTTGGTGGTTAAACAGCTTGCATTCTCCATTGGAGTTAGGCCCAAGAGGTGTGGATCTCTTTGAGCATATTGAGCATTAGCTTCTAGTTCTTGGTTGCGACCTGTCTCACAGAAGCAAGGCCTCAACAGTTCTGGTTCGGGCTCTGGTCCGGTAGGATACCCATGTTGACGCCGAGCGAGAACATGATTATAGGTGATTACCCCTTCTATCCCAATGAGAGGCACATTGGGGAAATCTCCATAGCTAGGAATCATGACTTGGTCACCGATGCTGGTGTCATACCATGTGATGTCGTGGTATCTGAGAGTAACGAGTTTAGAAACCCATGCGCTTTTGGTAGGAAGCCTCCAAAGGATATGAGTTCTTGGCAAATGAGAAGTAAACCATCGGTCGAGTAGTGCAAGACAGCATGAGAATTGCCCACAATCATACAAGATGAAACGGTGGATGACTACATAAGTGTCAGCTAGTATTGTGTTGACCGAATTTTTGATGATGAAGAGGCGGATCGCCTCTTCACTGATGAAGTCGTAACGGCTTGGAAAAAGATACAGTCCATATATCAGTAATGCCAGAATCGCCTAAAAAATGCCCAGGTTTCTGCTTTCATAATGATACTCAGCCATCTCCATTAGAGGTCTGGCATCCATTCCGTACCACCCTCCTTTCGCTCTCATCGGTGGTAAGTCTTCCAGCTTGATATGTAGGGCTTTAGCTAAGTCCCTTTTCTTTGGTTTTCCATAAGGGAGCGTAAAAGTCCATGGGATCTCTAAGTAAGCAGTATACTCCTCGAGGGTCGGGAGTAACTGAAAGTCTGGAAACACAAAGCAGTGGTAGGTTGTATCATAGAATTCAACCAAGGCTTGCAACATGGGCTCGTTGATCGGAGCACTTATCAATGGCAATAGGTCCCCATATTTGAATATGAAAGCAGCAGGATTTCAGACAAGTCTCGTTAACATCCTTAGACGGCCCAACCTCCGATTTGGAACCCGAAGCATGTCTCTTCTTACCATGTTGTTGTCTGTAAAAAGAAAAAAAATGAATTTCCTTGAATGGTTAGAAGAAGTGCAAATGTAAATGCAAATGGTGTCATGGAACTCAGATATTTTCGAACATCAGAAGTCGCCATTTCATTGATTAACAAAACCGATTACAAAACATTGTTTCCCCTTACAAGAGTTTTAAACAACAGCTAAATGAATCCTATCAAGGTTCCCCTAGCAGCCTTAAATTGAGCTTCTCGATCTTTCTTTCCATCTGAGTCTTCTCAAAGATGAGTCTGTCCACAATTATCTTCCATGGATTAGACTGAGGCTCATAAGGTTCTTCTAGTGCTTTCCTCTTCTTACAAGAGAGGATTTCTTCATCCTTCAACTGGAGTTGTCTCTCGAGCTCCGCATTTTCTTTGACGACTATTTGATACTTGTGCTTCCAAGCTTCTTCAGTTTGTTGTGCTTTGACCAAAGAAATCTTCAACTTTTCTTCTTCAGACATGAAGACTAAAGGGAGCTCTTCCTTTAAAGCCATAGGCTCTTGCTTAGGATACGGCATCCTTAGTGATATGGCTCTTTTTCGAACCCATTGAAGGTAAGGTTCTAAAGAGACACAGTTGAGTCTTCCAAGATCCTTCTTCCCTTTCTTGTGTAGATGCTTCCAAGCCTCTAGAATCTTCCCTTTTAGTCCTTGACTATCTTCTCCCTCTTTGAAGAAAATATTTTCCACTTGAACACTATTGGGTTTGTCCCTGAGAGGGTATCCCAATTGTCGGCGGGCGAGTATTGGATTGTAGCTGATTCCTCCATTAATGCTGAGAAGAGGTACATTACCGAAATCCCCGCAATTGTCAATAATCATTGTCCTATCATAATCACGACTATACCAATCAATATCGGAGTGGGTAAGAGCCATGATCTTTTGCGACCATCATCCTTTCTTTGTATCCCAAAAAGCGTTGGCTTTGGGCAAGTGTGAAGTGAACCATTTGTACAATAAAGGAGCACAACAAGTGATCATTCCTCCATTGTGAAAGTTCCTCAGATGAACAGAATGGTATGTGTCTGCTAATAAGGTAGGCACAGGATTCTTTTTCAAGAAAATTTTGATGGCATTGAGGTCCACAAAATTCTCAAAGCTCGGAAACAAGAAGATACCATAGATGAATAAGGCAAGAATAGCTTCAAATGCATCCATGCTTAAATGATCTGCATAATACTGAGCTTTCTCAACCAAGAATTCTGCTTTTAACCCAAAGACTCCTCCTTTTGTAATCAGATTCTTTTTTATATCAACCACTCCCAAACGTGTAGCTTTGGCAATATCTTTCTCTTCAGGGTCCTTCTCCACAATTGGAAAAGGAGAATCTTCGAGAATGGGCAATCCAATTAACTGAGAATACTCTTCTAGTGTGGGCACTAGCTGATAATCAGGGAATGTGAAACAGTGGTAGAGCAGATCATAAAACTGGAGAAGAGTAGCAACAACTTTCCATATCGGCTTTGAAACCCCTCTGGATCTGTCACTAAGGTGCTCAACCTTTTCAAGTCATCTAGGTTAAAACCCTTGTAAGTGTACTTCAAAGTTTTCTTTCTTTCACTGTTCATGACGACCTCTGATGTTTACAAACAACAAAGTCTGAGTTCCATGAAACCATATGATGATATGAATGCAAGATGCACAAACACAAGTAAATACATATGCACACAACACAAACTTAGGTTTAACGGCAAGAATGAGTCCAAGGGTCTACCCATCCCCAAAGATTTGTACTATGGATTGATTGTACCTGCCGAACGGGTTCTACAAAGTTCTCAGAGTCATCAACCCATCTCTCGGATATTATCAACTTCCCAAATCACTTGGTAATCGATAATATTCTCGAGAGGATCTCTTCTGAGTGTAGTATTGCGTATCAACTATTTCGGAAATACTTCTTTATAGTCATTGCACTACGTCCTAATAAGGCCAAAGTGGGGTAAAGTGTATTCTAAAAGTCCACAGTGTCATGGGCTCCTTCATCGAAAGTAGCATTGTTTTCACGAATACTCGATCAACAATACTAAACTTTCAGGAGGGCCTACACTGAGCGGTGGTTTCTCAAGTCAGCTTGGTCGGGAGTCAACTCCCTATAAGCCTTCTTGAATATACCACCATCCTATCATAATTTCACTCAACCCGGGTATAGGACCGTCTCACCACTCAAAGCACCTAATACCCAACAATCAAACAAATATATTGACAAATATACATGTTAAGCAAATATTTACAAATATAGCATGAAATTAAACAAAAATAGGCCAAACCCTCAAGTTCAAGCTCTTCCCCAGTGAAGTCGCCTTTTCTGTTGTGGTGAGAATCGTGATACCAAGCTATTGATTAACTTGAATCTTTAATTCTTAAACAACCGGACTTTAATTTATCCAAAGGAAAGGTCTAAAGAGAGAAAGAACCTTTTTGCGCGATGTAACAACAACGCTATGAGATTCGGGGATCGGGGGTTGGTTATGCATAGGGTAGGTATTTCACATCCTAAACATCTGTAGTACTCTACAGGAACCTTTTGTTTGCTTGCATGCTAAGTTTGATAAATATTTGCTAAGGTTGGGATTGGGTAAAAAGATATAGGTTAAAACCTAAAGATAGTTTCTAAGCTTGCTCGCAAAGACATCACGTCCTCTGCCTACGTATCCTAACTAGGATAGAATCAGAGCAACCGTAGTTCACCTCACTAGGGATGAAGAACACTTGATTATGATCAAGGTTCAAAGGGGAACAAACCTAACAATGTTTGTATAAAGTTTTACAAAACTCTCTAGATCTATGTTATAACACTCAATAGGGGAGTAAGTAAGCATTGCTATGATTCTTACATAGAGTTTACAAACTCTATCCTAGGGTTCTAGTTGAAGGACAACCCTAGTAAAGGTGGGTCTTTTAGACTTAAGGCAAAGTCTAAGGCTTGTACCAATGTTTAAAATGACTTCACAAAGTCAAGGAAGGGTAATGAGCTATCCAATGACACAAGGATCAAGGGAAAGACTTTTCCTTTGGAAGGAGAGAGGGGGGGGGGGGAAGGGAACTTGGATGAGAACTAAAAAATTCCATCACTTGGGGAATAAGTACTTAACAAAGTAAATAAGCAAGATGGAATAAGACAAATAAATATGCAAATTACAATAAGCATATACTTCAAATGATATCAGTGGTTACAACCAATAAATCATCTTAACAAAGATTGAGGGCCTATCTTGACAAAGATTGGAACATGATGAAGGTAATTACCACATAAACAAATCACAATTTGAAGATAGGCAAGTCACAAATTCAAAACATAGCAAATGTAACAACAATGCATAGATGATAATCAAACACCGTTAAATCAGTTTAAACCTCATAATTTAGGAGGGATAATTGAGACAAGATTATGGTGACAACCAAAGGGGGTACCCTAACATGTTAACTAACAAAGGGAATAAAAATCTCACAAGAAATTCAATCATGCTCAGAGGAATTCAACTGTAAGTCAGATCACTAATCACAATAAATGAATAATTTTCCACATGAGCAAAGTATATCACAATTTATGACAACAAGTAATATTTTCACATTATACAAAAGTAAACATTATAACAAACACAATGCAAAAAGAAAGGGCAAAAAAAGATGAAAAATGAGAGAGTTGTGATTTTTTAAAGTTTCATGAATTTTAATGCACAAAACAATAATCAATGAGTGAAAAATAGAAGAAAATGCAAGGGGTGGGAGTTGAACCCACGCCCTTCAGCCCAATGTACGCTTGTAAGGAAAAGAAAAAAATCCCAAAAGGGTTGATCCTCCTCAAGGATCGAACCCAGGTCTAGGCGTTGCAAGGCGTGTTTATGGGCAAGGTTTCTACCACTGGGGTGGCTATACATCCGTTGATATAGCCACCCCCATAAATATATAAGGGGAAAAAACATGGCAAGCTGGGCAAACCAATACATAAAATCAGCATTTACATTTTGTGTCATAACTCAGTCATTTTTTCATGGAATCAAACAAACCTTTAGTACAAATTGAAGGATTTTTCATGAGGAATACGATAGTGGAATTGGTTTTTCAAGATGAGGCTCCCATTCTAAAACCCGATAGGGTATGCATTATGAGTGTGTGTTGTGCATTTTGAGTTGTAGATCAAGTACCATCTAGTTTCAAATCCAAATAATCATACAAGCATACTACATATGAATTACGGAATGAGTCAAAACACATGGTAGCATTCAAGACAAACTGTAACTCGGATTGATGTTCAAGTTGCATCATCTAACAGGAAAAAGCATGATGAAATGAGAATCTAATTTTAATCACTTTCAGATCAAACTAAACATATGTGCACATCACATACATGATATTGAATGAAATTAAGCAAAAAACAAGGTTCAAAACAGACTGCAATGGAAAGTGACATAGGAGTTGCAATTATGGCCTGTTCAAAGCATGAAGGTATCATTTCAGGTTTACAGCTCATTTCAGGTTGATTCAAGCACACACACATGCTACAAATATAGAAATAAGCGAATCCACATTACCAATTTGGTGCAAGACAAGCTATTGTGAAAATTGGTACTCATGCTGCCCAATTATGTTTGTGAAGTGCAGTGTGATGTCAAATTTGAGTTCCAAGCATTTTCAGATCAATCATAACATGTGTACATGCCATAAATATGTTATTAAGTGGATCCACACAAGTGTTGAGATTAGAAGCAAGTTATCATGAGAAATGGCATTTCAATTGCAAGTGGAGCATGATATGATGCAGTTGATTGGTCAGTTCAGTTTTGAGACATAATTTGATCATGTAAACCACATGTACACATTACAACAATGATATTAAGTGAATCCAACCAAATAAATCAGGTCAAAACATTTTGAAATGCAAAGTGAGGTGTATGTTGTAGCTTGGCATTTATTGGGATGCAGTTCGGAGATCAATTCAGGTTTGATGCAAAGTTAAGGCAAGTCAACCTCATACACACAACATATACATGTTATCAAGTGAGAATAAACACCAAGAGGGAATCAAAACCATCTGTTATGAAAAATATCATGCCGGCTGCCAAAATGGCCATTGACACACATATGAAAAGATTCAAATCAAGTTCCAAGTGCTTTTGGGTCAAACCAAGTTTTCTAACATGTCACATATTATTCATATAAAGTATGTACATTTAAAAAATTGCTTGATAACCATGGGAAACAAGAAATGGCATAACGATGCTTATTTAATGAAGAAATGCATTTTGACTCTCATGTCCTAAACCAGATGCCACCAGTTCAATTTAGACCTCCACACACATTGCAAACATAATATACAAGGTGTTAGAACCTATAAAAACAACACAGATCAAGCAACATAACATTTGGATGTTTTGATGCACACAAATATTCCAAAATAACAACAGCATGACACTTTTTGCAGGGATGATGTTTTATGGCAAACCAAAGTACACGCACACATTTCAAATGAGTAAGGCAATAATTTTATGAACACAAATGAAGTAAGCATGGATTGAAACAGAATATGGTATGTTTGTTATCATGGTATTTTACAAAATGCAGCAATTTGAGGCATGATATGTCAAATAGAACTTTAGACAGATTTTGTGCATAATAATAACATTCACATTCTTTAAATGAATAGGAAAATGAGTTTACAACTTCAAGTTATGGAAAAACTCATTAAATCGAGGAATGACATGTTGAACCAATATTTAGACAGCAAAAAGCACACATATCTCATGACAAGCCCTAAAGTTCACACTTCATGTTTCTCATATTTCCACTCACAAACATTATGAGTTTGATCAAGTAAGCATTTAAACAAATGACTTGGAACAAATGAGATGCAAAGTAGTAATCCCAACAGCCCAACACACAAATCTTAGTAGTGACAAGCAAGATGATATCAAAATAACATAGGAGCAAAATCAAATAGCCATATTGATTCAAACATGATCAAAGGCAAGGGGGGATCTATAAGCAACTTAAAAATCATCTACCTATCCTAAAAGTGATCCAAGTTTAGTGTTCTAGGGCAAACAAACCAATTTCTCAAAGTTGGATCCTAAATCTACCAAATGACCAAAATATTACTAACAAGCATGAACATGGTATCAAGACAAAAACTCACAATCTAACCTCCACATATCATTTACAAATGACACAATATTGGACAAAACAAACATTATGATCATGAAACTAACATTCTTGACAAAGAAGCATCATAGGGCATTATGGTACATTTTCACACAAATCCTCACAAAAAGGTAAAATATGATAATGTATGATTTCTAGATAGTTAGAACATCACATACCTCTTGTTGACCAGCCTTGAACAAGCTAAAAAGCTTAGAAACCCAGAGGTGCTCCTTCTTTTGCAATGATATGAAACTTGCTTCCTCTTGAAGCAACAAAACCAAACTTTAAGACAGTTGGAGTTAATGGATTTCCAGCTGGTTTTTAATGCCTTAGACAGTTACAATATGATGTATGGGAGGTGTGTGGATGGTTAGATCAACAAGAAAAAGCCTAAACCAAGATTTGGCAAGTTTTGAGGGTGGTGGTCAAACTTTCTTAGTGTGAAAGTTGACTTTTAGCAAATTGGTATTTTTTGAAGGTTTAAAGGTATAGACACCTTCTATATGATATTTAAGGATTTTATGGATGGTTTTTAGAGGTTTGGAAGGGATGGAACTGGTCTTGAGCAAAGTTTTTGCTCAAGACAGTTTTTGGTGGAAATGGAAATTTTGAAGATTTTAGGATTCTTGATGAATGAGAGGAGAGTGAGAGCTATGGTTTTATGAGATTGCTCTGGTGTGTTTGAGCTCATAGAGGAGGCCTCTGTTTATAGCCAAGCATGAGTGAGGTTATCCTTGGTCATTTACCACTTTTGGAGGGAGATTTGTGAAGAAAATCTTGACAAATCTAGTGGCAGCCATCTTCACATCAACTCCATGGCTCAATGCAGAAGAAAACCAGTCGATATGAGGGAGTGAGGTGACTTGAGATGATGCTAGAGAAGTAGGGGACTGCAGCTGCCACATGTCTTGAAAAGTTTCTTTTTCTTCTTATTATTTGAATAAAATAATGTCTACTTGCCATCAACTTGCAATGTTCATCAAACCAACTTTCCTTCTGGTTTTCTCTTCATCCATACCTCATATTATCAGTTTGTAACATAATCCAAGGGTGGAGAATGACTCAAGTTGTGAAAATTCAGTTTTGAGAAATTTTGACAAAGTGGTTCCAAGTGTGACAGGTCCAACTTCTATGGTGCATAACTTCCTGCCTAAACATGCTATTGAGAAGTTCTACCATAATTTAGAAAGCCCTTAAGTAGCTATAGAACTTTCATGTTTTGGGAATTTCTAAATTCTTGATGGAACTAGGTTGAAAAACCCTTCAAAGTTTCTGAAAAAACCACTTACAAGTGTTAAATAACTTAGAAATTTTCTAAGTTATTTCCCCTTCAAAATGAATTTTGCTATAACTCCAATTCTATGCATTTTTTGATCATGGACCACTTTGAGGCTTTTGTAGGATTTGTCAAAATCTTTCCAATGAGCTTTGAACCACTCCAATTGGATGTGTAGTTGAGGAGTTATGTCCTTGCCCCTTTCGAAACCCTAATTCTCGATTTTTGCAATTACTTCTCAACCCTTGATCCAATGATCATGAAATTTTATGGGGAGGTGTAATATGTCATAAGGAACATTTTTTATTCACATATATTGAAGTCAAATTCCTTGTTGTTGAAAAGTTGACATTTCGGTCAACCGTTCGATCGATCGGTGTCTACCGAGTCGCCCGTTGGTGATCCGGACATCTTGAGGACTTGAAAATCTTTGGATGGACTTTACTAAGACATAGGAGATTAATGGACCTTGATCCCACCATTGAAATACTCTTTGAATCGAAAGTCAAACTACAGTTGACTTTTTCTAATCGAAAACCTTAATCGGGTATCTCAAATTGCACTGTTCTCAATCCCAGGGTAACCACCTCAAATTGCACTCATTCTTGGTCCAATGTAATATCCTTGATCTCATTTGAAGTTGGATCAATCCAAATCATTGATTGGTCAAACCCTCGAAGTTTCGATTTTTACGGTACGGAAACCTAATTCATCTGCATCTTATCAAAGATAAACTGAAAGTGGGTTAAGGTTAGCTAACCAAACAAATGTGATCCTTCAATGATGATGAGGATCTAAGGGGTCAAAATTTGTGGTGCAACACCTACGTCGTAGATTGGTATGCATTATAGAAAAGGTATGGCTTAGTCTAATTCTTAATATGATTTTTAATAGAGAAATCTTATATATTTGTTGTTTTTGTTGTTGTTTGTTGTTGTTGTGCTTGTTATTGGTTCTTGTTATTGTTGTCTATTTTTGTGCTTGTTGTTGATGTTATTGTTCTGGTTGTTGTTGTTGTTCTTGTTGTTAGTTGTTTTTGTGCTTGTTGTTCTTGTTGTTGTTGCTGCTTGTTGTTGTTGGTTGTTGTTGTTGGTTGTTGTTGTTGTCTAATATTAACCTCGACCTTTATTGCAGAAGCTTGAAAGGGATCTAGGTCGCAAACTATTACGCACCAATTTTATTTCTTTGATTGTTCTCTTAAGTAATTCGTTTTAACTTTTATTTATGTTTTTAATTTTTCATATATGGATCTTCTGTTGGAGAGGCTTGCAAGGGACCCCCTTAGAAGACTAGTATGCACCATTGTTTTTACTTACGTTGATGAACCATTTTTATTACTTCGATTGTTCACTTAAATAATTCGTTTTAACTTATAAGTGATCTTGTTAATTTTCATATATGGATCTTGTATTGGAGAGGCTTGTTAGGGATCTTCAGCGCAGACAGGTATGGACCATTGTTAATACTTTAATTGATGCACCATTGCTATTATTTCGATAGGTCTCTTAATTAATTTGTTTTAACTTTGATTCAATATTACAATTTTTCATGTATTATTTCTGTATTGGAGAGGCTTGTTAGAGACCTACGTCGCAAACTGGTATGCACTATAGAAAAGGTATGGCTTAGTCTAACTTTTAATATGATTTTTAATAGATAAATCTTATATATTTGTTGTTTTTGTTGTTGTTTGTTATTGTTGTGATTGTTATTGGTTCCTGTGATTGTTGTCTATTTTTGTGCTTGTTTTTGTTCTGGTGCTTGTTGTTGATGTAATTATTGTTCTGTTTGTTGTTGTTGTTGATTGTTTTTGTGCTTGTTGTTGTCGTTGTTGGTTGTTGTTGTTGTCTAAAATCAACCTCGACCTTTATTGTAGAAGCTTGAAAGGGATATAGGTCACAAACTATTATGCACCAATTTTATTTCTTTGATTGTTCTCTTAAGTAATTCGTTTTAACTTTTATTTATCTTTTTAATTTTTCATATATGGATCTTCTGTTGGAGAGGATTGCAAGGGACCTTTGTCGCAGACTGGTATGCACATTGTTTTTTCTTACATTGATGAACCATTGTTATTACTTCGATTGTTCACTTAAATATTTCGTTTTAACTTTTAAGTAACCTTGTTATTTTTCATATATGGATCTTATATTGGAGAGACTTGTTAGGGATCTACGTCGCAGACCGGTATGGACCATTGTTAATACTTTAATTGATGCACCATTGTCAATATTATAATTTTCATGTATGGATCCTGCATTGGAGAGGCTTGTCAGAGACCTACGTCGCAGACTGGTATACACTATAGAAAAGGTATGGCTTAGTCTAATTTTTAATAGACAAATCTTATATATTTGTTGTTATTGTTGTTGTTGTTTGTTGTTATTGTTTTTGTTATTGGTTGTTATGCTTGTTGTTTATTTTTGTGCTTGTCGTTGTTGTGTTTGTAGTTGATGTTATTGTTGTTCTGTTTGTTTGTGTTGTTCTTGTTGTTAATTATTATTTTGCTTGTAATTGTTGTTGTTGTTGTTGCTTGTTGTTGTCTAAAATCAACCTCGACCTTTATTATAGAGGTTTGAAAGAGATCTAGGTCGCATACTATTATGCACCAATTTTATTTCTTTGATTGTTCATTTAAGTAATTCATTTTAACTTTTATGTATCTTTTTAATTTTTCATATATGGATCTTCTATTGGAGAGGCTTGCAAGTGGTCCCCGTTGCATACTGGTATGCATCATTGTTTTTACTTTCATTGATGAATCATTGTTATTACTTCGATTGTTAACTTAAATAATTTGTTTTAACTTTTAATTAACCTTGTAATTTTTCATATATGGATCTTGTATTGGAGAGGCATGTTAGGGATCTACGTCGCAGACCAGTATGAACCATTGTTAATACTTTAATTGATGCACAATTATTTTTATTTTTATTGTTCTCATAAATAATTCATTTTAACTTTGATTCAATATTATTATTTTTCATCTATGAATCTTGTATTGGAGAGGTTTGTCAGAGACCTACATCGCAGACTGGTATGCACTATTGAAAAGGTTAGGCTTAGTCTAATCTTTAATATGACTTTTAATAGACAAATCTTGTATGTTTTTGGATTTTGTTGTTGTTTTGTTTGTTATTGGTTGTTATGATTGTTGTCTATTTTTGTGCTTGTTGTTGTTGTACTTGTAGTTGATGTTATTGTTGTTCCGTTTGTTGTTGTTGATTATTTTTGTGCTTGTGATTGTTGTTGCTTGTTTTTGCTTGTTGTTGTTGGTTGCTGTTGTTGTCTAAAATCAACCTCGACCTTTATTGCAGAGGTTTGAAAGGGATCTAGGTCGCAGACTATTATGCACCTATTTTATTTCTTTGAAGTTTCTCTTAAGTAATTTGTTTTAACTTTTATGTATCTTTTTAATTTTTCATATATGGATCTTCCGTTGGAGAGGCTTGCAAGAGACCCCCGTCGCAGACTGGTATGCACCATTGTTTTTACTTACATTGATCAACCATTGTTATTACTTCGATATTTCACTTAAATAATTTGTTTTAACTTTTAAGTGACCTTGTTAATTTTCTTGTATTGAAGAGGCTTGTTACGAATCTACGTCACAGACCGGTATCGACCATTGTTAATACATTAATTGATGCACCATTGTTATTATTTAGATTGTTCTCTTAAATAACTCGTTTTAACTTTGATTCAATATTATAATTTTTCATGCATGGATCCTGTATTGTAGAGGCTTGTCAGAGACCTACGTCGTAGATTGGTATGCACTATAGAAAATGTATGGCTTAGTCTAATTTTTAATATTATTTTTAATAGACAAATCTTATATATTTGTTGTTTTTGTTGTTGTTTGTTGTTGTTGTGCTTGTTATTGGTTCTTGTTATTGTTGTCTTTTTTTGTGCTTGTTGTTGATGTTATTGTTCTATTTATTGTTGTATTTCTTGTTGTTAATTGTTTTTGTGCTTGTTATTGTTGTTGTTGCTGCTGCTTGTTGTTGTTGTTGTTGGTTGTTGGTTGTTGTTGTCTAATATCAACCTCGACCTTTATTGCAGAAGCTTGAAAGGGATCTAGGTCGCAAACTATTATGTACCAATTTTATTTCTTTGATTGTTCTCATAAGTAATTCGTTTTAACTTTTATTTATGTTTTTAATTTTTCATATATGGATCTTATGTTGGAGAGGCTTGCAAGGGACCCCCGTCGCAGACTAGTATGCACCATTGTTTTTACTTACATTGATGAACCATTTTTATTACTTCGATTGTTCACTTAAATAATTCGTTTTAACTTTTAAGTGACCTTGTTAATTTTCATATATGGATCTTGTATTAGAGAGGCTTGTTAGAGATCTACGACGCAGACCGGTATGGACCATTGTTAATATTTTAATTGATGCACCATTGCTATTATTTCGATTGGTCTCTTAAATAATTTGTTTTCACTTTGATTCAATATTATAATTTTTCATGTATGGATCCTATATTGGAGAGGCTTGTCAGAGGCCTACGTCGTTGACTTGTATGCAGTATAGAAAAGGTATGGCTTAGTCTAATTTTTAATATGATTTTTAATAGACAAATCTTGTATATTTGTTGTTTTTGTTGTTGTTTGTTGTTGTTGTTGTGCTTGTTATTGGTTCCTGTGATTGTTGTCTGTTTTTGTGCTTGTTTTGGTTGTGGTCCTTGTTGATGATGTTATTATTGTTCTGTTTGTTGTTGTTGATTGTTTTTGTGCTTGTTGTTATTGTTTGTTGTTGTTGTTGCTGCTTGTTGTTGTTGGTTGTTGTTGGTTGTTGTTGTTGTCCAAAATCAACCTCGACCTTTACTGCAGAAGCTTGAATGGGATCTAGGTCGCAAACCATTATGCACCAATTTTATTTCTTTGATTGTTCTCTTAAGTAATTCGTTTTAACTTTTATTTATCTTTGTAATTTTTCATATATGGATCTTCTGTTGGAGAGGCTTGCAAGGGACCCCCGTCGCAGACTGGTATGCACCATTGTTTTTATTTACATTGATGAACCATTGTTATGACTTCGATTGTTCACTTAAATAATTGGTTTTAACTTTTAAGTGACCTTGTTATTTTTCATATATGGATCTTATGTTGGAGAGGCTTGTTAGGGATCTACGTCGCAGACTGGTATGGACCATTGTTAATACTTTAATTGATGTACCATTGCTATTATTTCGATTGTTTTCTTAAATAATTTCTTTTAATTTTGATTTAATATTATAATTTTTCATGTATAAATCCTGTATTGGAGAGGCTTGTCAGAGACCTACATCGTAGACTGGTATGCACTATAGAAAAGGTATGGCTTAGTCTAATCTTTAATAGACAAATCTTATATATTTGTTGTTTTTGTTGTTGTTATTGGTTGTTGTTGTGTTTGTTATTGGTTTGTTGTGAATCAGATACCTTTAAACATAGTATAAATAGTTTCATAGCAATTAAGAAACACACCAGGGTTAGGGGTAACAAAGAAAATAAGGTAAAATAACAAGGAACAATAAGGATTGGTTATTAAACTGCTATTCTTTCCTTTCTCTTAGAACAAGATTACAATTATACAAGAATAACAAAATAACCTCTCTCTCTCTCTCTCTCTCTCTCTCTCTCTCTCTCTTGAAATTAGGATTTTATCTTCCTATTTTTCCTTATGCCAAGATTGAGAAACTAGCAGCCTATTTATAATAAAATAGCACACTAACCTAATGGGCTATTTAACAATTACCCATTACAAGCTAACTTAGAGTACAAGCTAACTTAAACAATTGGGCTTACAAGCAAGGCCCAATTTAACATGCTAACAACCCTAGCAATATTGACTAATGCATATTAGAACAAACTTCGACTACAACACGCATTACTTGCGATCAGACTTCGACAACACTAGAGTTCGATCCAACATCTCACAAATCTCCACCTTGGATCTAACTCTTATAACATCAAGAAACTAGCTTTCTTCATGCAGCTTTACTAGCTACATACAGTGGAAAAACTTGCAACTGGGCAACGTCTTGGTGATCATATCAGCAACATTATGATCTGTCGAAACCTTCAGCACTTGAGCTTCTCCACGCTCGATTACCCCTCTGATGAAATGCAGCCTCACATTAATGTGCTTGGTTCGCTCATGATAGGCTGAATTCTTTGATAGGTGTATTGCAGTTTGACTATCACATTTAATAGTGATAACTCGACCTTGAAGTTTTAGCTCCTTTGCAAAACCTTCAAGCCACAATGCTTCCTTCATAGCTTAAGTTAGTGCAATATACTCTGCTTCAGTGGTTGATAAGGCAACGACCTTCTGAAGTGTTGCTTTCCAACTGATTGTTGTCCCAAACATAGTGGACACATATCCAAAGATAGATTTTCTGGAATCCATACAACCTGCATAATCAAAGTCGACATATCCTTCGATTGCTGCTTTACTATCTTCACCCAAGGCTCCACCATAAATTAGGAATCTATTCAAAGACCCATTTATGTACCTTAAAATCCACTTCAATGCTTGCCAGTGAGCCTTTCCAGGATTTGTCATGTACCTGCTTACAAGACTTACTGCATATGCTATGTCGGGTCTAGTATAGACCATAACATACATCAAAGAACCTACTATGTTAGCATATGGAATGCTATTCATATAATTTCTTTCAACATCAGTGTTGGGACACTGATCTATACATAGCTTAAATTAAGGGTTTGTCGTTGTCACAACAGGCTTTGAATTCGACATACCAAACTTTTCGAGAATCTTCTGTAGGTATGCCTCTTGAGATAAGCATAATTTCGACTGCTTTCCATCTCTCCGGATGTCAATCCCAAGAATCCTGGACGTATCTCCCAGATCCTTCATGTCGAACTCTTTATTAATTTCAGCCTTCACCCTCATTACCTCTTCGACATTGTTGCTTGCTATTAGAATATCATCCACATAGAGAAACAAAATAACAAATGAATTACCCGGTCGAAATCTGAAATAAACACAGTGGTCGAACTGACTTCTGATGATATTTATGTGTGCCATGAACTTGTCGAATCTCTTATTCCACCGTCGAGGAGATTATTTCAGTCCATATAAAGATCTATTCAGTTTGCACACATAATCTTCCTTCCCTCTTTCGACATACCCTTCAGGTTGCCCCATCAGGATTGTTTCATCTAGATCACCATACAAGAATGCAGTTTTCACATCCATCAGTTCTAGTTCAAGGTCGAACTGGGCCACCATGGCAAGTAACATTCGAATGGATCTGTGCTTCACAACAGGAGAGAACACATCATTGAAGTCGATACCTTCTTTCTGAGTGAACCCCCTAATAACCAATCTTGCCTTGTATCTCTTCGACGTCACTCCTTCGATTCCTTCCTTAACTTTGAAAATCCATTTACAGCTGACTAACCTGGCTCCAGCAGGTTTCTTGATCAGTTCCCAGGTGTTGTTATCATGAAGAGATTTCATCTCATCATCCATGGCCTTCAGCCATTCATTCTTCTTTCGACTCCTCATAACTTCCTTATAGTAGGTTCTTCATCTAGAACCTCAATAGTAGAGATTAAGGCATAAGCTATAAGATCTGCATACCCAAGTCTCTGAGGTGGCTTGATGACTCTCCTCGACCTGTCTCTTGCTAGCAGGTAGTCATTATCAGTCTCCACATCTTCGACAACATCTTCTGCGTCTTCTTCAACTTCATCTAGGGTAAGCAATTCAGCATCAACATGCTCCACCTCAACAGGAATCTCTCTCTGTTCCAGCTCTTCGTCAGCATCATCAGTTTTCTTGAAAGTCATCTCTGCTTCATTGAAAAGTACATCTCAAATGGTGATACACCTCCTGTGACCTGGCTCCAGGCACCATAGCCTATAAGCTTTAACTCCTTCAGGGTATCCCATGAACATGCACTTCAGAGCTCTAGGTTCGAACTTGTCTTGCCTAATATGAGCATAGGCCACACAACCAAATACTCTCAGTATGTCGAGACTAGGTGGATGTCCCGATCAAACTTCTTCAGGTGTCTTCATTCCCAAGGCAGTCGAGGGACATCTATTTATCAGGTAAGTTGCTGTCGAAACAGCTTCCGCCTAAAACACCTTCTTCAATCCAGCACTAACCAACATGCATCTGACCCTTTCAAGGATTGTTCGATTGAATCTCTCAACTAAGCC